>CM053609.1:43745253-43767503 GCA_028646535.1 Procyon lotor | reverse complement strand
AATGAAGAAAATTTTAGTAACAACACAAGAGGTCCTCTACTCTAGAAAGCACAAAATTTTTTAAATATAAAGTTATGAATAAGTTCTATGGTACCATTTGACAGGTTTTCATTAATAGGCAGTTCCAATAATTTTACGATAATAAAGCATTAACATTACCTGTTTGGCAATATTTTCACAGTATTTGAGTTCTAATTCAACCTCAAGTTTTTTCAAGCCCCCACTGATAGCTGTCTCCTTCTCTTGCTCTAAATCTTGGTGGATCCTCCGCTTCTGGTCTTCTAGCATGATTGCCGTCTCTTTCTTGGAAAGAACATCCGTGGTGGTAACTGGGTCAGTTTGGCTACAACAATCTGAGGTCTTCTTTTTCATGGCCTTTATAGTTTGATCCAGCCTAGACTGCCACTCCTTCTCAAGCTGTTGAATAAGTTCTTGTTTGATCTGTTTTCAGAAGAAAAATCATACGAAAAAATACTCAAATAAGCAAAAACTAGAATAGCTAGCCAAAAGAGCAACCACAGCTGTGTTTGAAAACCATCTAGACATTGTTGTAGTAATTATATGAGATTTAGAAACTTAACTGATGGAAATATATTCTCAAGTAAATCCTTAAAGTTATTGTGTATGTACATGACATAAATCACATGAAGGATTTAAGTGTACTGCGTAAGGTCAGGCTATCTTGCTCTCAAAATGCAACTTTCTGGAAGCTTTGACATTGCCACTATAAAAATGGCATTGTTTTGTTTTTTTAAAGAAAAAAACCGGGGCGCCTGGGTGGCTCAGTCGTTAAGCGTCTGCCTTCGCTCGGGTCATGATCCCAGGGTCATGGGATCGAGCCCCACATCGGGCTCCTTGCTTGGCAGGAAGCCTGCTTCTCCTGCTACCATTCCCTCTGCTTGTGTTCCCTCTCTCGCTGTGTTTCTCACTGTCAAATAAATAAAATCTTTAAAAAAAAAAAAACAAAAAAAAAAAAAACCTTTTCTTTTTTAAAGAAAAAAAACAAAACAAAAACTTCTATTAATATGTGTTTTTTTCCATCAACGCCAGGCTTTCCACAAAGCAGGGACTGAGTTAAATCTAATTAATGAACCTAAAACTGAAGAATCTAAAAAATAGTTCTATTTACTTAAACACATTAGGATCTTGTTTGCTGTGATACTGAACTCCACTGAGTTAACTGTGCATTCAAGAAGGGGGAGCATTAGTAGAAGAAGGTTTTAATGATAACTTTCTAATTTCAACAGCATGGTGGGATGCATCCAAACACAGTCAGTCAGTCTTAGGCAAGACTGTGAAACAGCAGAACTTGCTTTTTCCTTTTCCTGTTTTCTACCTTCTACCTATCCAGAGTTCTCAAACCACTTCCCTGGCTACCACATTCCAGGTCATATTGGTTCATTTGAAATGACAACCTGTTTAAGGGTTTATGCTTTCCTGGCAGTCTCACCAAAGTATTAGCTATCTCATCCTTCTGGTAAAAACTGGTTAGCAAATTCAACAAAAAAAAACAATTTGCAACAATGTAAAAATAGAGAATATGTTTTTGTGCTATCCAGATTTTATATATATAAATACATATAAATTTCAGAATATATATTTTTATATTAAAACACGATGAGTAAAAGAATTTCAGGTGCCAGCACTAAAGAATTGCTCTTGGGGATGTGGAAAGCAAGGAAGGCCAAAAGAAAGAACAGTGGTCTACTAGTCCACCTCTAGGTGGTCCCAACTCCAGTTAATAGCAATCTTGTAGTTAAAAGAATTTAGTTTCACTAAGTGTAAAAATTTGTTTCATTTCCAACTAAGTTTCCAAGATCATAAACTGATCCTAAATTTTCTAGGAAACTCCTAGCAATCTCATTTGCTACTTAGGTAACAAGAGGTAATGTTTTGTGCTTCTGAGCCCGCTCAGTCATTACTTCTTTCTTCTAATCTACAATACGGGTTATTTATTTCTTATCATAGATTGGTCTAGAGTTATCTGAATCATTTCCCAATATGAAATTAGATGTGGGTTTCATTTTTGAGGAATCGAAAAAGTGCTCCTCCAAAAACCATTATATATACTGAATTGGGTTGAGGAGCTGGGGCGGCGGCGGGGGGGTGGGGTTAAAAAAAATAAACTAATGTAAGCTGCCAATAGCCCAATTCTGAGACATGAAACTAATGAATATTTATGTACTTGGCAATTAAAAATTTTATCTGTTCAGGAAGAACTGTTTCTCAACAGTTGATACTACCTTTTTAAAACATGGGACTAGAAAGAAATTTTAACCCACACCTCTTTCTGTTCCTCATCCCAGTGTGATTTGGCTAACTTCACTTCATTTTCAACCTGCTGCTTATTATCAGTTTCTCGTTCTTTCAGCCACTTGTTCTTTTCCATCATTAGGGTATCTTGATACTTTTCTTCAAGTTCCACCTGCAGTTTGCTTACATATTCTTCTCTTTCCTCCAATAGCTGTCTCTTTAAACAAAATTCAAGTAAATATCTCTGTATGACACTAATATTCTTCAAGTCAAATATATAAAATAACGGTTATATGCGTGTAATAGCAGCAATAGAGACAAATGACCTTCCTACATGCTAACTCAATCAGCTTAGTAAACTGTCTTGTGAAGACCTTAGATCTCAAATATTCGATAAAAAATTTATAGATGGCTATAGTAAAAGAAAAAGCATCTAACTATTCAATAAATATATTCCCAGAAGACTAACTGTAAAAGGTGAAACAGACATTTATGTTTACACCCTACCCCTCACAGGACCCATTAGATATCATAGCCCAGGAAAAAAAAAAAAGTCTACTTCTCAAAACTGTATACGTCTCAAAGACTTATATTCCATTTCAAGTAAAAAATTATTGCTCTAGAAAAAAAAAATTATTGCTCTATCATGGGATACCTGGCTGACTCAGTAGGTTAAAGCCTCTGCCTTCAGCTCAGGTCATGATCTCAGAGTCCTGGGATCGAGCCCCCGATCAGGCTCTCTGCTCAGCAGGAAGCCTGCTTCCCTCTCTCTCTGCCTGCCTCTCTGCCTACTTGTGATCTGTCAAATAAAATCTTTTAAAAAAATTATTGCTCTATCTTAAAAGTTATGCATCCTGTAATAAATTCAGATTAGTATTTTTTTCATTACCAAAGACAAAATTTTTTATCAAAACTAGCTGAATCATTATCAAATAGTAACTGTCAAGCGTCACATAAAATCTAATAATTTAAGTATTACTGTAACATCTATTTACTCTAGGAATCCAGTTGATCGAAAAACTCTAATAAAGCTCTACTCGGGGATCAAAATAACCTATAACAATTTTGTATTGGAAATTTTTTAAAATGGTTCTCTGGGCATTCCACTGAGATGCCACAGAAGCCCAGAGAATATCATGCCGGAGAAGTGGACGCGTCCTGTCCCTATTGCCAGGCAGCAGCAGAGCTCGCGCTCAGTGTCTCTTTACCATTAGTTCTGACGTAGGACTACCCGGTTGTCTGGGGTTTTTTTTCTAGTTCACACCTGACCTGCCTCATTTTGGTCTGAATTGCCACCTGATTCCTCTCCACCAATGGCAGGTGCCAAAAAGATGCTACCTAGTTTTGTTCAGTGCTGACGGTTTTGGTAACTCTCTGGTGACTAAAGGACCCATTTCCTCACACTCAAATCATGGAAACTACAGTTGTACTAAAACAATAGGACAGTCTCAATCACGTGGCTGAGAAAGTTGTCCAGGCTCATATATCACTGTTATTTTTGTTGACTGTAGTAGGAATCCTCAAATTGTCTTACTTGTGTATATCTATCCCTCAGGAGGCTCCATATGTATCTGCATTTCCTTTTACCTCAGAGCAGAAAACTGCTACCAATTTTCTGTGTATTTGTATGTTAGTGCATAGATCAGCTTTGCTACCTAGTAAGCCAGCCAAAATTCAACAAAACTAAACTGAAACTGCAAACATCTATTATTTTTCAGGATTCTCTGGGTCATCTGGGTGGTGGTTCTGACCTAAGCCAAGGGAGCTTATCTCTGCAGGCAGCTGAGATTATATGGTCTGAGATGGCCTCACTCACACGTCTAGGGCTAGCTTGATGTCTGGCTAGAAAGATGACTTGGTCGCATGTGTGATCACCCAGCAGGTTATCCCAGAGCATTTACATGGTGGTGGTCACAGTGCTCCTCGGACCATCAGGCTCATAAGCGCCAGTGCATAAATGCTTTTTAAGGCTCTTTGTGCATCCACTAATGTCCCATTGGCCAAAGTAAGTCATGTGGCCAAGATCAGATTCAAGGGATGAGAAACAGACCACATCTGAGAACAGCCACAAAGTCACACTCCAATACCACTGCGCGCATTCACTGACAGGAAGAACGTGGGGCCATTTTTGCAATCTACCACAATGAGGAAAACCTTGCTTCCCTCTCTTTACAGAAGTAAAGTAATAGATTTGAGCACAGGGATCTGCCATTTGAACATACTATACAGGAATATCTGATTTTAAAAGTTTTATCATTAAAGGCAAGTAAATTTTTGGGTGGTTTTAAGACATTTAAACTTTGCATGCCCCAGACAGCAAAAGAACTCTAACTTCTAAGGAATGACTTAGCACGTATTACAATTTTATAAATGAGCCTTAAGGTATATGGAAATGATATTAAGAATGTGAATACTGCCCACCTTTGCCCTGTCTGCAAATTCATGACCTCCAATGATTACTACACAGTCTGAAGGGCTCTGGGTCTATGACATTTTTCCCATTCTCTGAACAAGCCAGGCTAAAATGTGAGGGAAGTTCTTTGTGTTTTAATAAAAGTTTTAAACTGTGGAATTGAGAGGCACCTGGATGGCTCAGTGTGTTAAAGCCTCTGTCATCGGCTCAGGGTCCTGGGATCGAGCCCCACATCGGGCTGTCTGCTCAGCAGGGAGCCTGCTTCCCCCTCTCTCTGCCTGCCTCTCTGCCTACTTGTGACTCTGTGTGTCAAATAAATGAAATCTTAAATAAAAAAACTTAATAAAACTTGGAATTGAGCTCTATTTAACCCACAGCCTGACTCAATAAGTGTTTCAGAAAAGAACACATATGGAACAGGAAAATACATCCTACGATTCTTGAGGTTACCTATCTTATAAATTCTGTATCCAGACTAAGTTACTGACCTGAAAGCCAACTGCAGGGAAACCGGCTTATGTCCTGCAGAGAAGGACTACCCTGAAGTTCCCTAGCTTGCTTGAGTTTAGTAAGAGTCTTCCATGGTGTGCCTATGAGACATTTCCTGGGAAAACAGATTGGTATATCTCTGCCTACCTCTGGAGACTATGAAAAGATTAATAAATTCTCTTAAATTTAAAATTCTGTTCTGTCTGGCTTACAAAGATCACTGAATTTTATAACAGGTTTGTGTAAGTCTAAATAAAAAGCTAAAGTATTCCCAGAGAAGGAAGGATTTCTACTTCTAGTGCGGTAAGTACTTGGGCCCTCTCAGTGGGGTTGGGTATAACTACAAAGGGCCAGCACAAGGCCGTCTTGGAGGGTGATAAGTCTTCCGTACCCTCATCACTCTATACATGTGTTAGATCCTGTATTAAAAATGTATAGAACTCTACACCAAAGTACAAGTCAATTTCACTGTATGACAATTTAAAATTTTTCAAGAAAAAAATTTAACCTCTAAGTTTTTTTGGAAGGGCCAAATAGCCGTTTTAACTTTCCTTCCTGCTGTGGTGCACAAGCATTCATGAGCCAAAGTCGTATCTGCTGTTAAGTGCAAGTGACTGATTATGAGATCTAATTTTACAGCTACACTGATTCTTTTAAAAGTACCAGAAAATATATTCCTGAAAAGAATGACCTCTTTGAGAGAACTGTTCTTCTGTTGTCAATTTATATATTTAAAAAGAAAGAATCCCAGTAGAGATCTTCTCCCTATTTTAATTTTTTTAAACATTACTGAAAGCTAAGTCCTTAATTTCTAAGTAATTTAATATCCCTTCCAAATTTTATACTGCCAGCACTAATGAAAATAGCTCCCTTTAGAAGTTCTTTTTCCATTAGATGATATGTATACATGGAACGCTTTATCATCGTAATCTATTCAAAAATAATCAAAATATTAAATGAGCTGAATTCCTCACCTGCTCTTTACTAATTCTTTTTAAGTCTGTAGTAGCAATCGCCTGCATTAATGTAACTTTGTTCAGAAAACCTCTGTCTAGAACATTTACTCAAGCCTTTAAAAATATTTTCTAATCTTGACGCAGGTGGCTTTCAAATTGTGGTCTGTAGGCTGGTCCAAAGTGGAAGGAGAGTCAGACGTGCGTCTGGATGAGACTCCAGCCAGGACAGAGAAGAAAAGAGGGGCGACTGTTTACATGTGATTTTACTCCTGGACACTCACCAATGGCAACCTGGAAGACTCGGGCAGGAGGAGGGAGTAGAAGAGCCCCTCGGGCTTCCCTAAAAAGGAGAAATTCTCTGGAAGATTGGGTCACACTAACAGTGTGACCTTGCCCTCCATCACCACCTTCCCTGTCATAAATTCCAAGTTCAAATTCCTGCCCTTCTCCCCAGAAGAAGAAAGTGATACTTAGGTACTGGAAGAGAAGTGGGTCAGAGGAAAATGTGTCTGAGGGAATATTTTGTGCAGTGCTCACAGGACTAGGTAGGTTTGCCTGCAGCCAACAAATGGTTGCCAAACACGGATCCCTGGGTTTCAGAGTCGAAGTAACTTGGGTCCATCCTTATTGAATTTGTTTATTTATTTTTAGAACCCTGTTTTGCCTCTTAGAGTAAGTATATAAGGAAGAATTCTTTTCTCCCAAAGGTATGACATTTTCTACTAAGGTTTCACTAACTGTCTCGACACTGTCAATAGTTACTGTATTTTGTGAGCTATACTGGTGTGAACCAGCCCAGAGCCAAGAGACCTCTCCATACACCTTCCCCAGTTCACAAGAGAACAAGTGGTTTGGTTTCCATAACAACAGTGAGGCCAGAGGGATGAGACGGAGCAGAGAGAACACGAACTTGCCCCGTACCTTCTCCTGAGCCTGTTGCTCCTTCTCAATGGTCTTCCTGAGAGTCGATTCCAGGTCATCCTTCTCTCTGCACACTTCCAGGTAACATTCTTGCACAGCAGCCATCTCCTTATTCATCTTATCTAACTCAGACCTTGGATACACAAAAGCAGCAACTAAATGATTACAAAATAATACAAGGCTGCGAAACAATTTTCCTCTCAACTATGGAACAGGAGAGCACTGTCTCTACAGCGTAAAGGGTAGCTACACACTCTTGTTCTCACCTATGTTGCAAGCGAGCCCCCTCATATACTTCAAAGAGCTGCTGCTTCTCCAGAGCATGCTTTGCTAGGAGGCTTTCTCGTATTTGGGCTTTCATGGCTTCATGGTGCTGCTGGTAAGTCCTCTCACACCTAGAAACAGAGAGCGGACAGTACAATCTGTGGCAATACTCAACATTACCAGAAACACCAAGATGAATTGGTTTCCTTTTCTTCCTTCCCTACCCTCTGTTGCAAATTATACACACACACACACACACACACACACACACGTCAGGATGGTTTTCCCCAACCAAAAGTGGTAATAATTAATTCCCAATGGATGAGTTTAAAGAATCTTCAAATGCTTCTAGAGAAAAATTAGAAACTTGGACATGAAAATGCCCCAGTCCTTCAAACAGATAATGGTCTTTGGTTGAGGACTGTTTACAAAAAATTAATTGAAATAATAGGGTATAGTTCCAAAATGCCAAGGTATCTAGATTAAACATCAATACTAGCAGTACTCAACTCACAAGTAAGTTATGTTCCAAAAATCTGTTTCCAAGTTTATGATTTGGTATTTGGAAGACATATTCCCTCCCACAGATTTCTTCCTTAAAAAGAATAGTTTCCCAGACAGTCTATAAAAACCATAAAGCTGTACTATTTCAATGAACTAGTTTTGATGGTGCTCTAGAACCCAACCCACTATGTAATGTCATTCCCATGGGAAATGTGTTCTGAATTCTAATTTGAGAAGCCAGGGATTCCTCTTCTTCAGTCTGAGATCTCAGCAGGGAGGGCTCACTCCATAACTTCTCTTGAATCCTTTTTCTTTTTTTTTTTTTTTTAAGCATGGGGGCAGGAGGGTGGAGGGCGGAGGCGAGCATTAGACCTCTATATAGACTTTACCTATCCACAGCCTCCTGTTTATCACGGTCAAAATCTTGTACCATTTGTCTCATCTGACTACATAAGTCTTGATTTGTATTTCTCAGTCCTTCTTCAGTTTCTTTCAGTTCCTGGATACAAGAGAATCAAGTAGTTAGAGGAAATAAACATCATTTTCACTAACTAGTCCAATCTTTTAATATCCCCTGTACTTTATCTCTACCCTATAATACTGATGTATCATTTTAATAATTCTACAAGTCTCTTTAAGCCCTGTAAGAGTGTAGATTGATTTCTTTGACAAGTAGCTTTCTGATAGGGTTAAGACGTAAAATTTTGAACTCATTTTGAACTATATGAAATGAGAACATTTACCCAGAGAAGTATTAGCTAACCGAGGTCTTAAAGTCAGTCTTAGAATTCAATAATCTTCACAACTATATATGAACTTTTTGGTCAAGAGAAGAACACCTCTAGTAGCCTTGTTTCTCTGTAGACAGGAAAGTGCAATTACCTTCTGATGCAACTACTACCTCATGACCAGTAAAGGGGAATAAGTGGAATCCTCAGTCTTCTCCTAATAAACCTGTCTACTAAATCGCATTCCCCCTGAATTTTTAAAAAGTCTGTTACATCTTGTGAATTTAATGAGGTCATTCAAAATTCTCACAAAATATTGGAAACTTTTTTAATCACCTGATTTTGTTGTTGTAAAACGTGAATTTCATTTTTAAGTCGCAGAACGTCATCTTTGACAATCATATCAGAAGTAGAAGAGCCAGGCCATAATTGATTAGTTGAGTTTTCTGAGGTCTCTACTTTAGTCTAAATGTTAAAAAGAAAGCAAAAGTTTCTCAGGTTTTTAAAAAATTCTAAGTTCTGCTTTTGAACTAATTTCATACTTACAAAGAAACGGCAAAAAAAAAAAAAAAAGCACAAATTATTTCCATATAACTTTTATTACCATCCCCAAATATAACCACAGTACAATGATCAGAACCAGGAAATTAATGAGCATATAGTACTATTAACTAATCTACAGACCCTATACAAAATTCTCCAATTTTCCTCTCATGTTCATTTTCCTAGTTCAGGATCCAATCAACAATTCCACATAGCATTTAGTGGTCATGTCTCATTAGTCTTCTTCAATCTAGAGTCAGATCAGTCTTTGTCTTTCAAACCTATGACTTTTTTTTTTTTTTTTTTTTTAAGAGAGTCAACTAGTTATTTTGTAAGATGTCTTTCAATTTGGGTTTCTCTGGTATTACTTCATTATTAAGTTCAGGTCATCCATTTTTGGCATGAATGCCACAGAAGTAAAGTGTGTCCTCTTCAGGAAACACAGGATGTCAATGTGTGTCATCACTGATGACGATCAATAAATGGTAGCGTCTGCAGGCACCTTCACTGTAAAGTTATAATTTTTCTGCTTGTTATTAGGAATAAGTAGCTTAGGAGGAGATACTTGGAAACTATGCAAATACTCTATTTTTTTTTTTATCTTACCCCAACTAAGTTTAGCTTCTCTTCTATTTCCGTACTTATTTGTTTGTATAATCAGTATTAACGCATAGATCTGTATTTCATTCAACAAGTGCAATTTTTAAGACTCATGACAGACTTTGACAAGTTGTTTCCCACAAGGTCATGCAAATGTACGCTGTCAGGTAGCCTGAGCGAATCTGTTCAACTCTCCTTGCCTCCAATGGCAGTGACTGTCTTGAAATAATCATTGGATTCAATGGGGCAGAGGTAGCCAACAATTGCTTTCATTTGCATTTCTTGCACTGCCATCATAGCAGAACCTCTTACATACCTTCACTGTTCATTTGTTTTTCATCTTCCCAGATTTGCCTGTTTATATGACTTCTCGTTTTCCTCTCACCTCTAAGTGTCTTCCTTACCCACCTTTATGAATTCTTTATTCATTGTGGGGGCCACAGAGGTTTTTTTTGGTTGTTGTTGTTGTTTTCTGTTTTTTTTTTTTTTTAAATATCTATTCCATTAGATTTGTTGGTTTATGTATTTCCCTCAGGTCTGAGCTCTCCTTCACAAGGTCTAAAAAACATCCTGTATCGAGATTCATCCCCCTCATTGGGGAGGTCACGTGTACCTCACTCATGTGTGGTGTAGCAGAATGGCAAGGTTCTGGTTCAGTCTTCCGATTCGTAGCCTTTACTTTTCTGTACAGGGAGACCGCTCCAGTTGTTGACTTTCCCCTTTCACTTGCAGCATTGCCCAGAAGCCACTGCTTTTACTCTAGTCCGAAAAGAAGACCTCCGAATACCTACTGTTATCTTCTCTCTACATGTAGGGGGACTAATGAGACTTCCAGGGATTTTACAGACGCATTAGAAGGGCTTTCATTTTTTTGACTTGGCCCCCATTTTTAAAGCTTATGATATTCATTTGTGTTTCCTTCCCCACCAGCCAGTTTTTATTACTATGACATGCAATGATTGAAAATAACAGCATACTGATACATGGGAAAACAATTTTTATGGCTAGCTATCACACTCAGTTTTGACATATTATCACACCGCAGGCACACAGGGACTAGGTACTTGTACATCAGCACAAAACCCTTATGAAGGTCTTTAAAAAGAAAAGGACCACTCGAGTGTCACAACCAAACTTCCTTCTAGAGAAGGACATCACCTTCGAGAAAATAAGGCATGTAATACACCAATTCTCACCTCATCTTCCTAATTTCGAGGTCTAAAAAGACTCTGGCTAGGAACCCTGAGCTGGCTACTGAACATTGCCTATCAGGTACCTTGGAATCAGAGTACGGCTTTAACAGCTTTAACCATAGCTCGTAGCTAGGTAATGATCTCTACTGAGTATCAGATATAGAAAGGCCTCTGTGTTTTATTATTATGCTAACAAAAAATTCAGTGTGGATGTGGGTCCTGACTGCTAGACTGATCTTCCTAAGAACTTTACTACATTCTACCTTAAGGGCCCAGGTGTTCAATTGGAATGAACAGCACAGGATTTAGTCCACTCCCATTCGGTGCATAGTGCTCCATACAGACAAGCTATTAATCTTCATCACTTATGATCCTAGAAATGTCAGAGAACAGTAGTGTTTGAATGGTCAAATGATATGAAAGCAAAAACAACCAACTCTGTGATAATCTGTAATTGTTCTGTATCAAATGGATATGAGCAAACATAAAATATACTACAGTTATAAAGCAATAAAAACAATAGCTTTAAATGTTCGTAAAAGAAACATGCCAAGTAAGAGTTAAGAGTACATAGTACATGTTCTTGCTTGCCTTTTCAATACTTAGAAAGGATTTTGATGACCTAGTTCTCTTTAAAAAGATATCTGAGGAAGTTTAAATTGACAAGTTCTTTCTCTTAACATCCCTATAGCAAGCAGAGAAGCTCAACATTATTTCATTAACCTCAGGATTTTTTTTTTTTTTTTTTGAAGATTTTATTTATTTGACAGAGAGAAACACAGCGAGAGTGGGAACACAAGCAGAAGGAATGGTAGCGGGAGAAGTAGGCTTCCTGCAGAGCAGAGAGCCCGATGCGGGGCTCGATCCCAGGACCCTGGGATCTGACCTGGGCCGAAGGCAGACGCTTAACGACTGAGCCACCCAGGCGCCCCTAACCTCAGGATTTAATGCCAGCTGTGATATTATTCTAAAAGTTGATGTAATAGCTATGTATTTTTGGCTTCAAAGATTCCAGCAAGACTGAATTTATACAATATAGTCTTTTACTCACATGCCCTATTCCATACTTATACCAGCTTATTTGCTACAACCTTTTATATACTGTTGCTCAAGGCTAAAATGTTTCTTCCTACCTTCTCTCCTGCATTTTTCCTTCAGGACAGAGATCAAACATTCTCTCCTTAAAGACTTCACTAAGGCTTGCCTTACCATCTCCCCTACAAACATGCCTGGCTAGTTATTCCATCTCAGAGCACTTCGCAACTAGCATCATCCTTACTACACAAAGTTATGTACGTGTCCATCTCCTTACAGACCTGTACTGTTGAATATGGAAACCATTAACCACATACGGCTATGGAGCACTTGAAAAATGTCCATTGACAGATGAATGGATAAAGATGTGGTACACACACACACACACACACACACACACACACGAGGGAATATTAGCCATCGAAAGAATGAAATCTTGCCATTTGCAATGATGTGGATGGAACTAGAGGGTATTACACTAAGCAAAATAAGTGAAAGACAAATACCATATGACTTCACTCATATGTGGAATTTAAGAAACAAAAGAGATGAACAGACGGGAAGGGAAGAAAAAATAAGATGAAAACAAAGAGGGAGGCAAGTCATGAGAGACTGTTAACTATAGGAAACAAACTGGGTTGCTGGAGGGTAGGTGGGTGGGGGGATGGGGTAACTCAGTGATGGGCATTAAGGAGGAGAGTTTAATAAGCACTGGGTTTTGTATAAAACTGATGAATCACTACATTCCAACTCTGAAACTAATAATATAATATATGTTAATTAAATCAAATTTAAATAGAAAGTTAGAAAGAAATGTGTCTTGTCCAAATTGAAATGTGCTGTAAGTGGATAATCATGTTAGATTTCAAGGACTTGGCACAAACAAAAAAAATGCAAACCATCTCATTAATAATTTTTTATTAATTATATACTGAGAAGATAATATTTGAATATATTGGTTTGAATAAAATATATTATTAAAATTAATTTCACCATTACTTTTACTTTAATGGGATTCCTAGAACATTTTGGATTACATACGTGGCTCTGTTATATTTCTATTGGATAGTGTTCTAGATTCTAAGTTCCTTCAAGGAATGGCCATTGTTTTCCATTGAATCCCACAAGACTTTGCACAGAGTAACTTTACAAAAACAAAAAACCTTAAGCTGAAGAATTTGCTCTTATTCCATATACCTCCCAATCCCGCTTTCCAATATTACAGACTAAGTAGAAAGCTCATTAGAAATGTGGGAGATAAGCAAAGGCATAGTTTGAAGGTGTCCATGGGCTAATTAGATGACTGTGAACTTTAGTGTTTACCTAAAAAAATAGCTGCTGGTTAAATTACTACTTCCTCCAGCTTCATTTTCCCCATCTGTAAAGTGAGGACACTAAATGAAGGATATAAAAGGGTATTCAATGATTCTGACTTAACCCGTTTCTGCGCCATTCCGACTCATAACACCACCACTACATAATTAATTTCTTTATATAGAATGACACTTATTACAGGAGCATGGGCCAGAGAAATCTCACAGTCAAAATGCTGAAGGATCTAGTTGTGGAGAACTTACGACTAGAACATCCTTAGTACAAGCCAATCATGAAGAAATACAGCTCCTTTGTTACGCTGACTGCTCCCTTGGATTCCTGGTAAAGGAATTTTACCTAATCAGCATCTCATTTACGAGATGCCAGGAGGAACTAGAGAACGTATTACTTTCTGTGTCAATCCCTTCTTTATGCTTTAATTCTAAATACTGTCAAATGCAACCCCACAAGACAAAGGTGAAGACTGTAAGCATTTTCTTCATTCAACCTGTTAGAAATAGGTTTTTGACTACAAATTCTACCAACCTCAAGCGTGATGCTTTTTTCACCTTTCTCTGCTTGTTGGAGAGCTTCGATTTCCCTGCGACAGTCTCTGAGATCATTTTGCAACTGAGACACCAGGTGACGCTTCACCGAGTTGCTCCCCAGCAAACGCTGCACTTCTGCTTTCAGCCTCAGAATCACTTCATCTTTGGACAGCTCGTCCTTTGGCTCTTCTTGCTGTACAATGCTAACGGAGAAATTATCACATTTAATATTAAAGTAAGAAATCAAATACGGTTAGTCCTTGAAACTGACTAACCGCAGTTCAGACCATGTTTTGTGACCATGTATACAACTATACACTAGTATTTCAAGAGCGGTTTTAAGTTCTGTCGTACACAAGGGTATCACCCTTGCTACGTTCCCATATATAGAAGTCTATTGATTAGAAGACTATGATTACGCTTAGACCACCTGCCTCACTGAAAAGAGTTCAACCATGTGAACTTCAATATGGCATGCTTTTTTTGATTTTTGGTTAAGTTCTATGCTGTATGTGTTTACCGTTTATGACCCTAAGAGAAACAACATGAAAATAAAGGAGGCAGTGAAAAGTAGTCTGTACTGCCCTGAGAAATCTATACTTTCAATGCCATGCCGATCAAAATTCCACTAGCATTTTTCAAAGGGCTGGAACAAACAATCCTAAAATTTGTATGGCAACAGAAAAGACCCCAAATTGCTAAGGAGATGTTGAAAAAGAAAAAACAAAGCTGGGGGCATCACCTTGCCTGATTTCAAGCTTTACTACAAAGCTGCGATTACCAAGACAGCATGGTACTGGCACAAAAATAGATACATCGACCAGTGGAACAGAGTAGAGAGCCCAGGTATGGACCCGCAACTGGATGGTCAAGTAATTTTTGACAAAGCAAGAAAAAATATCCAGTGGAAAAAAAGACAATCTCAGGGCGCCTGGGTGGCTCAGTGGGTTCAAGCTTCTGCCTTCGGCTCAAGTTATGATCTCAGGGTCCTGGGATCGAGCCCCACTTTGGGCTCTCTGCTCAGTGGGGAGCCCACTTCCACCCCTCTCTCTCTGCCTGCCTCTCTTCTACTTGTGATCTCTGTCAAATAAATAAAATCTTAAAAAAAAAAAAAAAAGACAGTCTCTTCAATAAATGATGCTGGGAAAATTGGACATCTGTATATAGAAGAATGAAACATTCTCTTACACCACACACAAAGATAAACTCAAAATGGATAAAAGATCTCAGTGTAAGGCAGGAATCTATCAAAATCCTAGAGGAGAACATAAGCAGTAACCTCTTCGACATCAGCCAAAGCAACTTCTTTCAGGACATGTCTCCAAAGGCAAAGGAAACAAAAGCAAAAATGAACTTTTGGGACTTCAAGATAAAAAGCTTCTGTACAACAAAGCAAACAGTCAACAAAACAGGCAAACCACAGAATGGGAAAAGATATTGGCAAATGACATTGCAGACAAAGGACTGATATCTAAGATCTAAAAAGAACTCCTCGAACTCAACACTCACGAAACAGATCATGTCAAAAAATGGGCAGAAGACATCGACAGACACTTCTCCAAAGACGACACACAAATGGCTAACAGACACATGAAAAAATGATCATCATCATTAGCCATCAGGGAGACTCAAAAAATCACACTGAGATACCACCTTACACCAGTTAGAATGGCCAAAAATCAACAGGACAGTAAACAACAAATGTTGGAGAGGGTGTGAAGAAAGGGGAACCCTCTTACACTATTGGTGGGAATGCAAGTTGGTGTAGCCACTTTGGAAAACAGTGAGGAGATTCCTCAAGAAATTAAAAACAGAGCTACCCTATGACCCTGCATTTGTACTACTGGGTAGTTACCCCAAAGATGCAGATGCAGTACAAAGAAGGGCCATATGTACCGCAACGTTCATAGCAGCAATGACCATAATCGCCAAACTGTGGAAGGAGCCAAGAGGCCCTTCAACAGACGAATGGATAAAGAAGATGTGGTCTATATATACAATGGAATATTATGTCTCCATCAGAAGGATGAATATGCAACTTTTGTATCAACATGGACAGGACTGGAAGAGACTATGCTGAGTGAAATAAGTCAAGCAGAGAGTCAATTTTCATATGGTTTCACTTATGTGTGGAGCATAAGGAAAAACATGGAGGACACTGGGAGAAGGAAAGGAAGGGTGAATTGGGGGAAATTGGAGGGGGAGACGAACCATGAGAGACAGTGGACTTTGAGCAACAAACAAGGTTTTGGAGGGGAGGGGGGTGGGGGCTTGGGTGAGCCTGGTGGTGAGTATTTAGGAGGGCACATATTGCATGAAGCACTGGGTGTGGTACATGAACAATGAATCTGGAACACTGAAAAAATAAAAAAAATTTAAATTAAAAAAAAACCTACGAGCTCAATGAATCTCAAGCAGAAAATGAAGAAAATTATCCTAAGTTATATTAACATCAAATTGCTGAAAACCAAGATAAAGAGAGGGCAGGAGTACTTCTGGAGAGGAGAGAACCAGAGAAAGGAGCCATGAATTCTGTGCATAAATGTGTTCAAGCCTCAGTCTAAGCCCTGAACTATGCATGCACAGAACAGACCCACAAACCAGCAGAGCAAATATTTGGAGAATTTAACTGAAATGTGAGCCACACACACAAATTTCACAATGACTAACTTTTGAGCTATGCATACAAGGACAGATTCAGACCAATGTGGCAAAGGCTTGGACAAATAATCTGAGAATCAAAACACTCATACAAGTTTCTACACAACTTAAAAATCTTAATGTCTAATACAAGCGTATGCAGGTGATATCACAGATTTGGTTGCAGACCACCACAGTAAAGCAAATGACTTCAAATGAAGTCAACTAAGTGAATAATATCATTATGTCTAAAAAACAATATACAAACTTTAATTAAAAAATACTTTATTGCTAAAACATGCTGACTACTGAGTTTTAGTGAGTTGTAATCATAGATCACAGAGCACCATAACAAATATAATAAGGAAGTTTGAAACATAAGAAATACCAAATTGTGACATAGAGACATAAGATTGGCAAACACTGTTGGCAAAATGGCATCTATAGACTTGTTTATGCAGAGTTGCCAATTTGTAAAGAAAACAAAGTATCCGCAAAGCACATATGTGTGCCTGCACATTATCTAAAATTATTCGACATGCAATTAACCAAGAAAATGGACCAATTTGTAAGAAAAAAGCAAAGTCTATAGATAATGAAAATGCTGGAGCTATCACAAAGAGTTTTCAGAGTTTAAAGAAGCTATTGTGTCTCTGTTCTATGAAATAAAGGGAAACATTTAAAACGAATGAAGAGGGGCGCCTGGGTGGCTCAGTCGTTAAGCGTCTGCCTTCGGCCCAGGTCATGATCCCAGAATCCTGGGATCGAGCCCCGCATCGGGCTCCCTGCTGGGCAGGAAGCCTGCTTCTCCCGCTACCATTCCCTCTGCTTATGTTCCCTCTCTCGCTGAGTTTCTCTCTGTCAAATAAAATCTTTAAAAAAATAAAAAAATTAAAAAAATAAAACGAATGAAGAGATAGGAATTGTCAACATATAAAACTATATTAGGAACCAAACAGAAATGTCGAAAAATTCAGTATCTGAAAGTTAAAAGGAAAAAAGAAAAAAAGCCCTCACTGGACAAGTTTAATAAAACAGATGACAAAAGAATGAGTGAACTTAAAAACAGCTCAATAGAAATTAGCCAATATGAAAACAGAAAAAAAAAAAAAAAAAGGAAAAAAATGAAGTGTCCCAGGAACTGTGGGACAATATAAAAAAATTTAAGTTGTATAATTAGAGACCTAGAGTAGGAGAGAAGAAAGAAGCAGGGACAGAAAAGATATTTGGATAACGGTCAACATTTCACAAATCTGGTGAAAGACATAATAAATTTACATTTTGAATATACTCTGGGACCCGAACTAAAAAACAAAACAAAAAACACTTAAGACACATTGTAATCAAAGTGCTGAAAAGGAGAAAAAAAATCTTGAAAACAAAAGAAAAACAACACATTACACAGAACATAATGGTCCAAATAACAGCTTTCTTTTCAGAAACCACCAAGGCCAGAGACAGTGGAAGAACTATCTTTAAAATGCTGAAATAGAAGAACAATTGATCCAAAATTCTATCATCAGGAAATAAAAGGACATCTTCATCTAAGGAAGCTTAGAAGAAATGCTCAAGAAAATTCTTCAATCTAAAGGAACATGATATCTATTAAAAAAAACTACAAAACATTACTGGAGAGAAATTAAAGAAGACAAATAGGTGCGACATGCACGTTCTGAAAGCGGAAGACTCAACTTTTTTCTTCCTCGAGCTTTATTTAGGTATAAATTACAAACAGCAATTTCTTAAGGTGTCAAGTTCTCCCCAAACTGGTCTATAGATTCAACATAATCCCAATTAAAACTCCAGTAGACTTTGCTGTAGAAATTGACTCGCTAATCATTAATTTTGAAATGCAAAGAACTTAGAATACTCAAAACAGTTTTGAAAATAAAGTTGAAGGACTAGTCCGACACATTTCAACACTTACTCTAAAGCTACAGTATCAAGACTGTTATTAACCAAAAGGGTAGGGGACCAGAATGGAGAGTACAGAAACAGGCCACAAATGGTCAATTAATTATCAACAAAGATACCAAGGCAATTCAATGAAGAAAGAGGTTTTTCTGACAAATGGTATTAGATCAACTGGATACTGATATGAAAAAAATGGACCCCAATCCTTACCTCATACCATAAGAAAAAAGTAATTCGTAATGGGCCATAGATATAAATGTAGGAGGTAAAAAGATCAAATTTCTAAAGTCCTAAGAAAATTTTTGTGACACAGTTACATTAGAACAAAAAAACCATGAACTCCTTCAAAAGAGATAACTGGTAAATTTGAATTCTTAAAAACTTAAACTTTTGCTCTGCAAAAGATACATTAAGAAAATGATAAGAAAAACCAGAGTAGAAGAAAATATTCACAACATATATATCAGAGAAAGGGCTCGTATCCTGGAATACAGACACACAAAATGACATAATCAAATGGCAATTAAGCACATGAGGAAAAAAAAAAAAGGGAAAGAAAAGCACATGAGAAGATGCTTAGGGGTGTCTAGGTGGCTCAGTCAATTAAGTGTCCAACTGCTGATTTCAGCTCAGGTCATGATCTCAGAGTATGAAATTAAACCCAGCATCGGGCTCTGTCTGCGCTGGGCCTGAACCTGCTTAAAATTCTCTCTCCCCCCCGCCCCTCCCCTTCATTGTGCACAAGTTCTCTCTCTCTCCTTCTCTCTCAATTAAAACAAAAGAAAAAAAAAAAAGCTTAGATCATTGGTTATTATTCGGTAAATAAAAATTAAGGCACAATAAGATTATCCACTACACACACTACAAATTAAAAAACATTAATACCACTAAGTTTTAACAAAAATGTAGAACAACCAAAACCTCAGACATAGCTTCTGGTAATGCAAAATACTATGGTCACTTTGAAAAATAGCATTCACACTATCAGTATCCAAATAAAATAAAATAGAAGAACTCTAAGCTTAACGAGAAAGCAATTTGGAGCATAAGTGAAACAAAAAAGCTACAATTATCTCCACTAGCAAATGATATAATTATATCTAGTAAAACCTAAATATAATGGAAAAACTACTACAAGTAATGAGAATTAAAAAGTAACAGGCTATAACGAAAATATAGAAATCATATGTACAACAAACATTACTTAATAATAGAAATGAATACTTACATGCACAAAAACATCTAAGCATCAATTTTACAAGAATTACGCAAAAACCTAAATATAAGAAATTCCAAAACACTCTTGAGAAACAAAAATAGATTTAAGCAAATGAAAAGGCATGCTATATTCTTAGATAAAAAACTTCAGGGATGCCTGGGTGGCTCAGTGGGTTAAAGCCTCTGCCTTCAGCTCAGGTCGTGATCTCAGGGTCCTGGGATCGAGCCCCGCATCGGGCTCTCTGCTCAGCAGGGAGCCTGCTTTCCTCTCTCTCTGCCTGCCTCTCTGCCTACTTGTGATTTCTCTCTCTCTCTCTGTCAAATAAATAAATAAATAAATAAATCTTTAAAAAAAAAAAAAAAAAAAACTTCAACATCATAATACTATCAAACTCCCTAAGTCAATGTATATGTTTAATGTGATCCTAATAAAAATATTCTCAGGATTTTTTTCCTGGAGTAGAACAAGTTAATTATAAAGTTCATTTGCACGTGTAAACAAGCAAGACTCATCAGAAAAACCCTAACAAAGAGTGTAATTCTAGAGAGATGGTAAAACTAAAGTATAAGGCAAAGCATTAAAGCTTTTAGAAGGCAGCATAGGACAACCAGGAGGTTTAGTTTTTGTTTTTTTTTTTTTAAGATTGATTTATTTATTTTAGAGAGAAGGCACACAAGTGCATGAGATAGGGGAGGGACAGAGGGAGAGAGAATCCTTGAGTTGACTCCCCAATGACTGAAGAGCCTGAAGCAGGTCTGGATCCCAGGACCCTGAGACCATGACCCGAGCCAAAACCCAGAGTCTGCCACTTAACTGAGCCACCCAGGAGCCCCAACAGGAAAGATTTCTTAAAGGGAACATAAAAAAGCACTAACCATGATTGATAAATTTGACTACAGTTAAAAATTTCCATTCATCAAAAGACAAATTAAAATGTTAAAAAGTGAGAAGATATTTACAATACGCATAATCAAAGAACTCATATCTGGAACAGATTAAAAAAAAAAACTGCTACAAATCAACAGAACACATACACACACAAACACAAAGTCACTTAAAAGCTGAGGGGGGACATGAACAAGTGACACACACACACACACACACACACACACACACACACCCCCCAAACGTCAATAAACAGTTTTTCTCGTTGGAGCTCAATCTCATTAGTAATCCAGGATAATACAAATTAAAACCACAATAAAATATGACTACACGTTAAATAGCTAAAAGTAAAAAACTTAAAATATCAAGTGTCAGCAAAGAGATAGAGCAATTAAGACTTCGATACCCTTCTCGTGGAGAGGTAAATTGGCACAACCACTATGAAAAGCAGTTTGGCATTACCTCTTAAAGTTGAAATGCATATACTATAAGCAATTTCACCTCTAAGTATACACCTAACAGAAATGTATGAACATTGTACATTAAGTAACATTAAGAATCTCTGGTTAGGGGCGCTTGGGTGATTCAATAGGTTAAGTAAGCCTCTGCCTTCAGGTCATGATCTCAGAGTCCTGGGATCGAGCCCCACGTGGGGCTCTCTCCTCTCCTCAGCAGGGAGTCTGCTTTCCCCTCTTCCTCTGCCTGCCTCTCTGCCTACTTGTGACCTTTTCTGTCAAATAACATCTTTTAAAAAAATAATCTATGGTTAGTAGAATGGAAAATAAACTGGAATATTCATACAAATAAAGATACACATTAAATATTAATATGTAAGTGAATGAGCTACAGTTACATGCTATACCATGAGTCTCACGACAAAACGTTAAACAAAAAAAAAGTCGAAAGAACACCTATATATATGAAAAACATACAGCTAGCACTCATGCTTAATGGAGAATAACTGAATGCTTCCTTAGAAGATGAGAAGCAAAACAAGAATATCAGTTTTTATCACCACTTCCATCTAACATTGTCCTAGAGATTCCAGCTGGAGCAATTACATCCAGATTGGAAAGTTATGAAATGATCTCTATTTTCAAGTGACATGATCCTATACCTAAAAAATCCTAAGGTATCCACTAGAAAACAAGTAGTTTTTTAAAAACCACTAAAAAACTACTTTAGTGTACAAGTACAACGTGCCACGATACAACACCGAGATTATATATATATATATACATATATATATATATACACATATATAAATAAAATCAATTTTATCTCTGTACACTAGGAATTAACCACCTAAAAATAAAGTTAAAAAACAATCCAGGGGCGCCTGGGTGGCTCAGTGGGTTAAAGCCTCTGCCTTCGGCTCAGGTCATAATCTCAGGGTCCTGGGATCAAGCTCTGCATTGGGCTCTCTGCTCAGCAGGGAGCCTGCTTCCCCCTCTCTCTGCCTACTTGTGATCTGTCAAATAAATAAATAAAATCTTTAAAAAAAAAAAATCCAGGAAAAATAGCCAAGAGAATAAAATACCTAGGAGTAAATTTAACAAAAATATATGACTAGTACACCAAAACCCACAAAAATACAAAATACATGAGTAGCATACTCGTGAGTATTAAAGAGATTAAAGAAGACCTAAATAAATGGAAAGACCTGTGTTCAGGAATCAGAACCCAGTATTGTTAAGATTGCAGCACTCCCCTAACTTGATCTATAGACTACATGTAAACACCAATCAAAATCCTAGCTGGTTTCGGTATAGAAATTGATCCTAAAATTTATATGGAAATTTAAGAGACCCAGAATAGCTCAAGAAATACT
>CM053609.1:43725298-43744753 GCA_028646535.1 Procyon lotor | reverse complement strand
AACGGGGGCACCTGGGTGGCTCAGTGGGTTAAAGCCTCTGCCTTCGGCTCAGGTCATGATCTCAGGGTCCTGGGATGGAGCCCCGAATCGGGCTCTCTGCTCAGCAGGGATCCTGCTTCCCCCTCTCTCCCTGCCTGCCTCTCTGCCTACTTGTGATCTCTGCCAAATAAATAAATAAAATCTTTAAAAAAAAAAGAAAGAAAGAATATCAAGAAAGGGTTTTGAAGCAAAGAAGGTATCTGGGACCTGATCCATAGAATAACCTAAAGCCCAATAATGCCTTAAGGATAGTAACATAAAGTATACCTCCATAAAGATACTGACAGCATCACCAAGCAGTGGAAAGGGACTCTGAAGTCTGTTTTAAAAAATTCATGTGAATTTTGCATTCTATTTCATAATGTAGTCATGTTTGCTTTAAATTTTTTCTACCAAATTTCTGAGCAAAATGAAGCTTCTGGAAACTGTTCCATGTTTATTCAACAGTGCAAACCTCTTGGCACACTTCTGCAGATTCCCAGGCCAGCTTGCAAAGCGTGGTCCTAAAGCGCCAAAATAACATGGCAAACACAATGAATGGGCTGACAGTAACGACAGTGTGAATGTGTGTGTGTGTGAGAAGGGGTGGGGAGACAACATTTAAGGGCTGGGGAGGCCATAATAACTTTTATGAGAGACTGAGAACTGGCAAAAAGAAAGTTCAAGAAAAGGTAAATATGAAAAACATATGAAAAGAAGGCCAACGATGGCAGTAACTTAACTAAATCCAACAACTGACTGAACCATGTTGCTTCCTGTTGACAAGTTCCGGGAAACCAATTACACTCAGAAACTTCCTCAGGTTCAATACCATGGAACACTGCAACAAAAACTAATGATGTACTGTATGGTGACTAACAAAATAAACAAATAAGAACAAAGACCCTCAAAAAACAAACAAAATGATTGGTTCCTTCTTTTCTATGGGTAGCTTGAGTGAGAACATTCACTTCAAGACAGTTCAAGGCAGACAGCTTTAAGACTGAAAAGCAGCAATGTCTACAATCACCAAACTGTGGAAGGAGCCGAGATGCCCTTCAACAGATGAATGGATAAAGATGGGGTCCATATATACAATGGAATATTACGCAGTCATCAGAAAGGATGAATACCCACCATTTACATCCACATGGATGGAACTCGAGGTGATTATGTTAAATGAAGTAAATCAAGCAAAGACAATATGGTTTCACTCAATTATCATATGGTTTCACTCATATGCAGAACATGAGCAATAGCACAGAGGACCACAGAGGAAGGGAGGGAAATCCAAAGGGGATAAATCAGAGATGGTGTTGAGTCAGGAGAAACTACAGACCCCAAGAAACAATCTGGGGGCTTCAGAGGAGAGGATGGGGGGAGGGGGTGATGGGTATTGAGAAGGGCATGTATTGTGATGAGCACTGACTGTTATATTTAACTAACGAATCACTGAACACAACTTCAAAAACTAATTATGTACTATAGAGTGGCTAATTGAACATTTAAAGAAATAAAAAAAAAAAAAAAAGACTGAACAAGATGAGTGTGGTGACAGAGCTAATAGCTGAATCTATGGGAGCAAATAGAATTGAACAGACTTCTAGTGCACAGAGAATTGAAGATTAGGCCACACAGAGGTGTGTGGGAATCTCTTAGCCAAGAGAAGGTGTCTCAAGTGGAGCCTTTAAATATAATGTTAAAGGGAAGTTAAAAAGCAGGCCAGGCAAAAGTCATGACATAGAAACCAAAGTCCACGACTTCACCCAAAGCTGCAGATTTCAAGACCAGAGAAAACAAAGATTTTATACCATTAAGGAGATTATCAGAGATCTCAAACGGACATTCAGAGACCGCAGAACGTGACACTTCCAAGAATGGGAGAGAGAAGACAGGCGAGTCCAGGAGATGGTTTGTTATAAGAAAGTTCTGTCACTGAAGGAACACAGAGCTCCAAGAAACTTTGGCTGAGTATAACAATATGATTTGTTTACAATTGTAGTCCTTTCCCACCAAGAAACTTATTCAAGTTTGTCTACTAAATTATCCAGTCATCTGTACCTTGCTACTATTTTCCAATAACTGTTTTAGGTGTCTTGATCCTGTGCTGAAAGGAACATAGGAAAAGGTTTGTCTGAAAGGGAAATACTTTATACCTCTTCGATAACTTTATAAAGAAAGAGAGGGCAAGGGGCAAAACACAGAATGTATGTATGGTTATCAACCCCCTCTGTATAGAATTCTCATACATTTTTCTGATTATAGGCAGGCATCTCCCTAGCTCCTGGTTGATCTTTATAGCAGCTTTCTAATCAGGAATCTCAATTTGGATTCTAAGATAATATAGATTGTCTTCTTATTAAAAATACTGCTTAGTTAAGTCATCCCAAATAGACAGCACAAAAGAAATACCATAAGAAACACTCCCAAAAGGAAAAACTATAAGCACTTTGGAATCATCACTTTGCAAAGCAGCTATGCAATTATATCCAGTGTTACAGCCTGTTTAAAAAAATTAAACAAAATCAGTCACAGAATTTAACAGTGAAAAAGACCTCAATCAACACCTTCAATCTGGTTCAGGAGTCTGAAACCCAGTCAGCACAGAATCAAGACTGTGTTCTATGTTCTAGTCCAGGGTCCTTTTATTGCGGGGGGAGGGGGATAGTGGTGAAAACAGAGTGGGCACAGGGGTTGAACACAGCAAGAATTTCTCCCAGCCCTCCCCTGTGTAATGTGTCAATATCAGCAGAGAATGGAGAGATCCTCACCCCTGCAAGGAAAAGCCACCAGACTCCACCCCTCTTGTCATCCAAGAAGGACCACCGTCCAAGTCCAACTAACTTAAATGCTACTATACAAACATAGCCAAAATAAAACTGTATCTCAAATGTTATTTGTTTAAATACTAAAGATTTTTTCAATGATTGGGCAGAGCTTTTGTCTTTCCCCACATAGCCTCCACACCAAACTCATAGTATTTTTCTACACAAAAAAGTATATTTAGGAAAATAAATCTTATAATAACTCATAAATACATATAAAAATAAGATGGTATACAATTATTATAGCAACCCAAATCAGGATGAATTTTAAGTATGGTGAGATTTGCCATACCCTCCTATTCTTCTGCTCTTCTTCCCTTGGGTTAAATTAATTCTGAAATTACATGAAGAAAAGACCACTCTGAAATTTTATTCATTCAAGTGATTACCTGAGGTTCGGAACACAAACTCACCATCTGACTCATCCTCAGGTTACATTTTATTCTCTTTGGGGCAAAAAAAAAATACAGACTGTGAGACACGCTCAAGTTTCACATCTCAGTGATTTTAGATCAGACTTTCTTCCTTATAGTTATTACGCTATCCACAAAAATTAACTCTTCTCCCAAGAACCACTTCTCGACAATATTTACTGTCAGTAAGTTACCCAAAAAAGGCTTTCTACTGGTTTGGCTTCCAGAACAACCTCTTAAGTTCAGACCAGCTCCCAGAACCCTTGCTCTCTTCAGTATGGATCTACTCTAGGGCAACGAGAACAGTATGTATACATACTCTACAAATGCAGGACTAGTAATGTGAGAACTGAGGAAGTACGAAACAATCCTGCAAGAGAGAGAATTTCCAAACTTAAGCCTTCAGGATATATTCACAGATTAAAAATCATTGGCTTTTAAGTTTTCCTCCAATACCTACAGCAAAGGTCAAAATTTTTCATATGAGGAACCACAAAACATAATCAGTTACCAAAAATAAGCAGCCTTGGTCGTTTAGAATAGTTGCTCATGTGAAAGCGTCCTGACCTGTTCTTTAAGCGCAGTGACCGTAGCATCCAGCTTCCTTTGTAAGGACACCACTTGCTCCTCGTGCTTCTTCGTGAGGCCCGTCACAATGCTCTCGTGCTGCTCTCTGGCGCGCTGAAGTGACTCCGAGTGACGGAGGTCCACCAACTGCTGCTTCAGGCTCTCCAGAGCCATTTCAGTGGTCCTGGACTTCTTAATCATCTAGCAGATACACACAGGAGAGCCATGGTCACCGTACTGATTTTGTCCTCTCTTTACGGACTCTAACGCCAAGAAGCAACCATCCTTTAAGAAGAATGGACAAGAAGGGGTCTTCCTAGGGTGGGGTGGCTTTAGTTCCTTAAGACTTCCCTGGCTGGGACCCACCAGGCCCAGGGTTGCTGGAAACATTCACTGAGAAAAAGAACCTCTAGTTACTGAGGAGAGTGGTAGAGGATTTTGCTCGGCATGACAGCCATGTGGGTACCAGACAAGGCATCTGCTGCTACAGTTGTGGTCTCAGTGCTGTTTGCATTGCTCTGGGAGCCAAGTGCTGGGCCACAGAAAAATGACAACTGTTTCTTGAAAGACTGATGAAAACCATCAACGATCACTCGTTAAAAACAAAGTTTTGAATCTCCACAGTTGTTCAAAAAAATAATGGTGTACTAGGCTAAATAACAGTTCCCAAAAGAGGGCCGTGTCCTAACCCCTAAACCCTGTGACTATGTTAGGTTACATGGCAAGGGAAAAGTAAAGCTGTAGACCGAATTAAAATTGCTCATCCGATGACCTTAAAATAAAAACGATTATCCTGGATTATCTGGGTGGGCCCAATGTATCCAGAAAGGTCCTTAAATGAGGAAAACTGAGGCAGGAAAATCAGAACCAGTGACTTCTGGCTCTGAAGATGAAAATGGGCCACAAGTCAAGGAACGCCAGTGGCCTCCAGGAGCTGGAAAAGGCAAAAAAGTGGTTTCTTCCTTAGAGCCTCTAAAAAAGCAACACATCCCTGCTGACACCTTGATTTTCACCCAGTGAGACCCATGTCAGACTTCTGACCTCCAGACCTCTACTATGCAGTTTCAAGCCATTAAGTTTATGCTGATGACAGAAAATCAGTACCTGTGGTGATTCTGTTGCTTTTATTTGTTTTCATTTATGCCTTTTTTATACATGCAATTTCTAACATAAAAATATTTAAAAGTTATAACATTTTACTACATAAAAGCAATTCACCTTTTTATAAGAACTATCAATTTTCAAGAAGTTAAAAATGCTAATAGTCTCTTACAAACAAAAATTAAAATTTCAAATGAGGCTTATTCTTCCTTTCTATTCTGGAGATTGACCGTTTATTCCGATACTGTTTAAAGTGCTTATGACAGTTACTCATTTGCTCAATAAAGAATGTGAATACTTTGTACCAGGCAGGGTTCTAAGCACTTAAGGACATGATGACAAGACAGGCAAGGTCCAAACTCTTACTACTTTCTAGTGGGAAGAGACAAACAATAACAAGGAAACAAATGAGATCATTTCAGATAGTTTTAAAATAGAGTAATAGGATATGGCATGATGAAGGAGAGTAGGAATACGGAGCTATAGGCTACTCTAGATATAAAGTGGCTTGTTTTAGCTGACACCTGAAGGCTAAGAAACCAGTTAGGAGACAGCACTGTTTAAATTCTTTCTTAGAATCATCCTCAGAACTAGCCACCCATCTTCTTGAAAACCAGACTCACAACTCTATAGTCACTTTCAATTTTAACCACCTTTCTTCCTGCCCTCCAGAATGGTATCACTCTCATGAGTCACCCCCCAACAGGCTTCGCTACCAATGACTTATGACCACTTCCAACCATTAAATGGCTACCTATCTCATTAATCAAAGAATGCACCACCACTTTTTTTTTTTTTTTTTTTAAAGATTTTATTTTTGGGGCACCTGTGTGGCTCAGTGGGTTAAAGCCTCTGCCTTCAGCTCAAGTCGTGATCTCAGGGTCCTGGGATCGAGCCCCGCATCAGGCTCTCTGCTCAGCAGGGAGCCTGCTTCCCCCCTCTCTCTGCCTGCCTCTGCCTACTTGTGATCTCTCTCTCTCTGTCAAATAAATAAATAAAATCTTAAAAAAAAAAAAAGATTTTATTTTTAAGTAACCTCTCTACCCAAGGTGGGGCTCAAACCCACAACCCCCAGATGAAGAGTCGCACATTCCACCAAGTGAGCCAGCCAGGCTCCCCTGTGCCACCACTTTAAAGGCAAGTCTGTTGGGGTCAGGAAATTCAGGCACCGCTGTTTTGTCAATAACTGACTTTGTAACCTTGGGCAAGTAATTTTGACTCTCTGAAACTTGATTAATTCATCGATAAAATGGTAAACACAATGCCTCATGCCTCACTAATCAAAATCCCAACAAGATTTTTTACAAACATAAGAAGTTGACATGCAAAATCTAGGAAAGAAGATGTGAAAAAGAACTACAAATTTTTTAGGAATACTAACAGTAGCCCTTGTTTACATTTTAAAACACACCATAAAACTGTAGTCATGCTATTATTAGAGAAAGAATAGAGAAACATATAAGACAAAATGGAGAAGGCGTCAAAGACTAGAGATAAGGGACGCCTGAATGGCTCAGTGAGTTAAGGGTCTGACTCTGGATTTCAGCTCAGGTCATGATCTCAGGGTCATGAAATCAAGTCTCGCATTGGGCTCCACACTGGGCATGGAGCCTGCTGAAGATTCTCTCTCCCCTTCTCCCCCTGCCCCTCTTCCCACTCCTATACCACCGAGCCCTTTTAAAAAAAAAAAAAAAAAAAAAGAC
This sequence comes from Procyon lotor, assembly GCA_028646535.1. Classification (NCBI taxonomy): domain Eukaryota; kingdom Metazoa; phylum Chordata; class Mammalia; order Carnivora; family Procyonidae; genus Procyon; species Procyon lotor. The sequence goes on along the minus strand of CM053609.1, from coordinate 43,738,126 downwards.
TAGAGATTAGTTAAGATACTTTTGCCACAAATGGTAAAGTCCTGAATCAGGGACATGAGGACAGAAATGCAAGACCCAACATAAGGTAGAGGCTGACTGGATGAAAGGCAGCAGAGGAGCTGAGGTCCCCTGGTATCTGGTACGCAGATGACTGGGTGGATGCGAGCACCGTCCCTCCACGGTCAGGGAAACCAGAGCAGGCTTATGCTGGAAGAAGATATAAACTGCCAAGTTCTGCTAAATTTAGTCCTTTTCACTGTAATAAATAACCTTTTACCACAAATAATCACGATAAAATGTTTACCTGTTCTTCATTCACTTTTAATGCTTGTATTTGGGTCTCCAGCGCTTTTATTTGTGCTTCCAGCTGTAGCTCTCTTTCTTTTCCATTCTGAAAGAGTTTCTGTGATTCTCGGAGGCTGAGGGCCAAACCATCCTTTTCATCTACAACATTAAAAATGATTATATAAATAACTTACTGTACAGGGACCCCTATTTTCACAATCTCTTATCAGATTTTACTTGCCAAAATTTTACTTGCCAACCAGATCATATAAATGTTCAGTTCAATTCAGATAGTAAACTTCAGTTGGTTTAGAGAAAACCAGGAAAGTTCCAAGAAAGAATGCCTTAGTGGCACCAAAAAATTGAGGAAATCAGAACCAGTTCCCTCAAAAATCTTACTGTATCCTTTTGAGGACCACATTGTGAGATTTCCTCACAATCATTTCAGCATTTGTTTACTTGAGAAGTTACATAGATGTGACAAATCCCTGCTAATCAGAGAAGGAATCTGAGGACTATTTGTTTTTTATATACACTTGCAATGAACTTTTACATTCACCGAATCTTAAATTCTTCCCACATACTTCAACAGTTTATAAGTTCTTCTCTCAAAATAAATTTTATAAACATTACAGAAAGAGACCTTTTCATTATCAATTAAGTTTGAAACAAGCTACAGTTCAGTCACAAAATTATTCTACAAATGAAAAGTTCACCACTGACGAAACTACAGCAAGCATGAAGAGTAAGCAATTATTAGTATTATTATTTTTTTAGATTTTTATTTATTTGACACAGAGAGATAACAAGTAGGCACAGAGACAGACAGTGAGAAGGGGAAGCAGGCTCTCTGCTGAGCAGAGAGTGCAGTGTGGGGCTCGATCCCAGGGCTCTGAGATCGTGACCCGAGCCGGAGGCAGAGGCTCCACCAGCTAAGCTGGAGGCAGAGGTTCCACCAACTAAGCCACCAACTAAGCCAACTTAACTCACCCCAAAGAGTAAGCAATTATAACTTGAAACTATTTCCTCTAAGTGCCTCTCAGTAATGGTGCCATTTTTCTCCTTGACACACCCAAAGGAGTTCAGGATCACAAACTCTTATGTGGATTAAAATCTTATGTTAATCTGTAGGCTTAGAAAATGTACTGCAAACCAAACACAAGTCTCTCCGGGAATTGGAATATTTCATCCAAGGTAAACTACATATGGAATCAACAACTTATTAGGACAGAATGCTATCAGCGTAGTTAAATGATGTTCACTGATTCTAACAGCCTAATGAAGAGAGTGAGGGAGAAAGTGAGGACCTCGAAATAGAATGTTCTGGTGAGAAGTAATCCAAGGCAAGGTGTCAAAATCCTGGGTTTTTATTTCATTCTGATAGACTCATTATGAGCCCTCTGACCAAGTGCATCCACTCTCCAAGCTTCATATTTAAAATAAGCTGTTAGAAACAAGATGTCTAGCTTTAGTGTACCTCATAAATGACCATACCCAACAACAGGTGTCCTCTTACCTTTGATTATCAGAAGCTGGTGATTCAGATACCTAATTTGATGCTCACTTTCATTTAACTTTTCAACTAAATTGTCTAGTTGTCTCTCTTTTGCTTTGTTAAGAACCTGAAGTTGGATAATCTGCATATTTTCTGCAGAATCTGCATTAAAATTAGAGATAATTTATTAGATGAAAGCATACCCAAATGTAAATTTGTAGATTAGATTCATTAGTATCTTGAAATCAATGAATTGTGACTACCATTTTTTTAAATAAGACAATATCAGAGTGCATAATGCAGTATGAATGATTATTTTGTGAAATGTTTGTTTTAGTTATGTATACTTACTTACATAGGTAAGTATTGTAAGACTGCATCACAATGTAAAAAATGTACTTCTTACTGTGGTCACTGCCAGAAAAGTTGAAGAAGTCACTGGTCTAGAATATAACCCTGAGTCACTACCATTTTGGCTACTTAAAAATAAGCACATACCAATTATAATGAAACAAGACTTCTATGTTCTCATAAAACAAAACAAAACAAAAAAAAAATGTATGTCAGCTTCTATAAAGCCATTTTTAAAGAAAATTTCTAGACATTCTTCTCAAAATGTTTTATCTTAAACAGGAATGGGAAGTATATCATATTGGGGTTCATGCTAGCACATAAATGCTGCACTAATCAATGAATAGACTAAAAAGAATTTTGAGATATCCTTTCAGAAATGATTAAAGTCATTTTAAGGACCACTTAAAAATGACTGGGGAGAAAAAGAGAAAAAGTGTTGTGTAGGAGGAGGACGGTGCTTCAACCACAAAATGACAAATGTTTTTCTTCATTTTCTTCTAGAAAATTTTACTTGCCAACAAACAAAACAATCTTCTTTTTAAAAAAGAGATAAGGTTAAGACCTAAAGAAATCCCTGAAGACTGAAAACTTTGTTACAGGTCAACTTAGAACAGGGTTAGCCCAAGAATGAGCAGTCTACAGGCCACACCTCTCCCCAAAGTATTTTTTTTTTTTTTTAAGATTTTATTTATTTATTTGACACAGAGGGAGACCACAAGTAGGCAGAGAGGCAGGCAGAGAGGGAGGGGGAAGCAGGCTCCCTGCCAAGCAGAGAGCCTGATTCGGGGATCGATCCCAGGACCCTGAGATCATGACCTGAGCTGAAGGCAGAGGCTTTAACCCACTGAGCCACCCAGGCGCCCCTGCCCGAAGTCATTTTTTTTTTTTTTTTTTTTTTTTAACTAACGTGCCAGTAAATTATCTAATTAACTTCCAAATGTTAAATTTAGGCAAATGTGTAACTTAAACAAAAAATAAATCAACTCGATAAAATGCAGACTCTTAAGAGAGTCACATGAGGTTATCTACGCAGAGAGAGGAGAAATACAAACGTCACTGAACACAGTAGAACTGAGACAACAAATATCAAGGTGTCAGGCCACTGGTGCGATGCTTATTTACTCAGCCTAAAACGAGTTGTGCCACACATGCTATCCAGCCCCCCGCCTCATTCCCTAAAACCCCCTGAACAAAGAGAGGCAACCCAATATTAGCTGTCGATGCCTTGGGGGGAAGCGAGGTCTGGCCTCCCCCATGGCTCTCCTGCAGCCCACGGGTGCACCACAAGCAGTGCTCTGAAGTTAGGGTGTGCAGCCCCGTCTTCTCCGTGGAGCCCAGGAAACCCAGAACAGCCAATGACTTTCCCCTGGCCTCTTTAATTTTGAAACCAACACCTTGCTGTCACACTCTAGAGTCACATGGGCTCTTCAACGTGCCCAGTAATTGGAAGCTATCTCACAGGCCAGAGAGCAGGACAACAAAAGTTAAATGTAGGAAACACTCAGGTCAGTCACGGCCTAAGTCCTGGCTTTTGACTTTGGATGTTTCATCTCCTCCAAACTCTCCAGTAACACTTTCTCGTTCTCCTATTTAAACATGCACTATATAAAGAGAATTTTTTGGCAAACGCCACATGACTAAACCTGTGATAACTCTAATTTAATTTCTGAACATTAATTACTGTGTATCAGAGTCGCCTAATTATTAGTCTAAAAGTCTAAAAATTAAAAGAAAACCTTAAGATGATAATGGCTGGCTTACTCAATTACATTTCTATGTAGTAATGAAAATTCTAAGATAGAAGTAAAAAACTCAACTTTCCAAATTAGACGTCAGTAAGAAAAACATATCTAATAAAGTCTTAACCAATTAGGACTGAAATATGCAACTGAGAAGACCTTCTATTAATGTTTTATTATGGTAAGTTTCAAATATATAAGGTAGAGAGTAGAGTGACAATGAACCCCATGAACCCATTACCCAGATTCAGTAACTACAAACTCATGGCCAGTCTTGCTTTATCTGTATCTCCACCTAACATTACCCCCAACAACATATTATTTAAATCCAAGACTCCCTATCAGTATATTCATAAACACTTCCGGATCTCTAATGACAGAACTTTTTAAATTTTTTTTTTTATTTTTTTATAGGAAAACTTTAAATAAACAAACCACAATCCCATTATCATACTTTAAAACAATTTGAGTATGCCCACTATTCAAAACTCTCCAATTCTGTCATTAAGAAATAAATATAAACTTGATACATACCTTCATTAGCTCCTAAAAATTGCTGTTGCAGGCTTTCAAATGTGTCACTTCTTGCTATCTCCTGGACTGGTGAGTTGTCAGTCTGGGCAGAAGCCTGATAAGGTTTATACGTCACTTTATATGGTTCCAGAGCTTGACAACTGGGACCTTGTGACGTAACGAATTGCTATCAAAAGATGATAAATGAAATTGACAATCAGAATTTGGCCTTTTCTTTGAAAATGATCTGAATTAGATACCTCAGTTTTGTTAGGAGATTTAATTGTGATGTAATTACAAACTTTATACATATATCTTAGTTTAAAAATAGCACTTGCAGTCATTTAACAGTATTAAAAGTCTATAATATACAATTTTACATATCTTAATGGTACTTTAGAGCATTTAATGGGTCCAGTTACATAAATAACACTCAAGAATTCCAATAAGATGGTATATAAATATTTAAGAATGATTTAGGTGATGCCATCATCTTGAGAACACAAAAGTGTACATATTCAGTAACAAGAACATGCCTTGTATATAATATTCAATAACATTTGTGGAATAGTTAATATATTAGAGAGATAGAAAATGACCACCTTAAAAGGATGGAAAAGTTTGGGTGACACAGAACAGCTGTTGGCAAAAAGAGAAAAACTAGTGGCAAAAATCAATGTCACTCAGAAGGCCTAAGAAGCAGCCACCTATATCCTAAGGTCTTAGATCATTAATAAACTTTCCTGGAGCAGGCGGAGAGGTGGGGGTGGTGGGGAACGCTTGTTTCTTTACTTAACATTCATCCTGTGTACTGCTCTATCACCTCAAAACAGAAAGCAGCTTTGAAGTATTCAACCTAAAATTTGTTCTAAAAGGTGGTGAGCTAGAAAATCAAGGTAACTAAATGGTGTCATCTACATAGATTTGCCACTTTAAAACTACACCAAGGTACCTGAACATAACTTCTCCCCGAAGCATGGTGAAGTGGTAGAAGCCAGAAGCAGCAGTAACTGAGGATGGTTCTTCTTTGCCAAACCTAACTTTTACCTTTTAACCGTTTCTGTAAAGCCTCCTCTATTTTAAAATTCAAACTTAAGGTCATGATTTCATTAGATTGTAAACAGAAAACGGCATGAGTAATTCAGCATGAGCCTGAATAAAAGCACTCACAGGGATTTTTGTATTTAAAGCTTATCATTGCACCTACATATGTTTTTTAAATACACACATACACATACAAGCAAATGTGTGCAGACATACACACAAATTCCTGAAAGTGAAGTTCTTATAATACCTGGAAATGATTCCTTTGAGGATCTGAAAATTTAATTACAGTGGTTGGTTGACTATTAAATTCCTGCTTCTGACCACTGATATATGGCCTAAAGTCTTCAGGAAGGTGATATAAATCTGTCTGTTCATAATTACTTGGAGGACTATAACCACTTCCACCTTCATCTCCACCTTCTTTGTGATGGTAGCCAGGATGCTGGTCGTCACTTTTACTTTGATTGTCTTCCCAGCCGTTGCTACTTTTCTCTCCAACATACACATCCCGAATCTCATTATAGTCCTAGTAGATAACAGGAGTAAAACAAAGGCACTAAGATCTATTCCCGCCCTTGCCCAAGTCATTATCCACGAGATACTTACATTCACACTTTGAGATTTAGGCAGCACTTGATGCTCACGCCAATTCATCTCCAATTGCTCAGAGTGATGTAGTCTTGAGAAAAATCAATACTTCAGATTTAGAACCCATCACTTATTCGGACACAGATATCACAAAGAACCCCAAGATTTTAACATGTTCTCCCACTATCACCTAAAATTCTAAGAATCAGTCTACAATTTTACAACCTTTTCCGTTATTGCCTACAGAGAATCAAAACAAAGAGCCTCATAGAATTAGAACATGTGAGCTCGAGTGATCTCAGGTCCTTACTCTCCCTCGGTGCCATCCTCGCTGCAGTCGGAGTAGTGGAGCTCAGGGGAGGACAGGTCATCATCCAGCATATCGTGCGGCAGGTCAGTGAGTAACTGCTGCAACTGAGAGAGGAAACTCAGCATCAGTACCACACCGAGACACAAGCTGCCAAACCAAAGTGGCCTTGCAACGAGTGACTTTGACCTGAGAAGTCAAAGACATTCCTAATTTCTCCACCGAATAACTGTTTGAAATTCCATACCAATTATGTTCAGGGGAATGCACAATATCAGAATTTATACTAAAAGGCTTTTTTTCTACAAATGTCTTAAATACACTTAACATTGCAATAGAATTTTAAACCTTTATGGAAACACAGCAAGTCGTGGTAATGGTACAATCGCAGTATTACGTTATCATGGGGCAGACCTGAGTCTCAGAATCCTGTTCTACCAGTAATCAGACCTCAGGGACTGGACAATCACACATTCCCCAGGGAATCCAAGTAGCTGGCTCTGCTGTGCCCAGGTGGTGCGAACAGTAGAACCAGCAGCAGCAGGTGGCCCAGAAACTCTTAAAAGCTTTAATAACGTGATAGAAACCCCTTGGAGAGTGACTAATTAGCAGACTGCCATCTAATTCCAACGATGAAAAGATACATGATACTTAGCTCTGGTATCAGAGTTTACTCAACACAGTTGAGTAAAAAGAAAGCTTTAAGACTCAGTTTTCTACCGAGGGCACTCTCTGACTCCAAATCTGACAAAAGCTTTTGACTTCACTCTCCAATTTTCTTCCAGATAAATCCTATCTTTAGCATTTTACCTAGAAAAACTAGATAAATTCATTTATTGCCTCAAGATAAATGGTGATTAAGTCGTGAATTTCAGGATCAATAAATTAATCAATTCCCAATATATTGTCTTAAAATTTATAGCTATCAGAATATTCAAGTATTATATTATTAAACAGAAGAGGGCTGCTTATGACTTCTCTTTAAAATGAAGCACCAGTTAAATTAACAAGTTGACTGAGTCCTCGGCAGTACATAAATGAACCCCATAAAATTATGCAATTAGTGAATTTTTTTTTAAAGATTGCATTAATATACTGATGAGAGAGAGAGCACAAGCAGGGGGAGCAGCAGGGAGAGGGAGAAGCAGGGTCCCTGCTGAGCAAGGAGCCCCAGTGCAGGACTCGATCCCAGGACCCTGGGTTCTGGATCACGATGCTTAACCGACTGAGTCACCCAGGCGTCCTGCAATGAGTGAATTTTAAAGATATTAAACACTCTGTAAAACCTTGGGGAAAAAATGAGATGCTACTTTATCTGTGGCTTAGTCTATGGCAAGTTGTTTTTACCCATTTTAGAAGAAATGAAATGTAGCTATAAAACATACCTGATTATTTATAATCAAAACCCTTCTGAAAGAAAATACATATGTGAAAAGTTAAAATATTATGGGAGCACATGAGTGGCTCAGTCAGTTAAAGGCCCAACTCTATCTGAGCACAAGTTTTGCTCTCAGGGTCATGAGTCAAGCCCTGTGTTGGGCTCCACACCGGGCATGGAGCCCACTTTAAAAAAAAATTATTATAGGGAAGGTGTAAAAGGAATGCTCCAATTGTTAACTGGGTTTTGGAGAAGTCAAATTTGGGAATGAAAATGGGGTATGTGAAGGGGGGAGGGGGATATTTCCTTGATCCCACCTATATTCTAATATTCACTGTATTTTTTTTTTTTTTAAGTTTTCTTGATCCATCATTCTTTAAAAATGAAACAAAAATATTCTATTCCAATGAGAAGTTAACTTCATCTCAAAATTTATTTGATATTAATAACCAAGACCTTGATTCATTGGCCACCTGCTGGGTAACTGAAAAACCATTATGAAAATTAGCCATATCAGAGATGAACCAAAGATATAAGAAAAACAAAAGAATCACTAAAAAGCTAAACAGAACACATCAACATATTAGTGTACCACACGTGGGCCTCAAGTGAAAGGTAGCAAAGTGATTTGAGAAAGACAAAATTCACTAATTAACATACACGAGTTCTTTTAAAAGTAGTCCAACCTTCTTTGTCTATAATTATGCATCACTCCTTTGAGGAAAAAGACTACCCCCACATACTGCACAGAAAAAAATAAAATAAAATAAATCTCTCATACTTACCTATCAAGTAAGGACTCATATACAGAAAGAATATTTTCTTCTAAACCTTTAGTGAGATTCCAGTACATAGGCTTATAATTAAGGGGAACCTTAACAGGGACATCTAAACGGTACATTTTTTTTTCTTCTCACGTAGAAAAAGCTGTATAACTAAGCATTTCTTGTGGCTTTGTGATACCACAAAAATTAACAAAATTGGCATCCACAGAGGAAAATCAATTTAAGCATAAGCAATAAGTTCATCAAAATGCTTCTGGAACCACAGATGAACTTATCAATCGGCAAAATCATTCTTATAGTATTTAGTTTCTTATAAAATATTTTACATATATACTAACACTTTGAAAGCATTTCATTCACCTTCAAAAAATTTCTCCATGAAGTTTTTTGGCATAGCTGGGCCATATTCCTTGGCTCCCCTAACTCTCAGGACCAAGAGATGCTAAATGAGGTGAGTCCTCTTCATAAAGCCATTCAGCAACAAAATCCCACCCTCAAGCCTTCTATTTCCAGGATCATAGTGTGCCCTTCTCATATACATGGTCAAATAGGTTTTGCTTTCGGTCATTGAACCTTGTGCCATAAAACACAGATTTATCCAATCAACTTAGCATGTTACCAAGTAGAGAATTTTATAAACTATAAATTTTCCTTGTTGAAGATCCACCCAGCTACCAAACAGATTCGAGGGCAAAGACAATAATCTTTATAAATGACGACATTTAATTCCACTCATTACTTTCAAATGCATCAGACTGCTCTTGGTCGCAAATGCCATCTTTTCACTGGGATGTTATTGTGTGGCAGCTCAGCTTATTAAACAGATACCTTCCCTGGGAAAAAAAAGATCATTTGCCACTGCTAAGACTTCTACGGAATGGCTTAGAATCTATTTCAGTAAACTCCTCTACCTTTCCTACTGGACAGGTTTCTTCCCTGAAGAGTAAAAACTGAGGGGCATTTTACTCAACTTCAACAGCAAAACACTCTGCAATAACCCATGAAGAACATCCCGAACGCCTATGTCTAGGGGCAATGTAAAACAGAACAGGTAAACCTTTTGTTAGGGCATTCAACTTAAAGTAACTAAACAGACTGTCTCCGGAGCCTGCGATCTTCAATACCCGTGAAAGCCAGAGTTCTCGGATTACAAACTGCTCATCTTCTCCCGGGAGAAAAGCAGCAGCAAATGGAGTAGCCAATTTTCACATGGCTTTTGAATAGGTTACCTCTTAAGCATACTGAAAAGATTCTGGTGTTTTAAAATCTAAATTATTAAATAATGCTTTCATGGATATTCAGTAAACAGAATCTTCATTTTAACCTAAGAGCCAAGTTAAAAGCCTCCTTGAAAAGGCTCGGTACGGGAACGCTCAAGGGCCAAGGAACTGGGCAGCCAGAGCTTTAGTTTATGAACTCTATTCCATGCAGAATTTTTTTTTAAATCCATTCCATTGTTAAACTAAATTTTAAGCTGGTGGGGAAGACTGTGTCTAGACTGCCACATATCTGAAAAAGAAACAGGGCAGCATTTGTGAGACAAGTATCGACTGCCCCACAAATGGCATGGAACTTTGGGCCTGGGAGGAACAACGGAGCTCCTCCAAGGCGAGTCTCGCCTTCCAAAAGGGAGCAAACCAAGTCCAGAGAACGTGAGGGATGAGCCCAGCACAGAGTTACAGCCCCAGAGCCGGCACCAGAATCTCAATCTCTCCATGCTTGCTCCTATTTTCTTCTACAGGACATTTTGTCTGTCACCGGAAGACACTCATTTCTACCTGTTTGTGTATAGTCTGCCAGAGTAAAGTTTGTTCCCATCGTGACAGTCCTGAAAAACACCTTTATGTTATGAGAAACATTCAAATGGCACAATCCAGATGAAGTATAAGAAATAGCTAAAGGAAAACATCAACCATATGAATACTAAACCATCTGTTTCTTTTTCTCCGGTGATGACAAGAAAATGCCACTAGGTAAGTCAAGTAACATAAAATGTAAACAAATACTAGCTTCATAACTCCCTCTAGTGGGGACAAAATGTCAAAAAAAAATCTTTCTATAATTATATCAAACAAAGCAATTAAAAAGTAGAAGAAAGGCTATGCAATGAAAACCCTTTTTTTTTTTTTTTTTTAAGATTTTATTTATTTGACAGAGAGAGAGATCACAAGTAGGCAGAGAGGCAGGCAGAGAGAGAGGGGAAGCAGGCTCCCTGCTGAGCAGAGAGCCTGATGCGGGGCTCGATCCTAGGACCCTGAGATCATGACCTGGGCGGAAGGCAGAGGCTCTAACCCATGGAGCCACCCAGATGCCCCTGAAACCCTACCTCTTGAAAATACACGATTTCAAGCTCAAATGAGCTCTATTATTCTACTAGAGAAGCACTGATATAAAAAAAACCAAATGGACTCAAATCAGCATAGCCAGGTGTGAGCTTCTCTCTGCCATCTGCTACTTAAACCACATACGTTTCTACTCAAGATCATTTTCCTGGCTTCAAATTGATCATTACTAAAGTATTATCTTGACAACACAGATTACTTGTACTTCTGCTCCAAAATGCATACATAGAAGCAAGCAATAATCACAGAGCTGTTTCTGGGGACACTACAGAAAAGTACATGTATACTCCAGGAAACTGGGAGATCCCAAATGAAAATCTACCTTAAGCTGTGGGTTCACCAATAACTTTGCAGCTTGTAACCACTTTATAACAATAACAACAACTATGTGTCTGTAATATCCCACGATGATCACAAAGCACACTGACTTAAGTGAAAAATATTCTGAAAAATCACATTGTTATGTTATGGACGAGTTAATAAAAGAATTTTTGAATTCCTCTTCTCTGGGCCAGTTTTCCAAGTAAAAGTTTGCCTCGACTACTTTGGTTGAGGTCTACTCTGTAGCAAAGACAACTATAGTCGCAATTCTCAATGGTACCATAAGAAAATACTGTGCTCCAGTAAGTCGTGAGAAATAAGAGTCAAATGAATACTAATTGACTTGACAGCATGTCTCCATGGTATCATCACCCTCACTCATCTGCACCCTAATCTGCCCTGGTTACTGTGTAGGAAACGGAGTTTTGGATGAAACACTGGGTGAGGCTGGGGCTATACACTTCTCTGGTACGCCCTGGCCAATAGTGCCCAAACTTTTACCATCATACCATTCAGAACTGAGAGAATTTAGAAATGATTACAGTGCCGGACTCTTCCGCAAAACTCTTGGAGATTTTTTCAAAATATGGGTCTAATCATGTGGTTTGAGATTCCACTGGTCTAAATGGCCTCTGAATATTGAATCGCTTTACTAAATGAAGTGATTATTTCCTTTTCTGAAGATTAAATGCACTTTCTTCCCTTGCTCTTCAATGCAAACCATGGAGAGAACAGAAATGGAAAAAGCAAGATCCTGACTATAGAGCTGCCACCGGGACGGCATGGAAGTCGGAATTTGTGGCTTATTCACTGACTTAGGGGTAAGTGTGGACAAGATCCCAACTGACCCCTAAAGCACCAAAATTAAACTCAGCAGCTGGCCATTCATACCAGAAGGTCAAAAAAATCAGGATTACTTCAACATTTCTAGAGAGAGGATTTCACAAATCCCTAGCAGGGGGTATGCCCTGCTTGGCCCTATAGTACATCCTCAGAGGTACAGACATTCCTCCTACATGAAGGAACTGAATACCAAATGATTCACTAAGTAGAGGAAGCAATATCCATTAGGCCACTACTAACACTTATAACCCAGCTGTCAATCACAAAGCTAACAACAAGGGAGCAGGAAAAGACCACCCTTTTAACCACCCAAGGCTGCGCAATGTTCTGCTACGGTAAGGTCAGACAGCCCGAGGACGTTGAAACAGCCTCTGGATCTGCAAGCAAACTGAGGTAGATTAGCCAATCTGTCATTTTAACTTGCCGTGACAAAATACATGTAAGCTGAATTTTATGAATAATCCTGAGTTTTGTTGGTGTAAATCTGAAACCCTCTAGCCTCTGAGCTCACTTCTTCCCTTGAAGCAATTAAAGAAGGAAAAAAGGGCAAAACAATACATGATCATGTCCAAGTCAAGTTGGTTATACATTTTCTTCCACTATCCCAGCTTATGACCAATCAAGAAGTGATCCCGGGGCACCTGGGTGGCTCAGTCGTTAAGCGTCTGCCTTCAGCTCAGGTCATGATCCCAGGGTCCTGGGATCGAGCCCCGCATCGGGCTCCCTGCTCTGCGGGAAGCCTGCTTCTCCAGCTACCATTCCCTCTGCTTGTGTTCCCTCTCTCGCTGTACTCTCTCGCTATGTTTCTCTCTGTCAAATAAATAAAATCTT
>CM053609.1:43690492-43724798 GCA_028646535.1 Procyon lotor | reverse complement strand
AAGTGATCCCTAGGGCTATTTTCTATATACCTAGAATTGCCTCTTTTAAAGTTACTAATGTCCCCCTTAAAACTTCCACCACACACCTCTAATTAGTTCCCTGTAATACCCTCACCACCTAATATCTTTTCCAATGAAAAATTACCTGTCAGATTATTTTTTCTTCTTCTTTAAAGTCTACTATAATAATTACTTAAACTGATCCCCTCAGGAATCCTGGTAGCTAAATTCCAGCGAACTACCCAAAGCCATTGGGGTCATGGATACCTCATGCTGTGAGTTCACAAAGTTACAGAAAATCCTCACCCCCATCCTTGCCACAACAATCGCTGCGACGGACCCCGTCAAATTCCGGAAACCCTGCTCAGGGTCACAGACGCCAATGCCCTCAGCAACCTGGCAGAGAAGTGACCAGAGCGGAGCTGGCAGGTTCACGCGAATAAGGCCATGTTGGTGTGAGAGGACCGTGGCCAGCTGGGGAGGGGCAGCCACTGCTCAGATCCAGCCTGCCTGCTGCCATGTGCACACGCGGCCAGGGCTTAGGAGGTTTCAAGAAAAGCCAGAAACTCTGGCTTATTACATGAAATTTTCTAATCTTTAAATATAGATTGCACTTTTAAAAACACTGCACGACCAAACAGGACAAAAGGTCGATGGACAAAAATCCACCGAGCTGCCAGTTTTCTGGCTCTACCCAAACTCTACTGCCAGTGACATGGGCAACTGACCCTATTCCTTGCTTCCTGTTGATACTAATAGTCCACAGTAATGATTAAAAAGGATTCTCATATATTAGAAAACGGATCGTATTGAGCATAGTCTCAAAAGAAGCCCATCATCATAGACAATCAAGAAATCTGACTCCAACTAAAAACAATCCTAATAAATCCCAATAAATCCTCATCAATTGCTACTACTACTATTGCCCCCGTTTACTCAACATGACTCTGTGCCGTTAATCTCACTTATGTATCTAAAATATAACCTTCTCCTCTTATTCCTTTTCTCCTTGTCTGTTCACCAGACAGCAGACAGTGACATCTTTAAAAACATGATCAGATATCGCTTCCCAGCTTCAAATCCTCCGCTGACTTCTCCTTGCTCCTGGAATAAATGCCAAACATCTTCCCATGACGTTCAGTGATTTGGCCCTAGCCCACCTCTTCACCCTGTCTCCGCACTCACCCCTTGGTCATACAACCCTCACACCACAGCCTTCTGGCTGGTCTGCAGATATACAGGGTCTATTCCCATCTTGTGTGCTTTACGCTCCATGCGTGTCCTGGCCTCGAATATTCTTCCTGAGGCTTCTGCATGGCTGTTCCTTCTCATGAGTCAAGTCTCAGCTCAGGCACTTCCTCCTCCAAAGGCTTCCCTCACCAGAGCCCTACCGGTCGCTTTAATTTCACTCTATTTTGTTTCCTTAGCACTCATCAGTGCTAATTTATCACTCACTCGAATTCCTTTGTTCATCTGCTTACTTGCTTACTGCCTGCCTCCACAAGGAGGTAAGCTACCTGAAGCAAAGAGCCTTGCCGGATTTGTTCAAGGCAAAGTTCGAGACAACTAAAAACTGGGTCTCTGCCTCCAAAACCAACCACTACCTCCTAAATGAAACAGATCTTAAAGAACCGAACCATTTACTATGTTTTAGTCTTGTCTCAAAAAAGGAAGCCTTCCACTCAAGCACCTTTTAAAAGTTGAAATACCGATCAGGTTTCAGGGGGTGACAAAAAAAATTATCAATTCCTTCAAAATGACACGAGATGATATCCTTTGACCAGGAAACAAAACTTTAAGATTGGGTTTAGAGTGTTTTCCTGAGTAACTTACCTCTTTCTCCCTTTCATAGTCTTCTTTGTCATATTCTTCGTCTTCATTTTGTGTCTGCAGTGCCACACTGCCAAAATCTAATGACATGGTGTTCCTGTGGAAAGAGAAAGACACTTGGTTTCTAAATATCCCGTAACATCTCCCCAGACCAAATTACCCAAGAGATGCCACACACACACACACACACACACACACACACAGAGACAACAGTACCCAGGGAAAAGATACATATATATAACTCACACATGACAAATGGTTAGTATTCCAAATATAAAGACTACACTTAAAATTGTGATTCACAGAAAACAGCTGTATGACAGTAACATAAAGAAAAGGAAAATGCGGGGCACATGGGTGGCTCAGCCAGTTAAGCTTCTGCCTTGGGTCCTCTGGGCTCCCTGCTCAGCAGGGAGCCTGCTTCTACTCCCCCTCCGCACCCCAGCTTATGCTCTCTTGCTAGCTCTCTTTCAAATAAAGTCTTAAAAAAAAAAAATGCAAAAAGCTCATAAACCTGTTACTAGACCGTTCTCATGGTCTGGAACATATAACCTAAGACAGCAAGATTTTTGTTCCCACGCAAAAAAATAAAATTTATTTTATTAAAAATATGCTCAAAGTTACTAAATTGGTTTATTAGATATGGCAAAGGTAGTACCCTCCACAAACTGCTTCATCCTTTCAGTATCACAAATCCCAATGTCATGTTTTACAAGAAGAGAGGCACTAAATGCCGAGTTAATGATCGCCACCCGAAAACCTTTATGATTTGGTAAACTCTGTGTAGCACACGATAAAAATATCAGTGTTAAATGTCCTGCTCTTTCTCTTGATAAAATCAGGCTCTAGGAAAAAATACTCGGGAAAAACAGAAGGGAAGAGTGTGAAGTGTACCGTGTTGAGTTCCAATTCTAAAAGCAACAGAAGTTCTCTGCAGAATGATTACTGCTGTGGTAGAAGCAGCGGTGGCAATAGCAGGAGGGGTTTTCAAGTACCTATAGTCAAAAGCCTGCTGATGATTTGGATTATATTTAGGAGTCGATGCTACATGGTGTCTACCCAGAATTTCAAAAGTCCAAGCAATCCCAACAAAAAAAGTAGGCAGGCGTCATCAATTACCAGCCCAGTACCGCCTTCCCTTCACTCCACTCTTGTGCACGCCAGCGAAACGCACTTTGATGTAAGCCTGAGCCACAACTCATTCACTGCACTTTTCAGGCTCTAAAATCATTAACTGGAAGTGAATTAAGCAGCACAGGCCCAGGCATCCAAAAGCATTTTACCATAAAGAACTCCGCTCCCTCGTGTTAACAGCGACAAACTTTTATGTAGCCAATAGTTCTACAAGCCAAAGATATTCCTTCTAACTCGCCTTTGATTGTATGACACCATTCCATTTGTACCACTAAGAAGATGTGGCCAATTACATTATGACACATCATTAACTTTAAGCTGTGGCCTGACTTTGTAGATATTAAAATGTGAAAAGAAAATGAGCACTTTCGAGTAGATGAAATATGGTGTTAGACTAACACAAATACGAATTTTAATGCTGATAATCCCCACACACCAAGTTTTTGCTTGTTTTTCAAGGAATGAATTATGCTTCTCGTCCAAACTGTAATTTGCAGTCCACCTTCATTATTTCTCCCTCCCTGGTTCCTACACCCAGCCCACCCCTTTCAACTCAGTAGCTCAAACCCCTTCCGTCAACTTAAACTCTTCCAGTTTGTTTCTTAGACCAGACTTGCTCCTTTCTATTCTTGTGCCAGAGCTAAAAGGAGGAAGGGAAATGTGCACTTTTTCACTAAGAGGGAAAATACGTGAGTTTAGGAAATCTAAACCTCATCTCCATCCAACAGCTACAAGAACCTTCTTGTACACCTGCATTAGTTACAGACCTGACTGTAAAGGACCTACAGTATAGCTGAAATGGTAAGAGGAAGACACTCACGCAAGCTCATTTTCCTTACTGCAAGTGAACACCAAGTCTACAGAATTCAACAGATAATGAAAATACTGGCCCACTTAAACCCTGGCTCCTTAAAAGAAATTAGATTAAGTTAGACCTTAAGGGCATCCCTGAATTTTGTGGGCAAAAATCATCTTTCCTGCAGTATTTACAGTATTTATTTTGGAATTTATAGTATTCTCTGCCTCTTCCTGTATTTTATAGTTAAAGCCAGAATATGGATTTGAGTTAATTTCTCCTGTAGTAGGTAAAAGAAAGGAGAGCGTTTTTCAATCCTTCACTAACATGCCATCAATTCCTGTTGAATACTGAAAAAGAACATCGAAATTTACAGGAGCCTGTTGCTAAATACAGCTATTTTAAATAAAGAGCTACTTTTTCCTCAGAAAATAGTGAATTCTACAAGGTATTTTCATATGAAGAGAATGTAAAACACCGAAGCCTATCTCTTTTGCATGGCTTTTTAATCCAAACTATGTCATCGAAGAAATCTGCAAATACCTGAAAAGACCAAAATCTCTCTAGACTGGGGAAGAAAAGATACAAATAATTTTTCCTTCTCAAAAGTGCAAACTACTGGAGACCTTAAGAAACTACTTTGGCATAAAGAGAAATCTGACAAACTTATGGTGGATAAATAGATAATTCGTATTTTAATGAAAATTTAAAATAAAAGCTAATGCTTTTCCTCAACTTATTAATCACTACTAATTACCACTGTTATCAGAGACTTTATACATTATTCAGAACAGTAAAAGAGACTGCTTCAGAAGAAATACTAAGACAGTAAACCCAGAAGAAACAAAAGATAAATTTTACAGAAACCTAACTACAAAAAATAAAATCTTCATATGGCAAAAAAACATCACTGACAAGTCAAATATTATGTATGAAAAAATACACTAACAAAGTCAAAAGACAAAATAATGCATCATAAGAAAAATATTTGTGGGGCGCCTGGGTGGTTCAGTGGATTAAGGCCTCTGCCTTCGGCTCATGTCATGATCTCAGGGTCCTGGGATCGAGCCCTACATTGGGCTCTCTGCTCAGAGGGGAGCCTGCTTCCCCCTCTCTCTCTGCCTGCCTCTCTGCCTACTTGTGATCTCTTACTGTCAAAGAAATAAATAACATCTTAAAAAAAAAAAAGAAAGAAAGAAATATGTTTGCAAAAACACATGACGAAGTCCCAATATACAACTTTCAAAAAGAAATGAGAAAAAAAAACCAATTTAAAATGGACAACGGACAATTCATTTTAAAAAACAAAGTGTTTAATGTTCAATTAAGTTAAAAGATGTATAAAAAAAGTTAATAGATGTGTAAGCTTAGAAAGAATTAACAGGGTCATTTAAATCATTTTCAACCACTACATTAAAAAAGTTAATAACACCTAGTGGTGGTTATTTTGTAGGAAAGAGATATCCTCATGAATTGCTGGTGAAACATCTGAACTGCAAAAACAATCGTGAAAACTACCATATGAAAATATTGAAAAGAACACTTGTCCTAGTAAAAGTACTTTTGAATAAATTTAGTGATACTAAACTAGTAAGAGAAATAATGACATAGTTCTATATACTGACTGATCATTAAACAATCAAGACGCAGAATAAATGTACTGTACACTTTTTTTTATATAGTTACTTTCTCCCCAGATAGATAACTTTTTCTGAACCTATAACACTATGTTCATTTTTTTGTTTGTTTTTTTGGGTTTTTTTTTGGTTGTTGTTGTTTGTTTTTAACACTCAGATCAGAAGGGCTCAGTCTCAGTACTCGTTTTATAGTTACCGGTTGTTTTCTTTGCCCTGCTTCCAATGAGAGGGAAAACCAATGAGTGTTTAGTTGGACAAAATATCAAAAACCAAAAGCACTGCTTTTGTCTCATCCAAAAACCAATAAGCTCTCTGAAAGTAGAATTAAAATGCATGTCCTCCACGTTATGCACAAGACAGGCACACAATAAGTATTTGCTGACTGAATATGATACATTCATACCGCCCTCCAGGATTCATTATTTCAATAAAATTTTCCTCGGCACCTACTGTGTGCCGGTTTATATCCTAGGTATATCTAAGACATGATATCAGCCATTGGGAGTTTACAGCCCCTTAGAGAAACAATGATATAAATTAATAGTTACCATGATACATTGTAATAAGTTCTGCAATAGAGGAAAGTATAAAGCACAAATTAATGTTGAGAAGAAAGGACAGCTGAGGGAAATTTAACAGAAAGAAAAGACTTGTGGGTAGAAAGAACACAATACTGCTGGCAGTTGTTAAGAATAAGGGCACTCATTCAGACAACCTGGGCTCAATTCTAGCTCTTTATCAGCTGTGCATGTTTGAAGACGCTGCTTCCATTTTTTCATTAAGTAAATGCGGGTAAAAAATAGTACCTGCCTCAAAGATTGGTTATGAAGACTCACAAGATAATGAATATCAAGTGTTTAGCACCATGTACCAATCACTACATTTTAGTTTTGTTATTATTGTAACATTCTTACCTACCAGTAGGAGTCTGCAGCTACAAGAGGTAAAGGACATTCAGTTTATCTAAGAACTGTGTTTATCTAAGTTTATTTAACCAATAAACTGTGTTCATCTAACTGATAGATAAATCTATCAGTTTATCTAAGAACTCCCACTAACTGTGGGAAACCTAACTTCAACTAATACAACCTCTTCTGGGATGAAAATGCTACTGCCTTCAAGATGCCCTCCCAAACCTGTTGCCCTAGAGAGGAGGGGAGAATTTTGCACTTTCAGACTATATTTCTTATACTTTTCTTTGGCTTCAATTTCAGCCTCTCACTTCCACAATGCATTTACACATCCGGGGAGCGCAAAGAAATTGACATGCATTGTGAAGGATATGGTCAAAATCAGCTTAAATCAGACTCAAATTCATGACTGTAAGATAAAAAAAAAGGTTAAACTAAGTGCCACAAAGGGGGTTAATTTTAAAAAGCCCTAGGATGTTCTACTTACTTGCAAGCTTGCAAGCTTCCCTCCTAGAACGAAAATAGCCAGAATACACTAGCCTGTTTTAGATTTGCAATACCAAGCTTAAGAGGCCTGGTCGTTTATTCAACATTCACCATGCACCGTTCAAGATGACAAAGTTCACCAGGACTTGGTAGCGGGAAACAGACATTTAAACAAATGATGACAATAATCTGGCATCAGTGCCAATGACAGTAGCTTGGACAGATCGCGTCAAGGGAACTGAAGAATGCAAGTAGGCACCCACAGCTGAACGACAGAATTAATCAGTGGCCTTACCACGGAACTCCGTTTGGCGTCAACTACAGCACAACAAACAGGCGCCGCGAGAGCGAAGCTGTAGAGTGCCTGCACGGGGTGCCTTGGGGCTGCTGGCTTTGGCTGCCAGCGTCACATGCTCTCGGTCAACACACGTGTACAGAGCACCCACTGTGAGCCAGGCACGGCGCCAGGGTGACCAGAGCGGGGGTCCCCAGGATAGGGTCTCAGCGTTTCCCCGCAGTCTGCAGGGGGCGAGGACGGCTTCCCATAGCTTGGGGTCTCGCTGACACTTCAAAGTCAAAGCCTGAATCCTGCAACCCGCGGACAGTCCGCCACCACCGGATTTGAGGAGGGGGCGGCGGGTCGGCCCTCGGGAAGCCACAGCCAGAATCCCAGGGACCCCGCACCTCCTCCAAGCCCAGCTCCAAGCCCAGCCGAGAAGCGAAACTCACCGGAGGCCACGGATGCTACCACCACGGGGAAACCCTAGTCCCCGTCAAAGCCAGATTTCTAACAAACCCCCTTCCCAAGGGCTCCAATCTGCGAGTTCCTTCCTCATCACAACCGAACCCAGCAGCGCCGAGGCCGCTGAGGAGCAGCAGCCTCCTTCAATCGCGGGCTAAAAGCTGGTTGGGCGGGCGGGGCCGTGCGGGCTCGAGGCTGGGCGTGGAGGCGGAAGTGTCCGCCTTCTCAAGCTTGGTTGAGAATTCCGCCTGCAGTTGCGAATGTATTGCTGTTTGAAAGCGGGCGCCAGAGGTGGCGGGAAGGTGCTCCCGTGCGCCCATTGGTGGGTTAGTGAGCCAATTACGAAAGGGTTGACTCTAGGCGGGGCGGGCTTACGGTTGCTTGGAGATGCCCAGCGTCGGGGTTTGGGCCTTCGGCTTGTCCCGGGTCCCTAGTCCCTTCCTGTACCTGCTGGTTCCCCCATCCTCCCCCCTCACCTCGCGCTTTGCAGTCCTAAACCTCACTTCTCCGTTGCAGCACACAGAACTAAACACTCACTTTCCTCCACCGAACCCTGACCTTCAAGGTTTGTGCACCTGCCCTTCTGATTTTCTAAGGTGCCTGCTTCCTTATCACCTAAACAGGCTTAGATGTAGTTTTACTTTGTCTTCTTTCTTACTGGGTTTTGCCTTGTTTGAATTTGTGGGGTTGTTTGTTTGTTTGTTTGTTTGTTTCCATTACCGATGAGATGGCACATTTTCCACGTGTTTATTCACTACTTGAATTTCCCCGACTGTGACTGTTCTTGCTGTTTGGGGTATCTGTGCGTGCTTTAAGACAGCGCTGCCCAGGTGCACTACAGCCCGTTCTGTATCTACCTGCCAAGCTGAAAAGGTTTCGGTACATATCAAGGAGTTAGTAGCACTAGGTTCACATATCTTTTTCACCCTTTCCATATATAGGAGAAAACCCTTTCTGATAGGGTATGGAGTTAAATGGTTGTTTAAGGCTCTTTGTAATCCAGCTAGTTTTCTTTTGCGACCTCACCATGCCATCCCTGTGAAGCCTACACCAACCCCTCGTTAACCCATCAACTAGCATAAGGTTATGCCACATAATAAGTACTCACTCAATCCATAGCAATACGTTACTGAAACTACTGGCTGAGCTGCCTACGGTTCTCAGCGTGCTTTTGTTTTGCTCAAGCTCTTTCCTTCACCTGTATTGGCCTATCTTACTATCCACTCAGTCTTGAAGATAGATGAGCACCCCCTCTGAAACCTTTCATGACCCACTTCCTCCCCACCCTGACAAAAATGATCCTTCCTACATCTGTACACAGTATGCATGTCTTATTATGTTTCTTAGTATCTTCTGTAATTAGTTGTGTGTCTGCTTTCCTCAGGTCAACATTAATATCTTGAGGTACTTACGTTACTTCTTGGACATCAAGCATGCTTTGTCGTCCCTGGTAGGGACTCCAAACAAATTGGTTAAATGAGTAAATAAATGAATGAACGAATAAATTAAGGCTTCAGTGCCAGAAAATGTGAATAAAAGGCATTCAAGTAAATGGCAGTTGTTGAAACCTGAGCCAAGGCATCTGTTAGTGGGAACTAGGCTTGGGTTAAGATGGAATGTTACAGCAAGGATGCTAAGTGATCCCTGTTTCTTACAGAGATGAACGCATAAAAGGTATAAGGGTGGGGGCAAGTATATGAGGGGACAATGTTTATAATCCCTTACATAGAGCTTTAGAATTTGGTAAGTTCTTTCACAGACAAGACTAGACTAAAGATCAAGAACTTCTGGCTCTCAAAGCCATGGTTCTGCCTGATTCTTGCAGTTTGTAAAGCCTGAGAGTTCAGCTTTCCCTGGGTCTTGTGATAACCTGAACCTTAAAGCAATCTTTGACTTGAGCTGACTCAGGAGGAGTTGAATAGAGTCCCCCCGAATTTCATGCCCACCCAGAACTCAGAATGTGACCTCATTTGGAAAAAGGATCTTTGAAAATTGTAATTAGTTAATATAGATGAGGATGAATCCTAAATCTAAAACCGGTGTCCTTAAAAGAAGAGAAGCAGCACCTGAAACTAATGTAACAGCATGTGTCAATTACACACACATGCACACAAATATATACATTATTGTAGTACAGGGTTCACTTTTAAAATAAAATTTTTAATTTCCTAAAAAAGAAGCAAGAACACAGAAAAACTCACGAGAAGACAGCCATGTGAAGATGAAAGCAGAAAAAGGAGTTATGTCACCAGAAGCCAAGGAACACCCAGGGCCACCAGAAGCTGGCAAGGGATTCTTTCCGGAACTTTCAGGAACAGGGCCCTGTCAACATCCTGATTTCATACTTCTAATCTCCAGCACTGTGAAGGAATAAATTTCTGTTGTTTTAAGACACTCAGTTGGTAGTACTTGGCTGCAGTGGCCCTAGGAAATTAATACAGGTGGGTTTTCATTCCTTGCAACCAAACAGTTATGACTAAAATGCATTTGTGACAATAGATTGATTGTATGTGAATAGTCTAAACCCATGATTCTCCAAGTATGATCCATGGCCCACTGGTGGACCTCAAGGATATTCCTCATGGGTCATTAAATGATACTGACCATGTAAGTTGTTTCTTCGGTTTTTACGACAAAATAACTTGCAATTTTATAGGTTTTTTATTTTTACATACAACTAAGGCTTACCTATTAGGAATCTACCAAGTAAGATATGAGGGATTACTAATGTTTAGAATTTGTAAGTTAAAATTATCATATTATGTAAGCTTAGCAAGATTGGTGTTTCATCATATCTATGTGCAACCTTATAAAAACTTCTCATGCACATCCAAAGATAACTGAAATGCCCACTTTCGGGAGAAGAATGTAAATAATGTCATTCCCAGGAAACTATGTGTTGTTGTTTTTTTTAAGAGATGCTATTCCTATTTCTTAATTATGAACTCTCTTTGCTTGGTTTTGTCAACATCAATTAAGTTTGTTGTAAGATGTTAACTCAGCTGTGTGTAGTGTTAATTACTTTAATACATGAATTTGCACTTTTCCAAAATTTGGCTTTAAAATAATATCCAAGTTCTGGTTCAATTTTTATCTTTAGTCATCTATTACTGAAGTCATCAATTTATAATTCCTCTGAAGTTTGCTTATACTTTATGGAAATGTATTAGCGATAAATTTGTTCTCTTTAAACAACTGACAACATATTAAGGCAAGTGATCAAATAACTCATTTTTTGAAAAATTTGTAAGGCAGTATTTTGGAATATAAATCATGTAAAAGGAGATATTCTCCCTTAAAAGTAAATAAATAAGCAATCCCTATGGTTCCTCTTCAGTTCTTTGTTGTCACTGAGTTATTTTTTCATTACAAAAAAAAAAGAGAGAGGATTAGAGGATGAAAGGTACATGGGGCAATAGGTTTTTTCTCTTCTATGGTCTTTGGCCAAAGCTGTGAGAGCCAATTGCCTGGATTTAATGTCCAAGATTTTCAATCACACCAAGGTTTTTCATCAGAAAACCTGTAAAAGTTCTCAGAAGTCGCGACAATGACCATCTGATGAAGATCCAAAGCTGCCAGATTCATACCTGAATGTGAAATGCAGACCCTCCCAGATGACACGCTATTTATGTTTCTTGAAACAAGATCACTAAATTGGTGTATATTTTAAATGCTTACATAACATGTTCAATGCATATTAATAAAATACAACATAATGATACCATTCCCATGGCAATTATAGGATTTATTTAAAATGGTCAGGTATATGAACACTTAGATAGTATAGTCCAATAATGACACACGTGTTTAAAATTATTTAATGTTCTTCTGCCTTAGGTCAGGCTCCCAGAAGTGACCCCTGGGATAAAAATTTGAGTATGTAGGATTTATTAAGGAAAGGCTTCCCAGAGAAAGCTGTTAGGGAGTGAGGAAACAGGACAGGAAAGGGGAAAAGCCAAGCAGGCGTGTGCTTTCTGGAGATGTGCTGGCCACTGTGACCCCACAGGGAGCTCTGGAGTTTAATCAGGACGGGACAAAGCACTCTTGCACCAGTGATGGTGGCAAGGAAGGGGAGAGGGAAACTCACAGGTACCTCTGACTCTTGGGGACTCAAAGCAGCTCCCCTTACCTGAAGCTGTCTTCAGAAAGAAGAGCCACTCTGAGGATAGTTAGGAGCAAAACACTCAGTAGCCAGCAGAGGAGCGGGCAGAAATGATTCGAGGGATCTGAAAGGGTCTGGGCAGAACTGGCCACGTCTCGCACACCGTCTGTGTTTGCCATTCTTTGCTGTTGTCAGCATATCTCTGGAGATAGTATCAAACATTACACTGAGGCCCTTCCTGAAGGTGGCTTCATGTAGTTCATCCAGATGACTCCTCCTAGTCCTGCTATGATCGGACCTAGGATGACCAAGATGATCCTACCAGTGAAAATGCAAAAGGTGTAGCGATCTTCCTAAAATCTCTTGACATATCTACCTCTTACCCCCAAACATTTTTTAAATTAAACCTTCTATTTTGGAAAAGTTATAGATTCACAAGCAGTTAGTTGTAAGAAATAATACAGGGAGAGATCCGCCACCAATAAGAACATCTTTTTCAAAAGTACAGTACAGTATCACAACCACAATATCTGCATTGAGACAGTCAAAATTCATCACACAAGGATTCCTCATGTTGCCCTTTTGTAACTGTACCCACTTTCCTCCCCCCTGGTGGCTCCCTCCTTCACACCTATTCTCCATTTCTATAATTTTGTCATTTCACGAATGTTATATAAATGTAGTCCTAATGTATGGAATCTTTTGGGATTAGCTTTTTGCTCCACCCAGTCCTCTGCGGATTCAGCCATGTTGTAAGTATCAGTCTGCCATTCCTTTTGATTGCTGAGTAGTTTCCCCGGTATGTGTGTACCACAGTCTGTTTAACCACTCACCCATTGAAGGGACATCTGGGGTATTGCCAGCTTTAGGTCATTACAAATAAAGCTACTATAAACATTTCCATCCGAGTTGTTGTGCAAACATAGGCTTCCATTTCCCTGTGATCCAAGCTCAGCGGTGTAATTACTGGGTTGAATGTTAGCTGCATGTTTAGTTTCTTAAATAAACCCTGAAACTGCTTTCCAGAGTGGCTGTACTATTTTACATTCTCACCAGGAATGTGTGTGTGATCTACTTTCTCCTCATCAGGCCAGCGTTTAATATTGTCAATATTGTTCATTTACCCATTCAGGTATGTGTATAATAATATCTAATTATGATTTTAATTTGCATTTCCCAAATAGCTAATGATCGTGAACATATTTTCCTGTGTTTGTTTGCCATCTATATATCTCCAATGAATTGTCTGTGCTTTTTGCCCACTAATTAGATTTTTTTATTGTTGAGTTTTGAGTTTTTTATATATTCTAGATACTAGCCCTCTGTCAGATTTGTGGTTTGCAAATTAATTTTTCCCAGTCTATAGCTTGCCCTTCATCCTCTTTATGGAGTCTTTTGCAGAGCAAAAATTTATTATTCCAATGAAATGCAATGTACTAGTTTTTCCTTTACTGGATCATGTCAGCTCTAAAAATTCTTTGCCTCACCCTATATCCTAAAGATTTTCTCCTGTGTTTTTCTTTCCTAAAAGTTTCATAGTTTTACATTTTATGTTTAAATCCATAAGCCATTTGAGTTAATGTCTATGTAAAGTGTGAGGTTTGTTCTCTTGCCTACAGATGTCCAATTGCTCTGAGGCCATTTGTTGGAAAGGCTGTCCTTCTTCCGTTAAACATAATGTCCGTAGCCTCCTCCTTGTGGAGTCACCAGGGCTGGGGGTGTCCCTCCACTGGAGGCCACAGCTCCTAGAAGGCAGTCCTCCCACAGAGCTCTCTCTCTGGATCACGTTACGGCGATCTCCCCTTACCTGTTTAGTGGTCCCAGGGCACTGCGTCCTCCCTTATGGTTTCCCCATACTCTGCCCACACCTTTATAAAAAGTCCTTTATTAAACCCTCCTCGCATGACCCAATCTAAGCGAGCCATCTGTTTCCTGTCAGGACCCTTCCTTATACATCCTGCAAATGATAAATTTTCCAGATCCCAACAACAGACATATACTGTCAATTGTCACAAAGCAATGATCATTTATTTTCTTTTTGAAAATTCATTTACAGGTATTTAGAAGCAGATGGATTTCCACTTTAAGACAGATGAAGATAAGTGTGTGTCATTAAAAGAGCATGCAATCCAACATTTCTTCTATTGTTTCATTTTGTTTTAACTGTGTCTGTGGTACTTGTAAGTGCAGTATTTGTTCACCTAACTACTATAACATTACAGTCAAATACTGATTATCCATGTACCGATGCATCCTGTACCAAGATTCATGTACTGCTCACATCATTTATACTCACTGCATCTGTTTCTACCAGGAACTTTTTCCTGCAATCCAGTTAACACTCTGCTCAACTAGACTGAGACCACAACCCTGCTCTGTCTCTGATGGGTGACTAGATCACCCACAAATTTCTATGATCTATACTCATGCTGACCCCCTCTTGTGAGGCCAGATCATCAAGAACCAAGGTACATATAAAACTGATGAAAGAGCCATTATTTTCTAGTTGTGTAAAAGGAAACAAACCTACCTAAGCAATCAGTGGTGCTAGAAGTAGAATAAAATCATAAACCTTTACAGAAGAAATGTAACAGTTCAGTGTGCTTGATTTCTGATGATTTCTACCCACAAAAAGTTTCTTGCCTTTTATTTAAAACTTAGCAAATATATCACAATTATAAAGATTAAACTGTATCTACATAGCCAAAATGAAGTGGGGTTAAATCAACTGTCCAAATTACTCAGGATACAAAAGCATCCTAAAGTAATGGCCAAACCACTCTATGCAAAGGCAAGGAAAAGACTGAAGCCATTTTCTGCTACTCCAAACAAGTGAATCCACTACTGAGAGCGCTCCAATGTGTCCGCGTTTGTGATGGAAAGGCTCGGGGTCTCTGCTACCTGAATGTTGTGCCATTCATTCTGTGAGTACAGGTACAGACGAAAGGAAAAAGCTCATTTTCAACTTCCTTATACAAACTGATTATCAATGCTGACCCCTAATAAATGGAAAACTTGCTTTTTACAGACTCATGTTAGGGCTGAGATGCACCTCTGAATTCACCTAGCCCAAGTTCCTTATTTCATAGATAAGGAAATTGGAGTCCAGGTGGGTTCAGCAGCTGGCTCAAGGTCATATCGAGAGATCTGGTCTGCACTTTTCTCCACATGACGCTTAATTACACCATCAGCTTACCAGCGCACCTACGTGTGGCAAACCTCTCCAGCTGCTGCGTTCAATATGTTTCCTCCCTTCTGCATTTTGTCTCATCGTATCCAGAAAAGATGCTCAGGATACAGCAGGTGAGAGACTATGATTCAGTCAGGGCCAATCAAGAGGATATTTCTGGATACTTTCAAATAAATTCAATATTTTAAATAAGAAGGAAACCAATTTGGATGTTGAATATGAAGAACCCCGGTATGTCTGCCGTGTTTTAAATCCATGCGTTCATGAGCTTCCTTTGCATGTAGGGGGAGGGGGAGGGGAAGGAAAGAGGGAGAAATACGATACAATAGAAATGACTGATAGATTTGGCCTCTCCTCAGCTTATGCTATGCTGCATGCAAACAATCCAAATAGCAAAGATTGAGAAATACCAGGTCAAACAATTTAGGCTCCAACCCTTTAACTAGCAAATGGGACAGGCCAGCGAAACAGACCAAGGCTTTCAGTGGCTTTTGATTCAATTCTACTGGCATAGACAGAGTCCAAATTCAACGACAAATTTATTTTAACATTGCAGTGAAAGTGCTACTAAACAGAAAATGTAATGAAGTCAGTAACTATCAAGCAAATTGCTTCTTATTTTTGTAACAAGGAAAAACTTTTGGCAAATAGTTCTATAGTAAGAGAATATGAAGACACTTAGAACTAATCTCCCCAATATGAAAATGTCCCCAAATTATCAAGTTGAAAGGCACATACCACTGCCCCAGCAGTTCATCCAAGTAGTCTCTAGCATGGGAAATTGTAATTGTGCTTTTAGCTTGCTATCAATGCAATATGGCCTTAAAAAGTGACATCCGTGCATACGTATAATTTCTCTTCAAATGGACCAATCCTCTTCCCCTTTTCTGATTTCCACTTTATGAAGATCCATCTTTGTTAGTTCTTTGTCTTATAAAGGACATAGTCCATGATGGTCTTGGAAAAATGTACTTCACAGTTTGTGCTCTATTTTGTCTATAAACCAAGTCTGGATTATCTTTGTGTCCTAACACAAAATGAACTTTCTTGAAATATCAGTGTGATGGTACTTCCAAATGGTCATTTGTTGGAATGCAAAAGTCCTGGATTATTATCTTTTCTCACTGGTTGTTTAAGGCTTACTTCGCTTCCAGAAGAAATGATTGGCAAACTGTTATCCATGTGGTATCTGATAAGGTGGCCAACATTATCAAATACGTGATCCTTGGTCCTTACCTTGAAAAGGAAGCACAAGTATTGATGTTAAATGATAATAGTTCTCCCAAAAGATGTAAACAATCAGGACCAAAAAAAAAAAAAAGGTACTTTTCAACTCTGTATCCCCTGGGAAACACTTGTCTCATTCCCCATTACCTTTTCTTAGCAATTTTCCCCTGTCAGTTAGAAAAATGATAAACACTGTCACCTGAACCAATTTTGCAACCAACCTTTTTGCTATGTTACTGTTTCATATATTCTATCAGGTCACCATTCCTATAAATATTTAACTGTATATACAAGCACGAATCCCAGGATTACAATTATAACCCAGCAAGCAGACTGTTTCCAAATATCTTGTGTCTGTAGAAAGCAGGCCCTTCTGCAGAAGTCCTGCCTCTCCTTGGAGGCTCAACATAAATCATGTCTCCTTCAGGAAGCCTCCTCAGACCTTCCTAATAGGCATTCACATCTCCTTCCTACAGACTTCATGGTAGCTGATTCATAAATATTTGTTATATGGAATTTCTTGTCTGTTGCCAAAGCAACTCGGTTTCCCTACGCTTGCTTTCTCCAGAGGCCTTTCCTCCCTAGTATTACTGCATCCTCCCCCTGGGCATGAGCAGAAGACACTACTCTCCATCATGACTCCACTGGTCATAATATACCCTTGTGTGGAGGGTGGCTGGGAGGTCTTGCAGCCAGAAAATACCTTGCTACATGATTCTGCTACCTCTCTACAAGGGATTCTTTAGTTCTCTTTAGTTATTGGTTTTCAGCATATTAAAGAAAACACAATTTTTTTGAATAATTGACCTAATTCAAATATAACTATAAATTAGACAATGGTAATGTTTCAATGTTAAAATTTCTTGATCTTGATCACTGTACTATGGCTGTGTAAGAGAATATCCCTACTCTTGGGAAATATGCACTCAAGGAGTAAGAGGAAAAGCACACAAGGTTTCCCACTTACTCTCAAATGGCTCCAATCCTTGAAAACATGTTAGTCTCCTTCATCTCAACCCCAACCCATGTCAAATCAGTAGATCGGTCTTGCCAGTCTGTGTTGTAAATTCCAGCTCACTCTGCCCTCCTCTCTGTATTTCTCCTGCCTCCAGTTTGATTCAGGCTTTCACTAGTTTTTACCTGGAATCCCCTAATTACTTTCTTCTCTAAGCAATCCTGCACACAAATATCAAGTTAATCTTCTAGTGCAGGGATTATAAACTACCCACTCTCAAGCCAAACATACCAGGAGATATTTTAGTTTGCTGGGGGGCGGGGGGTAAGGTAGAAGGTGCCCAATAGGGAGTTCTTAAGTATTTTGAATTAAAAATGGGGAGATCACCTATAAAAATTTCATTTTGTGGCTTCTTTGGGAAAAATCATGTCTGGCTACCTCGGGCTCTTACTCCAATGGCAGCAAGTGACTGGAGCTATGTGACTGTCCCTCTTACATAGGACATGTTCTTCCCAGTTCATCACGGCCCCCTGCGCTCCATGTGCATTCCACCATTTGCCAAGCTTTACACACTGCAAATACCGGCTGCTGTGGTCCCAATCACAAGGTGCATGGGAGCACGTGTGTGTGTGTGTGTGTGTGTGTGTGTGTGTGTGTGAGAGAGAGAGAGAGAGAGAGAGAGAGGGAGGGAGAGAGAGATAACAAAACCATAACATGATATCTACCCCTAAACAAGTTTTTAATACTTAACTCTAAGCACAATTCCATATGGCAGATTACTGGAACTTCTTCAACTTTGTGTGACTGAAATCTATAATCATTAAACAACAACAACAACAACCTGTTTCCTCCTCCCCATTGGGCCCTGGCAACTATCATTCTACTTTCCGTTTCTGTGAGTTTGACTACTTTTGATATCTCATATAATTGGAATCATGCAGTACTTGTCATCCTGTGACTGGCTTATTTTAATTTTAATTAGCAGGGTATTCCCCAGGTTCACTCACGTTGTAGCATGTGACAGACTTTCATCTTCTTATGGTGGAATAGGATTCCATTGTATACGTCTGTATGTATACATACACACACCACATTTTCTTAATCCATTAATCCATCAAGGACATTAAGCTTATTCCTACCACTTGGCTACTGTGAATAACGCTGCAACGAAGATGGGAGTGCAAATGTTCTCTTTAAGATCCTAATTTCAATTCTTTGGGGGAAAAAACCCATCCAATCAATAGAGACCATATGCGAATTCTATTTTTAGTTTTTTGAAGACACTCCATACTGCTTTCCACAGCAGCTACACCATTTTACATTCCCACTAACAGGACCCAAGAGTTACAGTTTCCACACATCTTCACCAAAATGTGTTCTTTTCTGTATGTTTTTTTTTATAATGGTCATGCAAACAGGAGTGAGGTGATATCTTACTGTGAATTTGATTCCATTTCCCTGATGATTATAGTTGTTGAGCATCTTTTAAAATACCCACCGACCATATGTAGATATTCTTTGGAGACATGCTGTTCAAGTCATCTGCCCATTTTTAAATCAGATTATTTGTTCTTTGGCTATTGAGTTGTAAAAATTTCTTATACACTTTGAAAATTAACCCCTTACCAGATAAATGGTTTGCAAATATTATCTCCCATTCTGATTGTCTTTCACTCTGTTGATTGTTTTCTTTGCTGTGCAGAAATTTTTTAGTTTTATATAGTCTCACTTGTCTGTTTTTGCATTTGTTCATATTTTTGGTGTTATATCCAAGAAATCATTGCCAAGAACAATATTATGAAATTTTTCTCTTATGTTTTCTCCTAGGCGTTTTATAGTGTTGGATCTTACATATAAGTCTTTAATCTATTTTGAGTTAATTTTTGTGTGTACTGTAATATAGGGAGTCTAATTTTATTCTTTGCATGTGGATATCATTCTCCCAAAACTATTTGTTGAAAGAGTATTCTTTCCCTATTGTGTATTCTTGGCAACATTCGCAAAGATCATTTGGCCATATATGCGTAGGTTTATCTCTGGGCTCTCTATTCTGTTCCATTGGTCTATATGTCTGTCTTCATGCCAGTACCATACTGGTTTGATTACTCTACCTTTGAAATCAGTAAGTATGTCTCCAGCTTTATTTTTCTTTCTCAAGATTGTTTTGGCTATTTACAGTCCTCTGTGGTTCCAAATGAATACTAAGAGTATACTTCTATTTCTATAAAATGCTATTAGAATTTTTATGGAGATTACATTGAATTTGTAGATTACTTTGGGTAATATCAAGATTTTAACAATATCAAATCTTCTAATCCATGAACATGGGATGTCTTTCCATTTGTGTCTTCTTTAATTTCTCTCAGTCAGCAATGTTTTGTAGTTTTCAGTGTATAAGTCTTTTGCCTCCTCAGTTACATTTATACTTAAGTATTTTATTCTTTTTGATGGTCTTGTAAATGAGATTGTTTTCTGAATTTCCTTCTCAGATTGTTCATTATTATTATATGCAAATGCAACTGATTTTTGTATGGTCACTTTCTATTCTGTAATTTTGCTGAAATTGTTTTAGTCATAACAGGTTTTTTGTGGAATCTTTAAGATTGCCTACATATAAGAATATATCATCTGTAAAGAGATGATTTTACTTCTTCCTTTCCAATTTGGATGCCTTTTATTTCTTTTTCTGGCCTAATTTCTCTGGATAGTACTTCCAGCACTATGTTGAATAAAAGTGGTGCGAGGAAAAGCTTTGTTTTCCACTGTGAGTGCTGAGGTAACTTCCTTCTACTCCTAGTTCATTGAGTGTTTTGTTGTTTGTTTTTTTTAATCATGAAAGGGTGTTGAGTTTTGTCAAATGCTTTTTGTTCATCTATTGAGATGACCATATGATTTTTATCCAACATTTTGCTAATGTAGTATGTATGCCCCATCGATTGATTTTCTTTGATGAACCTTCCCCACAATCCAGGGATAAATACCACTTGGTCATGGTATATGATCCTTTAGTGAAATGTTGAATGTAGTTTGCTAGTATTTTGTTAAGGATTTTTTAATGTATGTTCATCAGACATACTGGCCTCTGTTTTCCTTTCTTGTAGTATCTTTTTCTAGTTTTGGTATACAGGTAATGCAGGCCTCGTAAAATGAGTTTTTAAGTATTTCTTCCTCTTCATTTTCTTTTTTTTTTTAAGATTTTATTTATTTATTTGACAGACAGAGAGAGATCACAAATAGGCAGAGAGTCAGGCAGAGAGACAGGGGGAAGCAGGCTCCCTGTTGAACAGAGAGCCTGATGCGGGGCTTGATCCCAGGACCCTGAGATCATGACCTGAGCCAAAGGCAGAGGCTTTAACCCACTGGGTCACTCAGGTGCCTCTCCTCTTCATTTTCTTAAAAGATTTTATTTATTTGAAAGAGAGAAAGAGAACATGTAAGAGAGCACAAGTTGGGGGAGGGGCAGACGGAGAGGGAGAAGGAGACTCCTCGCTGAGCAGGAAGCCCTACAGTGGGAGGGTGGATCTCAGGACCCCAAGATCATGACCTGAAACAAAGGCAGACACTTAACCAACTGAGCCACCCAGGAACCCCTCCTCTTCATTTTTTTTTTTAAAGTTTAAGCAGCATTGACATTAATTCTTTAAATGTCTGAAAGAATTTATGAGTGAAACCATCTAGTCCCGGATTTTTTTTTATTGGAAAGTTTTTGACTAGTGATGCAATCTCCTTGCTAGCAATTTGTTTAGGTTTTCTATTTCTTCATGGTTCAATCTTGGTAGGTTGTATGTTTTTAGGAATTCATCCATTTTTCTGGGTTATCTAATTTGTTGGCATATAATTGTTCTTTTTTTAAAATATTTTATTTATTTGACAGAGAGAAAGAGAGAGAGAATACAGGTAGGCAGAGAGGCAGGCAGAGAGAGAGGGGGAAGCAGGCTCCCTGCTGAGTGGCGAACCCGATGTGATACAGGGCTCAATCCCAGGACCCTGAGGTCATGACCTGGGCTGAAGGCAGAGGCTTTAACCCACTGAGCCACCCAGGTGCCCTGGCATATAATTGTTCTTAATAATGTCTTATAATCATTTAATTTAATATAATCATTTAATCATTTAATTTGGCATCAGTCATAATGTCTCTTCTTTCCTTTCTGATTTGAGTCTTCCCTCCTGCTTTCTAAGCCAATCTAGCTAAAGATTTGTCAGTTTCATGTAGTCTTTCAAAAACACCAACTTACAGTTTTGTAGATTTTTCCTATTATTTTTCTATCTCTTTCATTTATTTCGCTGTAATCTGAAATATTTCCTTTCTTCTGCTAATTTTGAGTTTAGTTTGTTATTTTTATAGTTCCTTGAGGTATAAAGTTAGATTGTTTATTTGAGATCTTTTTTTTTTTTTCGGTGTAGTCATTTATCACCATCAGCTTCCTTAATATTGCTTCTGCTGTATCCTGTATATATACGGGATCCCGATATAAGATTATATCATCTGTGAAGAGATCATTTTACTTCTGTTTCTGGTATGTTGTGTTTTCATTTCTATTTGTTTCCAGATATTTTCTAATTTTCCCTCGATTTCTTCTTTGACACTGGTTATTCAAGAGTGCATTGTTTAACTCCACCTATTTGTGAATTTTCTCTCTGCCATTAATTTCTAGTTTCATTCCATTGTGATAAGAAAAGATACTTGGTATGATTTCACTCTTCTTACATCTCCTAAGACTTGTTTTGTGACCTGATATGTGATTCATCCTAGTATTTGTGATCTAACATGTGAATGCTCTGAGTATGCCCTAGAAGAATGTGTATTCTGAGGCTACTGGGTGGAATGTACTGGAAATGTCTGTTCGATCCATTTGGTCTACACTGTTGTTCAAGTCCTTCTGACTGGATGCTCTACCCATTATTGAAAGTGGGGCATTGAAATCTCCCACTGATATTGTTTTACTGTTTCTCCCTTCAGTTCTGTCAATGTTTGTGTCATACATCCGGGTACTCTGATGTTGGGTGCATATACATTTATAATTGTTATATCTTCTTGGTGAACTGATCCTCCTATCATTATATAATGTCCCTCTTTGTCTCTTTTAATAGTTTTTGACTTGAAGTCTATCTTGTGTGGTATGAGTATGGCCACCCCTGCTCTCTTTTGGTTATCATTTGCATGGAATATCTTCACCCATCCTTTCACTTTCAGACTATGTGTGTCCTTACATCTAAAGTGAGTCTCTTCTAGACAACATATATCTGGGTCTTGCTTTATATCTGCTCAGCTATTCTATATTTTTTGGTTGAGGAGCTAATCCATTTACACTTAAACTAATTATTAATAGGGAAAGACTATTACCATTTTGTTAACTGTTTTTTGTCCATGATCATTTCTGTCCCATCCTCTGCCTAGCCATACCTTTTTTATTGGCTTAATGCCATTCTTCCGCTCTGTCTGTTCTTGTGCTTCCTTCTCTATTCTCCAAATGTACTCCTTTTTAAATGCTGCTGTCTTTCAAGGCTCACCTTATGGACCAGACCCTGCAAGGAGCCTTAGTTTGCCTCAACCAAAGCACTCCTCTATCCTGAGAAAGACCATAATGCTTTGGTTGAACCATTCTTATGTCATTCATACTTGTGTTAAAACTATGTAAGCATCTGTTTTATGAAATCATAAGCTATAAGCACTCTGCTAGCAAGGACAGTGTATGTGATACTGAACAATGGTCCACTGTGAATCCTTACACTTGCGTGTAGTAGGTATTCACTTAGTTCTCTAAACTGGAGTGGGAAGGGCAGAAAGAGCTGTCCTCTACTTGATCCTCCAAGGTGGCTCCCTCTCAAACCCCTCCACTAGCCCTTAGTTAGCACTTCCTGCTCCAGCTAGTGAGTTCAAGAGAAAAGAAACCCTTATCTCTATCATGTGACCATATCGGGGCTTGGCCTCATCATTCAGAATAACCTTGATTACAACATCCTGCGAAAACCATAATAAGGAGTCAGTGATACCTTGCCTTCAGGATCCACCAGGAGAAGATGCTTTGCCTGGCCTCCCTGTAGTCCACTTAGCACATACTGGCCAGGGGATGTTGCACTCTCTCGAACCAGAAAGTCCCCATCCTTTACCAGGAGGCTCTCTGCTGCCTTCCTGCTCAGCTTGCCGTGGTAGCAGTCTTCATTCCGCAGTTGCTGCTTAATGTGTGGCAAAGAATGTGGGCTGGCAGGCTGGGCCGTGGCACCTGGCTGAACAGTTTCTGGTGCTTCTAGAGTCATAACATAAATAGGGACATCAGCAAGTTACCTCCTCTTCATTCATTCATTCATTCATCCATCCAGCACATACAACTTGAGACCCTACTGTGTGCCACACACTATTTAAATAATGCTGCTTCTGGAACAAATGGGGTTTTTGTTTCCAGAACTTCCAACAGGCTTTAATTTAATGGTAGGTCCAAACATTGCCTTTGGCTTCTATTACCGGGAAAGGCTTGCCCGGGTGCAGTTTTCCTTTCAGATGACAAATGGAACTGACCCACGAGAACTGCTTTCATAACTGCAGAGAAAGGCACTTTATGTCCCAGGGGCTTTATGTTAAAGAGACAGAAGCCTATGCAGTACCCGGATCACAGAAAATGTCTAAAACATTCCCAAACTCTTTGAAAACGCCTACAGTAACTTCAAACTAGGACCACTTTCTAGTATTTAGCTTTTTATTTTTAAACCAAATTACTAACGAGCTTCAGAGATGCTTCTGACCCAAAACTTCAAAGCTATGCTGAACCTCACAGCACTCCTATTAAGTGACAACTCTGGTGTTTGCGTCATTCACCTGTGCGGACAAAGTAGAGTTAATCAGGTAAAGGAAGGCAAAACATTAGGGAGGCCCTGGTCTGAGGCAGCTCCCCACGGTTCTGCAGAATAAATATTACCTGGCATCAAGGACAGTGAGGATGAGAAGATATACCCAAGTGGCACCTAGCTGTTGTATTATTGATATCCATAGGGGTAATAATTATTGTGTAGTTCCCATTTATCAAGTATGATAGGTACTGCTCAATGCTCTACAGATATTATCTTTTTCATTCTAAAACTAGAAATGGCAAGGAAATGGATTTTAAAGACGAAATGATTTACCTGAAGTCACACTACTAATATGTTGTAAACCTGGACTTTGAAATGAGATCTATTTGACTCCAAAGTCCAAGTTCTTTTTTTTTTTTTGAAGATTTTTTATTTATTTGACAGAGAGAAACACAGCGAGAGAGGGAACACAAGCAGAGGGAATGGTAGCGGGAGAAGCAGGCTTCCTGCCGAGCAGAGAGCCCGATGCGGGGCTTGATCCCAGGACCCTGGGATCTGACCTGGGCCGAAGGCAGACGCTTAACGACTGAGCCACCCAGGCGCCCCCAAAGTCCAAGTTCTTAATCACCACATTCTAAGACCCTTGCCTTGAATGTGAAAAACTTCCAATTTTCAAAATTGGTCTAACCACTCTGCTTCTGTAGTACCTACAATGGTCCCTAGCAGATAGCAAGGCTTTAAGGATGATACACAGCATCTCCAGATGTAAAACATAAAATTCTTAGGTCTGAATCCAGGTAAAAATTGTATGTTTTATACGGCAAATTTACTGGGAAAATAACCACAGAAATCAGAGTTTGTCTTTTTAAATGCAAAGGATCTTCTGCATAGAAACCAGCTTTCATCATTATAAATGCAAAGCTGTATTTCCATCTCCTTATGCAAGGGTCTCACAAATGAGAAATCCTTTGAACTCTAAGTTTTACAACTTACATGTGACAATTTCATGAAGTCATTGATATAGGCAACCAGGGCCCTGTAGACTAACCCACTTCTCCCATTAATATGTTATAGTTTTGTCTCAACTTAGGCACTTCTCTCTGCATAGCACAATTATGATGCAGCATTCACAAATATATCTTTTTGAAGATATCTTTGTCTGTATTTAAGGGCTGAAAATATCCTCCTGTCCAAACAATCATATCTACCAATTATTGCCAGAAAAAGGCTGAAGAAATGTGTCTAGATCTGATGAATAATAAATGAAGTTAGCCCTAGTGCTGCTTGCTTTTACGCATAATAAAGAACTCTGGTAAGTAGCTGTGGATGTGTTTCAGTAAGTGAGAGAGAAAATGTGTGAGTGGAAGACAGATGCGTGCATGTGTGTGTGGGCACACACATCGTAATGCATGAGGGCTTCCAGTTTATTCTGAGATAAGGGTGGAGAGCTTTTGGACAAGGACAAAACAAAAGAAAAACAGACATTATATCATCTTGAAAGGAGGTAATAGATCATGGGCCAGCCTGAGAATACGGACAATATTTTTCTAACATAGTTTCCTAAATTAGCACAAGAAAAATATACACTGTACTGGGACACTTCAATCAACTAAACATTTGCTGAAAATCTAATTTTCCTAAAAGCAGAATATCTGACAGATTTTTAAAAAATTTTTGTTTTAATTTTAAAAGTTGTGCATGCTAAAGACATACAAATGGCCAAAAGACACATGAAAAAGTGCTCAACATCACTTGGCATCAGGGAAATACATATCAAAACCACAGTGAGATACCACCTCACACCAGTCAGAATGGCTAAAATTAACAAGTCAGGAAATGACAGATGTTGGCGAGGATGCGGAGAAAGGGGAACCCTCCTACACTGTTGGTGGGAATGCAACCTGGTGCAGCCACTCTGGAAAACAGTATGGAGGTTCCTCAAAAAGTTGAAAATAGAGCTACCCTATGACCCAGCAATCGCACTACTGGGTATTTACCCTAAAGATACAAACGTAGTGATCCGAAGGGGCACGTGCACCCGAATGTTTATAGCAGCAATGTCCACAATAGCCAAACTATGGAAAGAGCCTAGATGTCCATCAACAGATGAATGGATAAAGAAGATGTGGTATATACATATATACAATGGAATACTATGCAGCCAACAAAAAATGAAATCTTGCCATTTGCAACGATGGGGATAGAACTAGAGGATATTATGCTAAGTTAAATAAGTCAATCAGAGAAAGACAACTATCATATGATCTCTTTGATATGAGGAATTTGAGAGGCAGGGTGGAGGGTCAGAGGGGTAGGGAGGGAAAAAAATGAAGCAAGATGGAATCGGGAGAGAGACAAACCAAAAAAGACCCTTAATCTCAGGAAACAAACTGAGGGCTGCTAGAGGGAAGGGAGGTGAGAAGGATAGGGTAGTTGGGTTGTGGACATTGGGAAGGGTATGTGCTATGGTGAGTGCTGTGAATTGTGTAAGACTGGTGATTCATACACCTGTATCCCAGAAGCAAATAATACATTATATGTTAATTTTTAAAAAAAAGTTATGCATGCTACTTCTTTAAAATCTGAGAAACAAAGAAAATTAATCACCTATGGTCCCATCACCAACTACAACTAGTATTTACCATTGTGGTGCATTACCTATTATCAACTCCTTTCATATATAATGTAGACTTTGAGAAAGATAATAATAACTAAAATCTAATTATTTATATAAAATTGCCCTTCAGTACATCATTAGTTTTTGATGTAGTGTTCTCTGATTCATTGTTGGTGACTAAAATAACATACTACAGAAGTTATTAAAAATTAAATAAAATAAAATTGCCCTACAAAACTTAAGTTATTGACTTGATATAATTAATAACATATTTTCTCAGAAGTAGTGGAGGTTAAGGAAGCAACAAGGAAGGTCGCTCTGTATTTAATTGAGACCTAAAAAAGAAAAAAAAAGTGATAGGAATCATGGGAGAAAGTAATTATGTCATCCTGGAGTTCCCATGGCAACTAATACATATTATTCACAACCTGAAATTCAGGAAAGCTCGAGATAGATAAGAATATCCACACCCATAAGCATCTGATGGGTAAAACTTCAGAGAGGAGGCAAATGGCTTAAGGGAGAAAAAATATGTGACGTGCAAAATCAGATTAAACAATTACAAGTAATCCTGATGATAAAGAATGAGACATTTAAAGAAACTAATGTGAACTGTGAAGGTAGCATATTGATGCACTCAATTTTTAAAAAGCACATGCAGTTGGGTATTTTGGGATAGTTATCATTATTACATTAGCAAAGGATCAAAAAAAATTAGATGTCCATCAGTAAGGAAATGGTTATATAAACTATGATGTACTCATACAATAGAATACTATAAAACAATTGAAAATAACAAAGGTTTGTTCATCCAACATATGAGGACATATATATGTAAAGCAAATATTAACAGTCTTGAAGGAAATAGACAGCAACAAAGTAGTAGTAGGGAACTTCAATATCTCATTTTCAACAATAGCTAGATCATCCAGACAGAAAATCAGTAAGGAAACATTGGACATAAACTACACATTAGACCAGATTGACTCAAAAGACATTTACAAAACATTTCACCCAAAAGCAATAGAATATACATTCTTCTCAAGTGCATATGGGACATTTTCCAGGATAGATCATATGTTAGGCCACAAATAAGCCTTAATAAATTTTAAAAGAATGAAATAATATCAAGCATCTTTTCTGACCACAATGATGTGGAACCAGAAATCAATTAGAAGAAAACTAGGAAATTCACAAATATGTGAAAATTAAACAGCATGCTACTAAATAACAAATGGGTCAAAGGATAAATCAAAGATAAATCAGAAAATATCTTGAGACAAATAAAAATGAAAATACTACGTACCAAAATTTATGGGATGCTATCAAAGGCAGTTTGAGTTCAAAGCAATTAACACCTATGTTAAGAAAAAAGAAAGATCTCAAATAACCAACCTAACTATACACCTCAAGGCTACTCTAAAATGAGCAAACTAAGCCCAAATTTAATAGAAGAAAAAAAAAATACCAAAGATCAGAGCAGGAATAAATGAAATCAAGCATAAAAAGACAACTATAGGGCGCCTGGGTGGCTCAGTGGTTAAGCCTCTGCCTTCGGCTCAGGTCATGATCTCAGGGTGCTGGGATCGAGGCCCACATCCGGCTCTCTGCTCAGCAGGGAGCCTGCTTCCCCCTCTCTCTGTCAAATAAATAAATAAAATCTTTAAAAAAAAAAAAAAAAAAAGACAACTATAAAATACTCAATGAAACTAAGATAAATAAAATAAACAAACTTTTAGCTAGACTTACCAAGAAAAAAAAGAGGACTCAAAATTAAAAATGAAATGGGAGACATTACAAGTGACAACACACAAATACAAAGGATCGTTAAGAGACTACTCTGAAAAATTATATGCCAACAAACGGGATTACCTAGAAAAATGGATTAATTCCTAAAAACATACACACTCTCAATACTGAATCATGAAGAAATAGAAACTCTGAACAGATGAATTAGTAGTTAAGAGATTGAATCACTAATCAAAAACCTCTTACCAAAGAAAAGTCCAGAACCAGATGGCTTCACAGGTGAATTTTACCAAACATTTAAAGAGAAATTAATTCCAATCTTTCTCAAACTCTTCCCAAAAAATAGGAGGTAACACTTCCAAACTCACTTTACAAGGCCAGCATTACCCTGATACCAAAAACAGACAAGGATAACACACACACACACACACACACACGTTACAGGACAATATCCCTGATGAACTTAGATATAAAGTCCTCAAGCAAATCAAATTCAACAACACTTTTAAAAGAAAAGGATCATACACCATGACCAAGCGAGATTTGTTTTAGGGATGTGGGATCATTCAACATCCACAAGTCAATCAATGTGACACATCACATTAGTGAAGGATAAAACCAGATGACCATCTCAAAAGATGAAGAGAAAGGTATTTGACAAAATTCAACATCCACTTTCATGATAAAAGCTCTCAACAAAGTCAGTATGATGGAAGTGAACCTTGACATATTAAAGACCATATATGACAAGGCT
This sequence comes from Procyon lotor, assembly GCA_028646535.1. Taxonomy (NCBI): domain Eukaryota; kingdom Metazoa; phylum Chordata; class Mammalia; order Carnivora; family Procyonidae; genus Procyon; species Procyon lotor. The sequence continues at coordinate 43,695,882 of CM053609.1, read as the reverse complement.
ATAGCTAACATCATGCTCATCAGTGAAAAGCTGAAAGCTTTTCTTCTAAGATTAGGAAAAAAGGATGCCCACTCTCCCCACTTTAATTCAATATAGTATTGAAGGTCCTGGCCAGAGCAATTAGGCAAGAAAAAGAACTAAAAGACATCCAAATTGGACAGAAAGAAGTAAATCTGTTTCTATTTGCAGGTGACATAATATATAGAGAAAACCCTAAAGAGTCCACCAAAACAAAACAAAACAAAAAACCTGTTAGAACTAATAAATGAATTCAGTAAAGTTGTAGGATACAAAGTCAATCTAGGAAAATTAGTTGTATTTCTATACACTAATAAACTATCAGAAATAGAGATTAAGAAAACAATCCCAGTTACAATAGCATCAAAAATAATAATATACTGGGGCACCTGGCTGGCTCAGGCCAAAGAATATGTGACTCTCTTTTTTTTATTTTTTTTTAAGATTTTATTTATTTGACAGAGAGAAACAAAGTGAGAGAGGGAACACAAGCAGAGGGAATGGCAGTGAGAGAAGCCCGCTTCCTGCCGAGCAAGGAGCCCGACCCGGGGCTCAATCCCAGGACCCTGGGACCATGACCTGAGCCGAAGGCAGACGCCTAACAAGTGAGCCACCCAGGTGCCCCAGAATATGTGACTCTTGATCTCAGAGTTGTAAGTTCAAGCCCCACACTGGGTGTAGAGACTATTTAAATAAATAAAACCTTTAAAAAATAATAACGAAATACTTAATAAATTTAAGCAAGGGAGTTAAAAATCTGTACACTGGGGGTGCCTGGGTGGCTCAGTCGTTGAGGGTCTATCTTCAGCTCAGGTCATGATCCTAGGGTTCTGGGATCGAGTCCTGCATTGGGCTTCCTGCTCAGTGGGGAGCCTGTTTCCTCCTCTCCCATTCCCCCTGCTTGTGCTCCCTCTCTCATTGTGTCTCTCTGTCAAATAAATAAATAAAATCTTTTTTAAAAAATCTGTACACTGAAAACACTAACACATTGATAAAAAAAAATTGAAGAAACAAATAAATGGAAAAATAGTCTGTGCTCATCGACTGAAGAATTAACATTGTTAAAATGCCCATAATACCCAAAACAATGTACAGATTCAGTGCAATCCTTATCAAAAACTTCAATGGCATTTTTCATAGAACTAGAACAAACGTGCTAAAATTTGTGTGGAACCACAAAAGGCTTCAAATAGCCAGAGCAAACCTGAGAAAAAAGAACTAAGCTAGAAGCATCATGTTTCCTGATTTCAAACTATATTTCAAAGCCAGAGTAATCAAAAGAGTGTGATATTGGCATAAAAACAGACACATAGATCAATGAAACAGAAAATATACCCACACTTATATGGTCAATTAACTTATGACAAAGGAGCTAAGAAAAGCATAACAGGAAAAGGATAATGTCTTTAATGAATGATGTTGAGAAAACTGGACAGCCATATGTAAAGTAATGAACTTGGACCCCTGTCTTACACCATACACAAAAAACAACTCAAAATGGATTAAAGACTTCAACATAACACCTGAACCCATATAACTTCTAGAAGAAAACATAAGGCGTAAGCTCCTTGACATCAGTCTTGACAATGATTTTTTGGATTTGACACCAAAGGAAACTGCAGAGCAAAGGAAGCCATAAACAAAACAAAAAGGCAACTTGTGGAATAAGAGAAAATATTGTGAATCATTGATATTATAAGGGGCTAATATCCAAAGAACACATACAACTCAATGGCAAAAAAAACCCCAAACAATCCAATTAAAAAATGATCACAGGAACTGAATAGATATTTTTCTAGAGAAAACAAATGGCTAACAGGTACATAAAAAGGTTCTCAACATCACTAATCATCAGGGAAATACAAATCAAAACCACAAAGAAATAACACCTGTTAGAATGGCTATCATCAAAAAGACAGGAGATAAACGTTGGCAAGGATGTGGAGGGAAAAAAACCCTCATGCACTACTGGTGGGAATGTAAATTGCTGTAGCCCCCATGGAAAATGGTATGGAAGTTCTTCAAAAAATTAAAAGTAGAACTACTATAAGATTCAGAAATTTCACTTCTTGGTATATATCCAAAGGAACAAAATCACTATCTCAAAAGAGATACCTGCACCCCCGTGTTCACTGCAGCACAATTTACCAAAGCTAAGACATGGCAACAACCTAAATATCCACTGATGGATGAATGGATAAGGTAAATGTAATTGGTTGATTTTACACACACACACACACACACACACACACACACACAGGAATATTATTCAGCCATAAAAAGGTAGGAAATCCTGCCATTTGCAACATGGTTGGACTTTGGGGGCATTATGCTAAGTGAAATATGTCAGACAGAGAAAGACAAATACTGCATGATCTCAATTATATGTGGAATTTAAGAAAAAACTCACAGAACAGAAAACAGATTGATGATTGCCAAAGGCAGGGAATAAGGGGTAGGAGAAACGGGTAAAGGTGGTAAAAAGTTACAATCTTTCAGTTCTAAGATAAATAGGTCCTGGGGATATAAGGTACAGCCTGTAAGTATAGTTAACGATACTGTGTTGCATATTTGAAAGTTGCTAAGAGAGAAAAGCTTCAACATTCTCATAGGAAAAGAAATTTTATAACTATGTGAGGTGACAGATGGATACCACACTAAAGTTAGTGTGTTAATCATTTTACAATATAGACATATATCAAATCACTAGTACAATGTTATATTCCAATTATATCTCAATAAAACTGGAAAAAAGAAAATAATAAGGATATTAAATGTTAATTTGGACAAATCTCTCAAATGGAAGAGTGAAGTAAGTAAGTATAGAAAGGGGTTATCATAACTTCTAAGGGGGTTATAACTTTATTTTTAAAGGAGATAGACAGATGATAGGTAGGTAGTAGACGGATGGCTATGCATAAGTATGTAGATAGACACTTAACTATGCATTAACATTCTAGTCATAATCAGAAGAAACTGTTAATATCTAAGGAGTTGAATCCAGTATTGAAACTTAAGGAGATACATTTTATGTTATTTTTTATACCATATTTATTATTTGGATTTCTTCCATGAGCACTTGTGTTACTTTTGAATTTTTAAAAAAATCTATTTATAGAATAAAAAATGTATACAAATGTCAGGATAGTCACATAACTAAAGATAAATTCAGAAGAAGGATTAAATTTGTGAGAAAAGTATCAGGGCTTCGGAACAATCCTCAGCTTTCTGTTGTGGGAAGAAAAGCTTACCTTTTTCCCCCACAACATGTGAAAATGACTCCATCTCTGATTTGAGAGGACTGTAAATAGTTAATTCTCTTCATTGACAGCAGTTTTATTTTAAAAAAGTTGCTATGGGGGCGCCTGGGTGGCTCAGTTGTTAAGCGTCTGCCTTCGGCCCAGGTCAGATCCCAGGGGCCTGGGATCGAGCCCCGCATCAGGCTCTCTGCTCGGCAGGGAGCCTGCCTCTCCAGCTACCATTCCCTCTGCTTGTGTTCCCTCTCTCGCTGTGTTTCTCACTGTCAAATAAATAAAATCTTTAAAAAAAAAAAAAAAAAAAGTTGCTATGAACACTGAATTAGTCGAAACTGAAACACGGTCCCCAGGGGAAATGCAGGCTTGCAGGCTTAGGTTCCTCCAAGCCTCAGGTCAGTACGTGTTCATCAATCAACACATAACCTTGTTTTATGTGTGTTCCTGGTTAAAGACATCTTATTTCATATATACTGTTGATTGAAGAACACTGAACTTACAGCCAATGCATGCCTGAATGAAGCTTATCTAATATGTGGATTTTCTCTATCATACATCACAATCTTCTGCGCCTGGAAACAATAGATAGTACTTCAGCACAACACTCGGAGACTATTTTAAAGAGCAAAGTCATCAACAAATAGCACAAAAATGCAAAATACATGGCACTAAATGGACTGCAAAAAGATACTTGTTCATAGTATGAGAGCTGGAACAAGAAAGCAGAGCGTTTACCTTGTTTGACCTTAGCTAGAAAGGTGTGAGTTGGGCAACTCAAATTTTTTCTTGCTCTGTGCGTGTCTACATATGACCACAAAAGTGCCATGAGTATTTTGGGGTTACAAACACATATTAGCAAGTAAACAAGTTCTCCAGTATGGAATGCATGAACTATGCATGAATGCATGAATTGACCATATATTGTTTATCAATATGGAATCTTGGGTGTGTGAAAATTATAAAATGGGAATTTATTTGCATTATTGAGGGGAAAAATACATCTACCTCTACAAGGTATCTAAAAAGTTGGTAGAAAAAGATATTAACATATAATGTCAATAATAAGTGAAAGTTTGAGATAGTACCCAGAGAAAAATTATTTGTAATACAAAGGAAGCATTATATGTCCAATTTAAAAGTCATACTATATTTTATATTTAAAAGTCATACTAATTAATATACTGGTATAAAACAGGTAAGTAGGGCATTAGAAAAAGTATAATAAAGGCCCAGAAACATATTCACATACATAGAAAGAATCTAGTCTAATGGAGATTGACATTAGAGAAAGAGGAGGTTATTTAGTCAATGGTGTTTGCAAAATTAGATCACTTATATAGGCAAAATGAAGTTAGACCCCCTACCTCATAGAAAATATAAAGTTCCTATGAAGTAAATATTTTATTATGGAAATAAAACTACAAAGCCAATAGAAGAAAATATAGCACAAGCTGGATATAGAAGAGAAAGTTTAATCAAGAGTAGAAGGAAAATATAAAAAAGATAAAAATGGAAATCAATGAAACAAAGTAGAAAACAATAGAGAAAATGAAACCAAAACCTGGGTCCTTTAGAAAGATCAATTAAATTCATAAATCTCAAAGAACAGTGATCAAGAAGAGAGAAAACAAAAATTACCAACAACAGGAAAGAGAGAAGGCATCCTTCAGGCAATAGGAAGATAATAAAGGAACATTGTGGGAAATTTCGTGAGGAACTGACTCTAAGCAAATAAAGGAGAATCCTACTGAGTTTCTAAGGAAACGACATTGCCGATGAATCACAATCCCTCCTTGTCTATGGCTTTTGGCTTCTAAAGCAGACTCCAATTTATCAAGCCCACACCCACGGAAAATAGGTTGCAAAAGTGGTGACGCCCCTAAGAAAGGCACTTTCTCCATCGTCGCCTTTAGATGTGTCCACAGAGTATAATGGCAGGAACTACCCAGAGGACATACTCCAGGCCCACAGACAACAACAGACAAGGAAATCCCTCTCATAAAGCTGAACCAGAGTCCAAGCAAATCATTTTTTCCACTTCCAGCTCAAGGAGTCTTCACAATTACTGCCTGACGGGATTTGGTAATTGCTATGAACCAGTGACCCCTGTATGTCTTG
>CM053609.1:43666418-43689992 GCA_028646535.1 Procyon lotor | reverse complement strand
TGGGGCGCCTGGGTGGCTCAGTCGTTAAGCGTCTGCCTTCGGCCCAGGTCAGATCCCAGCGTCCTGGGATCGAGCCCCGCATCGGGCTCCCTGCTCCGCGGGAAGCCTGCTTCTCCCGCTACCATTCCCTCTGCTTGTGTCCCCTCTCTCGCTGTGTTTCTCGCTGTCAAATAAATAAAAATCTTTAAAAAAAAAAAAATAAAAAAAAAAAAAAGAAGATGGCTCACTTGTCACGTGGCTGGCAATGAGGACCTTTGTTTCTTAGTTTCGGAGTCAAGGTGGTCTGGTAAAGCCCAGGCTCAGCAATATCTCCTTCGAAATTTCATCTTGTCATTGTTCACACTAGCTGGAAAGTTGCCCTTGGCAGTCTGGAGAGACTTCCTCAGCTAGCAAAAGGACTTTCTGAACGACTGGCTCTCCATCTTTGGAGTGAACCAAATTTGGCTCACCCAAACTTGAACCCAACAGACTTTAATATTTTATAAAAAGCATTTTTTGGTTCACTTATTTTTTAATCGATTGTAGGCTTTTGGTTTGTTCTGCTTTTATTTATGTTCCTGTTTATGTATTTACCCCTGGAAGCAATTTAGCATGTTTGTCTTACTATATTTTACTCACAGTATACGCCTGAAGAAAGGAGCCATCTTATTTTAATGCTGTATAGATGACTTACCAAGGAGTTTGAAATGAATAAAATTAAAACCATCACTAAGCAGAGCCAATTAATGGTCATTGCTCGTCATGCAAGCCAACAAATTCAAAATCATCTCCTGGCTTTGACAGTCCTTCCTTCAGCAAAAGCACACAGCAGAAACCAAAAGTTGGGAGCCATTAAAGCATCTGCAAATATTACCCAAAATCAAAGTTCCAAAACCTTGAAATCCATAACATCTCCGCAATTAACTATGGTATAAGACTGAGGTAAGAATCCTTTTCGTTCCCTGAAAATGAGGCCAATGAAATAGCCCTCCTGAAATGAGAGACAATGTAGTGAATTGAACAGTGGCCCCCAAAATGGTATGTCCAAGTCCTGATCCCTAGTCCCTGTGAATGTGGCTTCATTTGAAAAAGGGGGTCTTTGCAAGTGTAATTAAATTAAGGATCTCAAGACAAGATCTTCCTGGATTTAGGGCCGACCTAGAAGAGAAAAGTATTGTCCTGGAAGACATAGGAGGGAGAGGTTTGAGGCATAGAGGTGAAGGGCATGTGGAGACTGAGGCGGAGACTCATGTGTCTACAAGCCAAGGAGCACCAAAAATTGCCAGCAGTCACCAGAAGCCAGGACAAAGACATGGAGTGGTTCCTTCCCCACAGCCTCCAGAAGGAACCACTCCAGAGCTGTGAGAGAATAAATTTCTGTTGCCTTAAGACACTCAGTTTGTGGTAACTTGTTACCACAGCCACAGGAAGCTAATACAGACGGTGAGCAGCTACTTACTTTCACGGTGCCAGGGGCTCCCCAGGGGGTGAGCTGAGCTTTGATTTGGGACAGAGCCAAGTCTACCTTGAAGAGCCTGTGTATTTATGTAGCAGGGGTCATTGAAGAAATCCACTTGACATGTGTGCTTCATTAATGAGGCATCTCGATGGGACAGCACTCCTCTCTCTGGTGCATTGCCTGTAGTGATTAATGATCAACGTATCATATTTTTCCTTTGCAAACAATAAGTAAAATCATGTTTGAGTCTAGAACCAACAGGAAGGGAAAAGCCACCCCCATCCTACACAGATTTGAATACTGACTTCTAGATTTGACCTGTAAGAATAAGGTAAGCATCAGGCTTGAGAGAAAGCACCCTCTCCTTGGCCTCTCCCCCAGATTCTCCCTGCCAGCTCCTCAGCTGACCCTCTGCTTCAACACCAGACAGGAAACAAACCAGGAAGACGGGAGAGAGGAACAGTCAGAGAAAAAAGAGAGCCAACTGTCCAGCGAGCAATACAGACCGCACTTAACACTGCTCAGGGCTGCGGTCCAGGAACCGAGAAAACACACGCGTCATACAGAACTTGAATATCTATTATTTAAACTGCCTTTTTAAAAAGATCTTTATTTATTTGAGAGAGAGAGAGAGAGCTAGTAGAGGGTAGGAAGCAGAGGGAGAGGGACAAGTGGACTCTGCACTGAGCACAGAGCCCAATGCAGGGCTCGATCCCTTGACCCTGAGATCATGACCTGAGCTGAAACCAAGAGTCGGACACTTAACCTGCTGAGCCACCCAGGCGCCCCACTTTTTTAGAAAGAGAGATAGCATGCACACATGAACTGGGGTAGGAGAGGATAAAGGGAGAGGGAGAGAATCTTAAGCAGGCTCCACACACATCCTGAAGCCCAATATGGCGCTCAGTTTCCCAACCTGAGATCATGATCTGAGCCAAAATCAAGAGTTAGATGCCGAACCAAACTGAGCCACTCAGGCACCCTTAAAATGCTTTTCAAAATCCTCATTACTTAAAATTATTTAGAACGCAAAGTCTGTCTTCCCTCTGTGCCCAAAATTTTGTTTTGCCAAGCTCAGCCTCAAATCAACTGCTGATGTTTAATCTGGTATTTAATGGAAAGAACTCACCCCTCGGGTTATCTCCTTCTTTCCTCTTACTCTGTTCCCTCCTCTCCCATTCTATTCTATACACTGTGGCCAAAATGATCTTTTTACTGAAATCTGATCATATTTTTCAGTGGTTTTTAAAAACCCCTTAACTGTCTCCCATCATTCTTTGGATAAAACTCAAACTCTTCAACAAGCCCCAAGTCCTGGTCCTGCCTATCCAGCTTACCTTGTACCCCCATGCCCCTCAGTCACACTGACCTTCTTCAAGGATACTCTCTACTGTATGGCCATCTTCTCTGATTGACAGGTTCTTCCCGCCCCTTCTCCATGACCCTCACTCTTCAGGAGTTAGTTTAATACCTCTTTTCTCCATAGAGAAAGACTCAGACTACACTAAGAATCTCTGCTTTCCTAGAATTTGTTCTTCACCTTTGGAGGCCACATCACAAGAATAATTCTATTATGTCATTTTGTTTAATGTCTGCACTGCATCTCTACTGCATGTTTTATGAAGGTAGGGATCCTGTCTCCTAGCACACACTTGGCACATAATATGACAACGAATAGTCACGGAATGAGTGGATGCTAGCTAGCACCATATTTCAGTACCTAATGGCATGAAGAATTTTGTACCATCCAGATGGTTCTGTCCTCCGAATGCCAGCACAGCATATTTTTGTTTTTCTGTTGAAACAAGTACATGTCTATGTTTAGCCACATGTACTCCAAGATTCCTACAAGGCTGACCTGAAGTGGTGACACTCACATTCCACGGCCTTACCATAAAACATCAGTCCTTTTATCGTTTCCTCATTAAACCCCTTTAATGGGGCCCCAAAAGGACCAACTTTATATTGGATTTCACATCATGATGAATAGTGCTATAATTCTTATATTCCACAAAATATGGAAACTCAAGGGTACTCCAAATAGGTAGGGGAAGCCCATTCAGAAGACTACAGCCTTACTACCTACTCCTTCTTTTCTCTTGGTCTGCCAGCTGTCACACATCACGTTGTCCCTCATGTAAGTGGGATATCCTGAGGAGGAGTGGGATTTCTAAAGAAGGGGGGATCAGAGCACCTCGTTTCTTTGTTGCATTTCACAACACATGACAGTCTCCATTTGCTTGGTTATGTGGATTTATGAATTATATTATCTAGTTTAAACAAGACTTACTCTCATAAATGGATAAGTGGCTAAAAGATCACTGCAAATAAATCAAAGATTAAAGATCATTCTTATTACAAACTCTTCCTCAGCTGCATCATGAGCTTATAAACAAGAATGATCTAATTAGGGGCGCCTGGGTGGCTCAGTCGTTGGGCGTCTGCCTTTGGCCCAGGTCAGATCCCAGAGTCTTGGGATCGAGCCCCGCATCGGGCTCCCTGCTCCGCGGGAGGCCTGCTTCTCCCGCTACCATTCCCTCTGCTTGTGTCCCCTCTCTCACTGTGTTTCTCGCTGTCAAATAAATAAAAAAAATCTTTAAAAAAAAAAAAAAAAAGAATGATCTAATTAGATCAGAACTCGGCCTCCCAAAAGTTAAAATGATCAAGATCTGAAGTGTGGATGTATGTCTATTTTGTCAGTAAATGCTCTAAATGTATATTTGGACACATTAGCCCAATATACATCCCGGTGACATCCTGATTTAGATATTATCTTGAGATATTATCTAATGAGAGTATTCAGCCACTATAATTAGCAAGATATTTTTTAAATGTCTTTATTATCATCAACTCTAAAATTGTCTATTTTGTGTGTGTGTTATAATACATGCATAACATATTAGCATAATTTTATTAATATATTAACATTTTCTATGAATGTCAGCAAGACATTTTTAAATGTCTTTATTATCATTAACTCTAACTTTGAAATGTTCTATTTTTGTGTGTGTTATAAGACATGTATAACATATTAACATATATATATATATATATATATATATATATATATATATAAAACTTACATGTGATTGAATTACCATTTATTTAGGAGTATCTGCTGATAAAAATTTACTGAAAGTAGACTGTGATCACAAGTGTTTGTAAGAGGTCTGCTTCTAAATTAATATGGGCCTAAGTTCAAATCCCTGTGATACTTCTTACTGTTGGTGTGGCCTGGAGCAATTTACTTAATGTCTCTAAGTGTCAGTTTTCATTTCTGTAAAATGGGGATGCCTAGCTTAAAACACAGTTGTGAGGATAAATGAAAGAATATGGGTGAGACACTCACTGGGAATATTGCCTGCTTAATAATATCTGCTCAGTTACCTATTTATTCACTAGGGCTCTGCACAGGGTTCTTAGCTTCTGCCATCCCTTTCTGTACCTAATCCCTATTCGTCCTTTAAGATTCTGTTCTGAATTCACCTCCTTCAAGAAGTCTCCCCCTTAGTCCTTCCCTCCCCCAGGCTGGGTCAGGTGTCACTCCATAACATAATGTAGGTATCTGTTTATTTGTCTGTCTGTCTTCCCCTTGAGGCTGCAAATTCCTTGAGTCCTTAAGAAGAGACTAGAACCCATTTATCTATGTGTCTTCTGCATCTTCAAGGCCTGGTATGAAGCAGGTGCTCAAAGGAAAAATGTTTGTCAGTGGAATGAGCAGATGCTGAAATAAAAATGTCCACCTGGTCTTCCTTTCTCAGCATATCTGATCGCCTATGTTCTGAGTCAACCTTTAGCACGGGGCCCTGACTCACTGCCCCTTAGAGACCACGGCACAAGCTAACCGCATCAGGTTTACCATTCCACAGGATTACACAGAAGCGTTCACGTCTTACCTAGTCTCTGGAAAACGACCATTCCTTTTCCTCAACTGCACTATTATATTTAACTCAGCAATGTTGCCATAAAATGTATATGTGTACTTCACTCTATACCCAAATTTAAAATCTTTCTTGGGTCAAGTGTGTGGCTGACAAGAGCTTAACCACAAATGCCAGCCACCACACATTGCAATATTCCCTTTTGCCAGTTATGGCTCTGAGAACCTATCCAACCTGCCGAAGAGAAGATTATGGCAGAAAACAAATCCATAGTGTACACAGTGTATATACTTTAAGTACCAAAGTTTTCAAGTGCAAAGTCTTAAGGTTTGGGGAATTTTTAATGTCTTTTTTATTAAAAGTATCTTATTTCCATTTTTTTTAAGATTTTATTTATTTATTTGACAGAGGAGAGAGAGATCACAAGTAGGCAGAGAGGCAGGCAGAGAGAGAGAGGGGGAAGCAGGCTCCCCGCTGAGCAGAGAGCCCGATGTGGGGCTCGATCCCAGGACCCTGAGATCATGACCTGAGCCGAAGGCAGAGACTTTAACCCACTGAGCCACCCAGATGCCCCTCTTATTTCCATTTTAACTTGAAGGTCAGGGAAACATTATTCTGTTTTGCTAATTAATTTTTTCCAGAAGGGAATTTCATAGTAGAGATTGGTTTCTTATATAAGTCCGGTGATAAATACGATTAACTGCGTCAATAGGCAGAACGCTGTTGCAGTATTTATAATATACTAGCATTCAAGTTTTGAGTCAGTATTTGAATACTGACTTGGGAGGAAAAAAGCCAAACCTTATTGAAAATGTTTGTATAGGTGTCTCTCAAATGCTCATGTATAAATCTCTAGGAAAAGCCATAAAATTTATGTATTTGCTATTCTGGCAACTGCTATTAATTGGCTCACTGGTTAAGAATTTCAGAACAGCTTTTAAACATAGGCCCAAGGAGTCCCAGGCAGGCTCCAAGCCAGGAACATCTGATTTCTGGGCGTCTGTGAATGAATGGACATCAGAGTAGTAAAGTCCTTCCTAACACAATAGGAGTGGCCTTGATTGTCGCGGCCTCTGGAGCAGGGGTTGAGTTCTCCTATTCCTCTGTGGCCTTAATGGCTAAGGTCTAGAGGGACAGCTTGCTAGCATTCTGGTTCCTCACTGGAACTTAGATCCTGCTTTTCTAAGGAAACGATTTTGTAGCTCTGTGATTTTCAGAGGGAAGAAAGTATCCACCTGGAGGACTTTTTCCAAACTGCAAATACCATCTCTCACCTCCCCGAGATTCTGAAAGGTTCCCAGTTATGAACTGTTCCCTCGAGGCCCCCACAAGTGAAGTAGCTCTGTGGCGGTTCCAGACTTTCCTACAGTTGGAGTGCCGCTGAAGAACAGGCACTTGCAATAGAATCTTCTATTGTTGTATTTGTCATTCCAAAACAGACACTTAAGCTCTAGGATAGGCAAACCCCAATAGAAGAACATGGTGCTCTCGTCTAGGAGATTGCCATCATGGCTAAAATTAATTCCGGAATTAACTAATTCTGGAAAAGTATATTCCAGGCTCCAATAAAGTCTGTTCATAAGTTTGGATCTGCTTATATTGGCTTAAGGCATATATAAACCATGAAAGAATAAGGGGTCACATTGTTTGTTGGGTTTGAAGGAGAATTAAAACCAAGATAAACAGAAACAATAAATTGGATTCTATGACAAGGTTATACTTACAAAAAGAAATATCTTGAATAAGACTAGACAGTACCTCTATATTCACTAATTCCTTCATAAATTTATGTTTTAGGGGTGCCTGGGTGGCTCAGTGGGTTAAAGCCTCTGCCTTCACCTCAGGTCATGATCTCAGGGTCCTGGGATGGAGCCCCACGTCGGGCTCTCTGCTCAGCGGGGAGCCTGCTTCCCCCTCTCTCTTTGCCTGCCTCTCTACCTACTTATGATCTCTCTCTCTCTGCCAAATAAATAAATAAAATCTTAAAAAAAATAATAAATGTATGTTTTGGGGTTCTTGATGGGGAAAAAGGGGGACCATGCTCAATTGTGATTGAGCATATTTTACATCATTCCAAGAATGTTGAGTGTTTCCTTCAGTGGGTTCCCTTCAGAAGCCAGGTGACTGAGGACAGGAGGATGTGCCAAGAATGTTTAATGGAGAGGAGGAAGATGAGCTGGGAAGGAAGGTGTGTATAGGACCAAAAATTTTGGAGTTCCTTAGGACTCTAGTCTAGGTCCAAGACACTCTCTCTTCCCTGTTCTCTCCCTCTGTGCAGTGATCTAGGAAGTGGTCCCGGCACACCAGGAATTCTGCTTCCCATTTATACTTTTCTCTTTCTCTCCCTCTCTCGCCCCTCCTTCCCCATTTCCTACTCTGTGCCTGGATAATTCCCACTTAACCTTCTGGTCCTTGTTTGGTTGTTTGCTTGTAGAAAGTTTAGGGAGACCTCTATAGCCCCTCAGATTAAGTTAGGTTTCCCTGTTATTTGTTCCCATAAGTTGGGCTTTGAAACACTCGTCCTATTTGTCAGCATTTCCTTAAGGTGTGTCTTCTAAACTGCAAACATGAGCACTGGTTGGGACTCCTTTCCTACCACCTTGCATAGTAGCAGACCCACAGGAGGTCCTTGTAAATAACCACTGAGTGAAGTGTTATATAAATAAAGAATATAGAATGAGATGAAACAGGTTGCGGAGATATTTTCAAGTGAGCTTCAGCACAGGTAGGAAATGACTGTAATACTACAGGGCATATGTGATATGTTCCTGAATATTATCAAATCCTTAGGTTAAGGATTTCTGAGTAAGGGAAAGGATGGAGGGAGGAATATAGCTCCTATGCAGCATAGCTGTAAAAAGACATTTACACTTACCATTAATATAATTTGTTTTAATCATATTATTAAAAGTTAGGTTAAAGTTATAAATGACTTTAAGGAATGACATGGAATTTAATATCTATCAAAAAGAACCATTTTTTTAGAGAATTAACGATACTGTTTTAGTTCCCTACTCCTATTATTTTTGCACAGTGGAGGAAGGCAGTAATCATAGGTGTACCTAAAATGATAACTTTTCATGTATCCCCTTGTAAAAGAAATAATAAAACTAGAGGCACCTGGGGGGCTCCGTCAGTTAAGCGTCTCTTGATTTCAGCTCAAGTCATGATCCCAGTGTTGTAAGATCGAGCCCCATGTCATAAAATTCTTTCTCCCCCTCTCCCTCTGCCCCCACCCCTCCACTCTCTCTTTCTCTCTCTCAAAAAATAATATTAATAAAATTAGTAACATTGGCATAATTCCATAAGAAGTAAAAAGTATCCTTAGAAATGACTACCTTCTAGGTGGCAAGTTCCTGCTAATTTAATTGAAGTCCCTAAGTGTGGCTATCCAACTTTATCCTCCACCCTATTACTTATACCATCCAGTTCTCTCCCCCTCTAATGCTGTAAAACTTTGCTTCCCAAAGAAATAAGAACTTTCAACAATTTATAAGAGTTAAATGGCTAACTAGCAGCATAACTTTATGAAAACGTATTTCCAATGTGATGGCTGATGTTCTACATTTGTGTTGTGGAAAAGTTGTGCCCAACATTAATTATCACATGCAGTAATAAGACACTTAATGCCCTGGGAAGTACATGGGTCCCTAATTGGGACTCTCACATTTCAGATTTCTTTTTGTTTTCTGCTTAAAAGATTTTATCTTGATCCTAATGGATTTGACACACATCAATTTTCTCATTAGCTTAATGTCTGATCTTCTTTGAAGTGGAACTCCCTTGAGTTTTAAGCAGAGAAAGCAGCTTTCCAGGAAGACTTTTCATGATGTGAAAGCAGGGCAAGAGCTCCTAAGGTAGAATGAAGGTCGAGCACACAAGCATGAGGCAAAACCATGAACCTTCCAAGTGACGCACATGTGGCATTCTGGGCCACTCAGAGCGTGGGAAGCCTGCAGCTGAAGCGGTATGTGTCTGGTTATACATACCTGCCCTCCCTGGGAGGTATTTAAGAGCCAGGGCCACACACCCCCTACAGGACTCGCAAGGAATAAGGAGCGTGGCAGATGGGGAAAGACAATTGTACCTACCTGTTGGCCGGCTTTGTTCTGAACAGTTCTCATACACACTGCTACACTTGGAGTTCCCAGGCTGCACAAAAAACCAAGTGTGAAACATTTGCAGATGTAGCAAACAGTCAGATGTTCAGAAAACAAACAGCACAAACAGAACACTAGGAACACCGGTGATGCTCCCCGCAGACAAGTTCACTTTCTGAACCAGGAAGTGTCTGACAGGAAACTGAGATTTGGGGTGGGGAGCAGAGACTCTGGCGATAGTGGAATCCTTGGTGGCTGCAGAGGTAGGTCTGAAGGGGGGGAGTTATAAAGGCTGCCAATATAAGGCCTACAGCCTCAGAGCTAGTGCTTTGCTTGGGGGGTTCCCATTCCAGGACTCACTCTGAGTCTCAGCCAGAAAGTGTGATTTCCAGGACATTTGTATAAACACTCAGTATTTAGCAAACCTCCGTCTAACAGTGACAGATTGGAGGCCTACTCTACTGAGGTTATGCCAGGCTCACTTTTCATCCTTGGAAATCTTAGCCTTCAAAGGGTTGCAATGATCCCAAAGATAGATAGATAGACAGATGTCTTCAATAATGGAATGAGATCACTGATGTCTTTGAAAAGGGCAATATCTATCCTTCAGAAAGATCAATCTGACAATATCATGCAGAAGGGTTTGGGGGAATGAAATTGGAGACAAGGAAGGGGTTTTCAGAATCATGTGAGCAAGTGAAGACCAGAACTTAGAAGGGTGTAACGGGAACGTGAGAGGTTGGATAGATTCAAAAAATTTTGTGGTAGACTCCTACGTCTTGAAGACTGAGTTGATAAGGAGCCCAAAGTGTGAAAAAACAAAAGACTGAAGATTAATGAAAGAATAGCAGTTCCATTAATACACATGAGTAAATCAGGAGAGGAAAGTGGTTTGGAATCAGGGAGAAAATGCTGAATTCAGTCTTAATACGAACAATGTAATGCTTATGGCATCATAGCTGGAGAGATAGTAATGGCTAAAAACAGAGAAGTTGGAGGACTGTGTACACAGATGTCATGCCAGAAGAGAAACCAAGGGCAAGGGCAAGGCCAAAGACAGAGAAAGGGTGGTAAGGGCAAGGGCTTGGGTTTGCAGGGGAAGGAGTGGAAGAAAATAAGATATAAAGGAAAGATATTATAGCAACATTATCAACGATAGCCAAACTATGGAGAAAGCCCAAATGTCGATCAACTGATAGAGTGGATAAAGATGTGGCATATGTGCAATGGAATACTATGCAGCCATCAAAAAGAACGAAATCTTGCCATTTGCACTGACATGGATAGAACTCGAATGTACGATGCTAAGTGAAATAAGTCAGTCAGAGAAAGACAAATACCATATGATCTCACATGTGGAATTTAAGAAAGAAATCAGGGGTGCCTCGCTGGCTCAGTGGGTTAAAGCCTCTACCTTCAGCTCAGGTCATGATCTCAGGGTCCTGGGATCGAGCCCTGCATCAGGCTCTCTGCTCAGCAAGGAGCCTGCTTCCCCCCTCTTTCTCTGCCTGGCTCTCCCCCTACTTGTGATTTATGTCAAATAAATAAATAAAATCTTTAAAAAAAAAAAAAAAAGAAAGAAATCAAATGAACATATGGGAGGGGGAAGAAAGGAAAGAGGGAAACAAGCCATAAGCAACTCTTAAACAGAGGACATTCTGGTGGTTAATGGAGGACGGGGGTGGGGGATGGGACAGACAGATAATGGGTATTAAGGAGGGCACGTGTTGTGATGAGCACCGGGTGTTGTATGTAAGTGATGGACCACTGAATTCTCATCCAGAAACCAATATTGCACTGTATGTTAACTAACAAAATTTAAATTTTAAAGAAGATGCTAAAAAAAAAAAAGAAAACTATAACTTACTTTGAAATACACCAACAATAAGATGTGTTGATGGATGACAGACAGCTACATAGGATGGCAGGGCAAATTCAGTGAAATGTTAATGGTAGTTACCTGTAGATTCTTGATGGTGAGTGTATGAGTGTTCACTGTATAATTCTTTCAATTTTTTGTATGTTTGAAAACATTCACAATAAAATGTTGGAAAACATGCAATAGGGTGAAAAAAGCAGTGACTAGAGATAGGGGATAAGAATGACACAATAGAACCACTTTAGAAAATAAGAGGTCTAAAATAAAGGAAGAGGCAGCCTGTGGGTATCACATTCTGTAGACAGGTTCGGAACACTGAAGAAAACTGACCTAGCAATTAAACCTGCGGTGACCAAAAAACCACTGGTGACCACTGTAAAGGTCATTTCTATCAAGTTGCCAAGCAGAATGCAGATCTTAGAAATGTAGTGCTGATGTGAAAACTAGGATAGGGTCAACATCGTTAGAAGTCTGTGTGTATAAGGAAGATGAGAAGGAAGTGAGACATTCCGAGTTGGTCCAAATTTATTGCAGACGGAAGAGAGATAACCAGAAGACAAAGAGAAAATAAAGATTGAGACGGGGGTTGATGGACAGAACCAAGGCAGAGGGTTGGGAGGGGGGAATGGGATCCCCATAAGGCTGGGGAGGCAGTAGCTAAGGACGAGCAGCAAGGAGAACAGAGCAAGACTGGAGATGGGGAAGGGCGACGTGGAGCACGCCATGCCGGCCCACCCTGGTCTTCCCAGCGAAGAGAGACATGATGTCAGCCACATAGGCCAAGGCCGAGGGATTCAGAGCAAAACTGATGGGAGTGCAGGCTCCGACGATGATTCATTCTCTGGCTCCGTACTGAAGAAGATGATACTTTCTCTAGACTCGCATTTGGAAACTCTCAGATCAAACTCTCTAGGGGCAAGGGCAGAATCACATTGCTAACTTCCAGTAACAATAAAACATCGCTTACCAAATAGCACAGCTTCTCACACCGTATGGGGCAGTAAGCCACATGTTCTGAGGCTTGGACTCTGAGCCGCACGTCGGAAACGCCCCCGGCAGGTGGCTGCTTCCCGGGGATTTCATTGTAGTACTCATGGTCTTCTCTCTCCTCGCTGGGACCAACAACGGGCACCTCCTCACTGTAAGGGAAAAGAGAATCCTCTAGAGGCTGGGCAGGAACTCAGATGCTGCAGGGGAGGCAGGGCATCAGAACCATGCAAATCATCCTGGAAAACTTTGCATTCACGTTTTCAGTTTATAGCTGTTCCGAGGTGATGTCAAACATCTGGATGGAAGCAACCAGATGGTTGTTTAGCTTTCCACATACAATTCAAGTAGGCTGAGCCAACAGAAAGTGCCAAGGGTGATGCTTTTGTGTCTCCTCCCAGTGGTTAAGAAACACAAACACACACACACACACACACACACACACACACACACACGACGCATATGAACTCTCCGAATGTACATCATTTTTGCCAGTAGGGATTAAAAATAAAGTTTTCCTGAATACCTTCAGCATGCTTTGATTGTACCATTTTGGAAATGTTTTGCTAAAAAAAAAAATTAGATATTGGGCAGAAGGCCTGGCCCAGTTTATTAAACCAAGATGAAAAACATAAGAGCTCCAGCCAGCTATCTTGTCTGCACAAATCTGGAGGAGTATACAGGATTCATAAAGAAATATTAGAACCATATGTGCCAAGTGGGTAGACTTATGTAAACAGGCATTGTTTTAAAAATTGAAACAGGACAAAAAAACAAACAACTTTCCTTCCAAATTGGAATTAGTAAAAGTTTCTTATGAAAAAGAATAAATCCAGACCCTGTGGATTGAACTGATTCCACTAACAACCCACATAGTTTTGCTGGGTTCATTACATGTCAACAAAATGATAGGACGAAGATGTAGGTGTTACCCTGGGAAAAACTCAACATGAAGGCCTCCTAGTAACCCTCTCTTCTGTGCTACCCCAGACCACCTTATAAAAGGAGATCTCCAAACCCAACATTTACGGATACACAAAATAACTAATTAGAGGAGGAGTGCATTTAAAAGTGGCCAAGAGGGGCGCCTGGGTGGCTCAGTGGGTTAAAGCCTCTGCCTTCAGCTCAGGTCATGATCTCAGGATCCTGGGATCGAGCCCCGCATTGGGCTCTCTGCTCAGCAGGGAGCCTGCCTCCCCCTCTCTCTCTGTCTGCCTCTCTGCCTACTTGTGATCTCTCTCTGTCCAATAAATAAATAAAATCTTAAAAAAAAATTAAAAAATAAAAAAATGAAAAGTGGCCAAGAGTGAGTTTTGTCTCTCAGGTGTGAATTCTGCAAGCCAGAGGCCTCACTGCGCCCCACACATGCTGGGGTCTGTCAGACCTGAAGGGCTCAGCTTTCCTCACAGACTTTCTGTGCCTCGGACAGAACCACCTGGTCCTGGGTTCACATCACCTGCCAAACCCTCACACGTTAGCTGGAGTTCCTCTATTTACATTGGAAACCATCAAACTAACAGTGATTCTAGCGACAGACACTCGATTCTTACTATTTTGCTCTTCACTCTGGATTTTTTTTTTTAAGTTGTATGCAAGGGATCTGGGACTGAAACAATTCTGAGAAATGTATTAGTATCTGTTACTTTATGATACCACCTAATAGAAGAGAAACAGGGCATACCCCTTCCTACTTTGAGTGTCTCTTTCAATTTTGATACAAAGCAAGAAGAAACATCTGGACAAATATAAATGGAAGAAAAATAGAAAATGCCATTACGTGTTTGTACTGAAACTGCCTATTTGTAAGAAAAGAAATGACTCGTTTTATTAGTTTGAAAATTCATTTTAAAATAAAACAGAATCAATACAGTAAGTCAAGTAACTATAGGACACTTGGCTGACCTTTCACAAGAAGTATTCAAAGAAGGATTTTTCAAATACTGTTTAAACCGGAGTTCAAAAGCCTGCCCGATGGTGCTTATGACATCTTGGGCCATCCCACTGCGGCATTCCAATATGTGACAGGCTGCAAGAAGGTGACAAAAACAAAGGAAAAAAAACTGTAATAAATTTTCAACACGAAGAGGTTATATAAAGTTAAAATATTTCCAGAACGTGAACTTTTAATTGAGTAAAAGGGAGCAGGTTTACAAGCACTCTTTAGCGTTCAAGGGTCAGAAGAGAATATCTCCTATTTCATGTGCATGAAAGAGAAGAAAGGTTCGTATTTGCCATTTAAATATCTCAGCACACTGACAAACTGTGGTCTCAAGATAGGTTTTCGGGCCCACTTTTTTATAAAACTAGACTGATCTTAAGCAATAACGTGACTCGTGTTCGACGTTAGCTCTCAAATTCAGTAGAGGAGATGCTTAGGGCAGCAATCTGGCAGGAAGATGAAGCTTGTGCTGTCTTCGCATGGTATTCTGTCTTTGCAAAAACATAACTTTCCAAACCTCCCCCCACCTCTCAAAGTGGGGGACGAGCTGCTGGTGAAGATAGGAGCCTTATAACACCCCTTTGCCCTGTTATTGCTACTATAGAGTAGTGATGGTGTGGTAATCCCTGTCTTCAAAATCCTACTAAAGATCTAAATATCTCCATCAAGCATCAAAAACAAGATTTAAAAAACAAAAATAAGTTTTGTGGTGATGACCAGAAGATATTAAAATCTTTATTAGGTATTTTCTCTGAGAAGCAGCTCCTGGGAAGGCGGAAATTTGCAGAAATAATTTAAAGAAATAAATTAGGAAGGGCAAAGCTGACAGAGTATCACAAATGAGCAAATCTGCTGCTGCTACATAAGACAGGAGCTTATGTTCGGGGACTATAAATTCACCTCCCACCATATGGAATATCATTCTTGCTCTGGTGAGAGTATGGAGGGCTTGCGTAGGGCCTTGCAGAACAGAGATTTAATTGAAATGGAAGAGTCGTAAGGATGGCTTAGAAAGAGTCCTAAGGATGACTTTAATATGGAGGCAATCGGGCCCATGAGAAATAACATTTTTAAAAATATATATTGGATATATTCTTTTATCCATTTTTTATTCAGGCTGGATATATTCCAGCCTGAAGCATGGAGGGATGAGACAAAGCTCTGATAACAGTTAAATATATACCAGAGTGTGGAACAACTGCTGGCTATTCTCTAAGAACAGAAAGGCTAAAGCCAGTGCATGAGGAATTAGAGCAGATGCCTGGGGAGCTTCATGGATCTTGGGAACAGTGAAACCAACACGGGGACACATCACTGAAAGGGACCCCTCAGGAAAGGGGAGAGAGCAGAGCTGTCTTTATAGAATGATTTAACTGTGCGGACTTGGAAGCATGATTTTATGCTTCCATTGTCCCAGAAAGGATTTTCTCTTTCTTTAGAGTAAAAGGCAACTCATTTACATCTGATGGAATTTGCAAAGCCTATACCAGTCTGTAATAGCAGAACTCACAAGTGTTTCTTTTCTTGGCCTCATGTTAATACTTATCTCAAGGAATCTCCAGATAATTCTCATTCAGGAACTAACCTGACTTTCATTTAAAGGACTTAAATGAAGGGGTGCCTTGGTGGCAGTCGGTTGAGCATCTGACTTTTGGTTTCAGCCCAGCTCGTGATCTCGGGGTCATAAGTTGGCACCCTGTGTCAAGCCCCCCAAGTTGGGCTCCACACTGAGCTCAAGTCTGCTTTGGATTCTCTCTCCCTCTCCCCCTCCTGCTTGTGCTCTCTCTCTGAAATGAATAAGTAAATCTTTTTTAAAAAGTGATAAAATAAAGAATTTAAATGAAATTTTTAGAAGGCATGTGTTTGCATGTGTGTGTTTGCATGTGTGTGTGTGTGGTTTTACTAAATCAAACAATGCTGAGGTGTCCAATCTCTAGAAGAATTATCATTACCACTTCTTATAAGGTTGTCCCTTTAAAGAAGCAACTTGGATCCTGATATAGACCGAGGAGCTAATTCTAGTTTCAAAACCCAATTAAGAATGTCTATAAATGTATATCCTTTCTACCAAAGGAAAATGTTTGATCTATCTTTAAACTGGAATCTTAAATTGCTCTTTTTTTTCTCTGCAGTAGCTTTACACATGACCAACACAAAGAAGGTGTTTTCGAAGTTGTGTTGATTGAATACATGTTGATCTTCCTGAATCGCATTTATGATTCTAGTGTGAGAAGTTGTCTTCAATTGCATTGAAATGACACCTGCAGTGAGCCCCAAAGTGAGGCAGGTTCTTCCAGGCCATCGAGTAGTAACGAAATCACTGCTCCCTTTGCTCTTGGAGATGGCCTTCAGCCTACAAAGTGCCCTTGGAAAGTGCCCTCCAGCTGAGCAAAGAGAAGCTGTGCTAGCTTACCATAAGAAGAGGCAATTCCCTTGAATTCTTTTGTTTTTCGTCTCATAAATTTCTGGTCCAATTTGAAATAAAGTCAACATCGGAAATATATCAAAATACAGAAAATTACTTTTTTTTTAAAGATTTTATTTATTTATTTGACAGAGAGAGATCACAAGTAGGCAGAGAGGCAGGGAGAGAGAGGGGGAAGCAGGCTCCCCACTGAGCAGAGAGCCTGATGCGGGGCTTGATCCCAGGACCCTGAGATCGTGACCTGAGCCGAAGGCAGAGGCTTTAACCCACTGAGTCACCCAGGTGCCCCCAGAAAATGACTTTTTATTTGTATTTTTTCTTAGGTTCAAGAAGAGGTCTAGAGATGAAGATGAGGAAGGTAATAAGAGAGGCAGGAAATACAAACGTTCATACGTCTCTACACACAAAGAAAAATGAGTGTGTCTCCCTTTAAATGGATGAGGAAACAAGAACACTAAAAAGAACTCCATGGAAAGACTCACATTCAGGTTTAAAGTCCAATTATGCCACAGTCTGTGTGACCCTGAACAAGTCACTTTGCAGCAATACCCCAGAGAGGGCACTGGTCATCTCTAAAGTCCCTTGTTGCTTTCTAGAGATCCTAACCTCCCTCTGGACAGCAGCTTAAGCCTTCTGGGGAGCAGGCATGTGGGTTTACGTGGCCTGTGGGTACTCGGCAAGGAAGGCAACAACAAACCCACCTCCACTTCTCACACTCTTCTAAAATGTTTTGACTTCTCTCAGCTCTTCTGATTCTGACACTTTGAGGATTTGGTCCTATTCTTGGGCTGATGCTACCAATATGTTCTGCTTTGCTTTGGATAACGTCATTACCGCCATATTACTCTTTCGAGAAGACTGGATAGAAAACAGTGGTTCCTGTCACCATGAAAGGAATGACAGCGGACAGATATCCTGTGCTGCCTCCCTACCTTCAGCCAACACACACAGCGCTGCTGTTGCTCCTCACAGACAGGCTGCTCTGGAAAAACTGTCTTGGTTCTTTTTGAGGTTGGTCATGGACCAGAATACGGATGGGCTTTGAATCACATACAAATGTGCCCATTTCCCAGGGTTAGAGCCATCTCCAAAAGCCTGGATAAGCAGCCAGGTTGGCCAAGAATTGACCAATCGTTAGCTGATGGGAAGGAAGGGAAGACAAGTATATGAAAAGTCCCAATGGCCAAAAAAGGAATGTGGCTTTCCAAAGATACGGTAACTTCGCTTGGAGGCCTGAGATGGAATCAGATGCAAATATGGGTTCTTTTCATTCCACCTGCAGCCAGACAGACCCATAACTCTACCCCTGGGTATCAAGGACTATATTAAGGACACATTATAGACACATAGGCTTCAATTTTTGTCATTTGGTTTCCTAATTGGACATTCATAGAAAAGAGGCTGAGGACTATTCTTAGAGGATAAAAGGCCCTTCTTTACTAGTTTATATTTATTTTTAATAGACCTGTTATTATTACTATTGTTGTTATTATTTTTTTCTTTTTTTTATTGTTGTTATTATTATTATTAGTGTCTTTGTTTTTTTAATAAACTCAAAATTCAAAGGTGCAGCACCTCAGGTCAACCACCAGATGGTGCTATAGTACCGAAGCAAGGAATCCTCCACTCCCCGGAAGAAACCAGCCCCAAGAAGAAAGCTAACCGTCACTCCATAGTTAACTGATGTTACCGGGGCAGTCGTGCATAGATTTTATAACCATAACCATAAATATAAATAAATAGGTTAATTTAAATTGTTTTTAGTCTTTTAAAAAATATCTTAGATTTCTCCAGAGACTGAGAACCATGGCCTTCCTGTTCCCAGGTAAACTGGGGCCCCTTCACATACTAGATACAGAGAAAAATATTTAAACCTTCCTGGACCACTACCCATTTGGAGTGAGAGGTGAAGAGAATTCGGATTTCCTATTCACAGCAATTACAGGGGCAAGCTGTATTAGTCACTAAATAAACTCAAAACATTCTTTTTTTTTTTTAAAGATTTTTTTTTAAATTTATTTGACAGAAACACAGCGAGAGAGGGAACACAAGCAGAGGGAATGGCACTGGGAGAAGCAGGCTTCCCACAGAGCAGGGAGCCTGATGCGGGGCTCGATCCCAGGACTCCGGGATCATGACCTGAGCCGAAGGCAGCCGCTTAACGACTGAGCCACCCAGGTGCCCCAACTCAAAACATTCTTTGGGTAACTTGCCTTTTCTACAGAAAAGGCCTTTTATAAAATGTGGAGTTCACTAAGGTCCTAGCCAAGATGGGGAAAAGTGACCACTGCCCTGACTTGAATATACTAAAGCTAAAAGTGAATTGAACAAACAAGAGGCGGTGCGAACATTAAGGATTCTTAGCATGGAGCCCTGCTTTCCTCTGACTGTCTGGCTATGTTCTTCCTCAACCCTGAGGTCGGCCTCCTCCTGCCCTTTATCCCATCCGTTGACTTTGCGCCTCCCAGTGGGATCTTTTCCACCTTCAGTCCCCCTAACTCCTTTTCAGTATGTGGCATTCTGAGATGTCTTATTCTAGGATGTCTTCTCCCACAGAAATGTGCTCTTCCTCCTTCTTAGATGATACTCATCTCCTGATTTTCTCTTCTCCCCGACTACTCTTCTGGCTCGTTATGGTCTCCTCTGACTTCTACTCCCTGGGACTCTCGGCCCTTTCCTTTCCAGGTTCCTCCTTCAGTGATCTTAGTTCACTTAGGGTTATGAAGTTGCAGTTTTCCCAAACCTGCACTTGAAGGCCAGGTCTCTGTCTCTGTCTCTATCTCTGCCTCCCCTTTGCCCACCCTCCCACCCCCCTCCCTTCCCTCCTCACTTCTTTCTTTCCCCCTCCCCGACCCTGAGCTCCTGCCTGCTGAACATTTCCCCCACATGAACCAAACTCTCTAGGTGATTCTATAATATAATATAATTCTATATAATTATAATATAATTCTATAATATCTTTTTTCTGGTTTCACCATTTTCTTTATTTATTCAAGGATTTAGATAATTTTTTCTTTTTACAAATGTAACAAGTATTCACTGCAGGAGTTTTAGAAAATAAAAAGGTACCAAGAAAAAAAAATTATGTAAGTCTCATTACCTAAAGATAACTGCTTTTAATATTTTGACATTTTTCTTTCCAATCTTTCTTTCCAATCTTTTTTCTAAGAATATCTACCTCCAAAAAGTTACCCGGGGTCATATTATGCACACTGTTTCACAATCTGTTCTTTGTACTTGATAACATTGTCAATATTTACCACTTGATAACATTGTCAATATTTACCGCACGTTATTATTCTTCGACAACACTAGCTTTAAATTGCTGCATAGTAGTACATTCTATGGATTCATTTACATAATTTGCTATTTATGAATATTGAATTAATTATATTTCTTTTATTATATAAATAATATATGACAATGCTCTTTATTGCTTAATCTTTGTGCATATCCTAATTATTTCCCTGGAAGTTAAATTTCTGGTTCAAAAGTATTTACTTTTTTAAGTCTCTGGATGCAAACTGTCAGTTTGTTCTCCAAAACATTTGGATCCATGCTCCTGCTGGTATTGTTAAGAATAACTACCACTAGGGTGCCTGGGTGGCTCAGTGGGTTAGGCTTCAGCCTTCGGCTCAGGTCATGATCTCAGGATCCTAGGATAGAGCCCCGCATCAGGCTCTCTGCTCAGCAGGGAGCCTGCTTTGCTTTCGCCCCCTCTCTCTGCCTGCCTCTCTGCTTGCTTCTGATCTCTTTCTATCAAATAAATAAATAAAATATTAAAAAAAAAAAAAGAATAACTACTACCTTAGGGGCACCTGGGTGGTTCAGTCAGTTAAGCGACTGCCTTCAGCTCAGGTCATGATCTCAGAAGTCCGGGATCGAGTCCCACACCAGGCTCCCAGCTCTGCAGGGAGTCTTCTCCCTCTGACCTTCTATCCTCCTCTATGCTCTCTTTTAGTCGCTCTCTCAAATAAATAAATAAAATCTTTAAAAAAAAAAAAAGACTGCTACTTTAAACCCATTTTTCCTTCTTTCAATATTTGAAATTAGAAGATGAAATACGTTATCTAATTATAATTTGATTGCTAACAAGGTAGCTAGTAAACTTGTACATTTTTTAAATGTTTCTCAGTGCCTTGTAATGTTGTTTTGTAGAGGTGTGCTCAGAACCTGGGAGTTGATTCACTTGCTTATTAGCTGTCTGAGCTGAAGAAAACAATCTCACTTGTCTCAACCCCAGTGTTTGCTTTTGTAATAGAGGAATAAATTAATACCAACCTCACAGGGTTGCTGTAAGGAGGAAATGAGACAACACCTGCCATGTGGTGAGCATGCGAGAAATGGTAGATATTTTCCCCCCATTTCTTTAGTGGACTGTCTTTTTTTCCAGTTTGTAATAATCCCTATTTCTTTGATGGCAACATTAATCTATATCACACAGGGTAATAATGATAATGGCTACCATTTATTATATACTTAACTACGAGCCACATATTGAGATATTTGCATTGTATATGATATCTCACTAAGTCCTCAGGAACATCTGATTTCTATTTCTTCCACAACCTTCATATCTAAATTGTTGCCAAGTTCTATTAGTTCACAGATGTGTCCAAACTATTCCTTCCTCCCCTGATGGAAACAGAACCACTCCTGCCTGGGACTAATAAGATGTCCTCCGAATTGGACTCTCCAATTCCAGACTGTTTTCTGCCCTCTGGTGCCACTTTCAAAAAT
This sequence comes from Procyon lotor, assembly GCA_028646535.1. Classification (NCBI taxonomy): domain Eukaryota; kingdom Metazoa; phylum Chordata; class Mammalia; order Carnivora; family Procyonidae; genus Procyon; species Procyon lotor. The sequence goes on along the minus strand of CM053609.1, from coordinate 43,668,603 downwards.
ACAAATGCCAGAAAAGTTATCATTTTGCAATTTCAGTAAAATGGCAGAAGCCAGCATAATTGTTATAAAGCTCAAAGTCTTCAGTGGCTCCCAGGGACCTTTTGGCCAGCATTCAAAGCCCTCTATACTGTTTTGGGCCTAGCTTTCCAGTCACGGCTCCCCTACTTCTACTCCCTCCTTTCTCTGCAGCCCCGCCTTTTCACACACACTCACACACCCAAACACACGGCCCTCAGCTCTCATTACACGGCTCTCTCACCCAGGCCTGGATTCTCTTCTCCCACCAGTCCTGACTGAGCACCTGCTGTGCCCACATGCTGCTGTCCAGGTGCCCCTCCTTCCCCATGCACCTCCGACATGCCATGTTTCTCTCTCCCACTAAATGATGAGCCCTGGCTGGCCAGGAATTGTTTTACCTCCACAGTGATTAGCTCAGCCCCTTTCATATTAGTATGTCATTCATAATTATTTGCAGGCTTGGAAGCTGTGGCAGCACCTCTGTGCACAAATTAAAATCCAGGGCCTCAGGTGAGGAGAAGGGCTTTGACACTAGAGGGATCTGCAAGCAGGGGGCTATGCTGACAACAGGGTGGCTTCTCACAGAAGTGTCTGTGGCCAAGATAAATAAGAAAAGGAAGGAGGAGACTAGAGAAGGAGCAATAAGGATGAGGAGACGCTAACTTTTTAATCCAAGCAAATTACAGTGTTTCTTTTTTTTAGGATTTATTTATTTATTTTAAAGAGAGTGCACAAGGGGGGAGACAGAAGGAGAGGGAGAGAGAGAAACCTCAAGCCGACTGCCGGCTGAGCATGGAGTCCGATGCCAACCTCAATCTCAGGACCCTGAGATCATGACCTGAGCCGAAATCAAGAGTCAGATGCTTTAACAGACTGAGCCAGCCAGGCACCCAGAAAAATACCCTCTGCTTCTAAATCATCTATCCTGTAGGTAGACCCATTCCCCTAGAGAAGGAAGCATGCAACTGGCATCAGTCTTTGAACTCATCACCACCATTCACAGAAGAACAACGACATGCGTGAGCTACGCAGTGACTGATGACAACGTTACTAAATATCTAGACTTCCCGATCTGTTTGTTCTTCCTCCCACCCTGTCCTTTCAGGGTGAGAGGAAAGGTTTTGTTGTTCCGAGTCCTTCCCCAAAAGAGCATGCAGCTAGCTATTCTTTTGGGAAACTCAGGCTTAATTAAAAGAGGTTGCTCTCTTTTCTGGTATCTTTTGTCGTGTTCCATTCCTACACCCCCAAGCCCCTTCACCAGTTCCTGTCTCTCCTACTCATCTTTGATGGCTATCCATTCTTCACCATATGGTTTACAGTGAGTCTTAGTTCTTATCACCTGTTTCTTCTTTTCCATCTCACTGAGCCATGTTCTTTAGGCAAGCATTTGGTGCCCATCTACGACGTGCCAGGTCCTGTGTGAGCAGCTGGCCCTCATCATTTCCTTTTTGACTATCATAATAGCTTCCAAACAGATCTCCCTGCCTTAAATTTCTCTCTGAATCCACTCTATTCCCAAATAAATCTTCCTGAAGCTCTGCTTTGTAAACAGCATTTTCCACCCATTTACTTGAAGATTAAGTCCCTAATTATCAGCTTTATTCCATCTGCCCTCTAGCTGTCTTTTAGACTTTTTTTTCTCAATACCCAATCTGCATTCTAGTAACTATGTTCTATTCATTTACTCCGCCCCCAGCACGCCATGTACTCTTCCACCTCTTTGTTTTATAGCTCTCTGAATTTCCAAATTCTACTTCACATGTACTTAATAAATGTGTTGGTTCAACCTCCATCCTTGGGGTGGCAGAAGATGCTGCCCTAATAGGTTCAAGTTGAGGAGAAGAAGCAACTTAAGACTTATGCTTAAAAGAGGAGTCGAATGTCCCAGAATCAGGGACAAGAAGCAACACTAACCATGTCTGTCTAAAGAGGTCCAGTGACTGAAGAAATGTCCCCTTATCCCAAAGTTTCACTGGGAGATGAGTTTACTTAGGCAACCTTGATAAATCCTGGCATGAGAAATCCAATCAGTTTAACTCTTCCATTCACCGGGACACTCAACAAAAATAGTTATCTTTGTTGCAACACCTATGTGCCTGGCCTTTTGATGAGTCCTTTGGAAACAACAGTGAATAAGGTAGACAGGTTCCTGCCCTCATGTTCCCTC
>CM053609.1:43647428-43665918 GCA_028646535.1 Procyon lotor | reverse complement strand
TTTTTTTAATGAAAAGTTTTAAAAAATGGAATGCAGCAAATTTTTTAGTAAGCGGTGAAATCTGAGCCCTCAGAACTTTTCTGGTACATTCCCTTCTCCCCAAGTGTTGGGAGTAGGGGTCTGCTTTAAATAAAAGGAATTCCTGTGACAGTTTGGGCTAGCTGAACTCTCCAGTCCCTTTGAAACCAGAAGTCTAAAAAAAGAAAGAGTTGCTGTCTAGGTTTTTTTGTGATCATTAAAAAAAAGTATGAAAAACACACATACCAAACATATGGGATACAGTGAAAGTGGAGCTAAGGGAGGAATTTATAACTATAAACACATACATTAAAAAAGAAGAAAGCTCTCAAATCAAGAACCTAGATTTACAACTTAAGGAATTCAAAAAAAGAAGAACAAATGAAACCCAAAACTAGTAGCAGAAAGGAAATAATAAAGGTTAGAGCAGAGATCAATGACACAGAGACTAGAAAAACAATAGAGAAAATCAATGAAACCAAAAGTTCGTTGGTTTCATTTAAAAAGATCAACAAAATTGACCAAGCTTTATTTAGATAGACTCAGAAAAAAAAGGAGATTCTAATCACTAAAATCATGAACAAAAGTAGGGTGGGGGATGTGACTACCACTTCAACAGAAACAAAAAGATTGTAAGAGAGTGCTACGAACAACTGCACATTAACGAACTGGATTGCCTTTTAGATAAAACAAATTCCTAGAAACATGAGACCTATCAAGACTTAATCATGAAGAAATGGAAGATCTAGATAGAACTATAACTACTAGAAAACAAAAGCAGAAACCACCACAATACTAGAAAATAACTAGTGTCGGAAAGGACACGGAGAAATAGAAATCCTATGTGCTATTGGTAGGAATGTACAATAGTACACAGCTGCTATGGAAAACAGGATAGCAGTTCCCGGTTCCTCAAAAAATCAAAAATAGTATTACCATATGATCCAGCAATTTTACCACTTGTTATCTACCCCAAAGAACCGAAAGCAGGGACTTGAATAGATATTTGTATATCTATGTTCGTAGCAGCATTATTCACAATAGCTAAAACCCGGAAACAATGCAAGCATCCATCAACAGATGAATGGAAAAGCAAAATGTGGTACATACATACAATGGAATAGTATTCAGCTTTAAATTGAGAGGGAAGTCTTTTTTTTTTATTTAAATTCAATTTAATTAACATATGCTGGATTATGAGTTTCAGAGGTAGAATTTAGTGATTCATCAGTTCTGTATCACACCCAGCGCTCATTATTTCAAGTGCCCTCTTTAAGAGCGCCCAGTTACACCCAGTTACAAAATATGGAACACTTCACGAATTTGCGTGTTATCCTTGCCCAGGGGCCACGCTATTCTTCTCTGTATCATTCCAATTTAGTACACATGCTGCCGAAATGAGCATGGGAGGGAATTCTGGCACGTGCCACCGCATGGATGCACGTCTGGAACATTATGTGGAGTGAAATAATGCAGTCACAAAAAGACAAATACTGTATGATTCCACGTGGACGAGGTACTTAGAGTAGTCAAATTCATAGAGACAAAATGTAGACGGTGGCTGTCAGCGCTAGAGAAATGGGGGAATGGGAAGTCATTGTTTAATGTGTATAGAGTTTCAGTTTTACAAGATGAAAAGAGCTATGGGGATGGATAGGGGCGATGGTGGCACAGTCTGTGAGTGTACATAATATAACTGAGCTGTATGATTAAAAGTGGTTAAAATTTTATGTTATGCACATTTCACCACCATTTTTTAAATTGGGAGGAAAAAGAATATAAAGATGTACAGTGCATGAAGGGTCCCTGGCATGTCTTAAGTATGCAATAAATGTTAGGTATCAAAGGAAATTAACTCAGTATTTTTTTTTTCTTTCCATGTGTACTTTCTGGAAAGATGATAACCTCGTTTGTTTTGTTTTGTTTTGTTTTGTTTTGGGGCATGAACTCCCTATTCTTGAAATGAGAGTCTTAAATGAGTGAGCCTGTTTGTTGGGATCACCCAGTAAAAGCATCGTATTTGCAGAGGCTACAAGAGGCAGGAGGAGGCCAGAAGCTACTTTGGGGCCATGGGTTTTGTCAAAGAAACTAATAAATGGGGAGTTCTAATAGAATACAAAGGCCACTTATTAGTGTTTTTCCATGCCCTGTGGCTCATCTGAGTCACCCTGGGTGACACTGGGTTCAGCCTTATGAAAAATAATGAAGAATAATAAAGAATGAGGCAGGGTGGTATGGAAATAGAGAACTAAGCTAGAAATCTGAAGACCCGGCCCCTATAGCTGGCTCTCACCTTCACCATCTGAGTGAATCAAGGCAAATGTCCTCTGAACCAGTCTAGTAGCTGGCAAACTGGGAGGGTTGGACTGGAAAATCTCTAAAAATCCCTTCTCTCTTAAACAATCTACAATTCCATGGTTTACACAGTTATCTTAAGACCTTTTGCCCCTCCCCTTTGGACATTCCAAAACAACTAAATGTTCTGGGGTTGATAATGAAATAGCAATAATATTAAAAAAAATAATAATAATAAAAAAATAAAAAAGAAAAAGAAAGAAATAGCAATAATACTAACTACCATTGCTGTTGAAAGCCTAATATACGCCAGACTCCATGTAGACACCATTTCACTTAATTCTACACAACTCTATGAAGTGTGTGCTCTTTTCTCCCATTTTATAGATGGGGAAACCAATGATCCAAAAGGTGAAAGGACTGATCCAAGATCACACAGTAGGTGGCAGAGTCAGGATTTAAATCCAAGTCCATGTAATATCAAATCCTGTGCTTTTTTTCAGCATGAAAAGTTCCTTCTACTCATGTGTTATTATCTCACCCCTACCAGCACCCACATTTCCATTTGAAAATGGGCCAAGGAGTCTAAAAATTCCACACAGGATATATACATTATAAAATATTGAAATTGGAAGGTACCACACTGGACATCCTTACAGGAACAAGAATGCATTCTGAGAGAGGAGATACCAGGCTAAAAGGTAAGTAAACATCCAGGACTGGAACCCAGATTTTTTTTTTGTTGAACCCCAGATGCCCTCTACATTCTTTCGCTCAAGGCATCACAGTGTCAGGCAAGTCAGAAAAATTGGAGAAACAAGATCAACTTTCAACTTTCAGTCCATCTCCGATATCATGCCAACTGGTAGAGGCCATTCTGCACCGTAGCTCCTATGGTAGAATGAACTAACAACTATTTTCATATTCTCTTTACCCTGGTTAGAGAAACAGAGAACAAGAACACCACACCAATATTTACCTTTCGCTTTTTAATGGCTCCATTTGCCCCAGAGACAGCTTCACACAGGCGACTTATTGCTTCCCTACAGAACAGAAACCGTATAGACTTAGTGTACTAGCATGCAGTACATGTTCAATAAATGTTAGCAAGTATTACGAACAAAATGTGCACACACATAAGGGTGACTCTGACATAAAGGACCTTCCCTATCCCCACGGGATAAAGCATCGCACTTAGTCCCTCTGCCGTTCAAACACCCGCCCCCCCACTAAAACCCGGCAACACCCTAATGCTGAAAAAAAAAATCACTTTACAATAAGGATTCCTACTATTCCCCTTTTTGATCTCTTTTTTCCTCGGATTTTCAGGTTTGGTGTTTGACAGTGTTGATTTTTAACCAAAAAGGAGGGGTAGAGCTTTGTTGTCTGGGAACACTTCGGTTTTACTTTGAGCAAAGTCTCCTTTGCGGTGTTATGAATAAAAAGCTTCCTAGTATCTCAGCACCGAAGACGAAGATGATGAAATACAAAAGAATCTGATACCAGAGGAAGTTTAAAAGGATCGGGAGAGAATGGAACTTCAAGGTGGTCTCAAATGGAACCTTATTGACTGAGATACTGCTACAAGCCATTGAGCTTTCACATAATTTCACAGAAGAAATGAAAATCAATAACAAATTTCCCCCCCTTTTTTTTTTGCCCTTACTGTGTATCATACTTCCTGAGAGAAGGGCACCACTAAAATACGAAGTTGCTCCTTAATGGAAGTGGTGAACAATTTAGCGCCCTCCTCTTCAGAAATGGAGTTGTAACTAAGAGCTTTTGTCTCTGGAACTCAGCATTCACAACGACCAGAGCTTTCACTCAGAGTAATCTGAACCATAACCTTGTGGCTTTCAACCCATATATTAAACTTTTCACAAAGCACATCTCTAAGCTCTTTCCTGGATTCACTGGAGATCATTGCTTGAATTAGTAGACCGAATTAGCACACACACATACGCGCACATGCAACGTTGTGTTACAATTTGTATACATATTTCATGAAAAAATTTTCTTTGAGGTATTTTTGATTCCTAAAGGAGGGGAAGGACACTCAGAGGAATGCAGACCCACTAAAGAAATCTATCTCCCTCTCTATCCATACAGAGAGATACATGATACAGACAGAGATATATAGATATAGATATATTAGTGTGGGTCTATGTTCTCAGTGTCCTTCTAGTAGACACTTTGGAAAGATAAGTAGAATTCCCAAAGATTCTAGGCACCATTTTGGATTCATAATGTGTGTTTTAGTTCAGATTCCTTTGTGGAGGGAGCAGATATATGAAACTCTTCTCCAAAGTATTCTCTTGTCTGACTTTTGCATAATTACCCGCGACCAACACACAGAACGGCTTCTTGGTTTAGCCTATTTTCTCAGGATTTTATATTTATAGTTTCAGTAGGATTCCAGCCTTTGTTCTCTGTATGAAACAGAAGGACTGCTCAGAGAGTGAGGCTCTTTGGTAGGTTGATTGATGTTTGAGTCATCCTAATGATTATTCAATAATTAAGGAGACACATAATAATTAATCTGAATTAGCCTCTGGTGTTGCCAAAATAACTAGTCCGGGCATCTACATTGTTGATATTTAATAAAGAGGGATTATAGAAAAGATATCATCAGATCCTTTACTCCATGAGAGCCAACTGGGGTGCTTTGGTCTAAAAAGCTCCTTGTAAATGGTTTGAAATAAAAGTAGAAACAAAGATGGGCATTGATGCTGCAAGCATAACAACAGTTATTATTAGACGTTGTTACTTTCATAAAGCACCTTGCAGTTTTACAAAGTGCTTTCCCAGGCACTGTTTTCTTGATTCTCGCACAGTCGATGTCGTCCGACAAAAAGTAGAGCTGTAAATGGAAATTAAAAGGAGGGTTTTATGGTGTGAGTACCTCTCGAGGATGGTTTAGGAGGATAAACCTTCCTGGCAGAGTGGAGTTTAGAAGATAGAGGGAAGAGCATGTGTAAAGATACAAAAATATAAATTATCATGATAGTAGGGGACCTACAAGTACTTTGATATTGCTGGAGCATAAAATATTGAAGAACAAGAGTAAATAAGAGCTGAGAGATGGGAGGAGGATCTGAAAACTTTTTCTGTAAAGGGCCAAACGATAAATATTTAGCCTTTTCTCTCTTACGACTACTCAACGCTGCCATTATAACTCAAAAGCAGCAGTAGACAATATGCAGACAAACGAGCCTGGCTGTGTTCCAATAAAACTCTATTTCTAAAAGCAGGCAGCTGGCTATATTTAGCCCAAGGGCCGTAGTTTGCCGACCCCCGGATTAGATAATTCACACAAAAAAAGATAGAAATAGTTCAGTTTTAAAAACAGGAAAATGTTCACATTCATTATAATATTAAAATTGAAAATTAAAACAACCACAAGATACCTCATGCTCATTAAGTTAGCAAAAAAGAAAATTACAAATGCGCTGCTGGGGAAGACGGGGAAAAGTCCACTTCAAGTGTATTTATCCATTGCTGGGGGCCCCCAATTAGTATTAATATAGTCTTTCTAGAGAGTGATTTGGCAAAAGATGACAAATCCCTTAACCTTTATCAGAGCATTTGACAAGGGAAGGAGAATTTGTATTGAAATAGCATTGAGTATGTACATAGAATAAACATCTATTTTAGAGTAAAAAGCCAACTCCGTAGTTTGTGATATAGACGTAAAACTCATCACTATAAATATTTCCACTTGGAATGTTAAGTGGGAAGGCTATAGAAATAAGGGTCTATATAAATTAGTGGGGGAAAAGTGGGACATGGAATGGTATACGCACCTTGGTAGCAGCTACATAAATTAATTCTGTCTAAATAGTGATATAGAAAGAGCTCATAAACAATGACTTGGTTTAGGTGTATTTTTGTATATGGTTTGTTGTTCCTGCTTTTATTCCATTGATATTTAGCTCTAAACACTGTTATGTTTTCCCTTCACCGCGCAGTTGATTGAATAAATAATCTTTTAAAATATTAAAAGAATGCAAACTAATTTCCTCAGCAGGAGTTTTGCTTATCTTCTGTGAAAATGTGAGGGCACGTCCAAGATGTCCCCGTGAAGAGGGGACACAGCCTTTCTCTCTTTTGCCAACATCCACAGAGAGATGGGTCAATGTTCATGTTACAGATAAGAAAAGACCTTCTTTATTTGTATCTCTGTCCTGTCCCGGCTTAGCCTTTAACTCCTCCATCTTTTTTTTTTTTTTAATAAATATTTTATTTATTTATTTTGACAGGGACAGAGAGACAGAGACAGAGAGAGAGAGAGATCACAAGGAGGCAGAGAGTCAGGCAGAGAGAGAGGGGGAAGCAGGCTCCCCGCCGAGCAGAGAGCCCGATATGGGGCTCGATCCCAGGACCCTGAGATCATGACCTGAGCCGAAGGCAGAGGCTTTAACCCACTGAGCCACCCAGGCGCCCCTAACTCCTCCATCTTAATGGCCGCGAAATCCAGATTTATTTTTTCAGTTTATTTGGTAGGCTTGCTTATTTCCTTTCCCCAGAGTTTCATAAAGAAGAAAATTCTTGACTAGGTTTAGCAATGCTTTCACAATAGAAATCCCTACCTTGAGAATGAGACACAATGTGGTTGCATGGAGTCTGGGTTTTAATGAACAACTCCTATTTATACGGTCCAGGCTGGTACTATGCACCTTATGTATATCATCTCCTTTATTCTTAATAATGTCATTTCAATCTTCAGTTCTTTATGGTTCCACTCAACAAAAGACCTGTAGAAGTGATGATTTGGATATTTGGAAATGATACATTTGACAGGTTTTTGGAAAACTTTTTTCACTCCATACTCAAATGTGCTTTATTGTCAAGTGCATATGTAGATTTGGTTCTTGAATTGTAATGGTGACCTGCTGCTTTTTCTTTCAACAAAATTTGACTGAAAATATTTTACATTTTTTTAATGAGTTTAAACCAAAGAAGTGCAGCTACTATTCCAGACTAGTCTTGCATTTCTTCCTGAAATTCCAGTTCGCTTAAATTATTTTGCTTTTTCTCTGATTTTTAATTCCACAAAATAACTTCAGAATCGATTACAAGTTGAGTATAACAATTAGTGTTTTAATTTAAGAGAATATCTCATTGTGACATTTTTTCCTGATATGTAAAGCAGTCCATTGGCCAAAGTATGTGTATTTCCCTTCTAATTTGTAAGATTATATTTAGGGACATTCTTTTCTTTGATTGTCAAAGATTCTCACTGCAAACAGTTCTATTCCTTGTGCTGAAGAATGTTTCTGGAAGTTGCACCACTAATGTTACTTGCCAAGTTGAGTGCACAGAAAGTTTCTCATCTCCTGTTCAAGTTAATCAATATCAAGCATGTGTGGATGCTTTAGGGTGAGACTGTAGTGCAGAATGCAGCAATTTTGTCCCCAGGAAATCTGCAGTGAAGCAGGTGGTAGATTGGTTTTTCTCCCCCTACTTCCTGAGCTCTGTTAATTCTGTCTGCAGTAGGTCTAATGTTTGAATAAACCAGATGTCTAATAAATTTTTTAAAATGTCATCTCAAGATATCTATGGTATACCCACCTTACAAATGAAGAAACCAAAGCTCAAAGAATTTAGATAACCGCTTCCAAATAATGCAGCTGACAGTGGGAGAGCTGGAAGACACATCCGGTTCTGAATTCAAAACCTACACTCCTTCCGGGAGTGACCACACTGCCAGGCACAAAAAGGAGGGAGTCTCCCACTCTCAGGACCAGGAAAACAATATGGGATCTCCCTTGCTTACTCCCCCAACACGAGAGGGGTTCCTTTTTGGCCAATCGTTACTCCAATGTGTCTGGAGTAAATTAACAAGGGAATAGGGCCAAGTGGCAGGATCAATTCCAGAAAAAGCTCCAACAGATACCTTAGTCCTTTCCCAACCATTGCTTTCTCTACATTGGCTGTTATGACCTCACGGAAGAAAAGAGCACCCAGAGCCCAGCTCTCCGCCACGTGGGCAAACATGCTCATGTATGTATGGGCACACTCAGAATTTTAAAAGTCAGGAACACCACAAAAAAAGAAAATCAGAGGCCGGTATTTTTGATGAACATAGATGCAAAAACCCTCACGAAATATTAGCGAACCAAATTCAACAATACATTAGAAGGATCATATATCATGATCAAGTGAGACTTATTCCAGGATATAGAGATGGCTCAATATCTGCGAATCAATCAACGTGATACTCCACATTAACCAAATGAAGGACAGAAATCGTATGATCTTCTCAATAGGTGCAGAGAAGCGTTTTTACAAAATTCAACATCCACTTATGATTTAAACAAACTGTCAATAAATTGAGTATAGAGAGAATATAACTTAACAGAATAAAGACCATATATGACAAACCCACAGCTAATATCATCCTGAATGGTGAAAAGTCGAAAATCTTTCCTCTAAGATCAGAAAGAAGACAAAGATGCTCACTCTGTCTTTTGTTCAAAATAGTACTGGATGTCCTAGCCAGAGCAATTAGGCAAAAAAATAATAAGAGGAAAGAACTAAAAGGCATCTAAATTGGAAAGAAAGAAGTAAAACTACAACTATTTACAGATTACATGATACTATATATAGAAAACCTTAAAGACTCCACCAAAAATTATTAAGATTAATAAATTAATTCAGTAAATTGCATGATACAAAATTAATATATAGAAATCTGTTGCATTTCTATGTACTAATAATGAACTATAAAAAAGAGAAATCAAGAAAACAAACTCCTAAAATCAACAAGAAACAACAGGTGTTGGAGAGGATGTGGAGAAAAGGAACCCTTGTGCACTATTGGCGGGAACGCAAACTGGTACAGCCACAGTGGGAAACAGTAGGAGGTTCCTCAAAAAGTTAAAAATAAAACTGCCTTGTAATCCAGCAATCACAATACAAAGTACTTATACAAAGGATACAAAAACACCAATTCAAAGGGATACATGTACCCCTATATTTACCAAAACATTATTTAAAATAGCCAAGATATGGAAGCAGCCCAAGGGTCCATTGACTAAAGAATGGATAAAGAAGATTTGGAATATGTATATAATATTATTCGGCCATAAAAAAGAATGAGATCTTGCCATTTCCAATGACATGGATGGAGTTAGAGTATAATGCTAAGTGAAATAAGTCAGATTAAAACAAATATCCTATGATTTCATTTATATGTAGAATTTAAGAAACAAAACAAGCAAAAGGAAAAAAGAGAGAGAGACAAACCAAGAAATGGACTCCAAACTCTAGATAGAGAGCAAACTGATGGTTACCAGAGGGGAGGTGAGTATGGGGAATGGATGAAATAGGTGACGGGGATGAAGGAAGGCTTCTGCTGTGATGAGCGATGGGTGATGTATGGAAGTGCTGAATCACCATATTGTACGCCTGAAACTAAGATAACACTGCATGTTAACTAACTGGAATTAAAATAAAAACTTTAGAAATATAAAAGAAAACAATTCCACTTGCAATCACACCAAAAAGAATACCTAGAAATAAATTCAACCAAGAAGGTGAAGACTTGCACACTAAAAAGTGTAAGACATTGATGAAATGAGTTGAAGAAAACACACATAAATGGAAAGATATTCCACGCTCGAGTATTAGAAGAATATTGTTAAAATGTCCATAGTACCAAAGCAATCCACACATTCAGTGTGCAATCCCTATCAAAATACTAGTGGCATTTTCCACAAACTATACCAAATAATTCTTTCTTTTTTAAAGATTTATTTATTTGACAGAGAGAGAGAGACAGCGAGAGCAGGAACACAAGCAGGGGAAGTGGGAGAGGGAAAAGCAGGCTTCCCATCAAGCAGGGAGCCCGATGTGGGGCTCGATCCCAGGACGCTGGGGTCATGACATGAGCTGAAGGCAGAGCCACCCAGGTGCCCTAGAAAAAATAATTCTTTTTTTTAGATTTCATTCATTCATTCATTCATTCATTCATTCATTCGAGAGAGAAAGAGAGAGAGAACACGTATAAGCAGGGGGAGGGGCAGAGGGAGAGGCAGAGAATCCAAAACAGACTCCACGCTGAGCACAGAGCCCACTGTGGGCTTTATCTCACAACTCATGAGATCATGATCTGAGCTAAAACCAAGAGTCCGATGGTTAACCAACTGAGCAACCCATGCACCCCTAGAACAAATAATTCTTAAATTTATGTAGTACCACAAAGACTCTGAATTGCCAAAACAATCTTGAAAAAGAAAAACAGGGGCGCCTGGGTGGTTCAGTCGTTAAGCGTCTGCCTTCGGCTCAGGTCATGATCCAGAGTCCTGGGATCGAGCCCCGCATCGGGCTCCTTGCTTGGCGGGAAGCCTGCTTCTCCTGCTACCATTCCCTCTGCTTGTGTTCCCTCTCTCGCTGTGTTTCTCTCTATCAAATAAATAAAATCTTTAAAAAAAAAAAAAACAAAGCTGGATGTACCATGCTTTCTGATTTCAAACTGTACTACAAAGCTATAATAATAACCACAGTGAGGTACTGGTGTAAAAAACAGACATATCGATCAATGGAACAGAATAGAGAGCCTGGAAATAAACATATGCATATATGGTCAATTAATTCACAACAAAAGAGGCAAGGATATACAGGGGAGAAAGTACAGTCTCTTCAAAAAATGGTGTTGGGAAAACTGGGTGGCCACACGCAAAAGAGTGAAACTAGACCACTATCTTACACCATACACAAAAATTAATTCAAAATGGGTAACAACCAATGAATGTAAGACCTAAAACCATAAAATTCCTAGAAAGAAAATATAAGCTCCTTGACATCAGTCTTAACAATCCTTTTTTGGATCTGACTCCAAAGGAAAGGGAAAGAAAGGTGAAAATAAACAAATGGTAACATCAGATTAAAAGCTCTGCACAGCAAAAGAAGTCATCAACAAAATGAAAAGATAACCTACTAAATGGGAGAAGATATTTACAACTCATATACAAATAATGGGTTAATATCCAAAATATATAAAGAACTCATAGGACTCAATAACAAAAAATAAATAATCTAATTAAAAACGGGCAGGGGAGCTGAATAAACAATTTTCAAAGAAGACATCCAGATGGCCAACCGACACATGAAAAGATGCTCAACATCACTCGTCATCAAAGAAATGCAAATCGAAACCACAACGAGATATCACCTCACACCCTCTGGAATGGCGATTTTCAAAAAGACAAGAAATAAGAATATTGGCAAGGATATGGAGAAAAGGGAATCCTTATACACTGTTAATGGGAATGTAAACTGATGCAGCCACTATGGAAAACAGTATGGAGTTTCCTCAAAAATTTAAAATAGAGGGGGAGGGGCAAAAAAAATTTAAAATAGAAATACCATATGATCTGGCAAATCCACTACTGGGTTTCTATCAAAAGAAAACAAAAACACCAATTTGAAAAGATATACGTACCCCTTAGGTTGCAGCATTATTTACAGTAGCCAAGATATGGAAATAACTTAAGTATCCATCGAAGGACAGTGGATAAAAGTGAGTGTGGGTGTGTGTGTGTACACACACTGAAATGCTACTTAGCCATAAAAACAACAAAATCTTGCCATTTGTGACAACATGGACAGACTTTGAGGGTAATATGCTAAGTGAAATGATTTTAGACAAAAAAGGCAAATACTGCATGATTTCACTTCCTTAGGCAATCTAAAAAACAAAACAAAACAAAACCCAGATTCATAGATACAAAGCACAGATGAGTGATTGCCAGAGGAGAGGGGATTGAGACAGGGGTAAAGTGGGTGAAGGGGATCAAGATGTATGAGCCTCAATTATCAAAGAGTCATGAGATGTAATGGACGGCATGGACAGCATGGAGTCTATAGTCAATGATACTGTATTAACTTTGAATAGCAGCAGATGGTAGCTACACTTATTGTAGTGATCATTTCACAATGTACACAAGTGTCGAATCACTATGCTGTACACCTGAAACTAATATAATATTGTGTGTCAAGTATACCTTAATATAAAAAAAAAGGGTGTTTTAAAGTCAGTCAAGGCTTGGAAGCATTACAGATTCTGAAAAATCTCTTGACACAGAACTCCACTCGAAAGAAAAAAAGGAGAAACTTGTGCTTATGAACTTGCTTTTAAAAAGTAGGGGATATCCTACATCTGTGTTCACAGCAGTATTACTCACAAAAGCTAAAACATGGGAGCAATCCAAGGGTCCATCAGTGGATGAATGCATAAGCAAAACGTGACATACACATGCAATTCAACCTGGAAAAGGAAGGAAATCCAGTAACATGCTACAACATATGCTAAGTGAAATACAGACAACTACTGCATGATTCTACTTACACGAGGTACTTAGAGTTGTCAGATTCATAAAGACAGAAAGTAGAATGGTAGTTGCCAGGGCTGGGGGAAGGGGGACTATGGTGTTATTGTCTGATGGATATAGAGTTTCAGTTTTGGAAGATGAAAAGAATTACAAGGTTGGCTGGTAGTGGTGTCTGCACAATATAAATGTATTTAATAGCACCGAACTGCACACCTAACAATGGTTAGGAAGGTACATTTTATGTTATATATATTTTACCACAATAAAAAAAGAAAAAAATACAAAGAAAGTGGTTATTAATTTTTTTCGGACTTGAGACTCCAGAGAATCACAGGCTCTCTCTCCAACAAAAGGTCTGTCTGTAGAAACTTTTCTACTCAGTTTTAGAGGATCCGCCCCACCCCCTCACCACCACCCACAGAAAACCATCGTGGGGCTCTTGGGAATCCAGAGATCCCAGGCTAAGAGCCACGGCTTTAAAATAGCCTCTCAAATTCCGCTTTCTCCACTGATATCAGAGTTAACAAATCTGCAACCCCAGCCAGGAAAGAAAGAGATAGACGCTTGCATTTTGTTGCCTTTCTTCACAAAGATCTTTTCTTTCCCTCAGACTAGGACCCAGAGATTAACTGTAACATTTTCAAGAACAAATAGTACTTTCAATGCTTTTCTGGAGTTTCAGCCACACCCTCAGACACTTTACAAATGGAGAAGAAAAAGAAAACAGAGAGCCCAGGAGCGGGGATTTCTCCATGCAGCCCGCATTTCTGCCTAACACTTTTGGGACTGACTCGTCATGAGAGACATTGTCCAGCTAGCAACCATTCAGCCAATGTCCTCTCCTGGAGAAGCAGAATTTTCAGAGTTTAAATGGCTCAAGATTTCCATTCTGGGAGCCTGCACTAGAAAGAAAGAGGAAGAAACGCCCCACGGCACCAACAGTGGCCACTTTGTTTATTGTTTTGCTACATGAGAGGGAAGGGGAGAAGCGGGCTGATGTAAGAGAATGAGAATGCAGTGGAAGATTTGCTTTTAAGCATATAAAACCCTGCCTACGCCATAAGACCAAAAAAAGATATTTTGTCTGTCTTCACAGAGTCCAAACTAAGCATCCAAACAAAGCCACCTTTCTTCATCAACCCTTGGCCACGACAGTACTTGAGTTTTAATTTTTCTGTGTCTTTAATCCTTAAACAGTTAAACTCTTCGGGAAGCAAAGTTGCCTAACCCCCACCCCTCCTCTTATTTTAGGTTTGGAAGGCAACATCACAATCCAAGACAAAGTGGAGAGTTTACTGGGGGAGGGGCTGTCGGAGAGATCGTTTCTAGTGAATGTCAAAATGCAGTTCTTCCGTAAATAGGAAAGCCAGAAAATGTGTAATATGAAACCCGGCAAAATGGTTCAGGGCAACTCTTCCCACCTCTTGACACACACACACACAGACACAGACACAGACACACACACACACACACACACACACACACAGTGGAGTGGTTTTAATTTTGTCCAGGCAAATAGAAATGAGAATGAATTTTAATCACAGCAAAAACTTCTCCCAAATAAAACTCAAAAATAATCAGGCAAAACAAAGTCGCCTGTGTCTCCCTCTATCTCCCAACGGATCTTCCCTTACTTTCCCTCTCCAACAGGAATCCTTCCAGAAATCCGTACACAGTGTCGGAGGGACAGGTTGCCAATGTCTCAGAGCACCTTCGATTCGGCGAATGAAGGGACTCCTGAGCACCTCAAGCCCCACATCAGTGTGGTATTAAGTGGTACTGTCGTTTTAGGGAAACTAGTACCTTCCTTCTTGAAATCTTTGCCTATAGAAGATCAAAGCTCTGTGATCTATGTGTTCAATTTTGTTCAGCTTGGTGAAATTAAAGACATTCAAAAATTTGTGTAAGCCCTCAGATAAGACGCTTTAGAATGTGAGCCTGCCTCCACGGCGATAAGCACACAATGAATGGAGTCAGTGCCCACAGACGGTAGAAAATGGAAAGTTTCAAACTGCCTTTGTGTGGTTATCAAGGGGCATCACCGCTGCGCTCACGGAGGGTAGACACCGCCCATAAAACATATCCTTTCCTTTAGAAATAGGCACTTTAGGTCCCAAGATGGTCAAATAAAATCTTTCAGGACTGCCCACTGCTTCTACTCTCACACTGACTTATCGCACCTCTCTGTCCAACTTGAATTATGTTTAATTAAAACCTGATTCTAAAGTACGTTTGCAATTCTACCCAGCTCAGCAACCACAGACAACAGCTGTCCTGTCTGCTCTGTGGGGCTGCCCTTTGGCGCCCAGGCAACTGTCGCCCATCAAGTGCACTTGACTCAAGCGAGAGACCCCCGCATCACTCCTCCCCTGCAAGTCCCCCTCGGTAAACAGAAATGAAGTGCTGATTTTCTCCCATCCTCACAATGATTTCCCGTAATGGAAATCACATATTTCAAAATGCAAACACCTACACCCACAAGAACACCTTCTAAGTGTTTAAGCCCTATGAAAATGACAAGAGAGAAATGGGGTTGATTTCATGAAAAAAAAAAAAAGAACCCTGAAATTTGTAAATCCAAACAACTGCTTTCCATTACTTTGGGATAAACTGGGCTTTTCTAAAACAACCCAGTTTGGGACAAAATACTCAAAATACAATGAAGGCATGTCTTTGGGAGTGAAAGAGTGAACCGATATACAGTGTGGTCACTTATAAGCCAAAGCTCTTTTTTTAAAAAGCCAAAACAGATCCAACTTCATCGTCTACTTTATCTACCTTATTTCACTTCAAATGATATTTATCTACTCCCCGAAATTGTGCTTCGGGAGACAGGCCGAAAGTAGGCCTGTCTTCAAAGAAAGAAAATTGGCCGCATTTAGGATTTTTCAGTTTGCCACAGAAGTATGTATACTACTGAGCAAGACAGTAATTGGTAGAATGAGTACATGACTTCCACACTGTTTTTTTTTTTAAAATACCTCTGGCTATATGAAAGGCCGTTTGGCATATATATTATATATTTTACCTGGTAAGTCCCTCTTTCTCTTTTTTTTCAATGTGTGTGTTCCCACTTGAGAGGAATCAATAACTGGTTTAGCCAATTGAGTCCACCGTGGCAAATAATGGTAGGACAGCTAATGCCCGCGTATCTGCTAAAAATTCAACAGCATAGGGGCGCCTGGGTGGCTCAGTGGGTTGGAGCCTCTGCCTTTGGCTCAGGTCATGATCTCAGGGTCCTGGGATCGAGCCCTGCGTCGGGCTCTCTGCTCAGCAGGGAGCCTGCTTCCCCCTCTCTCTCTGCCTGCCTCTCTGCCTGCTTGTGATCTCTCTGTCCAATAAATGAATAAAATCTTGTAAAAAAAAGAATCAACAGCATAACCATTTAAGTAGGTAGTGATTAAACTTTAAAGTTCTTAAGAATCAACTAGGATGCTGGTTAAAATGTAGATTCCTGGGACTATCCCTGGAGATTTTAATGCTATAGGTCTGGAGGGGACCCAGGAGCCTCTAGGTGATTCTGAAGCAGATCAGTCCATGCACCACGCAGTTCATTAAGACTCCTGTCAGTGGAAAAATGAAACAAGATGGGACCGGGGAGGGAGACAAGCCATAAGAGACTCTTAATCTCAGGAAACAAACTGAGGGTTGCTGGAGGGGAGGGGATGGGAGGGTGGGGTGGCTTCGTAATGGACACTGGGGAGGGTGTGTGCTATGCTGAGTGCTGTGAATTGTGTAAGCCTGATGATTCACAGACCTGTACCCCTGAAGCCAATAATACATTATATGTTAATTTAAAAAAATAAAAAATAGGGGCACCTGGGTGGCTCAGTGGGTTGGAGCCTCTGCCTTCGGCTCAGGTCATGATCCCGGATTCCTGGGATCGAGCCCCGCATCCAGCTCTATGCTCAGCGGGGAGCCTGCTTCCCCCCCCCTCTGCCTGCCTCTGCTTACTTGTGATCTCTCTCTGTCAAATAGATAGATAAAATCTTTAAAAATAAATAAATAAAATTAAATTTAAAAAATAAATAAAATTTCTATCGGTCCCACTGCACAGGATCCCTCGTTCTCTGTTCTGCTGTTTCAAGCAGATGGTTGTGCTAGTAGATGCTCAGGAATTAGGTCACCTAGTCCTAGCAGCTAGGGTAGGGATGGCCACACTGCTTATAAGCTTGAGGATGTTCCATTTGGGGGAAAATCTGTCTTCAACTGAGCAATTCGATATGCTGGGCTAGATATTTGGTATAATCCTCCCCTCTCCCCCATCCCCTTCGGCCCTGCCAATCTCCTTATGGGAAGGGCTTTCACCAGAGGGCATCTGGAGGTCCTGAACATCTTTGCTCACGTCGCCCCCGAACACACAGGTGGTGAAGAGTGACCTGCATTCTCTCTCCCATCTGGCAGCCTGGATGCCAGCAGGTCTCATCCACCTGTCCTTCCAAATGCCCTCCTGCTCTAGGTAGTGGTTCCCAATCTTGGCCACACGCTGGGGAAACACAGGGGAGCTTTAGCAAATCCTGAAGACAGGGTCTCATCTCCAGACTGTTCTAATTGTTACAGGGTGGGGCCTGGAGACCGGAAGTTTTAAAAGCTCCCTCAAGTGTTTCCCACAGAACTAACGTTGAGAGTCTCTTAACAGCCGCCAGATAGTAAAAATGTCAGGTGTTGCTACCCATACGATCTCTGTCACAACTACTCAACTCTGATCTCTGTCACAACTACTCAACTCTGCAGTCGTAGCTAGGAAAGCAGCCACAGACAAGACACAAATGAATGGGCATGATCGTGTGATCGTAACACTTATGGACACTGAAATCTGAATTCCATATAATTTTCAAGCGCCATGAAATATTCTTCCTTTAATTCTTTTTTTTTCCTGAACCACTTAAAAAGGTCAAAACCATTCTTGGGTCACAAGGTGGCAGAATCAAAATCAGGAAATAAGGCTGAATTAGGCCCTCAGGCTGTGGTTTGCTGCCACTTCTCCTGGAGCAAACCAGGAATGAATGTCAGAGCCTTTGGGGTCATGGTCAGCTATGGAAAACCTATTAGAGCACAACCCTTTAATCTTTGCAAAGATTATTTACATACATTTTGGACTTGGTCTTATTCAGTTTCTTGGTTCGGGAAGCTGGGTTTTATAGAGGCGGGTCTTCCGTATAAATATAAGAATTACGGAACTACTTTTACAAACTGAATTATCCTCTTCCATTCTTTGTCCCTCCTGCCAGGCTCAGTGGAGAAAGTGGGAACTGAAAAAAATTTTTTTATTAACATATAATGTATTATTTGCTTCAGGGCTACAGGTCTGTGATTCATCAGGCTTACACATTTCACAGCACTCAGCATAGCACATACCCTCCCCAGTGTCCATCACCCAGCCACCCCATCCCTCTTCCCCCCCTCCCCTCCAGCAACCTCAGTTTGTTTCCAGAGATTAAGAGTCTCTTATGGCTTGTCTCCCTCCCGATCGCATCTTGTTTCATTTGTTTTAATATCAACTACCTTCAGTAAGTGATGCCATGTGCATTATCCAGGGCAAAGTGCATGAAGGAACACAGAAGTAATTGCAAGTGCAGAATTATAGTAAATGTTAAAAGGAAAAAATGTTAAGGGATTTAATTCATCTCTCACCCCTCTTCCACATGACAACAGAACCTGGAAGAAGGCTGGTTCAGTGGGCTCTCCAAACACACGGCCAAAGTTTCAAAAGTAGCTCTCTCACAAGTTCTGTGACCCTGAGCAAGATAGGGCTTTCTCCTTACAATGTCTATCTGCTTTAAGAAATGGGTCTAGGGGTGCACCTGGGTGGCTCAGTCATTAAGCGTCTGCCTTCAGCTCAG
>CM053609.1:43577360-43636838 GCA_028646535.1 Procyon lotor | reverse complement strand
GGAGGGAATGGGGAGGGAGACAAACCATGAGACTCCTAAACTCACGAAATGAACTAAGGGTGGCTGGGAGGTAGGGGGCGTAGGGATAGGGTAGCTGGGTTGCGGACATTGGGGTGGGTATGTGCTATGGTAAGTGCTGTGAAATGTGTAAGCCTGATGATTCATAGACATGTACCGTGGGGCAAATAATACATTATATGTTAATTAAAAAAAAAAAAAAAAACCTTTAAAAATTTTTTAAAAAAAAAACCAGATGAGCAGATAAAGATGTGGTGTATATATACAATGGAAAACTATGCAGCCATCAAAAAACTGAAATCTTGCCATTTGCAACAACATGGATGGAACTAGAGGGTATTATGCTAAGCAAAATAAGTCAAGCAGAGAGAGACAATTATATGATCTCACTGATATGAGGAATTTGAGAAACAAGACAGAGGATCACAGGGCAATGGACGGAAAAATGAAACAAGATGAAACCAGAGATGGAAACAAACCATAAGAGACTCTTAATCTCAGGAAACAAACTGAGGTAAGTAACAGTTACTTGAGGGGAGAGGGGAGGAAGGATAGGGTGGCTGGGTGATGGACATTGGGGAGGGTATGTGCTATGGTGAAT
Organism: Procyon lotor; assembly: GCA_028646535.1. Classification (NCBI taxonomy): domain Eukaryota; kingdom Metazoa; phylum Chordata; class Mammalia; order Carnivora; family Procyonidae; genus Procyon; species Procyon lotor. Next base: position 43,636,219 of record CM053609.1, on the reverse strand, counting down.
TGTGTAAGACTGATGAATCATAGACCTGTATCCCGGAAGCAAATAATACATTATATGTTAATTTAAAAAAGAAAAGGTGAAGCTGCCACACAGAAAGTGATGATAATCTGGTCATGTGGCCCAAAGGTGACGGATCAGTGCTCTACACCAGAGCTGTGAATTTCCCGCTCAGCTTTTTCATTACCAAGAAGTAAAACTTGCCCTTAAAACAACCAATCTGGGGGCACCTTGGTGGTGCAGTTAGTTGAGCATATGACTCTAAGAGTCATAGGGGAAAAAAATGTGATGAACTAGATGTCCCCTCCACAGTTTTCTATGAACTTCTGTTCCTTAGGGTTGAGAGTCAAGCCCAGTCCCACGGGCTCTACTTATTAGGTTTATCCTGAAATGTTGTTTATCCCTCCTTTGGTATCTGAGGTAAGTTCCCACCTAGACACAAAGAAGGAGGCATCCTTAGGGAGAAAAGGAAGATTTTTTTTTCTTCTTTGCCCTATGTGGACGCTAACTCAAGGGGGGGAAGACAGGCTTAAGGTTTTAGTTACCTGACTTCCTTTGTATGAGTGTGTGCACACCCTAACTTAGATTTAGAATGAGGTATTTTGTTTCCTTTAGCTTTGTTTTAAAAACTAGGATAGAAACTTTTTTTAGAAGACAGCAAAAGACTCTATCATTCTTAGCATGATTTTTCTCTCATTTCCTCTTGAGATTGTTTTCTAGACATTTTGAAGACAACTGTGGCTGTGAGCCTTTGAGAAACAAGATTTTGTTTCTCTTTTCTACCAGGAAAACCTCCTCCTTTGCCCATCTGCATGAATACCTGGTAACTAAAAACTGAGATACGGTCCTAAATCAGTCACAAGGATAAATGCCTGGGTGAGAATTATTGGTGGAACAACAGTAGAAGCCACCCACGGGGCTCCTCTGGTGACTAAATCTAGAGTCAAGGTTGGGGGGCAGGTGATGGCAGCTTTGAAAGGGGTATGATGCAGGAACCACTGAGAAAGTCAATGGCCTCTTGTCCTTTTCTTTTTTTGTCTGCTCTATTTGAGTACTCCTGTGTTCTAAAAGTCCTGTGCATTTAGCCCTCAAACAACGGGCAGAAAAGTCTGTCATGAAGATAAAAATTCAACTCCACCTTTCTTCTTTGTTTCAAATGCTGACACTCCCCTCCCCCCCACTAAATCTTAATCATGGCTCCTCCTTTATCATCAGGAATTTCCCATTGCTATCTCCCGATTGTCAGGAATAATGATGAGATGAGATGATGAGACCATTAATCGTGAGTGGGACATCAGCCTGAAATATTGTTTGTATCTACAGTGGCAATTAGACACACTAGTTTATCAGCATTGACACCTGATTGATTTTATGTTTACATTCGATGATAAGAGTAGGGAGATGGCTGTGGTCATACAAAATAAAATTCTTTCTTTATTCTAACTAGTCCAGTGAAATCTTTCTTCTCATATTAAGTAGGATTAGGAGTTACACGAACTTTGCTAACATGTGAACTTTAAATTTAAAATAACTTAAACCCTGATTAAACCTAACGTTTTCGTGATAACACCCAAGACAACTGGTAACAAAGCAACTTGAAAAGTGGCCGAATGTCAAAGTACATGTAAGTTGAGAGAAGAAAGGAGAATGAGATCAAGAAGGAAAAATTAAGAGAAGGAAGAAAAGTAAATACCTGGGAAACAGGGTAGGAATGAGAGATTTGAGAGAAACCCTTGAGCTTGCAAACTCTGCCCAGAGCACAGTGTGTCGTGTCTGAGTCACACGTGGGCTCATCTACAAGGAACAACATCCAGATACCACACCGGGTGCCTTCCTTTGGTGTGTACATTAGTTATAAACTGAATCTTCACAGCATAGAAAAAATAATCTTTCACCATTTACTAAACGATAGGAAAAGACAGACTTCCAAGTTCACAAAGATTTAAAAAATAAATACTAAAAACAAAAGATACTACGAGGCTGAGAGAAAAGAATATCAAGTTGTAAGTTCTGCTACAGAACAATTGAGCGATACACGCCAAATGCCTTCAAAACAGCTCTGTTGTTTGGTCTTGTTCGAAACCTTGAGGACATTATGCTAAATGGAATAATAAATCAGTCACAAGAGGACAAATACTGCATGATTCTACTTACATGAGGTACCCAGAAGTAGTCAAATTTATAGACACAGAAAGTAGAATGGTGGTTGCCCTGGGCTGGGGGAGGAAGGAAGGGGGAGTTATTACTTATTAAGTACAGAGTTTCAATCTAGAAAGATGAGAAAGTTCTAGAGATGGATAGTAAGTAACAGTTGCACTACAACATGAATGTACTCAGTGCTTCTGAACATTACACTTAAAAATGGGTAAGATGAATAGCCAAACTATGGAAAGACCCTAGATGCCCATCAACAGATGAATGGATAAAGAAGAGGTGGTATATATATACAATGGAATACTATGCAGCCATCAAGAGAAACGAAATCTGGCCATTTGCAACAACGTGGATGGAACTGGAGGGTATTATGCTAAGCGAAATAAGTCAGTCAGAGAAAGACAAGTATCACATGATCTCTCTGATATGAAGAATTTGAGAGACAAGGCAGGAGTTTGGGGGGTTGGGGGAGAGAAATGAAACAGGAAGGGATGGGGAGGGAGACAAATCATAAGAGACTACTAGACTCAAGAAACAAACTAAGGGTGGCTGGGGAGGGGGAGGGGGCGGGTGGGGGGGGTAGGGATAGGGTGGCTGGGTTGTGGACATTGGGGAGGGTATGTGCTGTTAAGTGCTGTGAAATGTATAAGCCCGACGATTCACAGACATGTACCCTGGGGCAAATAATACATTATATGTTAATAAAAATTTTTAAAAAAATGGGTAAGATGGTAAGTTTTATGTTATGTATTTTGTATTACAATAAATAATAGTTTTGAATATTGAGCAACAGGGAAATGTTCAAGATGACAGAAGTAGTATCAACTATTTTCCAGATTTTCTGTAAAAATCATTGTACATTCATGTATGAAAAAAGACTGGAAAGGTATTCCGAAACATGAAATGTTGGTAGACGTTATCTTAGGTGAGATTTATGAGTGATTTCTTTTTTTTTTTCATACTTTTCCATACTTTCCAAGTGTTCTCAGTAACCATACAGTCTTTTTGTAACGAGAAAATAAAGTTTAAAAAGCCCAGCCCCTGGACAAATGGTAACGACATTTGCGATGAGCACAGCATAAAGTATAAAGAGTTGAATCACTATGTTATACACCTGATACTAATGTAACATTTTATGTCAACTATACATATATTTTTTAAAAATTAAAAAAAAAAAGCCTACCCCTACATCTCTATTCCTTACTCTGCTTTATTATTACGGTAATGGCACTCATTACTACATGAAACTATATTGTGCATTTATTTGTTTCCTTGCTATAGTCTTGTTTCCCCAACTAGAACATAAACTCCATGAGGTCAGAGGCTTCTCTGCATCGTCAGTTCTTGAACAGTTTCAGGCACTTAATGGGCACTCCATAAATATTTGAGTGAAAGAAAATAAGTAGATGAATGAACAGAAAAATCAGTCATCCTCAGGGAAAGACAGTGGGCATTCCTTTGTCCGGTGTCCCCATTCCGAGTACCTGGCATAACTACCTTCTTCCTCCCATCTGTAATCTGCTCAGCATTGGAGAAAGGGTTTTCTCCAGGTTAAGGATCATGGGGATGAAAATAAAGCCTGGATACATCCAACGTAGGACTAATATGGGAGAAAGTCATCTAGACAGCAAGTCACCTGCAGAAGTGTTGAAGGGACTGAGAATGGGAAGGAGGAAACTCAGAAGAGAAGAAATGCAGCCATCTCCAAATCCCAGGAGGTAGTCAGGTGGAACCACGCATTTACTCAATAATCCCCATTGAGCCTCCTCTTTGGGCCCAGAACTGAGGCAGCCACCAAGAGCACAAAAGAAGCAGAATTAGATTTCATCTGTGTGGTCCCGTAGGGAATACTGAGGGTTGGTGAGAAATCTGGGAAGACAGATTAGAATGCATCCTAGTGAGTCCAAAATAGCATTTCCTAAAGTGCATTTCATGGAACCCTACTACAGATACGTGGGACGTTCATTTATGTTTGATGAAAAAAGGGATTCTGGGGCCAAATAAGTTTAGACAATCTAGAGATAGACTTTTTTAAACTGCTTGCAAGACTTCTCGGTGTTTTTAATATTCTCTTATATACTGCCACTCTCCTAAAGAGCAATGTGATTCCTTTTTCCAAAACTTTGAACACGGAACATTTTTTCTAGGCCTACAATTTCACGGGATGAGCATTAGGAAGAGTTATCCTGTCTTCATAATGAGAACATTCACCTTTGGAAAGGGTGGCCTGCAACCACAGAGGCAGATGGGCCCTGTGGCTTGTCCCTGAGACACATGGTGACATCATGTAGAAAAGATGCCCAAGGTTTCATCCTGAATCACTCATATCAACCCAGTCCTCTCACCTCACCCGCTCACCTCACAAATCTCCCAGTTACCAGTCTAGGCACTTGCCTGTTCTTTTTCCATTTTTGCCTTGAACTTGGCCTTAATGATCCATGCCTTGTATTTCTGCTTCTGACTTGTGCTCTGTGCAATAATGATTTGGATTCTTCCCCTATGCTGGGTAAGGCTCCCCTGGTTCAACTCCACACAGCTCACTGTACACACGGGACGAAGACGTAGACAAAGAGCAAGCAGGTTCTATGCCTCATAAAAGGGGAGAACTTGGGCTTTCTGATACAGAAAGCTCTTCCCTGGTCTTCTTTTCAGCAACTTCTTCAACAGCTCTGAGGTTCTGTAATGTTCAATGTCTAAGCATACTCTTAAATACTTTTGGTACCTGGAAAACCAGCCATTTCTATGACTGTATCATCTTATCAGTTCCTATATGGAATACAGATGCTCCAGCACACAGCTGGTAAGTCTTTCACATGATGAGCCCCTCATCCAAGGTCAGTGCTATGTTCTACCTTCCAGCCATAAATAAAAGCCCATGGTAGATTTGAAAGCTTGCATGAAATTCCTACAGGAGGAAACTATTCTGACTTTAAACTATAGCCTGCAAAGCTTCTCCCATTTCTGTTCTCTTACCTTGTAACTTGGGTTCTCATTCCAAAATCCAGTGACCTCATTGACTGCAGTACTTCAATACAGCCCATGTACTAGAATAAGAAAAAAAAAAAGAATAAGTAGGAAAGAAATAGCACAATGATGTTTCTCATCCTCATAGTGATTTCCTGGGAAACACCTTAAGTCAGCTGCTATATCAACTTACACGGGCACACTCAGCCTACCGTTGATAATTCTGACCATTCATGGACACATGCCGTAAGCCTCGGTTAAGTTATAAAACATGCTAAATCCCAACCATGACATCAGGAAGGCAGGTAAACAAAGATGGCGTGAGTTCATTGGTTAAGAGCATGGGCTATGGGGCTGGGCTGTATGCATCTGAATCCTGGCTCTGCCACTTATGAGTAATGGAAGCTCCCAGCACGTTACTTAACTTCTCTGCACTTCAGTTTTATCACTGGTACAATGGAGGATACAATTAGAATCGCTACGGGAGTTAAATTTTTTCACATGGGTGAAGCTCTTAGAACCACGCCAGGTACCTGCATGTGCTCCAGTGTTATGTGAGGCAAATAACAGAGGAACAGTGAAGCCCCTAAGGAGATAAAACAAGCATCTAACTGCATATGTATGGAATTAAGTCATATAAGAAGATCCTACTTTTTCACAAGATCAAATTAATAAGAGGGTTCAAGAAAGGAAAAAAGAGTCATGTCCTACACCAGGAATGGGTAAGTTTCCCTTGAAAGTGGAGTATTAAAAAAGGAATTGTGCCTTATAAGCGAAAAGACAGTTTATATTTAATGTGGAAACCACAGCGGGCTGCCTGTACGAGAGCGATGTGGTCAGTCTGTATGTGAGAAGCCTTATGTCAGCAGCAACACAGAGGTGATTATTAGTGAGGGGAAACGTGAGGATGTTCCTGTCGAGGGGGAAGTAATGAGAGCCCACATGAGGAGAGATGGCGGCAATAGGAAGGAGGGGATGAATTCGAGTGACGTCACGGAAATAGATGCTACATGATTCGGCAGTTGGTTTGATCTAGAGAGTAAGAGACAAGGATGAGTCAGGGATGACTCAGATGTTTCCAGCCAGGGTAGCAGAGGGAACAGTGATTCCATTAACAGAAACAGGAAAACCAGGAGAGGGGAAGATGATGACTTGGTTTGGGACGTGTTGACTGAAAGACTGGTGGGGTATCCAGGAAATGACAGGCCTGCAGTTGAAAATTGGATTCTGGAATCGTGGAGAAGAATTAAGCCTAGGGACGCACACTTAGTAGTCTTCTGTGTAGCTTTGCCAAGTGAGGCTGTGGGAGTAAATCCTCTTAGCAGAGCCTTAACTGAGGAGGGAGAGAGTTTCTCTGAGAATGAGCTCGGAAATGTTATGAGAGCCAAGCGGTCTGATTGAAAGTGATCTGTCAGCTCCTTGGAAATTATATGCTTCCTGTTTAGCTTTCCTTTGGAAGCCTTCCAGCCTCCCTCTGCTTGGAAATGGCAAAAGCACCGTGGAAGGATGGCAGGATCTGGGAGGGGGGGGTGCCTCCCCAAACACTTCTTATAGTATTTCTGAGCAAATTCTGTACCTTAGCATCCTAATGGCAAATCAGCCTACCAAATGTTGCCTAGAGCCTAGTGCTGGGACAGCATGCTGCCAGGACAATCACCTGGTGATTCTCAACCAGATGCATTTATCACACTCCTCTTGGGTCTCTAGCATTGACACAACAAAAAAATTTTTGAACATTTTATACCATCACAATCATGCTTAAGTTCCCCAGGTTAAGATACAACTGGGAAAGTAAGTGAAGTCTAGAGAGTTCTGTTCAATAACCCACAAAACTTATTAGGAAAGGAAATCAAGATTTAGGGGATATGGTAGAAAGCTCGTCTCTATCGGGACTATCGGGAAAGGAGATTCCAAGGGTTCAAGCTTTATGTGGAGGTGCATTGAAAAGATTGTTTTCATATCCTCATTGGCTGCTCCAGCTTCTCCTGCCTTCAGCGTCTTCTCCCATTTCAAGACTTAGCTCCTGCTCCTCTATTTCCTGCACCCCTCACCCTGGAAAGAATGAACTCCCCACACAGTTGGGGTATGGGTCTGGGCTACACCTCCAATTCCCATAGGAGGCTTTGTCAGTACAAAGATGGTGTCATCTTTCCCTCCAGCGGTAAGCCATCAAGATGAGATGATACTAACCAGCCCATTGGGACACATTTTTTGAAAATGTAAACACCTACATTTTCCCACCTACATTTTCTGCCAGTGACTTTTCAAAAATACACATCAGACCACGTCTCACCATTGCTTGAAACCCCTGGTATTTATTATCAAAACAAACATGTTATTATAAACCCCCAGACCCTGTGTTTTCTCACCCCTGCTTACCCCCCAACTTCATCTGTGTCATTCTTCCCCTATACACTTTGCAGCCACATTGGTCTTCTCTCTCTTCCTCAAATACACCCAACGCTTTCCAAACACAGGCCTTTGCAGTTGCCCCTTCCCCTCTCCCACTCTGCCTTGCTCTTCTCCCAACTGTTTAGAGGACTGACTTCTTCTCACCCTTTATGTTTTAATTTAAATGACACTGCCTCCTGTCACCCTTCATCACAGCCCTTACTGGTCACCTTCATGGCATTGATTATTAGGTCTACTTTTTGGCTTGCTTGTTTCCTGCTCGTCTTCATTCCCTTGACTGTAAACATTATAATCAACACTGTATGCCCAGCACCTGGGATGGTGCCTGGGACATGTTGGTACTCAATACTAGTTGGAAGAATGACTAAAGCTTCTATTGTTCAACTCCAACAGTGTCTTTAAAATGAGCAGAGGGAGAGAAGAGATGGTGGAATGTTACTGGTCTCTCAACTTGGGGGATAAATGAGGAGTATATGAGGGGATCAATGAGCCTCAGAAGGAGACTCAGGAACTATAAACCAGGATGATTTGGAAGACTTCTGAATTTCTCTGTCATTTCCTCTGTTTGTTATTTTTGCTAGTCTCCATCTTAGAGACTGACAACAAACAACCTAGAAGAGGTTTTATAGTGAATTGGGAGGCTGGGGAGAACGTGCCCTCCTCCTCAGGCAGTCTACTGGCGGTGGGTGGGGAGAGCCCTGGATGATAACGTTGATGGTGGGGACTTTAGCAGGAAGGGAGAGCAGGCTGCATAGCTGACAGGAAAGGGAAAGAGGCAAACAGACTCAGTTAGACAGAGATGCTCCAAGGTCAATGAGACTCGACACTCATGTGAGGAAGAGTGTCAAAGTGGGGGCAATTCTCAGTCCCAGTGCAGGAAATCACCAATGGTGGGATTTGGGTCATCAGTGAGGAAGGAGGTTTTTAGTGGAGAGACAGAGAACGGGAAGAGAGAGACTCTTCCAAGGCTTTGTTCTGAATCACACTTCAGGGCAATAACCACCACATCTGCTTCCTTCTCAGACCCAGGCATTGCTTCCAATCCCTTTTCCTTTATTGGAACAGCTATTTTACTCCATATACTCGACTGCCAGCAATGGCACAGGTCACAGCCTCATTGTGATAAACAGAAGTTTCTGAAGAAACGTGAGTCATGCCTGAGGTGATATGACAATGAGTACATTTCCCCTTCCACCTCGGGCCTGTGTGGAGAAAGCCACTCGGAGCAAAATGCAGGGAGGGAATTGGTGCCTGATTTTCCACAATTATCCTGAAGCCCGGAATGGACTTGGTCTTCCCATTAACTCACATAGTCCCTTTCACTCAGAAACCATTGCTATAAGGAAGCAGGGAGAGGGCAGTGCATAAAAGTAATCTGTCCACTTCTTTGTTTAGGTACCTGATGACCACAAAAGCAGACAGTGGTTGAATGTCAACACCTGAGGAAGGAGAAATTTAGTTTGTTGATTTAGGTATAAACTGGGAAGGACAATACCTCTTACTTATTTATTAAATGTGGATCTGAGTAAGATATGGTCTCTGTTCTTAAGAAACCCAGCCTCAGGGCACTTGGATGACTCAGTTGGTTAAGCATCTGACCCTTGATCTCAGCTCAAGTCTCGATCTCCTGGTCATAAGTTCAAGCCTCATGTTGGGATCTACATTGGGTGTGGAGCCTACATCAAAAAAGAAGAAGGAGGAGGAGGAGAAGAAGAAGGAAAAGAAAAGAAAAGAAAAGAAAAGAAAAGAAAAGAAAAGAAAAGAAAAGAAAAGAAAAGAAAAGAAAAGAAAAGAAAAGAAAAGAAAAGAAAAGAAAAGAAAAGAAAAGAAAAGAAAAGAAAAAAGAAAAGAAAAGAAAAGAAAAAAGAAAAAAACCAGCCTCATAAGGATAAGAGAATCATTTCTTTTCTTTCTAGGAGTTTAGTCATTACTGTTAATTCCATTTAGTAGATGAAGATATTAAAGTCTATTAAAGGGAAATGCCTGGCTCAGTTTCATTTATTCAGTGAGACTGAATCAGGGTTTATTCCAGAGTCCGTAGCCCATTCCTACTCTTTTGTGTGTAAGCCTTGTATAACTGGAAAAGAAAAAACAGAAAGGGTCACTGAGCTGGCTCCCACTGACCCTTCCTTTGGTCTACCGACATGGCTAACGATGAGATGAGCCTGGGGGCCACAATGGTGAGAGCAGGATGAATTCAGCTTCTTCTAGGGACCACAGGAGGTGGCCCATGAGACAGAAGACACTCCCTCATTCCTGACCCTGAGAGGACACCAGAGACCTTTGTCAGAAGCATACAAGGGGGTGAGAAAGCAGTGGAGCTCAGCGGTGCTCAGACAACCTTTCTATTCAGCACCTGACAGACGGCTTACCTAACTCCTAGCTCATGCTCTCTCTTCATGCCCCAAGGAAGCAATAATAGTTTTGTACTGTCTGAGCTTCAACCACTTGCTCCCAGGGAGAGGTGAACAGCCCATTCATAACTGTGTGTATCTTGGGCTTTGAAGAAATTACTGGGGTTTTCAGAGAGGAGGAATGATAGCTAGCTCATGAGAATTTCTCCTACTGGCTCTGTCACAGAACGATTCTGACCATATTACCTAAAGAAAAAGGATATATACTCTTATACCCTCAGAAGAATGTCTGAAGGGCACATAAGAAACTGGTAAAAAAGGTAGCAGCAGCAACTTCTGGGAATGGGAGAGAGGCAGGCTTTTACTTTTTACTTTATACTTTTATATTATTTATTTTTTTAAATAAGTAGGTAATATTATTATAGGGTTTAATATTTAAATAAAGCCTGCCTTAACCTCTAGGAAGCACAATTCATTAATTATTAAGTAGGATTAACTCCCTTTTTCCCTGTGGCACACAGGATTCCTTTCTTAGAATGTGCCCACCCCTGTGCTAGGAGTATAGGGGGATATTGTTCAAGAGAAGGCTCCAGGCATAGGCTCTGCATTTGATAAGACAGGGAAGAATAACACTGTGAAACAACAGAACCCTAAAGAACAGTATATAGTTAGGTGTGATATGACAACGGTCTGACCTTCATGCAATCAATGTTTGACAATAGTAGAGGCCACCAACATGGCCTAAAGACACTGTAAGATTTTCTGCCACCTTTAAATAACTTCTAGTCTTTCTCACTAAGAAAGGGGGATCGGAGGGAGGACATTCTCTTCATAATCTTGAGATGTTGTCTCCACTTCCTTTCTTTCTACTCATGCCTCAACTCACTATAGTAGTTCTGTCCTCAAAACTCTACTGAAACTGTCTGAGCAAACCAACTACGTCATCACAGTCTATTGAGTGAACTGCTTTTGTCCTCTGGTTCACCTGCCCAGGGCATTGCCATTACTGACCTCCACTCACCTCATTCTCTTTCCTCTGACCCTCTCTCCCTGCTTAGCTTTCACGAGAACATTTTTCTCTGATTCCTCATCTTCACCCTCCGACTGTTCCTTCTTAGTCTCCTTTGCTAGTTCCTTATTTTCACTCCTGTTTTTCCTTTAAACAGTGGTCTCTTCTCCTCTCACACTGTACTATGCAGTCAACCCTGACTGCATCCTGAGTCATCAGGGAAACAGAAAATTCTGATGTCCAAGTTCTAGTCCCATCCAATAAAGTCAAGCTCTACCACGTGTGACTTCAATTATTACCTGGGCGCTGATGGCACAGAGATTTTCAGTCCAAGTTCTTTTGCGTGCTACAGACCGGTACAATCACTTGAATGCTCATCGTATTCCGATGGCAGATTTGGTGTCTCCAGATTATTCCTCTACTCACATTTCTGATCTCAACTGACAGTATCACCATCCACCTGGTTACAGGAGCCAGAAAACTCAGCTCTTCCCCTTCCTTCAAATTCCTCGTCCAATCAGGGGCTGAGCCCTGCCAATTCAAGCTCCGTATCACCTCTGGCATCTGTCCTGTCTTCTTCCCTCAACTCCACACCCTGACCCAATTTTTACCATCCTCATTTGGGCACTCTGCCTCTCCACTGCATCATAGGCACGTTCAATGCACCTGAAATGAACCATATTCATTTAGCCGGCAGTAAGCAAGAGATCAATCTCTTTGGTTAACCCGGTAACCCCAAACGCTACTCTCCAAATCAGACCTTGACCTCAATGGCTCCAGGGAAAGGAGACTTCCCTGTAAACACAAACAAAATACTAAGACACTGATTCTGATCTTTGACAGTCCAAGTGCACAGATGTTGGAGATTTTAGGGACAGCCCAGAGTATTCTTTACTTCACCTGAGTTTCACCTTAGTGCTGAATTTTGAACATAACCCCACAAGAGAGTCTCTGGCATCCAGCCCTTCTGAATCTGCCTTTCCCAATGCAGCTAACATCTTACTGCAACTCAGGTCTGGAATGATATGACTCCATCCTATCCTACTTCACTCCCACCTAAAAATATTATAGGGCCCCCATCCTCAAACAGAGCTTCTCAAACTTCATAGAACTTCAGAATCACCAGAGAAACTTAAAAAGCAGATTTTAAAAATCAGATCCCTGGACTCTGAGAGGTTCTGCTTCAGTAGGTCTGAGTAACTGTGCTTTACCAAGCACTCAGGTGATTCTGCTACATGTGGTCCAAGAATCACACTTTGGAGAAAACACCAGTCCACAGGAAAAAATCCAACTTTCTTAGCTTAGTGGACAAGTTCCCAACTATCATCATGCAAAGGTCACTTCTTTCATGAATCCTCTCCTCTTCTCCCCTTCCTTACCCACAGTCTTGACCATACTCCTTTCCCTAAGCCCTCTTCTGCCCACTGTACAGACTAACCAGTAGACTACTAGCAGACCTTTGATAAAGCTCTAGTTGCCCATATGGTACTTTTTAGCAACGTGTATAAATCTCTTTTAAAGCAAAAATGGTGTCTATCTCTTCTCTGTATCCTCGATGTAGAGCCTAGCTCACCAATATTCCTGAGATAAATGAGTAAGATAAGGCTTGAGTAACTTTTGAGGAAGGATAGGATGTGTATATAAAAATAATCATATTAGGGGCGCCTGGGAGGCTCAGTGGGTTAAAGCCTCTGCCTTCGGCTCAGGTCATGATCTCAGGGTCCTGGGGTAGAGCCCCATATCGGGCTCTCTGCTCAGCAGGGAGGCTGCTTCTCCCTCTCTCTCTGCCTGCCTCTCTGTCTGCTTGTGATATCTCTCTCTCTGTGTCAAATAAATAAATAAAATCTTTAAAAAATTAATAATAATCATATTAAAGATTTAGATAATACTAATCCCTTATTCAAACTAAATCTCATCTAACTTAGATTTCCCAAAAGAACAGTCAGTTCTCAGTGACTTAATAGTCAAAAACTCAGTGCTTAATAGTTACGATATTAATGAGTGAATTAACCCAGATATAAGAAAGTAGCCAGATGAGGACAAACTCAGAACAAAATGTCCAAAAGAAGAACAGAACCCAAACTACTCACTCAAGTCCTTTGTTGCCATTTGGGATATGATTTTTCAAGAGAAGTCAGAAATCAGACTGTATCTGTAAGTTTTCCCAATTTCAAAGCCTAACAGGTCACAATGAACAATCCAAAAATGAAATTAAGAAAACAATTCCATTGTACTAGAATCAAAAAGAATAAAATATTTATTAATAAATTTAACAAAATAAATATAAAACTTATACTTTCAAAACTATAAAATATCGTTGAAAGAAATTCAAGAAGATCACAATAAATGGAAAGATATCCACCTTTATAGATCAGATGAGCTTATGTTGTTAAGGCAACAAAACTAAAATCTCTCAAAACTAATCTATAGGGGCTCCTGGGTGCCTCAGTAGGTTAAAACCTCTGCCTTCGGCTCAGGTCATGATCTCAGGGTCCTGGGATAGAGCCCCACATCAGGCTCTCTGCTTGCCAGGGAGCCTGCTTCTCTCTCTCTCTCTCTCTCTCTCTCTCTCTCTCTCTCTGCCTGCCTCTCTGCCTACTTGAGATCTCTCTCTCCCTGTCAAATAAATAAATAAAATCTTAAAAAAAAAACCTAATCTACAAAATTAACTAAATTCCTATCAAAATCCCAGATAGCTTTTTTGCAGAAGTTGACAAGCTGCTCCTAAAACTCACAAGGAAATTCAAGAGGCTCAGATTTGCCAGCATGATCTTGAGAAAGAACAAAGTTTAGAGGACTCAACATGTCCCAATTTCAAAATTTATTACCCGGCAACACAGTCAAAACAGGTGTTGTATAGCATAAAGATAGACACATAGATCAAAGGAATAGAATTAGAACCCAGAAATAAACCCTCATGTTTATTGTCAACTGATTTTTGACAAGGATGACAAAATAATTCAAAAGGGGAAAGGACAGACTTTTCAACAAATGATGCTGGAGGAGAGGCGCCTGGGTGGCTCAGTCATTAAGCATCTGCCTTCGGTTCAGGTCATGATCCCAGGGTCCTGGGATCCAGTCCTGGGATTAAGTCCCAGGATGAAGCCCTGCACTGGGCTTCCTGCTCAGTGGGAGCCTACTTCTCCCTCCTCCTCTTCTGCTCCCCCTGCTTGTGTTTCATCACCCTCTGTCAGATAAATAAATAAAATCTTTTTTAAAAAATGGTGCTAGAGGGGCGCCTGGGTGGCTCAGTCGTTAAGCGTCTGCCTTTGGCTCAGGTCATGATCTCAGGGTCCTGGGATCGAGCCCCACATTGGGCTCTCTGCTCAGCAGGGAGCCTGCTTCCCCACCCTCCTCTCTGCCTGCCTCTCTGCCTGCTTGTGATCTCTGTCAAATAAATAAAAAAATCTTTAAAAAAAAAAAATGGTGCTAGAGCAACTGAATATCTACTCTAAAAAAAAAAAAAATGAAACTGGACCCTATACCTCACACCATATGCAGAAGTAAACTCAAAAAGGATTCAAGACCTATGTATGAGAGTTAAAATGATAAAAGGAAATCGGCCAAAATCAGGACCTTGGCTATAACAGCAACAGCACAAGCTAATAAAAAATAGATAAATTGTATTTCATAAAAATTAAATACTTTTGTGCTTCAAGGGACACTATCAAGAAAATGAAAAGACCTCTCACAAAATGGAAGGAGATATTTGCAAATGATATATCTGATAATGGACTTGGACCCAGAATATATAAAAACTCTTACAACTCAATAATAAAAAGACAAATAACCCACTTTTAAAATGGGCAAAAGACCTGAATAAACATTTATCCAAAGAAGACACATAAATGGCCAATAAGCACGCAAAAGGACGCTCAATATCATTCATCCTTAGGGAAATGCAGAGCAAAATGACAGTGAGATAGCACTTCACACCCTCTGAGACAACCATCATTTAAAAAACAAATGGACCCAACATAGCAAGTCTAGACAAAGATGTGGAGAAACTGGGATCCTGATACAGGGTGGGAATGTAAAACGTGCAGGGACTAGGAAAAACAGCTTGGCAATTCCTCAAAAAGTTAAATTTAGAATTACCGTATGACCTGGCAATCCCACTCCTAGATAAAAAGCCATGAAAACTGTAAACAGATGTGCACAGCAAAATCTTGCACCCAGATATTCATAGCGGTATTATTCGTAATGGCCAAAAAGTAGAAACCACCAAGTATCCATCAACTGATGCATGGGTTGATAAAAAGGACACATCACGCATTGGAAAAGCATTTGAATCTTGAAAATATCATTCTAAGTGAAAGGAAGCAGTCACAAAAGACCACACATGTCACGTGATTTTATTTATGTAAAATGTCCAGAGTGGACAAGCCTATGGAGCTAGAAAGGAGGGCTGGAAAGTTTAGTGGATGGGATCTGACTGCTGAAGGGCCCAAGGTTTCCTTTGGGGTTGATAAATGTGTTCTAAAATTACAGGTATTGGCACAACCTGTGAATATACTAAAAACCATTGAATTGCACACCTTAAATGGGTGAACTGTATGGTATGCGGATTACATCTCAATAAAGTTGTTACCAAGCAACAATAACGGGCCAAACAAACAATATCTGCAAGGCAGCCTGTGACCCTGATGTAAACTATGCAGGAAATACGGTCGAAAAGATGGATAATGAATAACTAAATGAGGCATCAGAAATCATTAAAGTTGTTTGACATCCTCTTCAGCGCTCTTGAGGCAGAGTTCATTGCTTTACTCTTGGGCTCCTAGAGCATCTTGGTCTTACCCCAAAGCATCTTGGTCCTACCTCAAGGCCGCACTCACCCAGTAGTTCTGCGATTTATCTTTTTAAATGTCAATGCCCGCAGCTGGACTGTGGGCTTCTCAAGGGCAGGGAGTGAGTCTTAGTCATCATTATCCCCAGCACCTCTTACAGTGCAATAAATGATTTATTGGAATGAAGTAGCCCAGAAATGATATTTAGGAAGTCTCAAAATAACCTGCATCCTAACTGGACCATCTGTCATGTGTTCCTTCTTAAAGGGGTATGTTGCCAGTTAAAGTAATCCTGAAGGGAAGCTGGTCAAAGCCCTACTTGTGCCAGCTTTGAGTCAGTATGTGTGGAACCAGAAGGGAATGGAAGGGCCTCCCCCGCTTACTGCAGCAACAATCGGAGGGAAACCGAGGCACGTAGTCAATGGGGCTACAGGGCCCCTCCTCTGGAATAGGGAGCAATACTGGGGGGAAACCTCAGAGGGAATTCAGTGAGACAAACAAGAAGACAGGCCTTGGTGGAAGAGGCATGAGGGGGCTTGGCAATGGCGAAAGCCCAGATTGACTTTTCTTAGAGTGACCCGGTAACGCATTTGAAACTTGCTTCCAAGAGCACAGAGCAGTGGACACCTTCCCTCCCTCTACCGTTCTCTGTTCTCCTGTATTTGTTTTCTTCGGAGCACCTATCACTGCCAACATCGTGTATTTGTTTGTTTGTTGTCTGTGTCCCCACACTAGAACATTGGTAGCAAAGAGCTGAGATCACTCTATCCTCCACACCTGGAAAGCCACCTGGCATGCAGTAGCTCTCAAAATCACAGGCTTTGGTTAATTATACTTCAAACACACACACACACACACACACACACACACCTTTGGTTGAATTGAATATGTTTTTAAAAATCCAAACATCTCCCCTGCTGAAAGACTCTTCTCTTGCTCCAGGTTCAACCTCCTGAGTATCTGGAATTGTTCATTCATTCACACTCAGCATCTTGGGAACCAAGCCACTTCAACCCGGAGTCCTCCCTGTTTACAAAGATGAAATCTTCTGAAGGTAAATTGTGGGGGCTCCTGGGTGGCTCAGTGGGTTAAAGCCGCTGCCTTTGGCTCAGGTCATGATCTCAGGGTCCTGGGATCGAGCCCCGCATCGGGCTCTCTGCTCAGCAGCGAGCCTGCTTCCCCCCTCTGCTTGTCTCTCTGACTACTTGTGATCTCTCTCTCTGTCAAATAAATAAATAAAATCTGAAAAAAAAAAAAAAAGTAAATTGTGGGTTCTGCTTGTTCTTTCAAAAGCCAGAATTGCCTCTGCAGGCTTCCTGGCCAAGCCAAAGCAGGGCTGTGAAGGGGGCAAAGCTCGGCACCCTCAGCCACCCTTACCTCCCATGCTGTCTCCCAACCAAGTAGACCCTGTTGCCCACAGCAGATGCAGAAAACATCTGTTGTTTTAAAGTCCCTGTAAGGCGAGCAGAGCTGATAATGTCTTAACTATCATTTCCTGGGGAATTTTAGAATTAAAAAAGGGAACTTTTGGGGCACCTGAGTGGCTCAGTCATTAAGGGTCTGCTCTTGGCTCCTGGGATCGAGCCCCGCATTGGGCACCCTTCAAAAGCCTCTTTCTCCCTCTCCAACTCCCCCTGCTTGTGTCCCCTCTCTCACTATGTCTCTCTTTCTCTGTCAGATAATACATAAATAAATCTTTTTTAAAAAATTATATGCATAAATAAATAAATAAATAAATAAATAAGAGAGGTTTTAAATTGATTCAAAAGAAAATTTCTTTTTGACAGCAGTGGGCAATCCAGGACCCTGCGGATAGAACGTCTTGCGTGCCAGAAGCCCAGATCAACAAAAAAGATCCTGGTGGGGTTGGCACTTTGATGACATTCTAACACACTAGGATATGAGCTATCTACAACTGGCCAAAGAAACCTTCCGATGTGTCTGAAAAAAAGTCCTGGCCGTCCGTGGGCCAGGAAAGTATGACAGCTATCTGCATCACGTGGGGCAGCTATGCGGGGTCACATACCGACAGTCCTACTCCCATCAAGAACTCCTTACCCACGGGGATTTTTTTGAACTGAGAGAGGTTTCATCTCTGCCTACAGACCCGAGTACAGACACAGTCACTCAGCCGAAGGTCATCCCTGTGGCAGAAAGCAGACGGAGAACTTTGGGAAGGCCATGACCTCTCCCAGGAATAACTCGACACCCACGCGTGGGGAGCCACGGGGCAGCTCTTTCTGCTGCCGGGCAAGGTCAGAAGGGCCAACCTACGTGACCCCGTGCTTTGACACAGAGATTTCCACGGTATCTTTTCACAATGTTTCACAAATGTTATCTCATTGATCCTTGCAATGAAATTGTGGCTGACACTGAGTAAGGGTCTGACGCTCATTTTATGGATGGGAAAAATGGATTCTCAGAGGTTTGGTGCTCTGCTCAAGGGCCACAGAGCTGCTTAATGGAGAAGAACCCAGGTCTCTTAATGCTTAACGCTGCAATAGTCCATGTTATCTCCCTGACCTGGAGAAGCTGATCATCTAGGGAAGACTCCAAGCCCAGCATTTTTCAAAAGTACCAGATAGTACATAGTGATGTCCCTCCTATTGATGAGACATCTGCTGACAGCAATTCCCCCATGGTACCTGGGTCAAGTAGGAGTTTCCCCCCTGAGGCTTACCCCCTTGAAGTGCCTCATGCTCCATGATGGGTACAGCCTGGGGAGATATATAAAATGAAAATGAATTCAGGACCCTGAAAACTTCTGGACTTAAGATACTACACTGAGTCTCTCTTCCACCCATCCACCCAAACCCTCACTGTAAGTAGCAGAGAGCTGACTATTTCTCTATCCCCAGTACCCAGAATACTGGCAGACAGTAGTCCCTCCAAACATTAGTTGACTGAATTGCATATGTTTTTTTGTTTTGTTTTTTTTTAAAGATTTTATTTATTTGACAGAGAGAAACACAGCGAGAGAGGGAACACAAACAGAGGGAATGGTAGCGGGAGAAGCAGGCTTCCTGCCGAGCAGAGAGCCCGATGCGGGGCTCGATCCCAGGACCCTGGGATCTGACCTGGGCTGAAGGCAGATGCTTAACGACTGAGCCACCCAGGTGCCCCTGAATTGCATATGTTTTTAAAAATCCAAACATTGACGCCGCTGAAAGCTCCTTCTTCTGCTCAAGGTTCAAAAGCCTGAAATCTAGATTTGTTCATTCAATCTTTTTTTTTTTTTCTGGCATCAAGGGAGGCGGCAGATGTCTATATAATCTACAGTCTCTCAGTGGCCTGAAGCATGATTGCTGTGTCCGCCACCTAAGACAGTAAGTATTTTGCTTCGTTCCAAACAATGTCGATCACTCTCTGTGTTCTTGAAAAACAGGAATCTCATTGCACAAAGGTGGATTTTCCTTGACCAAAATATTCTCAATGTGCTCTTTACAGAAACTCCTTAAGGGCCCTGTATCTACTATTCAGTTTTAACGTTTATTGAGATTCAAAAGCTGCACCCAATAGCTTTAAGCAAGTCCCTTGTGGGAGGAGCAAGTGTTAGCACTGTGTGCTGGCCTCCTAAGAAACTTTTAAGAGATTTTTTTGTCACTGTGGAGGCCGAATCTTAGGAGACTGGGAATCGTCTCTTCTTTTTTCTTAGAGAAAGTCTCTAAAGTGGTGGGACTAGTTCCTCATAATGAAAATGAGAATTGGGACGCCTGGGTGGCTCAGTCAGTTAGGTATCTGCCTGCATCTCAGGTCATGATCCCAGGGTCCTGGGATCGAGCCCCCCATCAGGCTCCCTGCTCAGTGAGGAGCCTGCTTCTCCCTCTCCCACTCCCCTTGCTTGTGTTCCCTCTCTTGCTGTCTCTCTCTCTGTCAAATAAATAAATAAAACCTTAAAAAGAAAAAAAAGAAAAGAAAGGAAAATGAGAATTGGAATATTGGCCCTCCTCCGATGAGCTGCTTTTGTAATACTAATTGACTGCATCTCCTGATGGACCCAGTGAAATCCCAGGTTGTGTCAAAGGATTAATACATTCGGAAGAGAAGTCTTAACGGTGCTGCTCACAGGAAGAACAACTGAATAATTGATCCCAACAGCCATTTAACTAGAGACCAACGGTTTAAAAAGCAAGCTATTTCTTAATCCCTGGAAGACCTTGATTCCTCTGGACATTTTATCCTTCTATTTTGTCTTCAGTCATCTACTCCCTGCCCCTCCTTTCTTTGTATATGTGGGAGTTATTGGGGCTATTACATAATTATTTCCAATTTTTTGCCTTCCCAGTACATAATAGGATTATACTTCTCCTGCCTCTTTGAAGTTGGGTGCAGCGCCTTATTTGGCCAATAATATTCAAGTAGACTATCACTTTGAGAGGGGTTTTTCACATATCCCTTCTCTTGCAATTGGAGACCTCTGGCCAGATCCCTGAGGGAGAATAACACAGTGTAGAGCCCCCACCCCACCCCACCCCCGTCAATTTGCTGTGGACACATGGTATAAACAAGAAATAAACTTTTGTTGTTTAAGCCGCTGGAGAGCTGAGATTGCTTGTTCACAGAATGACCTAGTCTATCGCAACTGATATAACCATGAAAGTGGAGAAGGAATATGCCAGAGTCTAGGAGCACGGGTTTTAAGAGTCAGGCAGGCCTGCGTTTGAATCTCAGCTTTGCACATACTAGCTGTGAAACCTGAGGCAAATAACTTTACATCTCATCTCACCCTTACCATGAAATAGGGACAATAAACTTACCCTTGTCATATGGCTATTATGAGGTTCCAATGTGGTAGTGCATGGGTGGTGCTGAGCACAGTGACTGACACATGGGAAGGGCTCAGCAAGTGGTAATGATTGTACTGGAATGACAGGGTTGTTTTTCCCAAACCCCCTTGAGTTCTACCCACCTCCTAGTTTGGGGAGCTAATGAATAAGTCTCAACTACCATGAAGGGACCTCAATCAAGACTACTCTTCAGGAGTGTGATAAACACTGGGTTGCAAGGTGCTATGGGAATGTGTAAGAGGGGGCTCCAACCCAGCCTCAGGGAATCAGGGAACATATTTCAGAAGAAGGGATGCTGGTGTGAGTCATAAAGGGAAACTAAGGAGAGGTTGGAGGAGAGATTTCCAGGCAATGAACAGGACATGCTCAATAGGTAAGAGTAAGAATAAGGGGTGCTGCTACTAGGTACCCAAAGGATACAAACATAATGACCCGAAGGGGCACCTGCAACCAAATGTTTATAGCAGCGATGTTCACAATAGTCAAACTACAGAAAGAGCCCAGGTGTCCATCAACAGATGAATGGATAAAGAAGATGATATATATATATATATATATATATATATATACACACACATAATCAAATATTACTCAGCCATCACAAAGAATGAAATCTTGCCAGTTGCAACAATGTGGATGGAACTAGAAGGTATTATGCTAAGTGAAATAAGTCAGTCAGAGAAAGACCATTATCATATGATTTTACTCGTATGTAGAATTTAAAAAAGAGCACAGAGGATCATAGGGGAAGGGAGGGGAAAATAAAATAGGACAAAATCAGAAAGGGAGACAAACCATAAGAGACTCTTAACTATAGGAAACAAAGTGAGGGGAGGGGGTTTGGGGGAGATCAGGTAACTGGGTGATGGGCACTAAGGAGGGCACATGATGTAATGGGCACTGGACTTTAAAGGCAACTGATGAATCACTGAACTCTACCTCTGAAACTAATAATATACTCTAAATTAATTACCTAAATTTAAATTTAAAAATTTTTTTAAAAAGGGCGAAGGGGTGCTGCAAAAATACCAACGACTTCAATATGACTAAAATCCAGAGACACGGCTGGGAGTATAGGTAGTGGTTCTAGTATATCTATTATCAGGTTAGTTGTCTGCCCACAAAATTCAGTGGGCTCTTGTCGGCCAGAAGCTGGGTTTCATTTAACTGCATTTTTAGAGTATTGCACAGTACCTGACACATAGTAGGATCTCAATAAATGTTTACAGGATGCCTGATGATTATAAACAAATTTCAGGCTACTCAAGCTTAAGGGTGATGCCAATTTCTCCTCCTTCTTCCATAAGTTTCCAAACAACACTTCCGCTCAGCCCACTTCTCAGACTCAAATAAATACAAGCTAAAAATACAGCCCAGGTCATGAATCATAAATGAGATGGAAAAGCAGTGACTCACAGAAGTTAATCTGCTGCCCAGGAGAGTGTTGCTGGATGTCCTTTGCTGTGAAAGGTGAGGCAAAATGCCAGCACCATCACCGTACAGATAAAGTTAATGTAATTCCCAGGCCTGCCATCGGGCACCCATCTGGAATTCCAAGGCTCCCATTCAGAGTTGCCAAGGGGCAGCAGCCCTGTTCATCCCATCAAGGCAGCAGAGGGACGGGCCCAGCAGAGGCTGACAAAGCTGCTCTCTGTGTATGCTCGAGAAAATGGCATAGCATAGCGCCCCATCTACTGCCTCGGTCATCCAATAGGTGCACCATCTTGTTGGCTTTGGCCTTATTTGGTTATAGCTGTAGCCAAGGCAACAACTTCGCAGAATGACTTAGCAGATGACCAACCAATTATGTTTTGTATCTTTGTTTAATTAAGTTGGGAACTTTAATCGAATAGTGACAGTGTGTGTATGGTCTCTTCTGTCAACCCACAATCACTTAATATGCTACAATTTGGGAGATTTAAGACCTTATTTGTCAGTTTTGAATCTCCTCAAAAATATTAAATAAATTATGCCCTACACCCTCGCATCACACAAATCAGACTCAGCCTTCAGTGCTCAGGACCTAGAGTTTTTAATTGAATCAAACATTACTGGAGGAATATTACACACTCACAAATGAGAGCATCGGCAAGGACCACCATAAGGGAGACAAACTTAACAGCTCCGTCCAACACTCCCTTCTGTCCCCCCCTTCCCCACCCAGCAGTGTCTGCACAAAGACCCTTAAACTTTTGCTCCCACCCCTGCCTATAAAGTAAACTCACTCTCAGCAAATAATCTGAAATCTCAGCTAGCAGCATACATAACTAAAATACTATTAAAAACTTTAGGTACCATTTAATTAAGTATTACTGGAAAAATCCAGCATGTTTATCATCAGTTGTCATAGGTAGTCAAACATAATGTCCCCAGGAGGAGCATTTATATATGGTGGTTTTGATCTTTCCAGCTCTCTAGGACTCTAACCATGCCTGATGTGTGGTCATGTCTGGAGGCTCCAGTGGCCAAAGAGCCTCATTCATACCATCCTCCCTCCAAGTCCCAGCACTCAAGTCCTCCATGAATGGTTGGTTGTTCTGTTATGCTGAAACCACAGGTCCCGTTAGTCAGTCTCCCACATGATGATAAACTGCTGAACGACGTCATACCAGTTTTCAGCTTTTATGATTTCTCTGAAAAAGAAGCAGCCGCCAACAACATCCTTTGCAGAACTGCAGCCCAAATGTTAATCATCTCTCATTACACTTCTTTCTACTTGAAACACAAGAGTTTTCTGTAGCTCAAGCCAGTGAATCCTGACCCCTGGTAAGATGACTAAATGGATACTAGAGTTTGAGGGAATTTAGAGATTACCCATTCAAACCCTTCTTACTTTTCATGGATAAAAAATTCAGTGCCCTATTTGATGTCACTCAGCATTTAAAGGGCAGGCAGGGTAGAGTTCAGTGAAGACATAAAACACAAGTTGGATACACACAAGGAGAACCAGATGAGTATGATAGGGTGAAAGTCAAGAGCACACAGAGTTTCTTGGAGAAAGAGACTGTTTACTGAACTCAGGGCAGTGGAGATGTCC
The DNA here is from genome assembly GCA_028646535.1 of Procyon lotor. NCBI lineage: Eukaryota > Metazoa > Chordata > Mammalia > Carnivora > Procyonidae > Procyon > Procyon lotor. The sequence continues at coordinate 43,612,715 of CM053609.1, read as the reverse complement.
AAGAGGCTAAGGGGCTGGAAAATGTCCACTGGAATTTGGCAACCGTGGGTTTTCATTGTTGGCTTCAGTGGAGCAGTATCAGTAGAGTAGAGGAGTAGAAGGCGGAGAGCTGGGGATTTTGAGTGTGATGTAAAGGTGAGGAAGTTAACCAGAAAGCATAGTGCTTTTGTTTTTATTTTTGCTTTAAGAACTTCACATTTTAACAAAAGAGGAAGGATAAACTAACGGGAGGAAGTTATTTTAAAAATGGAACAGGCTTACACACACGCTCATAGGATAAAAAGGTTGACAACACAACAGGAGAAGAGGATGCAAGATCACAGAACCCAGGGAAGCTGAAGTAGAGACTCTCCATGAAATGTGTGAGTTCTGATACAAGTAAGCTCTTATAATAATGAGTCAGGTTGTCCCAAGGACCCAAATCAAATAGCTTTCAAAGCTGGAAGACATATTTGCCCTTTTCTTAAGTTCTGGATACTATCAGGGGATTCTTAAATATTCTTATAAACCATCAGCACCGAGCCTAAGGGTGTGTAAGTGGAAATGCTGTTAGGGTGGACAGCAGCACAAGCCTATGATTTCAGCAACTGTAAGCTTGCTTCAGAATTAAATCTCAGGAGCATTATGATCAGAGCTAGAAAGGGGTGACATGCTAAGTCGATACTTTTACAAAAACAAGACCCTAGACTCACAAAACCTTTGCACTTGAAAAAACTCTTTGCCTCAATCTTCTAATTTTCAAAGCATTTAAAAGATTTGAATGAGGTCATGCAACATCGCAAAACTCTAAACAATGTAGAAATTTGCAAACCTGTTCACTCTATCACAGACATCAAGTTCCCAACAAATTGTAACATAGATTTTTGAATCAAACTCAAATAATGCCTTTAAAAAGTAACATCTTCAGAAAGTAACTCAAATAGAATTTCAGATTCAATTTGCTGATTTTATAGCTTATAATCATTTCTTTTAGAAAATCTCAGTGTTTTTAGCTGAATAAAAAGAAAAGAGTGCAAGAAAGATCTCTACTTTCTTTTAAAGTCCATTTGCATGGGGTAGCTTACCCGTACTATTAGTTATTACATTAAATAATGACTTTTTACAATGTGCCTGGCTGGCTCAGTCAGTAAAGCATGCAACTCTTGGTCTCAGGGTTGTGAGTTTGAGTCCCACATTGGATATGGAGATTACCTAAAAATAAAATGTTTTGTAAAAAGTAATGACTTGCTAGTATATATTGTTCAATTTAGTAATCAAAAATCCAGGGGCAGGGAGAGTTAAGTGGTTATAGCTAATAATGTGGAGTCTAGTTCAGCTTTGAGATTCTCATGGAAATCAGGAAGCTTCTTTCCTTCCCTGGCCACTGACTATGTTTCAAACTTCCAACCATTACCTTAAATACCTCTGACCAATGGCCTTCATACATATATAAATGGGAACCAAGAAGAATAGGTGCGTATTCATCACACAGATGGGTCTAGGCGATCCATTCCCATGGTACCTGAGGAGTACTCTGTTGACACCATCATTTCCTTTAATGTTCTTTTCCTTTAATGTTCTCCTAAAATCGCATATCCTCCAGAAAGTCCTCAGACTCTCCCACTGACGAGCTGAGGTGGACAGTTCCACCATTGCCAACAATCCTCCTTTTCAACAATCTGAGCCTCCAAACTTTGAAGTGGTCCAGGGATGGGCTGTCCTAAAGCTCTGGAGAGCTCTGTGTATATAACTCTGTGGTGACCAGCCTCTGTCTCGTCCATCTTAAAACATGAGCTCCTAGGAGGCCAGGGTAGAGACTCTGGGTTGCCTACCTACATCCTTTCCTCCTTTCTTCCTTGCCAACAGAACCCCCTCTGTGCCCAGCTTCAAAACCACCATTTCCAAGCTTTCCTTGAAGCCCGAAGACCAAGGAGATTTAAGAGGATGTCATCAGGTAGGACTTCAAGGAAAGCTCTTTTAAAGGGGCTCACTCAGCTAGGAGGTGCTCCATTATTGTCTTTGTCCTTCCTCCTTCCTGCTTTCTGGAAAATGCACATAATGGGGAAGGGGGGCTCTCATCATCATATCACAGTCTTGAGTGAGCCTGAGGACAGAAGCTGTTTGTTAAGGACGGCCAGACAGAAAGATGGAAGGAGCCTGGGTGATTGACCACCGTGGGACCATTAGGTGGCCTTGGCCTACCTACCTATGCACTTTTTTACATGAGTGAAAAATAAAACCTCTGTCTTATTTAAACCCTCATCATATGAGCCTTTGTGACAACCTAATCCTAAGAGACATGGAGACCTTATTTAACCTGCGCTGTGCAGAAGGTATTTGAAGAGTCAAGGTTCTTCTGTGGCTCCCTTGCTACCAAGCGAGAGTTCTATGAACAGGTTTTCGACTAGAATCAGTTCAGTAGCTTGTAAGCAGATTTTCCCATATATCAGAAAAAGTAACATTTTAATCCCTATTATCTGAACGTAGCTTAATAGACTAACACCTTAAATGGAAGTGTTCTACATAACAACTTCAAGTGTCCTAAACATGGCTGAGAACACAGAAACAAGTGACTGAAGAAAATTTTTTTTTTAAGAGAGAGAGAGAGAGCACATGCATGAGCAAGTAGGGGTGGGGAGAGAGGCAGAGGGAGGGGGAGAATCTTAAGCAGACTTCCCGCCCAGCAAGGAGCCCAATGTGGGGCTCGAACTCATGACCCTGAGATCATAACCTGAGTCGAAATCAGGAGTCAGATGTTTAACCAACTGAGCCACCCAGACACCCCAAATGAAGACATACTTTAAAATTAAAGTCAAATCCAAAAGCGTCTGCTTGTGTTTTTCTCTTAAGGAGAGGATCTCAGTCCTTCATTCAGAGCCCATTTACTCTTGATTTAGATACAGTGTTAACAGATTGTCCTCTCAGGAGGCCAGAACCTCAAACTGAAATGTTGGATTCTCTCAAAGATAGGCTCATTACCAAGGGCAAACAGTCATAGCTCATTGAACACAAAGAATCTGAAAAATTGTAGAAATATAAACACATAAGTTCAAAAAGCTCAGAGCTTTGGGGACTTAGAGCAAAGGGGCAACTAGCCCATCATAGTTATTAGCTCTTGCCAGTATATCTTGGGTCTCATTATAGCACCATGACTATTAGACCTGATGTTAGCCAAAAAGCCAAGAAGTGATAGCATCATGACTATTCGAATGAAGACTCCATTTCCACCAGAAGAAAAAGGAAGTTCCGGTCCAACCTGTATTCACTCACAGGTATAGACCCAAGAAGGTTGCAAACACAAGTCCACACAAAAACTTACGCATGAATGCTCATTTCAGCATTATTCATAATAACGAAAAAGTGGGAACAACTCAAATGTCTATCAACTGATGAATGGAACAACAAAATGTGGTATATTCACACAATGGAATATGATTCAGCCATAAAAAGGAATGCAGTATTGATACGTGCTGTAACATGGATGGACTTTGAAAATATTTTGCTAAGTGAGAGACACCAGACACAAAGGAAAACCCATTACATGATTCCATTTATATGAAATTACCAAAAATAGGCAAATCTAGAGAGACAGAAAGTAGATTCATGGCTGCCAGGGGCTGGGAGGCAGAGGTAGGGAGCTTATACGGTCACCTGGCTTCTTTTTGGAGTGATAAACATATTCTAAAACCTGATCATGGTGCAGCACCCACGTGGCTCAGTCAGTTGAGTGGCTGACTTAATTTCGGCTCAGGCCATGATCTCAGGGTGGTGAGATCGAGCCCCATGTTGGGCTCTTCGCTGGGCATGGATCCTGCTTAAGATTCTTTATCTTCCTCTGGCCCTCCACCACCAGCACATACTTTCTCTCTCAAAAAGATAAATAATAATAAAATAAAACCTCATAGTGGTTATGGTTGAACAATTCTGTGACTATACTAACCACCCCCGCAAAAAACCCAAATTGTACACTTAAAGTATGAATTTATGATATACAAATTGCATCTCAATAAAACTGTTACCAAAAAAACCCCATAGATCTGAAGAAAAAAATCTGGCTTTTCCCCCCTCCCCCAATTTTTTTCATTCAGTCATCAACCATCTGCGAAAAGAAAGGAGCATATCATCTTCATTATGCAGAGGTTTCCACGTAAGTATTTTAAGTTTTAGAAGATTGACTTCTAAAGGGAGAAGCTTCAGTTATCTGAAAAATTCAATGATTTCCTGGAGATGTCGACTAAATGAGTTGACTGTATCAGGATTCCTACCGCTGGGTGTTGACAGTGTCTGTGGGCACCTCATTCAGGAGAAAGAGGCCCCCTCTTAACTCACTTGAACAGTTGGGGGATGACTCACAGACATTCTGTCCTTTCACTCCCACTGAGTTGCTCAGGATGTGTAGGAAGCATTAACTCACTAGCAGGTGAGCCACCTCACAACCCTTCTAGAAGTCAGTAGGGTATAATCCTAATAAAAATATGGCCCACGAGTACACACAGGATGCTTCCTGGAGGCCTCGGGGATGGATACTCAGGCCCTGTCAGGACCCAAGGACCTCCCACGGCCACGCCCACATCCTACCTCATCCCTCCCCTCCCCCGTCCCCTTTTCCTCCTTTTCACAGGTAATAGCCTCTTTAGGAAATCTGATTCTTACACGTTACAAAGGGAGATTTGGAAGTTTGCCACCATCCTGGGCCAGAATCTCTTTCATTCCTTCCACATTGGGGTTGGCTGCATGGCTCCCTCCTCCCCTCCCCGGTCATCTGTCTTGCTCTCTGTGTACATTCTGCCCATTCCCTCCACAAGTCCTCCTACCACCTGACTAGGCACAAGGATACAGTGCTTGCAGTCTAGGCCTTTATCTCAGCAGAATCTTGCAACTTGTCATAAAAGATAAAGAAGAGAAGATCTGGTGTGGAATAAAGGTTTCTTTGTTTTTTCAGGGAACAGCTTATAGCTACTCCAGATGGGTTAACATATTTTTTTTAAAACTCGTCTCTGTATTTAAAGGGATTAAGAAGAGATACTTGAAATAACTTAGACGGGGCCTGAGAGTCCAGCATTATGTAGACAGCCATGTGTTGGCTCCCATAGGCTGTCTATCCTCCATGTAAATGTTGGGGAATCGGGGTGGGGGTGCAGTTAGAGGTACTCTTGAAAGTTTCAGGCGTTTATTCCAAACTTTCAGGACTTCCAAGATATTTTCTTTTCAAATCAAAAAATCTTTCCAAGTATGTCTTCGTTTAGCCAGAATAAGTCTCTTTCCCATCATTTCAGAAACCAGAAGGAAACCAGCACAAAAATGGATGAGCCCCTGGTCAGGATTCTCCTCCCTCCCCATCCCTGGCAGGCTCCTGGCTAAAGTACTGGTACTTCATGCTCTCTGGCAAAGCCCCTTGGGTCTGCGGGCAGGAGAGAGCGGACCCTGTCTGCCTGGGGACGTTCCTCCACAGTCGGCACGTTCTCTCATCCGTTCAAGGGATGTCACACACAACTAGTTTGACTTCTAGAAGCTGAGTGGAAGTCAAAGGGTGAACAGGACCCCAAGATCCTAAAAGATACCATCCCTTCTGGCCCTAAATAAGCTGGTCTGTATACTAGAATGCCAGTAAAAGAATTTATTTAATGCCAGTATTATTCTGTCAGAGAAATACATCAGACAAAACTATAGGCTTTGCTTTCTGAAACCACATGCACGCTTACATGTACAGATATGCACCCACATACTGGGGGGGTGCGTTGTGACACGGTGGCTAATCTGACTTAAGATTCTCTTACTTTGGGGAGGGAAATGGTCTATCTTGATGGATCCCAGCATCTCCAGCTACATAGTAAGTAGAAGAGCATGCTCCTAGACTGAGGACCAGGATCCCCTCGTGCTTCGTGCAGGTCAGGAAAGCAGCCGAGGAACAGGAGAGAGCAAGCACAAGGAAGACAAAGGTCTCCTCCTACGGTCAGGAAGTCAGAGAACTGTCTCCCAGTAGAGGAGCAGCCACAAGTGTGGCCCTTTCTCTGGGACACTGTAGTGCTCCTGGGGGGGGTCAGCACATAGTGACATGTGAGGGGGGCCCCCATCTACCCGACCAAGAGGGGGAAAGCACATTGCAGAACAGTGTGCCTGCTCTAATCTTCATCTGTGTCAACGTGTATGTGTACATATAAGTATGCAGTGCTTAGGAGGAATTCGGAAAGACTCCAAAACAAACTGTCAGGAGTGGTAATTACCCTAGAAAAGGGACCTTCACCTTCTACCTTCTGCACTGTTTTTGATTTTTACCAAACTAAGTATGTATTGCCTTTGACAGTTCAGAAAATACAACCAAGAATAATTAGATTAAACAAAAAGACTTCAGAAAAGTTAGCCCTCATGACTTTGTCCCTTACTGTATTTTAAAAAATATATACACGTGAGAGAACAGTCTCCTTCACCAGGACCGTGGAGCCTTTGCATCCCTAGGAGTGCCGGGTAAATGGGAGTTAGGCCATAGCCATCCTGGTGAGTAGAGCCCCATTTTTTGCTGGAGCATATTTCCCATAGTTAATGTTATCCCACCTGAGAAAGATACATATATTCTCCAAACGACATACAAAAGGTAGTGAGAACAATTTTTCAAACGACAAACAAAAGCTACTGAGAACAAATTACATCTGCCTTTGTAACAAACTTCATTGTCTTTGTTTATGGTTACAAAATGCTATGGAGATGCAACGGGCACCCTATAAAATGCAGACTGTTATTAAGAGAAACAAAAACAGAGGGTCTTCACTGAGTTGTAAGCCAGCAATAATGTTGACCCCACTGTGGGGAACTCAAACCTCACATGTTTGGGTTTTCTTTATAAAAAGAGAAAGTCTTGGGCCACAGATGAGTTTCTAAATTGAAGCCTTCATCTCCAGAGATAGTGTTCTAGTTGCTGATTCAATTTCATCTCCTGAAAACAGGGTCTAGGAGAGGATTCTGCTGGGGCAGTCAGGGTACCTGCTGTATTCTTAGCTGTGGGTTTGGTTTTTTTGTTTGTTTTTTTTCTAGTTTGCCTTGGGACACTCTCTATCTATCATTTGCTCTGAACAGAAACCATTGGGAGAGTAAGTACAAGAGTGTTCATTAAATACTGTCTTCTCTTCAAGGGCAAGATGTTGCCAAGTTTAGTAGGAAAAGGAAATTAGAATCTACAACATGCTCGTTGTGATGACAAAAATTGGAAATGTATCCTAGGACAGATCAACAAACCAAGTTCCTGAGCTGTTAGCACACAATACAACAGTAAGACTCTGCTAACTGGTTGCCCCTCAACCAGCCTGCCACAGCCAGGAGGGATGCCCACACCGTCTGCTGCCACCATTTGGAATGTAGACTTACTGAGAACCCAGGTGTGTTGGGGCCGCATCTGTATATTGCGGTTGTAATTGTTGCTGAAGTCACATCATATAAGTAGATATTAAGCAAACTGAAAATATATGCATTTAGGGTTTTTTTTTAAGTGCAGTTATTTCTATGAAAATGAAATCAAAAGTTTTAGAAAGACTTTATGAAGGCAAGTTGCTTTTTCAAAAAATAGAGCTAAACTACATGTGGATAAAACAAATCGAAAAGATTTTAGAAATGAAATGCTCCACACTCAGCTTGCTCTGAAGTTCTCCTTAACAGTCCGTATCACTCTGAAGACACTGAAAGGAATGTAAGGGAGGAAGGATGGGTAGAATTTATACAAGAACAACGAAAGGGGTATTGATCATCGTATCTATAAAACTCCAAGAAAAGGCCTTGACTCTACAACACAAATGGACATTTATGTACACTTAACCAAAACATTACAAGTATATGTGAAACATTTCCATCAGAGAAGAGGCCTTCTACTATGTAATATTAAGAAACACTCCATTCTTCCTCCTCTTGAAAATCACCTAAAATCTCTCTGCCTTAACGGGATGCTTGTCAGATCAGGATGCCTAATTGCTCAGCTTGACCGCCCTGCAGGCCTGCTGGACACGTCCCTCTCATCTAGATGATTTTCTGGGACTTCAAACTCAACGTGTTGGATACTAACCCCTTATGGTCCCTCCCAATACCGCTTCTCCTCCTGGAGTCCTCTGTGTCTTTCACTGGCCCACCCTGGGCCTTCCACCTCCAAACCTCGGGCCGGTTGGATTACATTCTCCCCTCCTTTGCCCTCATCGTCAAATTTTTCTTTCATGACATTCCCACCAGGGTTTCTTTACTTCACTCCCCCATCAAGACCCTCAGAGAGACACTTCTCCCCTTGACTGTTGCTGCAATGGCCTTTGAAAGGGCTTTCCCACTTCTAGTCACTCCTTCTCCAGCACAAAGAGATCCCCATGCCTCTGCTCACACTCCTCAGTCTCATATTTAAGGACTGTTAGAAGCTGGCTCAAGTCTTAATATTACCCACCAGTCTTTTCCAAGCAGTCGCTACTCTAATCAAACTAACATCAGTGCTCTCCCCTGTATTTACCTCTATTTCCTTACCTATGCCCCCTCCCTCTGGAATACCCCTTATTTTTATATATTCCCTGTGGTTAAACTTCTATCCAATTTGTAGGGACGATCTCATGAGATGCCATCTCTCTAGAAACCGCCCCTGACCACCCAGCTAGAAACCGTCTCTAGTGCCTACAGTTCATGACACTGATGCATCAAACTATTTTCTAGGTGTATATCATTTTCCACCTTGTATTAGGATCATGCAGCTCCTAGTTTCTACCCAAAGCTACAATGGCAGTGTTTTACAAAGTGCATTGCACAAAATAGTAGAGGAAAGAGTAGACCAGTAAGAAGTTGGTCAGTAAGTTTGAAAATGCTGCCTCCTCCTCCCCTCACCTTAGAAATTGCAGTGGGGGTGGGGGGAAATGGACGTGTATGAGAAATGTCATCAGGGTAGGATTGCCAGGGCTTGATAACTGAAGGCTGTGTGCAGTGTGATGGCAAGTGAATAGACATGCCTTGGATTTCTGGCTCGGACATCTGGAAGATGCCACTCAAGGAGAGGGCTAGAGGAGAGAGTGTAGATGCTGGGTCTCCAGGGACATGTGTGGTCTGCAAGAGCTGAACTGAGTATCTTAGTGGAGAGGAGAGTAAGAAAATAAGAGGCCAACCCGGGGCTTTTGCAGGTCTTATATTCCTCGAATACTTCCCAGATTTTGCTGCTGTTTTGTCCGACATCCTTCTCCTCAAAACTCTCCCCTCCTCTCCCTGGATGGCTCTGTCTTCTCTCCATCCTGCTCCTCACTCTGCTAGTTCTGTCTCCAATGCCTTTACTTCCTCTCTCTCAACAGAATACCTCGATGGTTGCATCTCAAAGCTCTCTCCTCTGCACTCTGCACCCTCCCTTTGGTCGCCTTGTCCATTCCCTGGGCCTTGATGACAACAGCAACAAATATAACTTCTCCTCAGTCCTAACTGTTCTATTTTCTGCTGGAGGCTTCCCCCTGGATGCTTTGAGGTTTCCCTGAATGCATTACATGCAGAATGGAAACTCACCTTTCACCCCAAACCCTTCCTGCCTCTCCCCTTCCTCCTCAAAGGACCTCACTTCTGCCCTCATTCCTCCTGCCACTGCCTTTCCTCCTACATTGCTTCTCACCAGGCCTCACTTTGCCCAGTCTCCCTCCTCTTGAATCCTCTCGGAGCCTGTAGCCCATGATCTCTGTAAAACACAGCTCTGAGTTTGTCAAGGTTTGGAGTTTGTCCACAGGCTACTATATTTGATGGTTTTCTGTTGGAAAACCCAACTTTTCGGGCATTATATGAGTTTAGTATAGCCTCGGTCTGACTTATTCTCTGCCGATCTCCTACATATACCTCATGCACTGTCCAACCAAGTCAAATCGCTCACCATTCCCCAAGTACATCCTCTACTTTCCCACCTCCATGCCTTCACTCTTGTTATTCTCTTTGCCTAGGATGCTCTTCCTGTATCTCTGCCCATGGAAACTCTACCCATTTCTCAAGACTCAATAAAAATGACTCCTCTCTTGGGATGCCTGGGTGGCTCAGTCGGTTAAACCACTGGTTTATGGTTTCAGCTCAGGTCATGATCCCAGGGTCCTGGGATCGAGTCCCATATCGGGCTCCTTGCTCAGTGCGGAGCCTGCTTCTCCCTCTGCCTGCTCTGCCTGCTGCTCCCCCTGCTTGTGCTCTCTCTCTCTCTGACAAATAAAATCTTTAAAAAAAAAAAAAAATGACTCCTCCCTCATGAAAACTTCCCTAATCATCTCAAAAAGAAGAAGTGACCTTTCCTCCATGATGTCCCACATGCTTTACTTGGATCACTTTGGGGTCATTTATTATGTATTGCCTTATGTTACGGTAATTTGTGTGGACGTCTTTGCTCCCTTTTCATGCTGTGACCTTCTCATGCAAGCATTATGTCTCATTCACCATGGTAGGGAAAAGAGCACCCTCCTGGGAGTTCAGAGACTTGAGTTATAGTCCTTGCTCTGTGCTGAAGAGACTTGGGACCTTGGGTAGCTTAACTCACCATGAAACAGAACTTCGCAGTCAATGTATCAGTCTGAATCCTGAGTCCAGAGGAGAGAGGAGCTGAGGGGAGAGGGAAGGGCAGTGCCTTTCAAGGACCTGGAGTTGGCACCAGGTTAAGAAAAAAATTATGTTTGAAAAAAAAAAAGAAAAAGAAAAGAATTATGTTTGAATTCTATATTTCACCATTTCCTAATGAATGATTCATATAAATTATCATCTGATGACGCTGAATGAAAAAAATCCAGTTTCTGGGGTTGTCCTTACAGCACATGGTCTTTCTCCTCCAGTTGCTTGCTTTCTGGCACTTCTTTGCCTCTAAAGGAAATTTCCAACCCCAAGATAGGCTCTGTTCTTAAAACTTACTGGTAAGTTACTTGCTAAAACTGTTAATGCCCTTCCCTAGGGAAATGAAGGTACCAGTAATGGTAGGGGACCGTGGCTAGGATGCCAGGCTAGCCTACAAATGCCACTTGGCCCAGAGTGCACCTGAGTCAGGGTCCGCAGTTCCAGCGGACAGACCTGACCTACGGCTGATCCGCCCCTCTCAGGCCCACTCCTTGAGATCCTGACGTGGAAGCCACGGGAAAACTGTGTGGCTGGCCAGTGAGGAAGTGAACTGTAATTTTTAGAGAATCTGTGGCATTAAAAGAGCAGAAAGAAGAAAACCTTGAGACAATTAGAAATAGCTCAGGTTAGAGTTTTCGAAAGCCAAATGACCAGTCAACTGTTTCTTCTTCCATCCACCATCACATCCGAATGTGCATCCCAGGGTGACGCTCTTCCCTCCACTGCCTCAGAGCTGCTCAGCCTCGGGCCCACTGGCCAGCTGGGCCTGAGAATCCTTTGTCATGGGGACTGCCCCACGCCTTGTAGCTTGTGTACTGCATCCCTGGCCTCTAGCCCCTCAAACCAGTAGCCTCCAGCTCTCCACCAGTTATGATCACTAAAAACGTCTCCAGGTATGGCCAAACATTCCCCGAGGGGCACAACCATCCACTGTTGAACGTCACTGCGCCAAATGGACGCAGCACAGATTTTTGAACTTTGTACCCTTCAGAATCACACAGTGAGTGTGTTAAAAATGCAGGTTTCTGGGCCCCAGCCTCAGAGAATCTGATGCAGTAGCTTCAGGAGGGTGCTGTGAGTCCGCATTTTTGACAATCGTTTTGAACTGAGATGGGTGGCCCTTGGGAAATTTGGGGAGACACTACAATAAAGAGTCAATGAAGTAAAGTGACCTCTTTCCAAAACGCAAGCTTTCACTCTGCTGCACTGAGGGAGGAGGGAAGCCGAAGAGTGGGGGGAGAGCCAGCACCTGAGAGAGGTGGGCAGGACTGCCCTGGGGAGCACCCCAGGCAAGGATCAGGGAAGGAAAGTCTGCTAGAGCTAGAGCGGCACTGCTGGCCAGGAGCAAGGATGCCAAGGGGACATAGTGAAACACCTATTTCAATGTACTTTTGCCCAAAAGCCCTCCTGGCCCTTTTGAAAGTTGGTTCTTCTCCCTCTACCTGGAACCTACTATGCGGATAGGCTCTGTACCAAGCTATATATATATATATATATGTATACATATTTTTTTTTTCCGTTTAATCACCTCTCTCACCACAGGAAAAAGCTTATCAACTTTTAACACTATTTCTCTGGAAAAATTCATTGTCTCAAAGAACTGACTACAAACGAACTTTTGACCCATGTCTTCACAAAATAGGGATGGCCTGTGCCTGTCCTGAAGCTCCATTATTTTTAAAAACTCTGCAACTTGGCTAGAATGGGCACAGGCTCTCTGAGTTGGGAAGGCTACGCGTCTCTCACGGGCGCGCTCGGCCCCCAGACTCTGTCCCATGACATAAGGAAGTCCCGGTACGGCGCCCAAGAATAAGACCTTCTCGGCTTCCCTCCCAGATATCCCACATTAGAAACTGAGAGACAAAGGGCGTGCGAGTACCTTCCCATCCTGATGCCACAGGTGGGGATGAAGATCCAGTCACCTTCGCAGGCAGACAGGTGACGTAAGCGAGTGACCCTGGGCGGGCCTCTGGCTCACTAGCCGGCTCCGGTCACCTGCTGACATGTGGAGCGACCTGCCCAAGGCTGTCGGCTCTGCTGAGAAGCCAGGAATCCAGAGTTTTGTAAGTAAGTTTTAAACATTGGCAGCTAAACAAAAAAACAAAACAAAAAAAACACCTTTCTTCTAATCTGACCACACAAAACCGGCCATTAAACTGTTGGTTTATGAGCTCTGTGCTCCCGATTCTTTTCTGGGGAGGACACTGCCTGTACTATGCCGTCTCTCTCTCTCCTCTCTCTCTCTCTCTCTCTCTCTCTCTCTCTGCCCTTGCCCCCCCTCCATCTCTCAATCCCCTCAACCTCCCACAAGAGTGTAATTTCCAGCTCCTCCCAAGAAATTTCAGCTTCATTTTCCATCAGAACCCTTGACTGCCAGTGTCCGACCCTGACAAATGGGGGCGACTCTTTAAACTCCATTCCATCTTTGCTCAGCCTTTGTAGGTGGGCCCCCGTGCCCTTCTGTGGTGCCCTCCTTCGATCAGCAACCCCTCTGGCTGCCGGTGGCTTCTGTATTTCCCATTACCTTGCTTAAGCCAACTGTCCTCCCTGTCCTGCAAGGGCAGTGATGGGAAGAGGATGGGCAGTGGGTACGGGTGGGTCTCTGAGCGTTCCAGACCCTCAAACCGCATCCTGGCCAAGCCCTGGGGAAGTGGCAAGTCTTACAAAGGGGAATGGCTGGAGGGGTAGCTAGCGGGGCTAGATTCTCAGCAAGAGGCTCTCAGAATTGGTAAGGATTCTAGTGTGCCAGTGGAGGTCTAGACATAGGAGTGCCTCCTGTCTTTAGGAGACTATCAATGTTCTATACAATGAACTGAAGGTCAGAGGCCTTTCCTCATTCAAGGGTGCAAAATAAGCCTCCCGATTCACTATGTGATCATGATTAGAGGTTGGAAAATGAGTAATGACCAAAACTGAAATACTGCCAGTCAAGCAAGAAAGGGCTTGGTGTCAGATTTCATGTGATTTTTAAAATATATCTGTAATGACAATTCTTTTATACCTGAGTTTATGGTTACAAATGTATACTTGCTTGTCATCACTGCTATGATATCGACAAGTTTCATATGATTTCAGTCAATGTTCTCAGTCAAAAATCCTGTTCTCAGAAGGCTCTTGACTTTTCCAGAAGCCTGCTCGCCAAACTCTCCTATTTCAGATGCAATCTTTTCATGTGATGGCTATTTGTGGGCAGCACTAAGGCCTGCATCGTTTAGTAACCCTCATCTTGATGCTTCTGCACAAATCTGACCAGACTGCTCTCATTCTGTCTGCACTGCCCCTCCACTCGCCGAGATCTGAAGCTTGTACCTTTCAGGAGAGAGGAAGAAACCCCAGGGACCTCCTATCCCTGCTGCTGGGGAGGGGAGTGTGGAATGTCCTCGCCTCCTCAGCTGTGTGAGGATTTCGATGGCTCTGCTGGTAATGGGACTGTCATACTGGGAAACAGGGCTGGTTCAATCAATCAGTAACACGGTATTGGCCTTAAGAGTAATAGGAACATGGAAGTGAGGGGAGAAGCCATAATAGGGAAGCGATCCCCAAAAGCCGTGGAAGAGGAATTCACGGATGCCACTCCATGCATGTCATAAAGTCCTGGTCCCACACCCACATGTCACCACACGCAGGGACCGCCTTCAACAAAAAGGGGAAAAGTGGATAAAGATTTGGGGCTCCTTACCACTCTGCCTCGCTTTTTCCTTCTTGTTGCTTTTGAAAGGCAATTTTTCTATTAGAAAACTTAAGTTTTTGTTCTGGTCTTCTTAAACAAAAGCACACACATACCATTTTCCTCAATAGAGATATTTGGCAGCACACGTTTAGTTCAGGGAGTGAGGAGAGGTGAAGCAAGATGGAGGTACAAAAGCGTGCTGTACACAGAACTGGGAGTTCTTGCCTGGGCTTCACCACTAGAAGCTGTGTGGCTTGGGGCAAGTTACTTCCCATCTCTGAGCCTGTTTCCTCAACTGTAAAATGAAGATTTGGAACTTGGGGAACTCTAAGACCATCTCTTCCAGGTAATGTTCTAGTGTTCAGGGGTGAGAACTAGACCGATCAGAGGATGTGTGAAAGTTGAAAGAGAATAACATGGGGGCACCTGGGTGGCTCAGCTGGTTTGATTTCAGCTCAGATGGTGATCATAGGCTCATGGGATGGAGCCCAGTTTCAGGCTCCGTGCTGGGCGTGGAGTCTGCTTGGGATTTCTCTTCCTCTCCCTCTGCCCCTCCCCATGCAAATGCACTTCCTTTCTCTTTCTCTTTCTCTAAACAAACAAACAATCTTTTAAAAAATAAAAATAAAGTTAAAAACTAAAAAAGAAGGGGACTAACAGGAATAATAGGTCAAATCTGCCAGGACTTTGCTAAATTCTAGCAGAATCTACCTCATATTCACTCCAAGAAAGAAACAGGAAGGCAAATATAACACCCTCAATGACAAATTGTCAGTTTTAGATGGAAGTGTTTCCTTCCAGCCATATGACCACCCTTTAACCACCAATAACTTAGAAAAGAGGGCAATGTGCAGAGGCAGAAAGTCACCTGTTACCTGTGAGGGCCTGACCTATCCCACTCAGGTCTGCCTTTATTTTGCAGAAATCGTGGGACCGTCTCTTTAGGGATTTCCCAGAGTTCTAAATCTCCCTCTTTCAAGGTTAAGATTACTAGACTGTCTCTCTGTGTGGCTGGGCCTTTTTCTCTTAGCACTTTTGTCCAGAGAGAATAGAGAAGGGTTAACTCTTGCTGTTCCTACAGTCCTCAGGTTAGCTGGCTAGACCATGTAAGCCATGACCCCGGCCATCGTCACTCACCCTGGCCCGCCCACTGCACCAGCCTGCCTTCCACTCCTCCCTAGAATCCTACACTTGGATGTTTTTCCACGACCTGACTCCTCTCACACCAACTCTCTAGAACCGAGCACCTTTGCCCAGCCCAGTATAACACGCCCCTTTCTACTGTACGGGTGAAGCCAGCTCGGTGTTGGTAAGAGGGTACTAAAGACATTTCTTCTCCTCTCTATTAACACAAAGATGTTCAAAATGATTTCCTTTAGGAAACTGACCTGAATCCATTTCCTAAGGAAAAGAGATCCTAATAGACCAACGGGAAAGGAGACCTAGAGTCTCAGGATCTTAGGCAGCATTTTATATAAATCTCTTATTTTAAATATGAGAAAATGAGGCCCAGAGAGGTGAAATGACTCACCTAAGGTGAGCTGATTAGCACCAGAACCATTACTTTAATGTAGATCTCATAAATCTTAGACCTGTGCTGCCCTGTACGAAAGCTACTTGGGGCAGACAGAAGATGTAGTACCGTGGACTACATCTAGTCTACACAACAGACAATAGACAATACTAGTCTATTAATAGTAAGAAGACATTACCATTGGACAAGAAAGGATGGATGGTAAGAGGAGGCTGTGAGATTTACAAAGGGAGTAAATAAAATTCCTCAACATAAATCAACGAGCCCAATACCCAAGAATACTTCTGTGGGCAAACCATTGTGATACGTGTTCTTGGGGACTGTCATGGTTTGAACTACAACCCCCTCAAAATTAAGTGGAAGTTTTAGTCCCCAGGATCTATGAAGGTGACCTGTTTGGAAGCAGATATAATCAAGTTAAGATGAGGTCGTATTGGATCAGCGTAGGCTCAAGTCCAACGACTTGTATCTTTACAAGAAGATGGAAATTCGGATACAGTCACGTCAGCAAGGAAGCCACGTTGAAGACAGAGGCAGAGGTTGGAGCGATGCTTCTCCAAGCCAAGAAATGCCAAGAATTGTTGGCAACCACCCGAAGCTGGAAGAGGCTAGGAAGGATCCTCTCCTAAGAGCCTTCCAAGAAAGCACAACCTTGCCAATGCCTTGATTTCAGACGTCTGGCCTCCATAATTTCGAAAGAATAGATTTCTGTGGTGTAAGCCACCTGGTTTGTGATATTTGTCACAGCGGCCTTAGCAAATTAACACAATCTGGGGAAAACGCTGGGGCGGGTTGGGCTGAAGTGAAGAGACTGAAATCATACAAATAAATGCAATGAGGCAAGGTCTGGGGGATCGGTCCTGTAATAAAGCTGTCCTGCCCGGTGTGGTCCTTCATCTGCAGCACCCCCACTCACAGACTCCCAGGACTGCCTATCTTGGTCCAAGGTGGAGTGAGAGGGTAGGAAGAAGATGAACACCAGGGTGAGACAAACCTTGATTTGAACCCTGTCTGCTATTCCCTCAGGATGGAAAGCATGGGGTAGAGAAGATACTTTGGAGGGCTCGGTGTCAGCATTTGGAGAATGCAGCCTCCCTTGGAGAGCTAGCATCAGAACTGCCCTACTGGCCTGTGGCCGCTCTGGCTCAGTTGGTTTCTTTGCCTCTGCTTTATTTAGCTCTCAACTAAATCACAAGCAGTTTGGGGGTTGGGAATGGGAACAAGGTCTAAGGCTTTAAATACCTTCCATATGAAGAATGGAGCTGGAGTCATTAAATGGGGGCTTCAAGGCCCTACAGAGCAGTCCTCTCCTTCTAGAGATGAGAGCACTGGTCACGTCGTGTATTTTCCGCGCTTGCCACAGATTGTGTTGGGCAACTGAGGGACCTCCGAGTGAATGTTCAGTGATGGATGAAGAGACGTGAGAATACCTCATAAAGAAATGAGACTTAGAGTGGAACAAGAGTCGCTAATTGGCACCATGTCAGGGACGCCACTCACCTCACTGCTTTGCTCAGACCTGGGTCTGGCTGTCCCACTTCTGGCTTGGTGTCTCTCAAAGAATGGCTTGCTGGCCTACCTTCCCTGAAAGATCTTCAGAGGGTTCGAGGTCTGTGCTTAAATGAAAGTGACTCAAAATAGGTGCTCAGAACTTATACTACATTGTCAGCTGTATAACTGATTCTATATTGTAAGACCAAAGGAGCAGTTAATTAAAAAAAGAGAGAGAGAGGGGCGCCTGGGTGGCTCAGTCGTTGGGCGTCTGCCTTCGGCCCAGGTCAGATCCCGGGGTCCTGGGATCGAGCCCCGCATCGGGCTCTCTGCTCTGCAGGAAGCCTGCTTCTCCCGCTACCATTCCCTCTGCTTGTGTTCCCTCTCTCACTGTGTTTCTCTCTGTCAAATAAATAAAAATCTTTAAAAAAAAAAAAAAAAAAGAGAGAGAGAGAGAGATTTAGGGGCACCTGGGTGGCTCAGTCGGTTGGGCATCCGACTCTTGGTCTCAGCTCAGGTCATGATCTCATGGGTCATGAGATGGAGCCCTGCGTTGGGTTCTGCACCCCGCAGGGAGTCTGCTTGAAGATTCTCTCCCCCTGCTCCTCCCCCCATTCACACTCGTTGGCTCACTCTGTTTCTCTCTCTCTCAAATAACTAAATAAACCTTAAATTACAAAAGATATTTAACCCAAAGTCAAATCTAACTTAAAGTAGAAGGCAAATGCAGTTCCTATTGTAAAGATAAAAGATGCAAGAAAACAAAACAAAGAGTAACTACAACTCTGTCATTTTGCCCCAAAAGGAATGCAATACCTTCCATTTCTGCCCAGGCAACTGCCTTTCTTACTTCCCCATTTTATTGCTCGCCCTACCACTTAGTACAAGTGACATATTGTATTTACTTGTTTATTCAATCAGGGCCCATCTCCGCTCACGAGAATGTGAGTTCCCTGGGGGCTCAGACCTGCTCTCTTTTATTCACTGATGTATCCCCAGGGCCTGGAACAGTTCCATTCACATAATTGGTTCACAATACATGTTTGTTGAATGAATAAACCAATAAGTTTGGACAGGGAGAGAAGTCACATGGTGTGGATAAAGAAGTAGAATATGTAGCTACCTTTTGCCTACAAAAGTTGCTTCTAGGGGCGCCTGGGCGGCTCAGTGGGTTAAGCATCTGTCTTCAGCTCAGTCATGATCCTGGGGTCCTGAGATCGAGCCCTGAGTCGGGCTCCCTGCTCAGTGGGGAGCCTGCCTCTCCCTCTTCCTCTGCCTGCAGTTCTGCCTATTTGTGTTCTCTCGCTCTCTGACAAATAAATAAATAGAATGTTTTTTTTAAATGTTGCTTCTATGCCCTTTAGTCGCCAAGAGTATCTCTCTCACCTCTCTGCTTTGAGTCCATCATCACTAAGCAACGTTTTATATATCTATTTTTAAAGATTTTATTTATTTGAGAGAGGGGGAGTGAGCAGGGGTAGGGGCAGAAGGAGAGGGAGAGAATCACAGGTAGATTCTGCACTGAGCCCTGAGCCAGACTCAGGGCCAAACCCACGCCCTGAGGCAAAACCCAGAGTCCTCGGCTCAACCGCTGCTCAACGCTCAACCGCTGCTCAACCGACTGAGCCACCCAGGTGCCCCTAAGCAACTTTTGATTTAAATCTTCCTATGTGCATCTTCCTACAGATGGGAATACAGGGATCACAGTTTGGGTACACTGGGTATGATAATTTTTAACTATAAATTAATAGGTTAGCATTTCCTTTTTTTAAATGGGTTCACATCTGAAAGAATTCTAAAGAACAGAATTTCAACCAGGATGGAAACCTGTGGTGAAAAGAGCAAAGAATAGCACATAGCAAACTTGAGTTCTAACTCTGCTTTCGCCTCACCCGGCGGCCTTAAAAAATCACTTCTCTGGGCTTCAGTTTCCCCACAGAGGCATTGAACTTGATAACTTCTGTGTCCCTTCCATCTTTCGAAGTGGGACTTCTATAAAAATTAACAAAGTAGGCTCTTCCCATATATTTTGACCTCCTATGAGAAGTGTTAGCTGGTGTCTCATGTCATTGTCTATTGGCAATACAGGGTGGCCCACCTGGGTGATGGGGGTCAGTGCCTTCCCTGGGGTCAGTTATCGTCACCATGAAAAGATAGATGATGTCCTCATTGAAAATCTAAAATGGAAACACTCCCTAGGGAAAGTGGAGGGCACACAGCGGCTCTTTCCACATTCAAAATTGTCCAGGGATGTGGGCATGGGCAGGCGGAAGGAGGTACAAAAGGGAAGCAAAGGCAGGGCAGAGGATAGGGGATGTCATGGGAAGGCAGGTGCAGACAGCGCAGGTCTGGAGTCGCTCGTTTTCCCACTAGAGCCTGGCAGACACTCAGGCTGACAAATGAGAATGTGCCCGTGAACTTTTAGTGGATACATGAAACGATTTCCATTATAAGCCATGCCCCTCTGGGGGAGGACAAGAACTGTGTGTCCTATAAGTTTATCTTCCTTAGAGGTTTGACTTAGCCATCTGCCAAAACTGTCCCACGCCGTTCTCCCTGTAACTCAGCATTCATATGCCCTTCCTCGCGATCTTAGTTGTCCATTTGCGCTAGTTATTGGTCATCCCTCAAATTTACACCTTCCTATCAGACTTCTCACCTGAGTGCCAGACTTATATGACTGCTTACCCACTAATTAATAGCACTTAGATATCATTACTTGAAACATCATATGTCCAAAGCAAACTTCGCATGACTTCCTTCCGAACTCACTCTGCTTCTATCTCCCTTCTCTGAACATTTTATCAATAATCACCCACAACCTCCATAAACAACAACAACAAACTCACCAGTCTACCCACTGTCCGGTAAATGTTCTCTATTCTGCTATTGGTATCATGAGCTGAAATGGTCTGATGGACCACCGGAGACTGTTGAGGCTTCTCGAAGAGGCTCTTGTCTTCACCTCCTTTCTCACACCACCACCTTAATCCTTGTTCCCATTCCTTCGTCCCTAAACTCTTGGAGTAGCTGGATTGGCCTCCCAATCTCTAATCTCTCCCCGCTTCCATCCATTTCAAATCACTTCAGGTTGATCCTTTTGAAATCAGTTTCATCAAGCTCACAGTTTGCCTACAAACCCAGCGAGGATTCCAAGCGGGGATTCTTGTTTACCAGTCACAGTGTTTACCAACTCCTCCTTTGACATTTAAATGCTTCAGTCAATGGCTCCCTCTCCCCCCAAGCTACCCAGGATCTATGTTGGTCTCTTCGTGAACTCACGTGTGTTTGAGCATGAGCGTTGCACCAGCACTCTATCACTCACGACCCTCCAGCAACCCCTCTTCAGCGAAGCCCCCAGCACCCCCCTCTTCAATTAAGCCCGACTTACAAGATCCTCCCCTGCGGCCGCCACAGTGATACCTGCCTTTCAGACTGCTCATATTCCTGCCCTGCCAGGAATCTCCTCCTTTCTGCCAATCCAGATCTGATATCTCTTCCAAGACACACCTTCTGAAGGTTTTCCGTGTAAATGAATCCCCGACCACAAGGACCGTTTCCTTTTTCTGAATACCTTCAGCATTCTCACACTAGATTTCTATTGCTAAGTACTGTTCTCTTGTTATTTCACATGCATTGGTTGGTTTCCTCGACTGAAATGTGAACTCATTTCGGGGGCCAAATCTTTGTCTCTTCTCTTCGGGAATAAGCAAGGGCATATGGGCGGCCAGTAAGGACCCTGATTTTGCACACAGCTCATGGGCAAGGCCCACTGCCGCAGTGTAGGCAATAAAGGAAGGGGGGGGGGCTGTGGGCGGGCACCAAAGACCTAAGACTAGCTCTTAGCACAAGCACAGAGACATGGCCACATTTTGAGAAGTTCTTGTTAAATGCTGAATTACATTTAAAAAAAAAAAAAATAATTAAGTCCCTTACACATCACACATTCCTCTAGCACAGAAATCCCTACTAAAATACAATGGCTGATAGAGCCCAGCAGGTCTCAATAACTAAACATATTGGAAATTCTTCACCCTTCTTGGTCAGAACGCTAGGGGGGGGGGGGGGGCGCTGGGACAAGAAGATACCGTCTCGCCATCTCCATCAAAAGTTGTTCCTCCCCCTGGATACTACCTACAAGTTAGCACCAGTTCGCGTCCTTGAACCAAAAGTTGTCTGATCCCAGTACAAGCCAGATGCCCCTAGGAAAAGCTGTAAGTCCAGCTCCCTCCTCTCAGTCCAGCTACACAACGTCTTGTCCAAACCTAGAACCTAGCCAGGCGATGTGCAGCCCCTTCCAGAACGCAGGGAACATGCCCCTCTCCCCAGGGGTTCTTAGAAAGAGCACAGAGGGGGAGATACACTTACCCTCACATAGTAGTTCATGCCCATCCCCAACAGGTGCTGCAGAAAGTGCCCATCCTGCCTGCTCCCTGGGGTTGGCTCCCCGGGGCCAGGAAGGGGACAGGCGTCTGGAGTTACGACAGCTGCCCTGTGCCCCACCAGGTCTGGCTGCGGCAGAGGTGCGGACCCAGCCCTATTTGGAGGCGTCTCAGGGGAAGACGGGCTGCTGGGAGCCGGGTCCTGGCTTTCCTGGAGCTTCAGCCGGGGCACCTCTTTGGTACCCAAGCAAAAGTTTTTCAGACTCAGCAAGGTGGCTGGGTTGGCCAGCTTCACGCTGGCCATGCGAGGGATCAAGGTGCACAGTGGGGTGGGGCTCTCCTGGGACGCCAAGGTGGCATCTTCAGCCGGCAGGTGAGGTGCCAGGGTGGGGTAGGGAGGCTGAGGCGAGCCCTTGTTCCCCACGGAGCCTCCGGGGCTGCTTTCGTCCAAGGACGTGATGGACTCATTCCGAAAGCGGCTGTACTTGGCCCTGTGCAGCATCCCGGGGTGCCCGAAGAGTCCTACATACAGCACAAGTCCTGCCAGGCTGTCCTGACCGCGTTTTCGCATAGCCCTGGCAGTGCTGAAACAGGATACTGTTGCATAAATCGCCTCGTCGTCTGCTAGATAAACGCAACGGAAAGCAAATGCCTCAACGCCCCGTGCAACTCGCGGCAGCAACCTCTCCAACTCTGCACTCTCCCTCGCCCACCTCGGCTGCCGGCCCGGCTGGGTGACAGCCTGGAGGGAAAACGCCTCCCCAGCTGATTTCGGTCCCTCCCTGACCCCGCGGCGGCACTCGCTGTTCCCGTCTTGGATTCCTTGCTGGGAACGCCTGGACCCAGGCTCGCGGTGGCGGGGATCGCTCACCGCCAACTCTCAGGCGCGGAACCGGGCCGAACACCGGGCAGCCCGTCCCGCCGCAACGCCAGCGAGCGGTGCGGGAGCCTGGCAGAAATATTTAGCGCCCCCCACCCCCAGCCTTCCCTTCCGCACACAGGAACTTTCAAACCTGCTCCCTCCGGCTCTCTCACAGGGCGGGGCAACGACTGGCCTATTAACCCTTTATTTGTTCAGTGATTGTTCATTTAAAAAAGGAAAAAGAAAATGTATGCAAGAGCCCAAGGCCCCTGAGCCTGAGTTCGTTGATTCTGATGGCTGCCCTCTCTTGGAAGATCTTGTCTCGCATCCCCTCCGGGCCACAAGCCAGAAGTACTAGTGACGGGCGGCGCTCGGCATTATTTCGTGGACTTGCGATCCCTCCGTATTCCTCAGATCCCCTCCCGGCCTGCCCACCCCAGCTCTGAGCTTCCCTCTCTCCTGGACTCGGCTCAGAGCTTCTTTCAGGAGCCTGTCGGCAGCAGAAGGCTGAGATGTGCAGGATGATGCAGAGTGTTGAAATTTTTATGAATGAACTTTGCTGAATGAATTTCTCTCTGTGTGTGCGAGCTAATAAATCTGTGAATGAAGCTGAGAATAGCTGTAATTGACTGATGGTCTCAGGGGTGCTTGGTTTTTATCCAATCAGGCGGCAGCTTGATGACTCATGCACCATAAATATACTAAACTAGTAGCCAGGAGAAATAAAACTGGAAGGAGAGATTTTATTTTGTGCTATCTGATGAAAGGGTTAAAAGGAAAGGCAATCTGTATGAGGAGTCGTGGGGAAGCTGGGTAGCAGCAGGTTAAAAGGTCTCTTTTCTTTTTGTTGAGATGGCCGGGAAAGCCAAGCAGAAGAGCTAAAATTTAGCTCCATTGTTCCACGGATATTAGGACATATGGTACACAACTCCGGTGGGAAGCCGTGATGCATTTTTCTTAGAAACATAGTTCTTTTTTTATTGATTGCTGGTTCCATCTCCCGTCTGGTGCAACTTCCTGTACCTATCAAATGCATTCTGAAGACATGATGACAACTGCAAAGGCTCAGCACACAGGAAGCCAGGAAGGGAGTCAGGAAAGGGAAATGCAGGTTCTTTTAGGAACAGAGGAGAGGAAACTGCTGAAACCCAGGGAAGATGTGGAAATCACATATCAGAAGAGACAAAATCTCTGCTGAAGGTTACATTTCTCTGTAGGCCACCGCTCTTACATCTGAAATTGCTCATTAATTTACAAATTAAAACAACCTAGCAACCTCGGGAATTGGGGATGTCACCTTCATTGTCTTACTGTCCACAAGGCTGCCATAGGCTCATGTGTATTCATGACTTTGGTAGCCCGAGCTCCCCTGGGATCTAAGCACAGGTTCTGAATTAAACGGTTGCTTATGACCCACGACCCACCGAAAGGCATCCTGGCTGGCTTCCTGCTTCCCCAGAGAAAGAATGCACCTTTTCACACACTGTTTGCCAAAACTGTTAGGATGTGTTTTTCTGGGGAAGGCCTTTTTGCCTCTTCATAAGGCTTCCCTTCAATCCTGACTGACCTCTTCTCCTTGCCCCACACCTTCTTCTGGTAAAAGTGAGAGTGGCTAAGTCAGCTAGACCCCAGAGCCCCTGGGGAGCTGGGGAGACAAAGCTCTGGGCAAGGTGTGAAATAGCCTTCCTCTTTTTCTTTCTCCCACACCTCCTTCCTCTACCCTAGGGCTCCCTTCCTTGCTGCCACAGGTCCCCATGCTATGCTGCCTGAAGAAAGTTACTTTACCTCTCTGTGCCTGAATGCCCTCAGGTGTTAAAACCAGCTATCTAGGGATGCCTGAGGGGCTGAGCCGGTTAAGTGTATGTCTTGGCTCAAATCATGACCCCCAGGGTCCTGAGATCGAGTCCTGCTGGGGCTCCTTGCTCAGCTGAGACCCTGCTTCTCCCTCTGCCTGCTGCTCCTCTTGCTTGTGCGCTTACTCTCTCTCTCTCTCTCTCTGATAAATAAATAAATAAATAAATAAATAAATAAAGTCTTAAAAAAACATGCAGCTCTCTAATGGATATGTTATGAGAGTCTGTGAGCTAATACTAATCCCTGTAAAACACTTGGCTCCATGTGCCATACAGTGCCTGCCTCCCTGAGTACCTGGCAGTCAGGGCAAAGAAAGGCCGTTTGAACCAAGGCCACTTGCCCCTGGAGCTAGCTAGTGCTCTGATCCCCTGGGGTACGGAGTCTACACCACTGCAGGCTATTGAAAACGGAGCACAGAGTAGGAGAAGCTGAGAAAGCCAACATCATTCAAAGAAACAATTTCCTAACAAGAAACATTTCCTAACATGTGGGCCTGGAGTAAGAAGGACCAACCGGAGCCCACTGGTTAATGTGAGTCCTTGCTGAGGTCTTCATACCTGGAGGACGGGGTGCCCAGGACAACTGGCTCCCCTGGGCAGGCACTGTGCCTGCCACATGCCGCCCTCAGGGGGCTCCGAGCAGGCCACATTCCTCAGGAGGACTGAGTCCCTAGGAGGGCTGAGGGGCAGGGTGAATCAGGTGGGACGAGGTGAGGTGGGCGGCTTCTTTGTCCCTGGGGACACTGGAGACGTTGGCCGTCCTAGGCAGCTCTGCCAGGGCCAATTATGAGGGTGAAAGGAACCAGCCCTGCAACTTGGGAGCAGGGAACAGCCTCAGAGACCCGCCAACAGAGCCGGGCAGCTCTCGGCCCAAAGGCAGCAGCAGAAAAGCTGCCCCAACACCCCAAGAGAAGCTCCATCATTGAGCGTATCTCCATTCCAGGTAAGTGGCTGGGCAAGGTGGACAGTCTCCTCTTTCCCAGGACATTAGAATATCCTCTTTCATTAGCAGCGATAAGGATAATTAAAGTAAGAACTACTCTTTGTGGAACAAAAGACGCTTTACCTGCCTCCTCACTCAAGCATTGTAACAACTGCTGGAGGCTGGGACCATTTGCCTCACCACCTTACGGGTGTGGAAACGAGACCCAGATTCAGTTCAGTGACTTGGCCAAGGTTCCCTGGCTATCGAACAATGATGCCAGGACCGTTGCAGCAGCTCTGGCTGCCTGCGGAGCCTGTACCAGTAACCAGTGTCGGGTGCGGCCTCCCAGGGCACCAGAGAGCTCACGTCCAGATCCCAGGCCCCTCATGGCCACGTGGCAGAAGAGGCCGGCACTCAGGACTCTGAGTTTGCAGTCAGCCCCTCTGGGTTATGGCTTGTCTAAACCTCACAGCCAATGAGTCTACACAGCAGGTCTAGCGTAGAACCAAACACTGACTCACTTCAACCACATGTCCTTCCCCCTGTGATACCAGCCAGTGTGGACAAAAAAACTCACTCGCGCTTGCCTCTCCCTAAAAGTTAGTTTCTGTTCCCTTCTCTTCCTTGGAGATCATATCTATAACATTCACCCTAAATACCTCCCAGGATTGCCAGGAGTAAAAATATGAATAATAGATAAGAAAAACCATTACTGTCATTAAGTCATCAGAGTACCATTAACCCCTCTCATCACTGCCCTTGGAAAACAGGGCTCTGCTTGGACCATGTCATATGCCTCCTTCACTCAGAGCCATTCCACCTGCCAAGGATGCCTGCTGGGAATCCACATGCCAGCTTCTTTAAAGATTTTATTTATTTGACAGAAAGAGAGGGAACACAAGTGGGGGGGAAGGGGGAAGGAGAAGAAGGCTTCCAGTGGAGCAGGGAGCCCGATGTGGGGCTCGAACCCAGGACCCTGGGATCATGACCTGAGCTAAAGGCAGACTCTTAATGACTGAGCCACCCAGGTGCCCCCACATGCCAGCTTCTTAGGGCACAGTCTGCCCTGGCTGGGCTTCTTGAATGAAACAGGCAGGTTCAAGGAAGAGCTGGGTCAGGCTGGGCCATGATAGAACTAGCCAGGGCCTGCTAGGACGTCGTAGAAGAGTGGGAGAGAAGGGGCCCTGGGCAAAAACGCCTGGGCAGCTTCGAAGAGAGCTCCTTGGGAGATTATGGGTGGAGGGGAGGACGCCAGAGAGTGCTGGGTGGTGGAGACAGAATATGACAGAAGCAACTCTGGGGGACGACCAGCCAGCAGCTTCTCTGGAACCAAGTAGAGCAGGTGGCATCAGAGTACCATCTAGCACTAGGACTCTTAACTCCAGCCACCAATACCATTTGTGTCACAAAGCGGACCTACACCTCAAGAGACTGCACTGAGGCTGAGTTCAACAGCTCATCAGTGAGTAATGGAAACATTGCTGAAGCTCTATTTCAATTAGAAATAATCGCGCCTCGGATAAACCTCTCAGGGGGAAAACAATCCACAAAACCGTATTTATATAAAGTTCTTGTCACGGACCAAAATACCGGTTTAAAAATGGATAGTGAAATGGTGAGCGGAAGGGCTGGGTCTCAGAGAGTCAAGGCCTTGCCGCACAAAGATGGAGGCAGGTCTGGTCCTCCTAGAGTGGTCATTAACTCCAAAAGCAACATCTTCCTTTTGCCCCCTCTACCAAATGCTTTCAGTTTTCCCTATGGTCTCCAGCCTTGGCAGATGAACAACTCTCCAACGGTTGCTATTGGCCCTCACTGGCTCTCTTTGAACTCAGGACCTGCTAGAAATGGCACAGAAAAATGGGTATTTCCCCATCTGTTGAAAATGAGATGGTGTGCCTGGAATGCTACGTAAAATGTTAGACACCAAGCTGATGAGAAGTAGGTGAGTTATTCAGGGTTAGGTTCAAAGGCAAAACCACACAAATCTAAAGGAATAGTGACTTAACAAAAATGTATTTCCCTGGAGGTTGGGAGTCCAGGGAGAGTGTCAGCTCTTGGCCACCCTTAAAGTACAGTTAACCCTTAAACAAACCGGGGGAAGGGGTGTTGACTGTTCTCCCCCGTGCAGTCAAAAACCTGTGTGTAACTTTTGAGTCCCTCAGAATTTAACTACTAGTAGCCCACTGTTAACTGGAAGCCTTACTGATAACATAAACACCCGGTTAATATATATTTTGCATGTTATATGAATTACATACTCTAGTCTTACAATAAAATAAGCTAGAGACAATACTGGCTAATTGAATTTAAATGAAAAATCTTTAAAAATAAGCTAGATAAATAGAAAACATTATTTAAAAAAATCACAAGGGAAAGAAAATAGATTTATAGTAATGTGCTATATTTACCGAATAAGCCTGCATTTTATAAGTGGACTCATGCAGTTCAAACCCATGTTGTTCAAACGTCAACTGTATGGCTCTCCTCCTCGTAGTCCAAAATGGCTGACAGTGCTCTAGCCATTTCATCTGCACTCCAGATAGCAAATGGATGAGAGAACAAAGGACACGCTCACTTTAAAGAAACATCCTGAAAGCCCAATACAATATTTCTACTTATATCACAGGAGCCAGAACTTAGTCACATGGCTGACTCGCTATAAGAGAAAATGAAATCTTCATCTGGGAATGGAGAAGTCTTTTGTCTGGTACATGGCTGCTATACATAAAATTATGAGGAAGGAGAGGAGAACGGATAGATAATAGTATCTCTGCTGGAGTAACATGCTCAGGAGACCCTCTACCCCAGTAGAATTTAAAGCTAGCATAGGATAAAAATGTCCTTGGTCTGTGTGGCCTGTTTTCCACCTTTTTTGTACCTGTGCATGCACGCACACCTGTGCACACACATACCCACACAGCCTGAAAATGAGCCATGTAAAAACAGGTGCTGTCAGAATAGAAGAATGCCTCTGCATAGCCGGGGGGATGGATGGAGTCTCTGGGCCTCTGAAAGGTGCTCAGGTGCTGCCAGGGCCAGTGGAGTGACAAGCAGGGCATTCAGGCCACCGCACATGGCAGTCTAAGTGGTCCACTGGGGTCAGGGATGGCTTATAAGAAGTGAGTGGGTCGTTGGACAGGTGGTCGGAGCACAGTGGTCAGGAAGTGTCTGACTCAGGAACATGATCCCAACTCTAATCGTGGACTGGCAAGAGAAAAAGGCAAAGACAGGGTCCTGGACCGATTGAAATTCAGGCACTATGAGGTGGCTAATCCAAACTTCATTTCCAATCCTCTTTTCTTTCACCCACCTCTACCAGGAAAAGCTAAATACCCACTTTCTCAGGCTTCCTTGCACCTGTGGGGGGGTGGGGGGAGCATATGACTTAGCTCTGGTCTGGGAGATATAATGAAAGTCTCATGAGTCTTCTGGGAATACATCTGCCTTCCTGACAAAAGGGACAGACAACAGCAGCAACAACAACAAGCAAACGAAAAGGGGCCGACAAAACTGGAGTCTACCCTTCCTTTTCCTATATCTTCATGTCTTTTTATTTTTTTTTTTTTTGAGAGAGAGAAAGAGCATGAGCTGGGCAGGGGAGCTCAGGCAGAGGGAGAGAATCTTAAGCAGACTCCAAGCTGAGCAGGGAGCCTGACGTTGGGCTTGATCCCAGGACTGAGATCATCATGACCTGAGCTGAAATCAAGAGGCAGGCGTTCAACAGACTGAGCCACCCAGGCGCCCCAGCATGTCTTCCTGTCTTGGATGTGGATGTGATATTTGAAGCCATGGAGGCCATATTGCAACCAGAAGAGAAGGGCCAACCAAATTCTCAAGCCAAGGGCCTTGACACCATTGAATCACTGAAGCAAGACCAGCGACCATCTCGAGATATGTTGTTAGGTGAGAAAAATAAACATTTGCTGGCTTAAGCAGCTCGAGCAGCTCTTAGTTAAATGTTACCTATGACTTAAGAGCCCAAAGCATTACCATCTGATACAACAAAAGTGGCAAGAACAGAGGTACCAGATGAGCAGGACTTCCGGGCAGTTATGAGAGGATACCATGGAGTCTGGTAGGAAAAGTCCAAATGTAGTGAGACCAACCGGGCTTCAGATCTGCTTGCTGACATGACAGCAGGCAGACCAAGAGCTCTCAAAGATATCCATGACCTAATATTGGGAACACGGCAAAAGAAACTCTGCAAATGGAAAAGCTGGATCTGATCACCAACTTCCAATGCTGGTGTGCAGTGTGGGGAGTTCCCCCCACACCACCGAGAAATTCTTGGCCACGCCAGCTGGGTGTCCTACAATTCAACTCAGTTCTGACACTGTCCAGAGACCAGTAAAAAGCCTGGGTTCTCACCTGTGCTTCTGACTGACTGACTACAGATCAGAGGTGCAATGACTCCTTCTGTGGATTATAGGTTAAGAGCTCAGGGAGGGACAAAGAGAGAGAGAAATGCTTCCCTAAAGCCTCCAGAAGACTACAGTCCTGCCAACACTTTTATTTTAGCCTGGTGAGACCCAGGTGAGACTTCTACTCTAACATAGAGAGCAGTAGGGTAATCAGTTTCTATTGTCTTTCATGTAAGCTAAGTTGATGGTAATCTGTAATAGCAACGATAGAAAACTAATAACGGATTTTGACAGCAAGGGAGGGCGCTACTAGTCTAAAATGCGGAGGGGCTTAGAGACCGGGCAATAGGAAGGGGCCGGACGAATTCTGAGAGGCATGATCAAAAAAGCCTACATTTCTCCAAGTGCAATCTTAGCAGAAATATGGACATTAAAGGTCGTGCAGAGGAGGTCACAGAACAAACGGGAAATCATGTTATTGGAAACTGGAAACGGGAGGGAAGAGAATCCTTGCTAACCAGTGACAGGAAAACTCAGTGGAATTGTGTCCTGCAGTCATGTGAAAAGCAGAATTTATAAAAATAAAATAAAATAAATAAAATTGAACACTTAGTGGAGATTTCCAGGCCAAGTGTTAAAAGTGAGGTCTAGTTTCCTCTTGCTGCTTTTAATAAAATGAGAGAAGAAAGTAAGATATTGAAGGAAGAAATGTTAAATAACACCCCTCCCCTCCAGGATTTGGTAGTTTTGAAATCCCGTAGACTATCTGGATGGCAAAAGATGCTAATATTCACAAAATTCACCATCAGAAATGTGTGTTCTACAGAAAAAGCCAAAGGTGTGATACCTCAGAAGATCCTGGTCAGAGTATAAAGTCACACAAAAGGCTCTCAGATTAAGAGTGTGCCTCATAAATATCCCCAATCAACCTAGAGAGCTTAAGGTGTGTTCCCTCAGCCATATCAACAAAAGCCAAAAATAGAGATGAGATTATCCTGGGAAGGTCTACAAATAAGCCTCTTGTCTGACGGAGTAAACCCCCATGACACACACGGGAGACCCGTAGGTTTCTTGAGAAAGTCACACCAGCCAAACACTGCCAGCTTGAACTGAAATAGACAAAATCCAAAATGAAAGAAGCCTGTCAAACCGCCAAAATTCTCTACACAGGACACAGGCTGGTAAAACTGCTTGGCCCCAAATACACGCTACCCCTCATGGGAAAGGAAGGCTGACTTAGATGACAGCCATGAGCCCCGGGGGATAGAGCCACAGCTACAAAGGAGGGTCCGCACTTCTTGACACCTAACGGAATTTTCTCGGCTGGATTTAGTAGTGACTTAAGACGGTCATAGCTCTCTTTTGCTTTCAGTCTTCTCCCCTTTTGAACCGGAACGCCTATGACGGCCAACCTACGTCTTTCCTACTATTGTATTTTGAGAGAGGTTCATTTGTTTCTTTAGTGTCGCGGGTCCACAAATGCAAAGAAATCGTGTCCCAGAATGAAAAATGGGTCATTCCCGGAGTTCCCCCCTACCTGATTTAGGTGATTTAGATGATAAAACTGGGAACTTGTGAGCCGATGAGATTGGGGACTTTGAGCTGATGCTCTCCTAGGTTGAGACTTTGGGGAATCTGAATGGAGGTGAATGCATTTTGCATGGGGGGCAGATGTAAGCTTCGGTGGCCAGAGGATGGAATTACCCACAGGAAGTTAGAAGAACAAATTTGCGTTATTCGAGCAGCTAACTTTGCAGTAGATTTCTTTATGGCAGCAATACAACCAATAGTCCTAATACAGACACCTTTACGATGAGTGGGGGGAGGAGGGGTGGAGACATAGTTTGCCCATGAGATTAAAAAAGCAACAACAGCCACCTCAATACATGAGTAAATAAATGAGAAAAAAAGTCTTGCCCCATCCAATTCGAGTTCCCCCAGATAAATGATATCTTCATCTGTGCTCATCAGAACCACAGGATAAACTCTAGGAGGTGTTTCAGTATAATGTTCCAGTCCCAAAACATACACTTAAGAAATCTGCTTTGTGGTTCTGAGCCTTCGTTTCTACAGAGTAAAATGGGAACGGGCAATATGTACTCTGTGCCCAGGTACTGAGCCGTGGACTATCCATGGCTTTGTTCCCAGCAGTAACATACTGCAATTGAAGAAGATGCCTTCAGCAGAACCATACCACCATTCCCTAGCCAGTAAAGTAGTAAAGACACTCTCCAACGATATGTTTTTCTTGAACATACATAGGTCATACATAGGTCCATGGCTTCTATTCATAACCAATACTTAACCTCAAATTTTCTTTCTAGTTCAAGCTCATAAGTTCCAGATTCAAATTCTAGATGATCTTCAAACTCAACAGGTCAAAAATACCAGGGGGCTCCCTTGATCACCATCAGCATCCTTCCACCCATCCAGCTGCCATCTCAGAAACCTCCCTCCCTTCACAGCCCTTATCTGGTCACTCATCAAATCTGTCCATCCTACCTTTGAATTGCCTTTTGACTTTATACTCAACTTTCCACTCACATATGTTCACAAAGAGGCACACCCTGGTCACCCCTCACTGAGACTCTCCCTTCACGCACTCCATACACTCTTGTCAGAATTATCTTTCTTTCTAATTCAAAAATATGATTGTATCAGTTCCTGGATTAAAATCTTTAATGACTCCTGTGATTTACAGAATAAAATTCGAATCCTCTACCATGGCTAGCCCCAACTAGCTTTTCAACCTCTTCCCCCGTCATTATTCCTTGAAAAATCCTACTTCTAGCAAGCCGTGCTACTGGTCACTGCTCAAAGACAAAGGAAGTATGTGGGAAAAAATGGAAGTACTCTGATATAATTGTCCTGAGAAGTCTAGCTAACTTCCCCTCTCCCAATGCACCCTCTCCCTCATCTTCCTCAGATCCTGAGTACTGCACCTTTCAACTTCTCAAAATCTGTTATCAGATTCTTCATTCACACTGAGGCAAATAATTGATAACATTTTAAAGTGGTGTTGGTGCTGACTGACTGCCTTTAAATAGATTTTGTTCAGCTCGTGAAAGAGGGACCAGTGGGGTGAGTTTGGTTCAAATGTGGATTAGAGGAACAGGGGCTTGTACAGCCCACCAGGAAAGGTGTGAGGATGTAAGTTTGCCAAGTTGGAGGCAAAATTGGTTAATGTTCTACAGGGCAATAAAACCATAACCTCTGGGGCTATCTTTTCTACCGGACAAAAATTGTGTGCCTCTATTCTAGACAAGGTCTACAAGTTAACATGTAACTTCAGAGTCTGAGCCTTTAATTAATAGTAAAAAGCCAAGCCAGACACAGGTACCTTCCTCCAGATAATTAAATAATTCTCCATCGAGCCTGTTCAAGAATGCTTCAGTATAACACTGAAAGGATAAACCGTCCACCTTTTTACTTATTCCCAAGTGGTTTTTTTTTTGTTTTGTTTTTTTATTCCCAAGTGCCTAATGATTTTTTCAAACCCATCAGTGGAGGCGACCACACTGCAGGACTTTCTGGCATCGGTCAGTAGATGTACACAGGTTAGATTCGAATTCTAATATGTGCTCCTCCCTTTGATACCAACTATGAATATAGCTTTGCTGGTAGAGCAAATCATGAAATTAGGGTGGTACTGCTCTGTATGGCTAATACCATCCGTGGAGCTCAGGGATTTCAAAGATAAAATTTGATCCACTAGGCTTGACTCGAGTGACCCAAGTCTAGCTAAGACTTCAAAAAGCAAACCGTACCTATTTTCTGTGTATCATTTCCTGGAAAACCCACCAGGGCAACTCACTGATGCAGAGGCAACCCGGAACAAGGGGAAACCACTGCTTCTGGAATAGGCAGACCCGAATTTGAATCCTAATTCAACCACTTAGCTGTGGTCTCTTAGCAACTTAGTTTCCTCACCTGCAAGAGTATAAGTATCAAAACGGATGGAGAAATGGTTCCCAAACCAGGGCTTGCCTGCGAAAAGGCATTTTCCAGGTTATATAGAAATAATAATGATTTCGTAAGTATGTAATGGGCGACGTGGACCACACAATTAGATTTGAGAGTTCAATGTAAATACCATTAGTTTTTAAAGTTTGAGACTATCCTTCCCGGTTTGTGCGGGTGGTAAAATGTCTTTTTTGTTATGAAGTAGTTTTTTAAGTGGTTTTACAGGGCAAGATAAAAGTGGGCAGCCCTATGTCCGTCTCAAGATGACTTTTTTGATACTGCCCTGGGAAGTACTGTAAGAGAGCGTGTGGTTTTAGCTTTGGGAACTGAAACTATGTATGCAGGGAGCTCTTGTTACTGTAGTACACAGTGCCACTACTTGTATGGTGATGAAAATATGATCCAGCCGATCCCAAAGTTTTCTGGAGAACACACACTAAGGCAGCAGCTCCCCTAGGAGTCCAACTGGGGCCAGGCATCTCACAGAGAAAGAACTTGAGGGCCATGGGCAGCATGGAGTCTTTGGATTAAGCCCTGGCCTTCTCTCTTTAAGAAGAGGAATTTCATCCCCCCCACTTACTTTCACTTCTGGGAGGCGGTTGCAGGGTGGGGGGTGAGTAATATGATAGGAACCTAAGGCTTTAGTGGCTGGGGAACCTCCCCAGCCTAAAAGTCAGTGATGAGAGGGAAGAACCCAGTTTGCTGCAGGACAGCAGGGACAGAGAAGGAAAGGAGGGCATGGTGCTCCTATCTGGGAAACTGGGGGGTGGCGAAGGAGCTCTAACTGGCCAGGGTGGGTCATGCTGCAATGTTTGCAGGGGAGCTAGGACAACCTCAGGACTTTTGTCAGGATGAAGAGTGCTGGAATAATACCAGGGAGTCCTACTGGTCTCTTTGAGCTGACCATGCACATTTTAAATTCCTTTTTTCACTTGACATAGATGTACTTCCTTGAAAGAAATAAAAATAAGCCAGAGATGAAAATCAAATTCACTCATAGCCGAATTTAGACACAATCCTGTTAACATTTTAATATATAACCTCTGTGTCTTTTTACCCTAGGTAGACTTTTTTTTCCAACAAAAAAATAACACGTTATTGTACATACAGTTTTCTACCTTTTTTTTCATTAAACAAAAGAGCCAACATTTTTCCATGCCCTAAATGTACCCTGTTATTTTAATTGCTATGTAGTACTATTGTGCAAATGTGCCATAATTTAACAAACAGTGGGTGGGGGCATTTAGGTTTCTACACACACACACACACACACACACACTATAGGGCAATGGTAGTTCCTGTAGCTAAATCCTTCCATATCAAATGCTAATTGCAGACTCTAGGTAATGGGCATTTGAGTATCCACTGTACTATTCCTTCAACTTTTCTGCCTGTTTAAAATTTTTTTATAATAAGATTAAAATGAGAAATTTTTAGCATCCTCGAGTATATAATGAGTTCCTCTAAGTAGCACGGCTGGGTCAAAGAAGATGCCAGTTTTCAAGGTCTGCAGTGAAAGCTGGATGATGAGTTCTCTGGCTGAACAGCGGCATGGGTGGGATCCTCCCCGCTGGCCCAGCGCCCCCCATGGAGCGAAGTGGGGAGCTGCTGCCCCGGCCCACGCACCTCTCCAAGAGCTCCCTGTGTGAGCTTTCGCACGGCCTCCCTGAAGAAGACAGCGGAGGGCCAGTCTGCCAGGCGCGCAGAATCAAAGCTGCAGGCACTGGGAGAAGAAAAGGGCCAGTGTGCATTCGCGAAACTCCAAAGCT
>CM053609.1:43552885-43577260 GCA_028646535.1 Procyon lotor | reverse complement strand
CAGAAGGAGCCTGCAGGCTCTCCTCCCTCCTCAGAGGTCTGGTCTGCAGGAATGGCCAAGTTCATTCCCCAAGATGCTGGGAATTCGGATGAAAATAGAAATGTGCTTGCCTGCTAGCTGGGACAGGGGTCAGTGTTTATGTCAATAGCTGTGTCCTCTGGCTAAGGCCAATGTGGGGGAGGGGGAGCCAATAAAGTTTACTGGAACTGGTGGCCCTGAAGTGAAGGGGACCCAGGCAAACATGTCACATGCAATAACGAATTTGCCTTTGCAAAGAATCTGTACTCAGAAAACTGCAGAGTACTCATGAAAGAAATTGAGGAAGACACAAAGAAATGGAAAAACATTCCATGCTCATGGATTGGAAGGACAAATATTGTGAAAATGTCTATGCTACCTAAAGCAATCTACACATTTAATTCAATTTCTATCAAAAATACCATCAACTTTTTTCAAAGAAATGGAATAAATAAATAATCCTAAAATTTGTATAGAGCCAGAAAAGACCCCAAATAGCCAGAGGAAGGTTGAAAAAGAAAACCAAAGCTGTGGCATCACAATTCCAGACCTCAAGCTCTATTACAAAGCTGTAATCATCAAGACAGTGTGGTACTGGCACAAAAACAGATACGTAGATCAAGGAACAGAATAGAGAGCCCAGAAATGGACCCCCAACTCTATGGTCAACTAATCGACAAAGCAGGAAAGAATGTCCAATGGAAAAAAGGTAGTCTCTTCAAAAAATGGTGTTGGGAAAATTGGACAGCCACATTGAGAAGAATGAAACTGGACCATTTCCTTACCCCACACACAAAAATAGATTCAAAATGGATGAAAGACCTCAATGTGAGACAGGAATCCATCAAAATCCTTGAGGAGAACACAGGCAGCAACCTTTCCGACCTTGGCCACAGCAACTTCTTCCTAGAAACATCACCAAAGGCAAGGGAAGCAAGGACCAAAATGAACTATTGGGACTTCATCAAGATCAAAAGCTTTTGCACAGCAAAGGAAACAGTCAACAAAACCAAAAGACAACTGACAGAATGGGAGAAGAAAATTACTTTTGAAAGTTTGCAAAAATAGCCCCTTCTCCCTGGCGGTTAGTGCTGAGAGTGCTCCGTGTGCTCTGGGCTAGGAACATACATTTATTATTTTAAAAATCTATAAAAAGAGGTGCCTGGGTGGTTCAGTCGGTTAAGTGTCCAATTCTCGATTTCAACTCAGGTCATAATCTCAAGGTTCTGGGATGGAGCCCTGCATCAGGCTCCATGCTAGGTGTGGAACCTGCTTGGGATCCTCTCTTCCTCTCTCCCTGCCCTCCCCCAACCCACTGTGCATGTGCTCTCAAAAAAAAAAAAAGGAAAGAAAGAAAAAAATCCTAAAAAACATCTTTGAAATTTTGCAAAATGAAACACAATACTTTTGTGAACACCAACAGTGCTCTTTAAGAGCGGAGTGAGTTTGACAGTAGGGTTGCTTTTCATAATGCTCTTCAACAATGGGCTGATGTCAAGGTGTAACTCAGTGAGGGCACTCCTCCAAGCAGCTTGCTTAAACAACACCTTCACCATCTCCACCACCTACAACAGCATTGCTCATTGACTCTCCAACAATCCTGGGGCTTGATCAAGCCCCTGCTAGAAGATGATGACGGAACTGAGAGTCCAAACCAGGTTTCTCCCCCTGTGCACTTGGCTCCACCAAAACTGAATAACTTGCAGGCAACTGTAAAAGAGTCAGAGAAGTAAAGACATCTCTTCTCTTTCTCTCTCTCTCTTTTATAAAGATTTATTTATTTATTAATTTGAGAGAGAGAGAGAGTAGGAGGAGAAACAGATCTCCACTGAGCAGGGAATCTGACACGGGGCTCGATCCCAGGACGCCAGGATCATGTCCTGAGCAGACACTTAACTGACTGGGCTACCCAGGCACCCAAGACGCCTCTTCTCTTATAAAGAGAACTATTCTCTTATCTCATGGGCCAGAGAAAAGCAATGAGGAACAGAATAATGGAGGGAGCTAAGTGAGTCTAGCTTGAATGTGAAGGGTTTGAGTGGAGAAGCCAAGAAGAGAGACAGAGAGTTTCACAGCGGTGGGGAGAGGGCTGGAGAGAACTGCTTGGGTAAATGCCCAGACTCGAAGCCTGAAGGTGGAGGTGGAGGGTAGAGATGTAGGTCACAAGAGCTGTCCTCTACTCAGGCGGCCGTTTAACAAAATTCCACAGACTGACTGGGTGGCCTAAACAACAGACTTTTATCTTTTCACAGTTCTGGAGGCTGGAAATCCAAGACCAAGGTGCTGGCAGTATTGGTTTCTGGGGAGACCTATCTTCCCAGCTTACAGATGACTGCCTTCTCAGCTGTCCTCACACAGCCTTTCTTTTGTGCTTGTGTGGAGAGAAGACGTCCACTTCTTAAAAGGATGCCAACCAATACCATTAGAACAGGGCCCCACCCTCATGCCCTCATTAAAGCTTCACTACTTCCTCAAAGACCCCATCACCAAACACAGTCACACTTCGGGTTAGGGCTTCCACATGTGAGCACAGTTCCGTTCCTAACGGGAGTCAAAGGTGTGGTGGGTGGAGTGTCCCGAGAACACAGCTAAGGAGAAAATCTAGACTTGCCAATGAAAACGATCTCCTCAGGCCCAGTGGGCTCTGGGACAGAGGCTAGTTCTACCTGGTAAAGGACAGAGAGCTAAGAGGCTTTCCGGCGCAGGGAGGAACCGGTGCTGGTTCTGAAAAGGGATTAATGTGTGGCCTCACAGCCTCGTCAGTCAGTTGCAGAACCCTACAAACCAAACCCCTGGCTCGGCCGCATTCGAGCCCTGCGACCTTGGGCCGGTTACTTGGATGCTCACAGCCTCCTTTTCCTTATCTGTCAAACAAGGCTAACCCTAACTACCCCGTTTACCGCAGAAGGTAGAAAATTGAGGTCGGGTGAGGAGGAGCCATGGGGGAGAAGAGCTGTCGACATCCCCACCCCAACACTCTCCCAATTGCACCTGCACCTTGTAATCTACTATGAACTGAAAGGAAATCGTGGTCATAAAGGTGCTGGGCCCGCCAGAAGATGCCATATCAACTCTATAAAGGACAATATCAACAACAGAGATGGGGATGGTCGCAGAAGCTGTACTTGGGTGTTTTGTCGATTCAATACCCACACGGCCACCTGGGTGTGAGAGCTACAGCTGAGGCCAGCGCTCATTACAGTGGTGGCGGTGAACTGCCCCAAAGGGGGACAGCCACAGGATGCCAGGCTGAAAAGGAACTGTCCCCCCGCTCCTTCAATAATGTGCCCAATTACTTCCTCTTCTGCTCCTGGTCTCTCCCTTCCTCCCTTCCTCCCACCTGCCAAAACTTAGATGTAGGGGAGGCAAGAGCAGGCACGGATGATGCCCCAAACCCTCCCAAACCTTGGGCGCAGGGTGGGCATGCCCCACTTCTTTTCACTATTACGACTGTGAGTGAACCCGGGGGTATGCACTAGGCTTGGTGGTCTGTCTCCCCACAGCGATGGAGGCTCCAGGGGCCTGGGGCTGCCATCTTGCCGCTCTTGCCCAGGCCTCACCCAGGGGCTCGGGGACAGCGGGGTTCGGGGCTCGGTGCAGGCTGAAGAGCAGGGAGTGGCTAATGTCTAGGGAGCCCACTCTCTGGGGAGCCAGCCGGCAAGAGGGGAATGAGAAGGAAAATGCCATTCCTGCCTCTGCCTTGGGAGAAGTCTTCCAAGGCTTGGCTTCTTTCTGGGGAAAGGGAGTGATACCACCCTCACAAGGAGCCTGTGAGCAGTACGTGACAGGACGCAGCTCAAATGCCAACGACGGGGCCAGGCACGCGGTCATCCCAAAGAGGGGTGCAGCCGGGGCTCTCGTGTCATTGGGATGCTCACCCCGCCCCCACCCAGCTGGGAGGGGCGCCCGCTCCACATTCCTCCTGTGGCATTTGTTCATGTACAGAATTCGATATTATACTTGAGTAAATTCAGTCTTGATGGAACGTCTATCATGTGCCAGGCACTGTTTTCAGTACACTCAATCCTCACAAGTCTACATTATTATTCCTGTTTTATGCATGAGGAAGCTCAGCGCAAGTGAAGTAACTCTTCCAAGATGGGATTTGAAGCCCAGAACGTCGGAATCCGGAATCTATGCTCTCAGCCTCTATATAAATTGCCTCCCGCCCCTTCCAAGGTACTGCCTTTTTTTTTTTTTTTAAAGATTTTATTTATTTATTTGACAGAGGTAGAGATCACAAGTAGGCAAAGAGGCAGGCGGGGGTCGGCGGGGAGAGAGCTCGATCCCAGGACCCTGAGATCATGACCTGAGCCAAAGGCAGAGGCTTTAACCCACTGAGCCACCCAGGCGCCCCAAGTGCTGCCATTTGTTTGCTTAGGACTCCTTCTTCTGATTTAAGTCATAAGCATTTCATTTTTTTTTTAAAGATTTTTTATTTATTTGACAGCGAGAAACACAGCCAGAGAGGGAACACAAGCAGAGGGAATGGTAGCGGGAGAAGCAGGCTTCCCGCGGAGCAGGGAGCCCGATGCGGGGCTTGATCCCAGGACCCTGGGATCTGACCTGGGCTGAAGGCAGACGCTTAACGACTGAGCCACCCAGGCGCCCCAGTCATAAGCATTTCAAGGGTCGGCTGCTTGTTTCATCTCCTTCCTCTTTTACCCAGTATAGCATCTGGCACACAGTGGGCACACAGGAAAGAGCCACCACCATCAAACACATGTGTTATGTACTAAACATGTCACAAACACCACCTCATGTATGCACTAGGAGCCCTTACGTTCATTCGTCAGATGAGAAAATGGAAGCTCATAACAGAAAGATTATGTGACATGTATGTGATCACATGCCCACATGTGATCACATGTGACCATTGTGCCCTAGATCTGCCTGATTCAGGGGAGCACGTGCTTAATGGTAAGATACCAGGTCCTTGGATGGCAACTCTACATGCAGACACGGGAAATACATATACTTAAATAAATAAAACCTCTCTTTCCCTTATTTTGCACACAGGCATACATACACCTATATCTTCTTTATATACGTGCATAAAATGCCAGTATGTGCATAGATCGGCTGTGAAAGCCTGCATCTCCAGAACGTTGCTTTGGGAAGGAGGGGGAGCTGATAGGCAAGGAGGAGTCTTGGGTTTCACTGCACGCCTTTCTGTAGCTTGTGAATTTTGAATTGTGGGTATTGTCTACTTAAAAGCAATGGGACGTTTTTTAAAAGACTGCTGTGTTTTTGGTAGAAAAGATACTGGATCCCGGAGACCTGGACTCCAATCTCATCTCTGCCACTGGATAAATGTGAAGGACAATCAAATTTATTTTCAGTTTCTCAATCCATACAATGGGTAGGGGAAGAGCTGCCGCATCTCCCCCGAAGGGTCGAATGAGATCATCAGCGCAGACGCGTTCCACGCGGTGGTCCAGCCCTGCCCCTGCAGTACATGAGGATGTCCTAGTTGTTTGTCCCAAGCACGAGCACCCACTCTGGAAGCCCGAGGCCCTTGTAAAAAACAGCATGGCCTTGTCAGAGATAAGTGGCATCTCCAGGTTAGGAAGGAGCTTTAAACGCTTAGCCGACACCCATGGCCAGAGCAGCATGAAGCTCCAAATGGAATCTTCAAGCAAAGCGTTCATATTTCCCCTTCAGTCCCCGAAACACACATCACAGGGAGTGGTCTCTTTGCTCTTGGAGTTTAAGAAGATCCAGAGAAATGAGAACGAGGCAACGAGGCAGGAACAAGGCAGGCAGCCCTTCCCCGACTGTGGAGACGAGTATGGAGATGATGGTAGAAGGCGTTGGTTGGTGGTATGGCCCTACTGCTGTTTTCCGCACGGTCAGAGGAAGATTCCAGGTGCAGGGAAGCCACGGCCTCTGTGGTGTCCAGAGCTGGGTGATCTCTGCCTCAGGAGTTCCATGACCCCAGTTCAGCAAGCCCAGCTTTTTTTTTTTTTTTTGGTCCAGATAACAAAGCTTTCCTTACAGAATCTTCTTTTCAAAAGTAGAATTGGGGTAGGGGTGAATTCCAGGGGATTTTCTATTTTCCGAGCCACAGGAAGGACAGGGCAAGAGCCTGGGGATTAGAAAATTTCCAATCCCAAAGTCTAAGTGACCTTGGCCAGGTCTCTTCCCTTCCCTGGGTCTGTCCTCTCACCTGTATTAGAGGGGATTGAACTGAGTCATCTGTTTGGTTCTCTCCATCCCCAAGATCGTATGTCCTAGAAACTCTGCCTTGGGTTCAACTCACGTTGTCCTTA
Organism: Procyon lotor; assembly: GCA_028646535.1. Taxonomy (NCBI): domain Eukaryota; kingdom Metazoa; phylum Chordata; class Mammalia; order Carnivora; family Procyonidae; genus Procyon; species Procyon lotor. Next base: position 43,570,970 of record CM053609.1, on the reverse strand, counting down.
CCCACATGCTGCCAGCCTTGTGTCTCTGACAGATGGAGACATCTGCTGTGTTTCCTCATCCCTGTCATCAGCATCTGGAGGCCATAGAGAGGAAGGAGTTTCTCTCTTGAGATGTGAACACCCCCTCAGGGGAGAGGGCCACCTGACGAACACCAAGGAAACCTTGCATCTCACACTTCCCCTCTGGAGCAGGACCATGGGTAAGAAACGGACCGTGTGCACGGGAGTGTGTGTTCTCATGCATGCACCTGTCTATGTTCACTTGCATGCCTTAGCAGGAGGGGCCAGGAAAGTGTGACTGTGTAGCTGTCATGCTGAGTTGTGGACATGTTCTCCTAGAAACAAGGTGAGTTCCCAACAGCACCGTTTCCTATAGATGTGGGCAAGTTTCTATCATTTCAGCTCCCATGTGAGTTATCTTTAAGGGTTTCTGGGGTTTAGTTTGGAAGTATTATTACCACTTAACGCAGTTCCTTCAGCAAGATCTTCTGAGTCCCAAGCAGACAGTTTATATGTTCTCAGCACACGACATGTGTGAACTGGGACTGCACGTACTTCTCGTAATTCTACCGCGGTACCTTAACTCAATCATGGGCACATAATCGCAATCATTGATTAGTTCAATCAAAATGGAACAAGGATTCTCATTTCACGACTTACTAAGTCTCCCTATGTGTTTGAACAATAGGATGACCAACTCTCCCCAGGTTACCTGGGACTGTCTTGGTTTTTAAAACGAAGTTCCACATCTGGGGAACCCCTCACTCCTCAGGCAAACCAGGCTGCGTGATGATGTCTTTAAGAAGACAGGGAATCCATTGTGGGTAGGGGCTCTGCTCCATTCTCCTCCCCAGGAACACAGAGGCTATGCAGGCAAATACTTCTAAGCCCCTGTCCACCGATCCTGGCCGTGGTTGTGGGCAGCTGTTCCCTGAGAGGTGCCCAGAGGAAGGTGCAGAGGCCTCAGAGCATCAGCCTCACGGATATTGCTCACGTGGGCAGGCAGCTGGGGTCCACTTCTCAGTGTAAAACAGTCTTCACCCATCTTGCTTGAGTCAGCTGTGCGGTCAGGGCCGGACCAGCTCGTTCTCCAGGCCTTCTGCTAGCACGTGACTCGTGCTTTTCTTAGAGCATTCACTCAGCAGCCCTCGCAGAACTGCCTCCCTGCCCTCTGGGTCCTCGCACGCCTCCTCATGTGATGGGAGAAAGTAAGTGGGATACGTGGGAGGAAGCGCTGGCATGTGATCAGAAGCTGTGGGTGAATTCTCCTTATCCTCTTCCCCAGGAAGTGAGGGGGATGGGAAAAGTCTGTTTTATCCCAAAGATCTCGATGAGTCTGGCTAAGTCTACTCTGGAACATCAGAGAATATCTAAACAGGGGCCAGGAATAGAGGTCAAGGGCATTCGAATGCACTGTGTGAGGACATGCTCACTGACTTGGGGCCCTGAATCCGTATGAGCCCAGTCCAGCAACCTGACATCGGCCGAGTGCAGTTTCTCCATGTCTGTATTATTGACATTTTGGGCCAGACATTTCTTTGCTGTGGGGTGGGCGGGGCTGCTGTCCTGGGCACTGTGGGATGCTTGGCAGCATCTTGACCTACTAGATACTACAGCCTTGACCTACTAGATGCCATTAGCACTGTCTCCCATTAGGACAGAAAAAAAAAAGTTATTTCCAGGCATTGCCAGATATCTTCTGGGGAGAAAATCACCCCTAGCTGAAAACCTTGAAATTAGAGCAGACCAGACATCCCTTGTGTGTCACAACCTCATGGAAACTTCAGTCTAAGCTACAGATTTTAATGCATGTTACATGACAAACTAGTTCCCCAGGATGTTCAGTTTTTGCACAGAGAAAGTACTCTGGGGACAGGTAGATATAGAGAATTCCGTGTTCCACAGTACAAAGTATTGGGGAAATGCTGCTTGATACATAAAAAATCTTTCCACTTATGGAGAGTCAAAATGTATCAGGATATTAAAGGTTGTAAAACATCCTGACAGCAAGGAAACCTGTTCAACACTGCTTTTTTATGGCCACCAAGCGCGTCCATCAGAGATTCCAATCTTAACATCTGAGCGCACAAAACCACTGAACCACTCTCAGTTCCAAATCCAAAAAACCAAGGGAGAGACTCATTGACCTAGAGTAGGCTGTTTCAAGATTCCCAGACCAGTCAATGGCCTCAGGATCAGTTAACTATCTGTCTGCTTTTATTGCAATCAGAGATTATATATCCCTGGTGAGGGTGGAGTAGGGTGGGTGTGGAGCCATTCCCCAAAGAAGGGACATAGTAAGCAGACAAAACAACAGATGCCTAGCATAGTTCTTTAACAGCGATTTCCTTTAAAAATTCTTTTTTTCCTTTGTGCTTTCCCTAAATGCCTAAGCAACTTCATCATCTTGATTTCTGCTCAGAGTTCATGGAAATTGGTGGCAGCATATCTAAATTGCTGCAAAAGTTACAAGGACATGAAAAAATTTTCTTAAATTCTTGAATTAAAAGAGACAGGTTACTCAGTATTTCCAGGGATTGAAGATAAGTGCCCCTGTGACTGGCAAAGGTGAAGTCAGCTGTGTATTTAGATCCACAGCTCTTACTGATTACATTCCAGGTGGTTATCGTTTTAAAGGTTGGCTACCATGAATAGCCAGGTAAAGAAGAGTCTTTGAAAAGGTAAAGCAGCCCGGAGAAGACCAGGGCATCATGATCAGGCTTACTCAACTACCGTTCTGAGCAAGGGATGCTATCACTTTAAACACTGTGTTCTGGTTGCTATGGAAACCAGATAAGTGGGTTGCCAACACAATCTTCAATCTTCCTATGAAAATTAAAGCACCTTGCTCCAAGTAGAGAGCAGATGGGAGAAGCACAGGTGTGAGACATATTTCTTATTACTGGGGGAGGGTTAGGCCAGGTGAAGGATGAAGAGAGACAGTTGCTAGTTCATGGGAAGAAAATAAAATTTGTAGCTACTGGCTACTGAAATCTTAACTCTTTGCTGTATCAATCAAGACAGAGGTTTAAGCCTAACTTCTAGTTCCATTTCTACCACCAATTTTCTTGGTCAAGATATTTAAGTGAGATTTGGTGCCAAGTTTGGAAGTCAGTTTCAGAACAGAAAATGGTTGTGTTTTAGTTGGCCTGCTCCTTTGGGTTATTCTTTTTTAAAATTTTTAAAATTTTAAATTTTTTATTTTTTAGAGTGAGGGGGAGGGGTAGAGAGAGAGGGAGAGAGAATCTTAAGCAGGCTCCATGGCCAGCGCAGAGTTCAACACGGGGCTCAATCTCTGAACACTGAGATCATGGTTTGAGCTGAAATCAGGAGTTGGATACTATGCCCTCTTTTGGTTATTCTTATAAAATATCTTAAGCACGTAAGAGTAGAAAGAATAAGATGCTACACTGCCATGTACTGATTACACTGTTTAAAAATAAAACATTATAGATACACTGAAAGTTGCTTGTGCATTTTTGTCCCCTTCCTGGTTAATCTCATAGAAATGTCTCATGTATGTGTCACTTCCCTCTATATGGAAATTGTAGTTACTAAACTTACTAGGTTTTCAGCTATAAGCAATATAAGAACATTAAATACAGAGCAACTAGAGCAGCCCTCTAGGATAAGTCTTTCTATTTGGGATTCGGATCAGTTTCTCCTCCAACCCCAACTCCGAACAAATGTGAAAAAAAAAATAGGTGTAGTCAGGAGTCAGTATGTCTGAGTGTAAATGCTGCATAGCACAACTGCATTGCCAATGCTGATTTCCTTTCCTCGTTCATTCAACAAAGATTTATCGAGTGCCTGTTGTGTGCCAGGCAATGTGCTCAGCACTGAAGAAGAAGTAAAAAAAGAATCCAAAGACTCTGACCACAAAGAGCTTAGTAGGGGAGAGAGACAAGATGAATAAAATCTATAGGAAGCTGAAATGTAAATAGGGAGACAAAAGACCAGGTTTGAGGAAGAAGATGAAGAGGTTATATATAATTTCAGATAGGGTTATCCCTGATTCCCAAGACTTCACGATGAAGGTACATTTGTCAGAAATTCATCATATGCCTTACAACACCGGTTTTAGGAAGAGGAAAGCACAGATGAACAATGACAGGGATGATGACCTCTAACATTTCTCCTACAATTGAGAAAACAATAATTCTCACACTTGCATCATTAATCAGAGGGGACAAAGCTAACTGCTTATAAATCAATTAATTATCCTGTTCTCAAGCTGAGGGTTTGTAAAGCAATTGCAAGTGCTCTAACTCAGGTAAACAGAGGAGACGGAGAAGCAAAGACAACCTAGGGAATCTGTGCACGCCTAAGTAGGTACCATTTTTAACTCTTATCTCTGTTACCCAAGGAAATCAGAGTCCCACTGTAGGAAGGCTGTGGTTCTTATCCTGTTCCCTCTGGATAATTCAAGGCCATGACCAGGCCTTGACACCTCCAGGAGAAGAAACACTCATTCCTCAAACCTCTACCACTCCAGGCTCCAAACCACAGCTCACCAACTCACAATTCCACCCTGTCTTTGGTTCCTCAGGAACCAAACTGGACAAAGAACAGGATGCTCAAGTAGGAGCTGCAAATTTCATGCAACTCCATATCTTACTTGCTCCAACCCTGCTTCCAGACTGAAACCTTGGATACAAACAGTTGAGTTATAGCCAGTTATCCAAACTATTCCTGCAAGAGTAAATGTCTGACTGCCACAGAATTGCTAATTACTTAGTGTAATGGGAGGAGTTCTGTAAGGAGAAATACAGAGATCAAGCCTGGGTCCAGAATGGAAACATCTCTGATATTCCCAAACCTTGCACTGCAGAAGCTCTAGTAGATCATGCTTTGGCCCTGCAATCTAGAAATGGAACTAGAATGGAACTAGAAGTTAGGCTTAAACCCCTGTCTTGATTGATGTAGCAAAGAGTTAAGATTTGTGAAGCAGCCAGTAGATACAAATTTTGTCTTCTTCCCATTAACTATTTGATACCTAGTATGCAATTAGCCACATGCCTTATTTCACACATGTACCATCAGAAGAACCCAAGCCAAGCTAAAAAATTGAATTGCCAAGATAATTTAGAAATGTCAAAAGACCTAACAGCTTAACACACAAGCTAAATGTCTTGACTGTGCTCCTTTCTCTTTTTAAAATGAGATGTGTGGTCCCGGAGTTCTGAGCTTAGCCTTAGAACTAAACACCTTTTATGGCAAGGCCCACTTCGTAGGATACTTCTCTCCCTTCTTGCCCCATTTGAGACACTTACTAATTTTACTGGGGAGTCTTTGACTTTTCAGGTGTTGGGCACACCCTCTTCTGGTCAGTTAAGGAAAAACTTACCGCTGTTAGGAAAAGAACTATTGGGAATGATACAAATGGTGGTCAAAAAGGGGGAATATTCTGATACAACTGATAAGACTTCCCTCCTTTCTTATTGTGATTTAGTGATCCTATTTTCTAACAGATAAACCTACTCTTCAGATTCCCTACATTTTGCTCTGACCTAGTGACAAGGGACCACTCTAGGCAAGACTCAATAAAATCAAGTCCCGGAGAAAATCTGTTCAGTCCTGGCACACTTCACATTCCAGAAGACACCTGAAGGTGAGGGAAACGCTTTGGTTTGCAACTCTGCACATTTTGTGCTAAGGCACAACAAAGCATAGTGAGTGCTTAAAAAAAAAAAAAAAAAAAAAGCGTGGCCTTTGATGTGGGACTAAGTCTGAATCCCAGTTTTGCCATTTACCAGCTGTGGGATGCTGGTCAAGTTACTAAACATCTCCATGACCATTTCATCATTTAAAAAGTGAAAAATAGCATTTCCTTAGAGTTCTGTAGTGAGGATTAAATGAGTTAATACCGAGAAAAGGCTTAGAACAGTACCTGGCACAGAATAACAGCATAAAAAGGAGAAGAAATCTGTAGGGGCTTTCTCCTAAAGCCTGGATGGTCTCTATAGGTGACGTGGCCCGCGCCTCGGATTACACCAACCCTTCCAAATGGAAATTTTTACTAGTAACTTCCTCCTGCAGATTTTACAACCTCCTCTGGCAAACCCATCAGGGCACTAAGCAATGCGATGAGCTAGACTCGTCTTTTTTTCTCTAACCCACATGTTGGGCAAGTCCTGAACCCCTTAAGTACCTATTCTGAAATGACAGACTACATTTCAATAATCATTTTATTAGTTACAGAAGAATCTCCACTAGTATTTACATAGTGCAAAAAAGCTGTTATTACCCCTAAAATGTGAAATAACAATTATCCTTTACACAACAAAAAAAACAAGATGAAAATCTTTTCATGTTATAATTCACCAATTTTGCTATTTTTTTATTAGAGCGTTACAATTAAGACATTAAATTATAAATTCATGTGATATATTTAGAAATTAAATTACAAAATAACACAAACATTTTTAGGATGTGTTGTGCCAACAAAGTTTAAATTTTTACCATTAATTAGGATTCAGCTTTCGGATTAGGTAAACAGTTTGGCTTATTCTGCGATGTGTATAAAGGCTGGAGGGGCAAGGGAGGAGGAAGATGTGTTCAAATAAATTATACCACAGGAAAACTTTAAAAGCAAAAAAATGATTATGTTTTTAAATGGAATAAGTTAATATTTTAACCTGTTGGCACAACGTACAGAAAATACTTAAATGACAGGTTTGTTTTTTTTTTAAAGCAAACAGCAGCTTTACAAATAGTAATACTTCTTTATACATATATTAAAGTAACAACGTGTTAAGATTTAACAGTTTTATGTTAAAGAGTTGAAAAATGAATGTAGAGTTCACTACTCATTTGCACATGACAATCCCCACCCTACCCACCTCCCCCAGCTTATTAAGAAATCAGACAAGTACATTATTTGGATATTAATTTTTCAATATTTAAACTATGTGAATTCCTTTTGACTAATTCTTTTCCAAATACTAGAAGCATATAAAATACCCTCTCTGCAAAAATGACCTCCAATCAAAGCCTTTAAAAACTTTTCAATGTATAACACACATTATTTTTCCCACTTTTAGTCAAAAGAAATATATTACATCATTTACAAACATATTTAAACCAAAAATTAAGCTAGTATGAACATTTGTCTTTTGAGAAGTAATCTTCACAGCAAACAAACCTACTGAAGCAGAAATCTAGTTCTGGGAGTGCAATTCATATTATAATTCATATACTTATATACTGAAATAGAAATCTAATATTAATTATTGCCATAAAACAACCTCTACACACTAAGAAAAAAATCACTATGGTTTTTATTTCTTGTGATAATGAACCCCCACTCTTATGTCTCCGAAGAGCCACCCACTCCCAGTTCCAAACAAAAAAAACAAAAAACAAAAAACAAAAAACCACTTTCCCAGTTTTCATACCTCCTCCTGTATAGAATATACAAATTCCAGAATTTATCTAGAGGAAACAAATTATAAAGACATTATTAATACTTATTTAAGCATACTTTCAACACAGTAGCATTTCCTTTAATAAATTTTGGAGAGTCCTCTAGAGTGACCTGTCTCATATAAAAAAGGCTGTGGTCCCTTGAGTTTGCTGGCAGAAGATCCTGCACATGCAAGAGCATTTATCGAACACATAATTGAACACTTCTGAAGTCTACGGTAAATTTAAAAGTTACTGGTGTTCTGAAGATTTCCTCAACTTCTCTTTTGATACAAATGTCAAAAATGTAAAATGACAATTCTCATTCAGAAGAGATATAAAATATAAGAAACCTGTGAAAAGCCAATACCTCAAGATCAAGAGTTATCTGAATCACTGACACCAAGCAAAGGAAATTTACACCATAAAAAGTATGAAAAGTTTTTAAACTCACTTTTAAGATTGTCAGTAGTTCAAAATCTCTATCATTTCCTTAAACCGACTAACACTTCCAAATGTGTGGACACCGTAAGGTCTGCCACATATACATCCATGATTACTATTTCAGAGGCTTCATTCCTTACATGTTTCATTCCTTTAAGTACTAGACTAAGTATGTTGTGCCTACGAAGTCTATACTGGAGAACAGTTTAGACAGGATAGGACAATAACGTCCCTTTAGCACGCTAATAAAGTTGACAGACTGACATTTTCTATACAGCAATGGTCCTAAACTTTCACAATGCACAAATAACTAAATCATCACCCAAGAATCTCATCCCTCCAGTATTCAATGCCAGCATTATAAAACATCAAACCTAGCATAGTAGTCCCAGTGAGTTCAGTAAAAAACCTGCCCAATTCTTCTCTCCCGCCTCTGTGAGGCAAAGCCCTGCCCCATGAAACCAGAGCAGGGAAAGCACTCTTCCCTCCTCGGTTCTGTGCCTGCCTGTGGGAGCTCCTGAGTGTAAGACTGGAGCCTGTGCCTGGGGGGCATGTGTGTGGCTGACTGGAGGCTGGGGTGGGGGAGGGGAGGAAGATGGAGGGATGGGAGAAAAATAGTCATCTGTAATTCTCCCAACATTACATAAACTTGTAGACGTCACTACCAGGTGACTGACCAGCAAATAAAACTTTTAGCTCAGTAAGTTTAAATTCTCCCAAGCAGAGAATTTACACATTCTTACAGAAGGGCAGAGATAAATAATAGTAATCAAGAAGTAATACCTGCCTAGATCTGTGTACTCTAAATCATCTAATAGTTTCAGCACAATTAGAACAACTTTCTCATTTCTTCAAAACTTCCTTTTCCAGCCTTTTGATTATCAGGATAAACATTATAAGTTGTGTAAATTTCCTCTCCCTGACCTCCTATCAGTAACTATGGTTGGTGCTATACGGCAGGTGCTCAAGGCTAGGGACAAAATAGGTATTTTTTTAAAAAGGTGAAATGGTTTTTCACTCAGAACAAGCTTGGATACTTAATCAATTCCAGACAATAAATTCAGAGGGTCCCAAATCAAAAGCATGCAAGAGAACACACCAGTATAAGACTCTGTTTCGGAATAGTTTACACGTAAGTGCTGCAGTCATATAATTGGTTACAGTTATTCACCTGCCACAATTTGCCTAACTGTATGTAAATACGACTATGTACAAGAGCATTCCTGAGGTAAGTAAGAAGTCAATATGAGACAGAACCTGTTCGGTCCTATCATGGGTGACTCTTCACTAAATAAGACAACATCTATCACTTCCCACAAGTAAGGCCAGCTCCAGTGCATTGTGGTGGCTCCTTTGCTCGCCCAAGTTTTGAGGCTCTGTTTTAGCCCATCCCAACTTTACCGATTACAATGATCAATGGCTTCTGAAATAAACATCTGTGGACCAAAGAAAAGTCGCATCAATTTTTAACACAAAACATTTGTGGGCTTGGCTACACTCAGCTTTTTATCTTCAGTCTTCCAACTCTACCTCCAGTTCTTTTTTAAAGAAGCCCAAATGATTTTTGACCAAATTAGAGCGAAGGAGGCATAGTCTTGAGGCAAACATTGGTAACCACTCCTATCCTTAGATCCTTGATCTTTAACTTTCAAAATGACTCTAAACAGGCATTCGAAATTTATTTTCTTTCTTTAAACCTACTGTTCTTTTGTTTTAATCATTATTTTCCATTAACAAAATACGCTCAAATAATTCTGAATTTCCACACAGCTCTTAGAAAAACACTTAGATGCTAATTAAAAGCTAAGCTACAGATTACAGTAAAACAAGTAAAAGACAGCTACAAAAATATTTGTCAGAAATTAAATACATATATTAAATACTGGACAGTGCAAAACGTTGAGATGAAGCATAAAAAAGAATGGCTGCAACCCTCACACAACTGGAGACAGACAGTGGGCATTTCCTGAGTTACAGACCTGGGGGCGGATAACTAAGATCAGAGGGATGGTTGTTCAGCGAGCTGCAGCTGCTAGGTTTCTGCTGCTCCTGACTTGCTTGGTGGTCAGTAGTCCAGGCCTCCCCGTCTATCCCTGGTTCTAGCACTTCAGGTGCCTCTGCCTCTTCTTCTCCACTCTGCTCTGCATGGTCTTCCTCAGAACCAGTAAGGGTTTTTCCAAGCTGGAGAGTCTCCATTGTTCTCTGGGTCTCGGAGACCCATGACTCAATTCTACTATTGAGCTGTACTTCTACAGATATGGGTTCATGAGCATAATCTTCCTCCTCTTCCTCTTCTTCATCATCCTCTTCTTCGAGCATGCCGGGGACAAGAGTGCTGGTGGTGCTGGTGATGGAGGAATTCAAGAGATCTCGGCAACTGCCATCCAAAGAACCAGTCTCTGTACTCTGCTGGGAGGCCCATTCCAGGTCATCGGGCTTCACTTCCTCTTTATCACTCACTGTGGACCTCCCAGGGTTTGGAGCTGAGGTAGTACTGCCTGCAGCCGGCAGTGATGGCTGCTTACCAACAGCGGCTGTATCAAAGGGAAGTTTACTGGGCTTTTCTGATGTGTCATGCTTACTGGAAACCTCTCTCTCATTTTCTGATGTTTCCAGCCCATCTGAGGTTTCCACCATGTTTCTCCAATTTGTTTCTGCAAATATCAAACAGATTTTTAAAAAAACCAGAACAGTTTCAGAATCACAACTCTTAAAAGAAGAACAAACTACAGAAATTTGTTGGCTCACCAAATGGTTGGAAAAACTAAAAGTTTATTTTAGTACTGTTTTAAATGTTACAAAAGGAAAACAACTCTTAAAAGTGTGCGTTTAAGATAAAGAAACAAGGAGGCAAAAGTAAGTGTATTTACACCTCAGAATGCAAAAGATCTTGTAACAAGAGGAGCAGATTAATGCTACATAAAATCCATATATTCATGAGAGCCGATGAATTGTTCTTTTGGTTTTCTTTTTTTTTTTGCCTAGAGGTGTACTGGGCCCAAGGATCCACAAGTCACAGATGGCAGAGCCAAGATGTCCAGCAGAAATAGTTCTAATTTGACATGTTTGTGTCATGCTCCCACAGCAAGTTATCTGAGAACTGTCTTAGGCTGTAATGGGACTTGTTTCCACTTATAATAAGCAAAGAAGCCATCCATGCATTTCTAACATTTGTGAAAATCTGTTTTATACTATATGTAGCTGGGCTCACCAACTGAATTTGGTAGCCAAAAAAAGAAGTGTTATTCTATAATACAGTGGTGATAATCTAAATTATTTTTAATGACAGGAAGTCAGTTTAAGACAAAAAAAAGTACTACGATTATGAAGAGACAAAGGACAGCTCCCCTATCCCTCATTTTTCCTGTGTTTCTCTTTCACTTTCTTTCATTTTTCAATTATTGAGGTATAATGGACATTTGGCATTGTATTAATTTCAGGTGTATAACATAATCAATTGGTATTTGCATATATTACAAAATGATTGCCTTACTAAATCAAGTTAACATCTGTCAGCATACAGTTACTCAAAAATTTTTTTTCTTCTGATGAGGATTTTAAGATTTACTCCATAGCAGTTTTCAAACATGCAATACAATATTACTAATTATAGTTGCCACATTATACATTATATCCCCATGACTTATTTATTTTATAACAGCAAGTCTCTACCTTTTGACACCCTTCACCCATTTTGCCCACTCCCCAAGACTCTGGCAACACATACAGAAACACACACACACACACACACACACACACACACACACACACACACACACACACACACACAATGTCTTCTTTATCCATTCATCCATTTGATGGTTGTTTCCATACTTGGCTACTGTGAATGATGATGAAATGAATGTGGGAGTAGAGATATCTCTTTAAGATGATAATTTCACTTCTTTTGTGTATATACCCAGAAGATGGATTGCTGGATCATATGGTATTTCTATTTTTAATTTTTTGAGGACCTTCCATACTGTTTTCTGTGGTGGCTGCACAAATTTACACCATCACAGTGTATAAGGATTTCATTTTTGCTATATCCTTGCTAACATTTATTTTTTGTCTTTTTGATAATAGTCATTTTAACAGGTGTCAGGTGGTATACCTTGTTGTAGTTTCAATTTGCATTTCACTAACATCATTAGTGATGTTGAACATTTTTTTTTTTAGTATCTTTTTAATATTGGCCATCTATATGTCTTCTTTGGAAAAAATGTCTATTCAGATCCTTTGCTCACTTTTTAATTGGATTGTTGGTTTTCTGCTATTCAGTTGTATGAGTTCTTTATCTATTTTGGATATTAACTTCTTATCAGATAGATGATTTGCAAGTATTTTCTCCCATTCGGTAGTTTGCCTTTTCATTTTGTTGACTCCCTCTGCTGTGCAGAAGCTTTTTTAGTATATGTGCTGCCGAACCGAGCACTGTGCAGAAGCTTTTTATTTTGATGTAGTCCCATTTATTTCTGCCTTTAAAAAAAATAATGCCCCCTTCTATTTGCATTATAGCTGCTATCTGCAGCTTGTAAATATGATGATCAAGCTGTAGTGATAAAGCAAGTCTACTCATATTAAACATATCAACTTGAATGTCACCTATCAACTATTCACTGATAAAAACCATATTTTGGGCACTTGAAGTCAGGGCCCATGGTTTGGAAAAAACCTTTCTTTCTTGCAGTTACTTCAAGTTTGAAGTAAGTTGTTTCCAGTCTCTCTCCTACCTCATGAAAAAAAAACAAAAAAACTACTCCTTCCTCCTATATTTTCATTCTTAGTTAATAACATTATCATTTCCATAGTCTCAAAACAGAAGAAAACTTATAGTAATCCTTGACCCTTTCTCCCTTACTTTATTCCACTGAACTTACATGTCACTTCTAGCCCAAAAACAACTAAATTTGGTTACTACTGTCTTAGCCCAAGCCTTCTTTATCTTGCTATACATCTATATATATTCCTAATTGGTTTGGCGAATTGGTCACATCACTGTCTAATGGGCTTTCTTTTAACCTAGACAAGATCCAAACATCTTAGCCTGGCATAACCAAAGCCCTCCATGATCTGACCCTCACCTATCTTTCCCACCCCATTCATTACAACTCCTGGCCATGCACTCTATGCATGGAGTCACTCTGCATTCTCACTGCTCCCAGAAGTCATACCTTTCTATTTACAATTCCTTGCTTTGAGTAAGCTGTTCTTTCCATATGAGATTTGTTTTCCTCCTTTACCCTTCAGGCTCCCACCCATCCTTGATAAACATTCTTAAATGTCAATTCCGTATGAAGTCTTTCCTGACTTTCCACTAACTTGAATTCCCATAGCACTTCTGTATATATAGTTCAAAAGCACTTGTTTTGTGTTTGCTGTGCTACCCCTTCCTCCCTCCTTATTCTCATTCCCGCTCATCTGTGTCCCTATGGTTGGGACAGAGTAAGTGCTGAAGGCAAAAAAGCCTATTAAATGAAAAATACCATACATATATTTAATTATGCCCCCCCCAAAAAACTTTAAAAGGTTTAAAAAAGTTTAAAAAAAACTTTTTTTTTTTTAAATTTTAGATGTACACGTATATTTCCTTCCAACAGTTTTTATCCTCCTTCAATGAGTCAAGGAATAGGAGAGAGGAAAGAGGTCAGGATACTATAAGGCTCTCAACTCTCTCCAGAATCAACCCTGGACCTTTATCTAGTTGGGTAGGTGAACTGAAAGCCCACATGGGTCCTTGAGATAGGAAAGGGAGCTATGACTTTAAAAGCAGAGGCAAAGGACACTATTAGCCATCAAGAGACTTGTCACAATAATCAAAAAGCCACCGCGGTCACATATCTACCAGGGAGGGAGGATCCAGGCTCCCACTCTAAAGTAATAGATGAAGCTTGATCAGCAGTTGATGAGCACACAAACACAGGCATACAACATGGAGAAATACAAGAGTATTTTCCCTTTCTCTAGGGGACAGGAGAAATCTAACTGGGATGGGGAGAAGGACAGTCTAAAGCCAGAGCAGTACCTCTAGAAGTCCACTTCTGATAAAGGAACCAGAAAGCAAATTAAAGGAAGAACCAAAGCTCTCAACAAGCCTAGAAACTGGTACTGAGCCAAACATACCCTGCTTCTGAATTATTTATTGTAGCATAACTTATTCAATAGAGCTCTTCTTTATTAATCCCTTCTATGCTTTCCTATTGTTTATTCGGTCTTTGTGAAATTGTCTTTTATTTTTTGGGGAGGGGGGATTTTTTAAAATTAACATATAATGTATCATTTGCCCCAGAGGTACAGATCTGTGAATCATTAGGCTTACACAATTCACAGCACTCACCATAGCACATAACCTCCCCAGTGTCCATAACCCAGCCACCCCATTCCTACCTCTCCTCCCCCTCAGTTTGTTTCATGAGATTAAGAGTCTCGTATGGCTTGTCTCCCTCCCGATCCCATCTTGTTTCATTTTGAAATTGTCTTTTAAACTTTCACATCACTAGAGGATTTGTCAGAGGAGGAGGTGTGTGTATTTGTCCTTTCAGTCAGTACACACAGGGAAGCTGTCCATCTTTAGTTATAACAGAACAAGCAAATGAGTTCAAGAAACTACAGAAGTAACTAGTGGCAGAGAATGAGCAGAAAATTCAGGATGGATGGACTGACTACACAGTGAGGTTGTCCTCCCCTCATAAGTGGTTACTGAAAAGCTACTACATTGTCCTTAATATTAAGAACACATTCAACAGACAGAGAACACAGTCACGCTGGCTAAGAATGCAGATTCTAGAGTCAGATTTACCAGGTGTGTGGCACTGGCAAGTTATTTACCTCTCTTCATCTTAGCCTCCTCATCTATGAAATGCAGTACAGTATTTTTTAAACATTTATTTATTTATTTGAGAGAGAGAGAGATTGGATGTGGAAGGGGGAGAGGGAGAAAGAGCTCAAGCAAACTCCCTATTGAACACGGAGCCTGCCCTGTGGCTCGCCTGAGCTGAAATCAGGAGTTGGATACTTAACCAACTGAGCCACCCAGGCACACCTGCACTACAGTGTTTCTTACCTCATAGGGCTGCTCACACAATTGAATGTATTTATAAACATGAAATGCTTAGAGAAATTCCTACCACATAGTTAGGATTCAGTGAGATACTATTATTATGTACCAAGTGCCCAATATGTGCCAAGTTCCTATCTCGAAGAACTTACAACTTAGTTAGGATTTATTATTTTATTTTATTTTTTATTTTTTTAGTTAGGATTTATGTTCAAAACTATTTGTTTCATGTAATAAGTATGACAGAACCGAGACTCAGCACAGGTGGAAGGAAAACGTAGGCAAAGAAAACAAGGGGTATACAAAAGACAGTAAGACTGGACTATCATAGGAGGTTTTCTATTCTACCAATGATGAGTATTTTTTCTTTCAACTACAGGGAAAAAACATTTTAGAATCCTGCATCAGGATGACATAGAAGATGTCTATTGTCTACTCAACAGTCATTCCCCATTTTCTTTCTGGATAACAGAACCCCCAAACTTAGGATGAACTTGAGTCCAGTCCTGGAGGATGAATTAAAATAGTTCTTAGACTATCATGGTTATCACATTCTCTTGCCCATCTCCCTTGCAGCTAAAAGGAGTGATAGGATCAGTTCTGGCCAAATGAAACAAAAGGAGAAGTCTTCTGAAAATGGTTTCCTTCACTGATAAAAGGAACTCACTGCCTGAACCTCCTGCTTTTAACTACTAATGCCAGAGCCACAGCAGCTACTTATGAACGTGAGATGATAAACACAAGAATAAAAAGCCACAGACAGTGAATGGAAGAACAGAAAGAAGGAAAGAGCTAGGGACTTTGAGGATATTGTGAAATAATTAAATATCCTGATTTCTTCAGGCCACATTAATGGCTTTATGTTTGTTGCTAAATGCATCCAATACAGAAAGAACAACTTCATGCTTCCTTCTCAATGTTATTTGATTCCTTCCACTCATTCTGTTGGTGTCCTCATAAATCAGCTCATCAGGTCAGAATCTTTAAGAGTCTATCCTAAAATCTTAGGATTCAACCATTAGCTCTACCAGATTTTAAAAAAGGGGGGAGGGCCCAAAACGGTGTCACTTCGAATGAGTTCCCAAACTGGAGCTTAATTCCCAACCCAACTGCAGTTTCAACCTCTCCTAAAATGTGGCCTTAACTGGTCAGGAAATTTTTCTTTTCATCAGCACCAATGAGTCTGTCACTTGGGTCCTCTCCATCCTCCAAAGAAAGATGAGGTAATCTGTATAAGACCTCTTGCTTTTTCCACTAATGAACAGTCAGTCTCCTCTGGAACAATCTTTTTTCTTTTCCTAATAGCTTTCTTGCCTGCCTCCACGCCCCCCCCCCCATAAAAACCTTGCACTTTGTAAAATTCTTCAGAGTGCTTCTCTAACTGCTAGAAGGTGGCTGCCCAATTCATGAATCACTTAATAAAGCTAACTAGATCATCAAATACACGTGGCTGACATTTGTTATTTAACAGCCCATAGAATTTTAGCTTTGAGTGGAACTTTATAGATGACCTAGATGAACTCTCCCCGTTTCATTAAAGAGAAATCTGAGGCCCAGAAATTAATCAATTATTTCTCAGTCCTCCACACAGAGTGTGAAAAAGCTAAGGCTCCAATCTTTGAACACTTTAAATTTGGTGCTTTTTGAAAACATCTCCTAAGTCTTTGAGAGGTTCTTTTCACAATTTTTCATGTGCCCAAATGAAGATCATGGTCATTTGCTCAAACCCACAGCTTTATGAATTTACCTTAAAGTTTGCTTTTGAGATCTGCATATCGTTATATAGAGAGAACTGATCTCATTTACAAAGCTGGCACTTTATCTTCTTTACTTTCAACTAGTGGCACATCAGCCAAAGAAACATGTCTGCCTCTAAGCCAATAAGACTTATCCTTGGTCTGCAGTTTCCTAACATCCCACAGTAACTTGTTCATTGTCTCTGGCCTAGAGCTTTGCAAAAGCATTCCAAGCATTTAACAACAATCACAGACAGGGAGACTAGGAAAGAGAGTGTGAGAAAAAAAGGGAAAACATGAGGACTCATTTTTTTACATGTTAAATTTTAGGTGGCAACATGCTATTCAATAAATTCCCAGATAGATTTAAAAAAAAAAAAAAAAGGAAGAAACAGGAGCCAAGTTGAAGCAGGTGGCTATCCTAAAATGAGGAAATGAACCAGAAACTAGGTCATGAAAAGCAGAGAACTTAAAGAGTTTAAAATATTATAGAAAAAAGGCAAGGAAACTTCTAAGACGTAGAGTGCAGTAAATAACATTATTTTAAACATTACACATGTTAAAAAGAAAACCACAGTCCCCAAACGGGATCAATGAGGCCAAGTCACCAAACTAGAGCTTAAGATCTAACCTAATCGCAGTTTTAACCTTCCCCAGAATTGAGTGTTTGAAGAGTTTTCTGGTCAGTGCAAATGCAGTCATCTGTCACAAGGGCCCTTTCCACCTTCAACAGGAAGTTGAGACAATTCACTAGTAAGACCCCTTGCCTGGCCCCCTAAAGGAAGGTGAGCTGGCCAGGAACAATCCTTTCTTTTCTTTTGCTAATAATTTCCTTGCACCATCCTCTTTCCTATACAAGCCTTCCATTTTGTGCAATTCCTCAGAGCTCCCCCCTACTTGCTAGATGGGATGTTGCATAGTGCACAAAGCACCTAGGAAAGCCAATTAGATCTTTAAATTTACTCAGGTGAATTTTTGTTCTTTAACACACACAAAAGTTGGGTTTTAGTCTGTTTCTTTTTGATGACCATCAAATTTAACTTAAATGTTGTATGTCTAGATTTTACAAGCTTATAGTCCATAATATTCAGGTCTTTTGTTTACTGAGTAAATCAAAACTTCAAGAATTCAGTATAAGGCATCAGAACGAAAATCTCTAGAATTTACTTAGTTATAGGTCACAAGTATACCTTTTGTTTTTTAAATCCCTTTGGGGAGTCTGTAAATGTGACTAAATTACAGGGTCTCATAGCAAGTCTCAGCCCCAAACAGTCTCTTAATTTTTTTTTTTTTTTTTTTAAAGATTTTATTTATTTGACAGAGAGAAACACAGCGAGAGAGGGAACACAAGCAGAGGGAATGGTAGCGGGAGAAGCAGGCTTCCTGCCGAGGAAGGAGCCCGATGCGGGGCTCGATCCCAGGACGCTGGGATCATGACCTGGGC
>CM053609.1:43438941-43546237 GCA_028646535.1 Procyon lotor | reverse complement strand
CTGGAAGAGATTATGCAGAGTAAAATAAGTCATGCAGAGAGTCAGTTATCATATGGTTTCACTTACGTGTGGAGCATAAGGAAAAACAAGGAAGACACTGGACGAAGGAAAGGAAGGGTGAATTGGGGGAATCGGGGGGAGATGAACCAAGACAGACTGTGGACTCTGAGCAATAAACTGAGGGTCTTAGAGGGGAGAGCGGTGGAGGTTTGGTTGAGCCTGGTGGTGGGTACAGAGGACGGCACGTATTGCATATAGCACTGGGTGTGGTGCATGAACAGTGAATCTTGGAACACTGAAAAAATAAAATTAATTTTAAAAAATACTGGATTTTAAAGAAAGAAAAAAAAGAACTGAAGAAGAGATAAAGAGTTTGAATTCAAAGGAGCTCATCAACACTAAACTGGCCTTATAAGAAATGTTAAAGGGACGTCGTTAAGTGGAAGAGAAAAAGCCACACCTAAAAGAAAATTATAAAAGAAAAAAAAATCTCACTGGTAAAAGCAAACATATTGCAAAGGTAGTGTAGATCAACCATTTATATAGTGTGAAGGTTAAAAACAAAAATAATAAAATAATAAAATCAATGATGTCTGCAATATTTTGTTAAGGAATATCAATATGTAAAGCAGGATGTCAAAACATAAAACACTGAAGGGTGGGGGAAAATGTAGTGCTTTTGGAATGTGTTTGAACTTAAGAAATCATCAACTTAAATAAACTTACATACATACATTGGATATTATACCTGAAATTCATGATAAACAAACCAAAAACCTGTAACAGATACACAGGAAATAAAGGAATCCAAACATAACACAAAAGAAAGTCATCAAATCCTAAAGGAAGAGAGCAAGGAAAACAAAATAAAACAGAGAACTACAAAAACAGAACACAAAAAAATGGCAATAACTACATAACTACCAATAATTTAAGTATAAATGGAAGAAATTATATAATCAAAAACTCAGGGTGGCTGAATGAATAAAAAATCAAGACCCATCAATATGCTGCTTATAAGAGACTCAACTGGCACCTAGGTGGCTTAGTCAGTTAAGCATCTGACTCTTGTTTTTAGCTGAGGTCACGATCTCAGGGTCATGAGATCAAGCCCTGCGTCAGGTCTGTGCTGGGCATACAGTTTGTTTAAGATTCTCTCTCTCCCTCTGCTTTTCATCCCCACCACATACCCGCTGTTCATCCACTCTCCTTCTCTACCTCTAAGGGGCAAAAAAAAAAAGACTAAGTTCAGACCTAAGACACATAGAGATTGGAAGTGAAGAGATGAAAAAAGATATTCCATGCATACAGAAACGAAAAGAAGGCTGAAGTAGGAAGTTACATCAGGCAAAATGCACTTTAAAACAAAGAGATTGTACAAGAGACAAAGAAGGACATTAAATAATGACAAAGGGATCAATCTAACAAGAGGATATAACAATTGTAAATACCTATGTATCCAACATAGGAGCACCTAAGTATATAAAGCAAATATTTATAGACACAAAGGTAAAAACTGATAGTAACACCCCACCTCCATCAATAGAAAGATCATCCAAAGAGAAAATCAGTAAGCAAACAGTGGCCTTAAACAACAGATTAGACCAGATAGACATAATACAAATATAAAGAACACTCCATCCCAAACAGCAGAAAACACATTCCTTTCAAGTGTACATGGAACCTTCTCCAGAGTGGATCACATGTTAGGCCACAAAACAAGTCTCAATTTAAGAAGACTGAAATCATATCAAGCATCTTTTTAACTACAATGGGATGAAACTAGAAATCAATTACAAGGGAGAAAAAAAACTGGAAAAAACATAAACAAGAGGAGGCCAAACAAATGAAAATAAACCACCAATGGGTCAAAGAAATCAAAGAAGAAATTAAAAAATATCTTGAGACAAATGAAAATGAAAACAGAACTTCCAAAATCTGTGGGACAGAGCAAAAACAGTTCTACTCTATAAACAGAAGTTTATAGTGATACAGGCCTACTCTAAGAAACAGAAAAATCTCCAATAAACAATCTAACTTGACACATAAAAAAAGAACAAGGCCCAAAGTGAGCAGAAGTAAATAAATAAATATCAAAGAGGAACTAAATAAAATAAAGACTGAAAAAAGAAACAGAAAAGATCAATGAAATCAAGAACCATACTCTGAGAAGATAAATAATATTTATATGGACCTAGACAGTATTAAGTAAGTCAGACAGAGAAAAACTACCATATAATTTCACTTACATGTGGAATCCAAAAAACAAAACAAGTGAACAAATAAAAAAGAAACAGAATCATAAAAACTGAGAATGAAATGATAGATACGAAGGGGTAAAGAGTAGAGAGATGGGCACGATGGGTGAAGAGGAGGGAAGATACCTGCTTTCAGTAACGGAATGAATTAGTCATGGGAATAAAAGGTACAACATAGGAAATACAGTCAATGGTATTGTAATAGCACTGTATGGTGACAGATGGTAGCTATACTTGTGGTAAACATAACATACAGACTCATTACACATCTGAAACTAATGTAATATTGTGTGTCAACTATACTTCAATTAAAAAAAATAGATTTTAGGGGCGCCTGGGTGGCTCAGTGGGTTACAGCCTCTGCCTTCGGCTCAGGTCATGATCTCGGGGTCCTGGGATCGAGCCCTGCATCAGGCTCTCTGCTCAGCAGGGAGCCTGCCTCTCCCTCTCTCTCTGCCTGCCTCTCTGCCTACTTGTGATCTCTCTCCTCTGTCAAATAAATAAATAAAATCTCTAAAAATAAAATTGATTTTAAAAAAAGGACAATGATAAATCTTTAAGTCGGACTCACCAAGAAAAAAAGGGGGCCCAAATAAAATCAGAAATGAGAGAGAAATTACAACTGACACCACAGAAATACAAAGAACCTTAAAAGACTACTAATGAAAAATTATACATCCATAAACTGGACAACTGAGAAGAAATGGCTAAATTCTTAGAAACACACACAGTCTTCCAAAACTGAATCATTAAGAAATAGAAAGTCTGAACACTGTTTACTAGAAATAAAATAGAACCAATAATCCAAAAAATCCCAACAAAAGTCCAGGACCAGACAGCTTCACAGATGAATTCTATCACACATTTTTTTTTTAAATTTCTTTTTAAAGATTTTATTTATTTGAGAAAGAGAGTGAGCAAGAGAGAGAGCACAAGCTGGGCAGGAGAGGCAGAGGAAGAAGCAGACTCCCACTGAGCAGGGAGCCCAGTGCAGGAGTCAATCCCAGAACCAACATGACCCTGAGCAGAAGGCACACGCTTAACCAACTGAGCCACCCAGGTGCCCTTCTATACACATTTAAAGAAGAGTTAAGGGGTGCCTGGGTGGCTCAGTGGGTTAAAGCCTCTGCCTTCGGCTCAGGTCATGATCTCAAGGTCTTGGGAACGAGCCCCACATCGGGCTCTCTGCTCAGCGGGGAGCCTGCTTCCCCCGCTCCTCTGCCTGCCTCTCTGCCTGCTTGTGATCTCTCTCTCTGTCAAATAAATAAATAAAATCTTTAAAAAATAAATAAATAAAATAAAATAAAATAAAGAAGAGTTAATACCTATTCTTCTCAAACTAAGAGTAAGGAACACTTCCAAATTCATTTTATGAGACCCTGATACCAAAACCAGACAGATACTACCAAAAAGAAAGAAAGTTATAGGCCAATATCCCTAATGAACATAGATGCAAAAATACTCAACAAAATATTAGCAAATCAAATTCAATAATATGCTAAAAGAATCACACACCATGATCAAAATGGCATTTATTCCAGGGATGCAGAGATAATTCAATATCCACAAATCAATCATCATACACATTTATAAAATGAAGGATAAGAATCATGACCTTCTCAACAGATGCAGAAAAAACATTTGACAAAATTCAACATCCATTTATCATAAAAATTCTCAACAACGTAGGTACACAGGGAACATACCTCAACATAATAAAGGCCATATTTGACAAACCCACAGTTACTACCATATTCAACAGTGAAAAGACAAAAGCCTTCCCTCTAAAATCGGGAACAAGACAAAGATGTTCAGCCTTGCCACTTTTATACAGCATAGTACCAGAAATCTTAACCACAGCAATCAGAGAAGAAAAAGAAATAAAAGGTATTCAAGTTGATAAGGAAGAAATGAAACTGTCACTATTTGCAGATGAAATGATACTGTGTGAAGAAAATACTAAGAAAACAATGAGAACTAATAAATTCAAGTAAAGCTACAGGATACAAAATTAATACACAAAAATCTGCTGCACCTCTATAAAATAACAAACCAGGAAAAAGAGAAATTAAGAAAACAATCCCACTTACAACTGCATCAAAAAGAATAAAATACCTAGGACTACCTAGGAATAAACTTAACCACAGAGGTGTAAAAACTGTACTCTGAAAACTAAGACATTGATGAAAGAAACTGAAGATGACATTAATTGAAAGATATACTGTGCTCATGGAATGGCAGAATTGTTGTTAAATGTCCACACCATACAAAGGAATTTACAGATTTAATGCAATCCCTATCAAAATAGTATTTTCCATAGGACTAGAACAAAGAATCCTAAAATTTGTAGGGAATCACAAAAGACCCAAATAGCCAAAGCAATCTTGAAAAAGAACAATGCAGGAGGTACATGCCCCGATTTAAAACTATTCTGCACAGCTAAAGTAATCAAAAAAGTGGTACCGGCACAAAAACAGAGAACAACAGAACAGAATGAAGAGCCCAGAAGTAAACCCACACTTAATGGTCAATCTAACAACAAAAAAAATGTAGACTATATCATGGGAAAAAGACTGTTTCTTCAATAAATGGTCCTGAGTAAACTGGACAGCTACATGCAAAAGAATAAAACATGCAAGAAGAAATGCAAAAGAACTGCCTTCTTACACTATATACAAAAATAATCTCAAAATGGAATAAAGACCTAAATGTAAGACATGAAACCATGAAACTCCTACAGGAAGACATCATCAATAAATTCCTGGACATCAGTCTTAGCAACATCTTTTCTGGATCTGTCCCCTCAAGAAAGAGAACAAAAGCAAAAATGAGCAAAAAGAAAAAATTTTTTGATGAAACTTCATCAAACTAAAAAGCTTTTACACAACAAAAAAAACTATCAATAAGACAAAAAGACAACCTACTGAATGGGAGAGGATATCTGCAAATGACATGTTAGATAAAAGTTTAATATCCAAAAAAAACAAACCAAAACAAAACGAGAGGTTAATAACCAAAATACATATAAGGGCTCCTACAACTCAACACCAAAAAACCCAATAATCTGACTAGAAAATCGGCAAAGCACTGGACATTCCAAAAAAGACCTACAGAAGGCCAGCAGACACAAGCAAAGATGTTCAACACTGCTAATCTTCAGGGAAATATAAATCAAAACCATGAGATACAAATGAGCTATCGCCTCACACCTGTCAGAATTGCTAGAATCAAAAAGACAAGAAGCGTTGGCAAGAACAAGGAGAAAAGGGAACCCTCATGTACTACTGGTGGGAATGTAAACTGGTGTAGCCATTACAGAAAACACTACAGAGGTTCCTCAAAAATTGAAAACAGAACTTCCATACAATCTAGCGATTCCATTTTCTGGTATTTACCTGAAGAAAACAAAAACATGAATTCAAAAAGATATATGCACCACTATGTCCACTGCAGCATTGTTTATGATAAACCAAGATAGGGAAGCAACCTAAATGTCCATAGATAAATGAATAAATAAAGAAGATGGAGGTGACACTATGTGTGGAATATACTGCCTGTGGCATATTACTC
This sequence comes from Procyon lotor, assembly GCA_028646535.1. NCBI lineage: Eukaryota > Metazoa > Chordata > Mammalia > Carnivora > Procyonidae > Procyon > Procyon lotor. Next base: position 43,540,409 of record CM053609.1, on the reverse strand, counting down.
AGCCATAAAAAGAATCAAAGCTTGACATTTGCAACAAAATGGATGGACCCAGAGGGTATTATGCTAAGGGAAATTAAATCAGAGAAAAACAAATAACATGATTTCACTTATACATGGAATCTAAAAAACAAAATAAATGAACAAAACAGAAACAGACTCAAAAACAGAGAGAACAAAATGGTGGTTGTCAGATGGAAAGGGAGTGAGGTTACAGGTGAAATAGGTAAAGGGGATTAAGAGGTACAAACTTCCAGTTATAAAATAAAGAAGTCAAAAATATTTTAATAACTTTTTATGGTGACAGACGGTAATAAAAACTTACAGTGATGATCATTTCATAATGTATATGAATATCAAATCACTATGCAGTATACCTAAAACTAATATAGTACTGTGTATCACTATGCTTCAGTTAAAAAAAAAAGTAACATAACGAACCAATATGGTTTGGATTCATACCAATTTTACTTTTACCCCAGGATTCTTTCATATGTCATTTTTAAATATAACATCTGCACAAATGTTAAAATCCTAAAATCCTTCATAGCAATAACTATTAGCTTAATATTATTCACTGATAGGTATTTTAAAACTTAGAAACGTGCTTAATAAACAAAAAGCTTTATGTAATAGGTTCCTTCATGTAACAGGGTCTTAGAAACTTGTTTTTAATTGGTTAGAGAGGGTTTTTTTTCTGAAAGGCCAATAATATAAGCAAAAAAGCAAAAGCATTTTGAGGAGGAAAAAACCCCATATTAAGGCAGTGTGCATGTATGATGTAAGGTGAGATTTCCAGGTTTATTTATAAATATTACCTGATATAAAAAGAATATATTTACTGGCAAAGCATTTTCACCTGAACACTGACAGCTGACAGAAGCCAAATGCCTTAAATAAAATAAAACTATTAAAAAAATTTTTGAAAAAACTCAAGTTTCTTTGAAGTTTTGTATGCTCAACCCACCATGTAATGACAATACTGCATTCAGAGCTACAATCAAGACAACTGATAAACTATTCAACCTCAATAATAAGACTAAAACTTACTCTCTAAATCTTTTGCTGTGGATTTTGGTTATTGTTGAGGATGCCATTGGACTGCCTATCCCAGAACTAGCCGGAGAGCCTTGTGACACAGGTGTCATACAGTACGGAGAGTTCTGACTTGCTGGAGAAAGCGAAGTATCACTGGGCATGCTCAGTCCTGTATCTGTGGAGATGTGGGGTGAGGGGAAAAAATTTAGAAACTTCAAATGCTGAAAAACTATATGTTGATCAACATTACTTAGAATAGCAGGTGTCTTTTGTATAACTTCCAAATTCTCCAAAAGCTAACAAGTTGGTATTGTTTATATCACAAACATCTCTCATATTCTACAAAAATGAAGTCTTTCTATTATCTCTTAAAACATACTCTTAAAAAATAAGCACAGTCTGTAAGTCTCTGCACAAGAGATGTGAGAAAGTCAAGTGATGTAAAACACGTATTCTAGAGGATTTAAATTGAAGAACAACGGTAATAACTTCTGAACCTCTTTCCAGATTATATTACCCATCTCTTTGATCTATATTTTTTCACTTAACAGTCTAAAAATTCCCGTTGCTGCTGTGTATTGGAATATATATCTATCAGCAGAAAAAAGGGACCTAGCCAGGTATCTCTTAAAATCCCTCTTCCACAGCAGTTAAAATATCAGAAGGAATGTGCAGTTTTGCTGAGGTCCTACCTAAAATCGTATGTGATGGCTACCGTATGGGACTGAAGCTTACTGACCAACTGAATTCTGCACTACAAGAGGCTTTGTAATTCTCTACTCACTTACTATGGTATATGTATTAATTCATGAAAGTGAGAAAGAAAATCAACAAAAACAATCCAATAAAAAATAGCCCTGTGAAGAAAACAGCCAGTAACGTTCTAGATACAAAAGGAAACAAAATGAAAAGAACTATGAGGGGCGCCTGGCTGGCTCAGGGGGTTAAGCCTCTGCCTTCGGCTCAGGTCATGATCTCAGGGTCCTGGGATCAAGCCCCGCATAGGGCTCTCTGCTCAACAGGGAGCCTGCTTCCTCCTCTCTCTCTGCCTACTTGTGATCTCTCTCTGTCAAATAAATAAAATCTTTAAAAAAAAGAAAGAAAGAAAAGAAAAGAAAAGAACTATGAGTTACAGAGGATGCACTGATGAGACCATAATTATTAGTGCTTACAACAAATCCAGGCCTTAAGCCTCAAAAATGTCACAGACCTACTACATAACACCTGCCCCTCCCCCTTTTAAGTATCTCCCTACAAAAGCATCTTCAAAAGAAACAACTCTCGAGAATAAAGAAATATAGATAAATATGGAGCATATCCTGCAATTAGGATAATAACTAATGATGGCTTATCAATTAAAATACTCTGGACCATTCTAAGGGAGAAAGGGGTGATCTTACCTTCCTGGGAAACAGTCTCCTGTGGCAAATCATCAATAAAATCTAAGTGCATTTCTACTGGTTCCTCAGATCCCAAAAGGTTATGGTCCACAGTTAAACGGCCCTTCTTTTCCTCTCTTTCTTTCAAAATAACCTAAAAGTCATTACCAGTCTTCAATTACTAATCACTCTTTATGTACAGAATGATGAAAATGTTCACTACTACACAGATAAAGGTCACTTACAAATGGACATGAGGAGTTTGGTTGGCTACGTGTTTAGTTGGCTACAAAGAAACTGACTGGTAAAAAAGTAAATGTTAATTTTAGACACTGTAGTTGAAAGAAGTAGTATATCCAAAATAAAGGAAGGCAATTAAGCTATATAATACTACAGTTATCAAACCACATCTGCTTCCCTCTTTAAATCCTGATTGATAAACTAGAGTTTCCACAAAAATGGATAAAATAAAAAGTGTGGAAACCAGGTCATACAATAAATTTACACTTTGTAGTTTTCAATTATTTGGCATGGATTATCTCATTCTGCTCCTAATACTGAATTAAATAGAGCAGATATTACCTTGACTTACAGATGAAGAAGATAACGGTAAGAAAGGTTTGCCTGAAACTGTATAATTTAGTACCAGAATCCAGGGCTTCTAATTCCTACAGTCCAATGTTTCGGATGCTAAATGTTTAACTTTTTTTTTTTTTAATCTTACAGAAAGAATTCACCTTCCAGGGCCTTGGTTCAATACAGAAAGATAATCGTGAGGCTGATGATACGCTTATGACTATCTCATAATAATCTGTTGGCTAAAAACGCCACAAACTACTTTTGCAAAACAGACTTAAATTCTTATTTATCTTGTAAGATAAACATCCCCCGATTTTGGTTTACCTTTTTAAGTGCTGTGGGCCGTTTTAGTTTTGCAATTTCCTTCTCTTTTCCTTTCTTTGCTTTAGAGGAAGTAATGTCCAAAGAATTAAAGGATGTCAAACAGGGCTGACTTTTGGTTAAAGGTTTTCTGTTAGTAGAGTCTTTAGTGTGAAAAGAAGCTGCAGTAACCACTAAAAACAAACAAGAACATTAGTTTTACTATTATGACCAACACCACATATTATGAAAATTTCTAATGATAAATCTACAAGAAAATCCTCTTCTTGTGGGAAAAACAGACACCATAAGAGTAGGAGTAGTAGAGGGCCATGCAGTGTCTCTCAGGTACAGCTTTATGCATCCATTTAGCCTCCATAAGATAAGGATGACAAAGCCAAGGCAATTAACTAATTTAGCAATCCAAAGCAGGGACAAATAAATTATTAGTTCTACTGCACCACAGCAACCGTCAAGCATGCAATTCCTTAAAACTGGTCTCTAAGCAGTACTGCTCTACCTCTGCAATTTCAAAATTTTGCACCTCTCCTTATTTCTACTGCATCTTATGTAAAGATCACCCTTATATAAAACACATAGTCTGTCATTCCTCTCCTCACTTGAGCCTGCCAGTGAAGAACGATTTTCCTCTTCGGCTGTACTCTTAGTACTTCTTATATACCTTAGCAGTTCTTTTATACCTGATTAATACCCTCCACCTTCTAGTGGCTACCCCAGTGCTTTACTGGGTCCAAAGACTAAACTCAATCCTCTCACTCTAGCTGCAAAAAAGGCTTTCCTGCTACCTCCCTGAGAGCTGCTATCCATATAAATGTATAAGCCACCTGAGAGGAGGCAGTAGGCATCCTAATTCCTCTTCAAGGCTTATCCCACTTCAGGATTAATTCCTCAAGGATTTTGCTTTGTCCCTTTCTCCTTGCATCTTTCAAAGTCCTCCTTGACCCCTGATTCTTTTCCCTAATCCTCAATAAGAAGCTAAAATCTCCTGTACATCGAAGAAAGAAAAACAAAAAACCCAAAAAAACAGACAATCCAACAAAACCTTCCCTTGAATGGTTTCCCCTCAAGGGAAAGGTTTGCCCTTTCCTTCCTTACTTAACTTCTCAATAGTCTGCCTTATCAATTATTTATATTGATATGGATGTTATCTAGTTGTATCTAAGCAACAAGATAAGCCTAGGATCCTTCTACCCCACCATCTTCTCCAGAGGTCCTGAAATAGTTGCTTTCTCATTATCACCTCCCAGATCATTACAATCTGGCCTCTACCCTACCCACAAGCTCACAACTACTATTAAGATCACACACAAGCTTGTAATCACTGAATCTAATTCTCTATTCTAGTTTTTTTCAGCATTTGATATGAAAGACCACATCTTTCTCAAAATTTTGTCCTAGCCTTGTGTGACATTATACTCTATTTTTCTTACTCTTTCTCAAACCTATTTTTTTTGTTGTTGTTCTTCTTCTTGCTGTAAGTCTGAGAATTCCACAAGGCTTTATCCCTAAATATATTATTCCTAACTTTTCTTTCTTCCAACAACCTTATGCATTTCCACAGCTACACATCCATCTCTATTTAAAATTCATGGACTTTGGGGTCTCTGGGTGGCTCAGTTGGTTGAGCAAGACATCTTGCCTTTGGCTCAGGTCATGATCCCGGGGTCCTAGGATTGAGCTCCACAATGGGCTCCTTCCTCAATGGGGAGTCTGCTTCTCCCTCTTCCTCTTCTTCTCTACCCTGCTCATGCACTCTCTCTGTCTCAAATGAATAAATTTAAGGAAAAAAAAAACCTTAAAACAAAACAAAACAAAACAAAAAACCTCACTGACTTCTAACATACATAACTGCATTCCAAGTAGGAACAACCAGAATCTCCCTAACTAGCATTTCAAATACAACAGGGCTGGAGTCTGTTCTTCCCAACAAAATTCTTCTATGATCCTTGTTTGATATCATCATAATCACCATAATCCTCTAACTAGGAGAGTTTGGAGTCATGGAGTCATCTTTGACCTGTTTCCACATTCCATCAGTTAAAACAAAACAAAACAAAACAAAAAACTACCACCAATTCCTCACAATCCTTTCACATATCTACAATAGTCTCATTCTTTTCTTGGATTTCCCAAGAAGTCAATTTCTTTTCTTTTTTTTTTTTAAGAAGTCAATTTCTTTGTAATCAATGCTTTCCAACTTAAACACTGGTGGCAGGTTAGAGGTTAATCTCATTTCCATCTGGTAAGAATCCTTCTCTCCCTTTAAAGCCCAGTCCAAATGTTATCATACATGAAGGCATTTGTAATGTCTTCCCCATTTCTCCATGTTGACGTAAATCCCTCTTCTCTTCTGCAAGTTCATAAAACTTTGGCTGGTATCTTTCCTAAGGCATTGTTCTTTATTAGTTATTCATGTATGTCTTTCTCCTCAATTAGATTATAAACCTTTGAACACGGGAATACCTTAATCTATAATCCCACAGTCCTTGACACCATGCTTTCCATGTAGATATTACCCTTGTAACATGATATCTACAGTTGTAGATATCAACATGTGGTCAATGGCCAATAGTCAACATGTGGTCAATGAATCAAAGTTATAACAATGAAGTCATTTGAAGTATCACAGGTTACCAATCTCTTCTCCATGGTAATCAGTTAACATTTATTGAGTGACTATAACCCAGATGCTCTTCTAAGCACTTTACATGCATCATCTCATTGACTCTTCAAAACAACCCTGTAGCAGGTACTATCATTACCTCTACCTTACTGTCAGGAAATTGAAGCACAGCAAAGTTAAATAACTTGCCAAGGAAAAACATGGAAGAACAGGATTTAAACCCAGGCAGCTCAACTCCAAAGGCCCTGCTTGTTGTCAACTCCAAAGCCCCTGCTTGTTGCCATGAGGCCATAGTGCCTCCAGAACACTGCTAACTCTCAGTTCCACTGTTATAGTCCTTTACTCTTTAATGAGATATAATCGCCATTCTCCCCAACTCAACAACATTCAACTCAAAAGAAATGAGGGAGCACATAAGAGCTGCTGAACTCTAAATTTGACAAGGTTTACTAAAATATACATTGCCATTTCAGTAGAAAGCCACATCAGTCATTCTCTCACATACACATATGCATACAGGCATGTGCACATACACCCCTTGATCAAAACTCCTATGTTTCCCAGTATCCAATTTAAAAGTTATAAAGCCAAGTTAATTGTGATTCTTATTTCAACCTCTGAAGAAGGTTAAATTCTTATTTCAACCTCTGAAGAAGCAGCTAAAGCATTAGCTGCTTCATAATGTACACCAATTGACATGTAAACAGAGACCTACAGGATGTGAGAAACAAATCATACTGGTATATAAGGAAAGACTTTCAGGGAAAAGACATACTAAGCACAAAGAAACTGAGCTAGGAGCACGCTGGGTGTGTCTGACAGCTAGGAGGCTGACTGGCTAGAGCAGTGTGTGTCAGAGAAAATGGTGATGATGGCAAAAAGGTCATAGGATCAGCTAAGATCTGGCCTTAGGACTCTGGCTTTACTACTCCAAGTGAGATCAAGAGCTACTGGAGGGTTCTGAGCAGTGCAGTGGTATAATCCTGTTTATATTTGTAAAAGACCACACCTTTTAAGATAGCCTGCGGTAGGTAATAATGGGCTACTACAGTGTAGTACAAGGGTGCAAGCTACGAGGGTAACAGGACAGGAGCTGGTGAGTAGACTCTGGATTTTCTAGAGAGATGCAATTAATATTAACAATATTCAAAAACTATTACCAAAACCGAACAGCAAATTGCTCAGATAGTGAGATCACCTGTATACGCCAGAGGTCTGGTATTAGTAATCTGCCGTGCTTTCATCGCTTGTTGTTGTTTTTCCAGAGCTGCTAACATATCCCCCAAATCCAACTGCACAGGGGTTTTATTTTTTTTTCCAGCTGCCTTTGATAAAGCTTCCTGTAAGATAAATGGAACATTTATTTTTTGTGATGGTATTTAAATGTGACAACTTATGATGATTGTCACTCCTTCTGTGCATCCCCCTGTCAAACCTACCAATTAGATCTGTTCATAAAAATGAAAAAATACCTGTAGTTTTTTCTGCTCCATACTTATTTCTGAATATTCTTGAGCTGTGGCAAGGGCTGCTGCTAAAGCTTTCTTCTTCTGACTTTTTGCACGTTTAGGAACTGAGGTTGTAATGGGAATTGGAGTCTGAACTATATTGATTGGTGAGTTTTCAGGTAAATCATCCAACTAGGATAACCAGACAAAAACATTTGTTAGTGATTTAACAAAGGTCTAACCATAAGGAAAGACAATCCAGAATGTGGGATGTTCCATAGTATATCTGGACTGGAATCTTTGAGGATTCAATGTCCAGATTGAATGTCAATTCAATTTATCCCTGAATATATTATTCCTAACTTTTCTTTCTTCCAACAATATCAATATCCATAAAGAACAGAGTGAGTTGGTGGGATCCTTCCAGACTGGGAAATAATAAAGAGAGAAACAGCTTAATGCAATTGGTGACGCTTGTCCGGATCTTGGCCTGAAAACAAAATAACTCCCAAGTAAATTGCTCTTTTGCAGCAACAGAGGAAATGGACTCTATGCTATATGATATTATTTAATTAATGGTGTTTTCTTGTCTACAGCAGAACTACGGATTTTACTATGAAAATTACTACGGGGGCGCCTGGGTGGCTTAGTCATTAAGTGTCTGCCTTCGGCCCAGGTCAGATCCCAGAGTCCTGGGATCAAGCCCCACATCGGGCTCTCTGCTCAGCGGGGAGCCTGCTTCTCCTGCTACCATTCCCTCTGCTTGTGTTCCCTCTCTGGCTGTGTTTCTCTCTGTCAAATAAATAAAATCTTTAAAAAAAAAAAAAAAAGAAAAGAAAAGGAAAGAAAATTACTACAGATTTTCTAGCTATGTTGAAAATAAATATCAAGTACCAAAAACATGGTTTTCTTCTCTACCATGGTGCCGCACATGTTTTTATGCTAAACTGTAATACTTCTTTTCAACATAGCCACAGTTCAAAGGATGCTCAGATATTTTGCTTATCTTTTTAAAAAGAGTCACTTACTACTTTTTTTTTCACTTACTACTTTTGAAGAAAGTTTCTGTTGAATAGTCTCATCTTTAGCATTTCCATTCTCATTTAGTTCTTGAAATCCATCTTCATCCTAAAATAATTTCACATTTTAAGTAAAAACAGTTCAAATCAATAAACTGTTTAAGAAAAACGTTTTATAATGCTTAAGAGTAGTGAAAAATGGGTAAGTAATTTTTTAAATTCTAATATTAAACTAAAATCAGTCTTAAAAAGGAAATCTCATTTCTCACAATATAGTTAATTTCATTATCCATCAATGGGTGCAAATCTGTACATGTCCATTCTTTGGATTTCTGTGTCTAATATTCCATTTTAATTCATTAATTCCATTTTTTAAATGGATACGTAATTGAAAAGAAATATAAAAGGGTTTTTATCATATTTAAGCTAATTGGGAAAATATTTTCAACAGATGACTTAGTATGAATTTCATAAATATATTCCCAGTCCTGCAATACTACACATACCTATAAATAAGGTTAAAAGTTTAAAAATTTAAAAGAAAATCCTATTCCAAGTAATTTCTTAACCAATACCCTCCCTTATAGTGAAAATTATATCTAATATTTTTAAGTATAAGGATGGAACCAATTATACAGTTAAATGCAAATAATAAATCTGCCACATGTTCCTGATAACTGAATAGAGATGCACTCTTAAGTCCTTTAGGTCAATTAGTAAGCTTATCTAACATATTCATTTCTAGTCTCTGGCCTCAAGCACATTTTCCAGTTTAATTTCCTTCCATCTATTAACCCATTTTATAGATACTATGATCCAACGAAAATGAGTTATTCAAATGAGTTACCTGGGATGTTGTTCACTACCCTGACACAACCAGATTCTACTCATTCTTTAAAGTCTATTCCAAGGCTTGTCTCCACCCTACTCCAGACCCAAAGGGACTTGTCCCTCCTTTCAACCCCAACCACACCCAAGCAAGTCCTAGGTGTCTATGCATCTACATTACTATACAGCAACCTCCCTAAGGCTACTATGTTTATTCACTTAATGTATCATTCACAGCACCTTACTTTACACATATAACAGGCCTCCAGTAAGAGGGAGTTAGTTGAATAAACAATAAAAATACTCCAAGCAGAGTACAAACTTTCTGCCTATTAGAGAAAATAAAATAGCTTTTTTTCTTCTCCAGGATTCTCTTGACTAGCAGCACAACTTACCTAGAACAAACCATTCAAATCTAAAATACCTGACAAAGAGACTAAACAATAATAATAAAAAATAGGGAGAAAGTTTCATACTAGGAGAAACCCACATAAAATCAAGTTCTACCTCTACACATTACCTCAAAATGAATATTCACGATGAAAGTTATAAAAATAGATATTAATGCATTTACAAGTTAACAAGTTAAAATTACACTAACTATACATACCCTGGACAAAAATGAATCAATATTTATAAATAATTTATGATCTAATAGCGGAGTCATAAAAAGTACTTATCAGAATGTAAGAAAATTAATTTCTTAATGGGAACATTTGCTATAATTAATTACAAATAAAGCCTGAAAAAAATACCTCAAAATATAAAGACTCAGAATTTGAGTCGCCTCTGTGAGACTGACTGGTGTTTAATTGCTTATTATCTTGTCTCTTTTGCAAATTCTGTCTTCTTTCTGAGGAAGTACTATGTCCTCGGCATCTGAATCCAACCTAAGTAACATCAAAAGAAAAAAATATATTATTTAAGTGAACATTTAACTGAAGTATAACATACTTATAAAAAAGGACACAAAAGTATACAACTCAATGAATTTTCATAAAGTGCATAATTTACTATAAAAGTTTAGTTAAAGAGTTTTTGACAAGTAAGATCATTTTAAGGAAAATAAAAAATGTGATAATGCAAGTTACTTCCCTCCTCCCCGCCACCTCATATATGAACGTTTAACCAGCTTTACTTGTAATGGCCAAAAACTGGAAACAACCCAGATATCCTTGTCTGGAAGAATAAACTTACTGTAGTACATCCCTACTACAGAACAATAGTCAGCCACCCAATAGAACAAACCTGATGTACTCAATAACCTGGATGAATCCCCAGAGAGCCATGCAAGTGAGGAAGCCAATCCTAAAAGGACTGTATGAGTTCATTTTTATAAAACATTCTTGAAATGACAAATTATAGATGGAGGGAACAGATCAGTGGATTTTAGGGGTTAACGAGAGGCTAGCCGGAAGAAGAAAGGAAAGTGGCTATAAAAAGGAAACATGAGGGATCCCTGCAGCGAGGGATCTTTTCTTATCTTGATTGTGTCAATGTCAATATCCAGGTTGTGACACTGGACTGTAGTTTTGCAAGATGTTCTCATTGGGAGAAACTACACACTACCTTATTAAACTAAGTCTTCTAATATCTGCGGTTTTATTTTTTAAAAAACAATTACTAGGAAAGTAATTAGTTCTAATTAAAGTTCTAATTAAAAATTAGAACTTATTTCCAAGAAACTAGAACAAAATTTTCATTCAATCTGTAAATTATCCCATTAACAAATCTGAAATGTTCAACTGTCATAAGGTCAAGATTCTTAAGAATTTTAAGACATGTCAAGATCCTCCTCTTAAGTACCCAATGCAGCTAACATGAAATACCTCTCTTAACCAGGACACCCAGAAGATGTGAAAATTATAATCTTCATTACCAGTTACCCCCAAATTCTAACAATAAACAGAACTTGAAGCAGATCTAGAACAGAAGGTGCGAATATACATGCTTTTGATGATGAAATCAAAATTATGAACCCAAAGACATGGAAATCACCTAGTAATTCCCATACTAAGTAACTGGTCTAAAAAGACTTGCTGATAAGAAATAGAATTTTATTTTTCTAAGAAACAGAATCTTCAGGGCGCCTGGGTGACTCAGTGGGTTAAAGCCTCTGCCTTTGGCTCAGGTCATGATCTCAGGGTCCTGGAATAGAGCCCTGTAATGAGCTCTCTGCTCAGCAGGGAGCCTGCTTCCCCTCTCTCTGCCTGCCTCTCTGCCTACTTGTGATCTCTCTCCCTCTGTCAAATAAATAAATAAAATCTTAAAAAAAAAAAAAAATAGAATGTTTACACTCTTTTGGGAGGTAGGCTACATGGCAGAACAATAAGCCAGAGAAGATGGTCATATACCAAATTTAATTCTTCCTTAGGATATGCACTGTGACAACTAGGCTACTTCCTATAACTAGATAGCCGACAGTTTCTTAATTTCAAATATTCTTCCAGATACCCAACAGTTTCTTAATTTTAATTATTCACCTCATTTTAAAATAGGCTCAAACAATGAATCTTTTAACACTGAAAAAATAAAAGTATTTGCGGGAAAAAAAAGTAGAAGTAAATAAAATAGGCTCAAAAACAACGATAGAGAGATGGACAGAGGAATACACACACGATGAAACAAATCTTAGTAAAACGTTAGCTAGCCTCTAACTGGTACCTCTATGAATGTTCTCTGTAAAATTACTTCAACTTCACTATTTAGCAATTTTCGTAAAATTTTAAAAATAGGCTCATGAAAATAAAATCTTTAAAAAAAATAGGCTCACGAAAAGAAGCTCATACAAGACTGGTAAAACAAATGCAATTTTTTTTTTTTTTTTTTTACAATCTTTATTTAAAGATTTTATTTATTTGACAGAGAGGAGAGAGATCACAAGTAGGCAGAGAGGCAGGCAGAGAGAGAGGGGGAAGCAGGCTCCCTGCTGGGCAGAGAGCCTGATGCAGGGCTCGATCCCAGGACCCTGAGATCATGACCTGAGCTGAAGGCAGAGACTTTAACCCACTGAGCCACCCAGGCGTCCCAACAAATGCAATTTTATTGTCTAGATAATAAAGAAACAACTTAATTCAAATCAATTATTAACACTGAAGTGAGTATTCATACTCAAGCCCCAAGACAGGGATGACCAAAAAAGCAAGAGAATAATTCCTGAGCACAACTTTTCATTTCTGTGGTCATCATGACAAAAAAGTAAATGTAAATCTGTTCTCCAAAGGCATTAAAATTATATCCAAAAAGAAACCCTGTTGTATATCATTTACTATATACACATTAATGTTGCTCCAAACACTAAAACAATTTAAAAAAAACAAACAAATGGAACTTGATTTCTTATACTTGGGAGACATAAAGCTCCAGGATTAAATTAGAACCTTCAACAAAGTTCATGAGAACCAAATCTGCACGTATATCAATTACCTCCTAAAAAGATGACTCAAAAATTGGAAGACATATGGTTTTTTTGCATAGAAAGATGCCACATCATAAAGGTAATCCACCCTCCCTAAATTGACAGATTAACTTAATATGATTAATACAGAACAAAACAGGGGCGCCTGGGTGGCTCAGTCGTTCAGCGTCTGCCTTTGGCTCAGGTCATGATCCCAGGGTCCTGGGATAGAGCCCCGCATCGGGCTCTCTGCTCAGCAGGAAGCCTGCTTCTCCCGCTACCATTCCCTCTGCTTGTGTTCCCTCTCTCACTGTGTTTCTGTCAAATAAATAAAATCTTTAAAAAAAAAAAAAATACAGAACAAAACAGATATTCCAGAAATAGACTACAATATACCTGGGAATTTAATAGATGATGAAGGTGGTTAATATCAAATCAATGAAAAGATGGACTTTTCCATAAATGGTGCTGGAGATTTGGGTAGCCACTTGGAAAATATGAAGTGGAACTGTATCCCACACCATGCACAAGACAAACCCAAGTGGTATAAAGATTTAATGTAAAAAAACAAGAACAAAAACACACTAGTGGAAAACAGGAAAATTCCTTTATAACCCCAGAAAACAGGAAAATTCCTTTATAACCCCAGACAGAGCTTTCCTATGATTTAAAACTCAGAAGCCATTTTAAAAAACAAAAACAAAACCCAATAAATTCAATTTATAAACTTCTTAATGCTATTTAAAACATAAACTGGTGTATGGCAATAATAATGAGCAAAGTCAAAAATAAAAATGAAAGCCTAGCAAAATATTTTAACTCACATTACAAACTAAAGGCTTCCAAATTTTTTAAGAACCTAATTAAGAGCTTGATGAAGAAATTAATTTTAAAAATATACCAAAAAAAAGAAAAAAATAGATCAAGATATAAAAAAGGGGGGGGCAAAAGATATGATTAGACAAGTTAACAAAAAAATACCAACAGCCCGTAAATACATGGGAAAATGCTCAACAACATTCATACACCAGTTCCACCTAACTGGCACAAATCCAAAATTCTGAAAACACATGATTTCTGAAGCTATATGGAAAAAGGCACTCGCCACATTATTGTTGAGGCTTAAATGGTACAGTCGGCCAATATTATCAAATTACAGAAGTGGCTTTACCTTTTCACTCAGCAGTCCCTTATCAAGGAATTTACTGCTATACACACACATTTATAAACGATACTGCAGCATGTCTACAAGAGCAACAAATTATAAACAACTCAAATATCCATTTATAAGAAGACTACAAAAATCAACAAGTATATCCATACTCCAAACATTAGGAGTTATTTTTGAAAAGTGTGGAAGCCCTCCTGTGATGATATGAAAATGTGTCCAAGATTGTTAAGTGATGAAAGCAGAGCACAGAACAGAGTGGATAAAACATAAGATACATAATTGTATTTACTTCGAATGACATGAAGAAACTCTGGGAAAATACATAAGAAACTACTCGAAGTGGGACAGATATAGGGAAGAGAAGACAAGGGTAGATGGTGAAAATGAAATTTTTTTCATAGTATAATATTTTTCATCTCTTCTATTTTTCAATCAATTCACAAAATGAAACCATTTTTTAAAATTTAAATTTTTAGGTTCTGTACATTGTTTAAAATTAAGGTTATGACAGATTATAGAAAAACCTTGTCTGTTCAAATGTTAAAACATAGTAAAAATATTAAAAATCACAAGGAAACCAGCATGATACAGATACCAAATTCTGATAAATAGAATAAAATAGCTCAGAAACAGCACCTAAGACTTAAGAAATTAGTGAATGAGAGAAAAGAATGGGTTATGAATTTTGAACAACTGGTTAACTACTCTGAAAATCTACATCATTATTATATCATGCATCAAAATAAATTTTAGATAAAAAGTTCTTGCAACATTATACTATAATAAGGTAGTGGAAAATACAAGTGAATATGTCATTTCTAAAATACTTTTTAAGCCTAAAAACAGTAAGACACTGCAAAAGGAGAAAATATTTTGACTTAACAGAAAAAAAAAAAGATTCTGCACATCACAAACCAAACACATACTTAAGAATAAGTATTAACAAGACATCAGAAGTAAAAAACACATTGTTCAACATCTGCCTCCAATTCTTTTGGAATGTAGAGAGATACAAAATAAACGAAACTTAGTAAGTTACATATATTTGCATAATTTTTTCTTTTATTATTCCTCACCAGTTTGGACGCTCAATAGCTGTATTACTTCCTCTCCAGTGGGCTATGGATACCATAAGTTTAATAAGTTACAATTTCAACATAAAATTTCAGCACTTAAACATTTTGTAGATTCTGTTTATCTCATCTTTATAAACAATTCTTGTTTAGCTCTTTTGTTTCTAATCAAATAAAGCTAGACTTCCTCACATGCTTACCACAAAAAACAATGACTCATTTTTGCAATAACCATAAGGGAAAGGGCATTATTCTGCTTGTTTTCCTGACAGTCTAATTAATGTTAGAGTGCATCTGATGAACTTCATTTCAGGGAAGCAAATAAGCAGGCAAGTATTTGGTCTATTTAATCCATTAGTAACTTACTCTTATTTCAGTTCATCCACAGATCTAGTCATATGATACTTTTAATACCTTAACTAGATTTAAGGAATCCAGGAAGTCTACCTAAAAATTGAAAAGGAAAAATTGCTAAGCAACAAACAAATCCCTGATTTCACAGACAACCAATTCAGGAAGATAGTTACTGGGAATCCATGGCAGTATGTAACTTGCTCTGCTGTAGGGGAGCTAGATATTGTTCTCCCAAATCAGGAAGCTACCCAGTTTGGCTACATTACAGCATGAGGTAGCAATCGCTATGGCCCTGCAACAAGCACAGAGTGCACAGCTTGTGGTGTTTATGGTCTAGTAAAGACACATGAACAAGGCCACAGTCCTCAAGTTCAAAGAATCAATATTTGTGGCATTAAAATGCTTTTAAACTTTTTCTTATGGATAAGAAAAAGTCACGGAAGATGAACCAGGATTGGAGGATACTCTAAGGTATAAAATATCCAAATCTATTCCTTAAATATAATAAAGTAGAAAATAGCACAATATACAACTATATACACATCACCTAGAATCAAGATTTTGCCATTTTGCTTCATTAAATAATAATTTTACTGGCTTAACCATTTTAAAGTTACAAATATCGTATTTTATGATTATATAATACAACATGCATCTCCAAAAATCAAGGACATTGCCCTTCAAGACCACTATACCATTTACAATAATTCAAGTTTCTCTAAGCTAATTCAAATTACCTGTGAATTATTTCTTTGTTCAGTCTGCCTTCCACCTCTAGAAAATGTCTGATTTTTTTCCATCCAAGGTTTTTTCTGAGTTGCCTGGCAAGTTACATTGGACCAATTTACACTACCTGTAACCAATGAGATTAAAAATATGATTTAGTTATGACAGATGCCAAAACCTAAATTATCTCTTACCTTTGTGTATTGAAAGTCAGTTACTATGAACACAAAACTGGAAATTTCTCTACAAATTTTAAGTGGTATCCCAGTTCTTAGTAATAGAAGTGCCATCTTGCATAATATCCCAATTTGTCAACTGAGAAATTATCTCAAGTTTTATCAGCCCAACTGTACTTTCAAAGTAACGTGAATCTCTTTGGAAGATTTCTAATTTTTTTTGCAGTATCAGCAAGCTTCATGCTTAAAAGCAAAGCTCTGACATGGACAAAGAAGAAAGTATAGGAAAGACACTAAACAGAAAATAAGTACCTGTACATATAGGTGATTCCACATGCTAAAAATAAAAACAAAAAAGACAATTATTTTCTGCTTAAGAGTCAATACCATATGCCTTGCAAAACGTTTCATAACTTAGTCTATTGTGAAGCATGCTTATTTACAATCTTAGAAAAGTATTTCTCCATATGTATTTTTAATATTAATATATACAACACATTTTGATCCATTCTATAACTATAGGAATTATTAATGAAAATAGATACTTAAGCCTTAGAGATAGTTTTTAGTAGAGTATCTTTAAATAGATACTTAAAGCTTAAGCTTTAGATAATACTGACATAGATGACTTAAGAAATCAAAGCAACGTTACATACATTCATGGTGCTAGAATCGGGATTTCTCAAAGCCCCTGCTGCAGGCTGGTTGTTGCTGTGTTTGGGACTGCAGTAGCCACTATCACTGTCAATGTCGGCTTCACTAGCCCCCTGCTCACTAGAGGATTCGGCAGTAGGGTGGGACGCTCTTCTCCTCCTGCCTTTGGACTTCCAGATCATTGTGGCAGAGCTCTCGGAGAGAGACTTGTTAGCAATATCTGATGGGAAATCTATAAAGCAAGGAAGATATGACATCTCTTTGTGAGGACCAAAGTGATAAATTCTTGTTAAATTATCATTAAAGTCATAAGAAAATGAAGATATATAACTTTGTAAATGGAGAAAACAAGTAAAAATTTTGGGGGGGAAGATCATCAAAAGGTAAAATGTTCCTGACAAGTTGGTTTATGACATGTATTAATTACGACGAGAATAAAATACTTATATAAATATTAAAACAAACCATCATTATCCATTTTAGAAAAATAACACCAATCCTTTTAAAGTCCCCTGTATACCCCCTCTACCACTGCATCCTCTTCCTCCCCCAGAAGTTACCTCCACATGGAATTCTGTGTTTATCATTTCCTCACTTTTTAAAATAGCTTGTGCATGGATTTTTGTATTCCTAGAACATAAATCATATAATTCTGTAGTTTTCACTTTATAAAAATGAAATTATACTGTCCATTTTCTTTTGTGACTTGCTTCCCAGTGTGCCCCATCCCCCTAACATTAGTTTTGAGATTCTGATGCATGTGGCTGTAATTCATTAATGTCAGTGGAATCTAGAATGCTTGTGTATGATGAACATACCACATAGTATTTATCCTTTGTACCACTGAAGGGACACCTGGGACTGTTTTGGGGTTTTGCATTATTAAATAATACTGCTAGGCCTTATGGGATACACATATTCACCTTTACTTGGTAATGCCAAATCATTTTCAAACTCTTTTTTTTTTTTTAATTTTTTAAAGATTTTATTTATTTGACAGAGAGAAACACAGCGAGAGAGGG
Organism: Procyon lotor; assembly: GCA_028646535.1. Taxonomy (NCBI): domain Eukaryota; kingdom Metazoa; phylum Chordata; class Mammalia; order Carnivora; family Procyonidae; genus Procyon; species Procyon lotor. Next base: position 43,522,604 of record CM053609.1, on the reverse strand, counting down.
AACACAAGCAGAGGGAATGGTAGCGGGAGAAGCAGGCTCCCTGCCGCGCAGAGAGCCCGATGCGGGGCTCGATCCCAGGACTCTGGGATCTGACCTGGGCTGAAGGCAGACGCTTAACGACTGAGCCACCCAGGCGCCCCCATTTTCAAACTCTTTGAAACAGTTTACAACCCAACAGCAAAATATAAATATACACAGTGATCCCCATATTAACCAAATACTTGATACTGTCTGCTAGGCAATAATTTTCGCCAATTGTTAAGATATAAAAAGATGGCTTATTGTGGGTTTTAATTTGTATTTTCTTGCCTAATAATGAGGTTTGGTATCTTTTCTGATGCTTTTAGCCACTACTGTTTCCCCTTCTGTGAAATATTTAATTTTATTTTTGGATTGTTTGACTTCTGCCTATTTTTCTACTGAGCTGTCTCTTCATTCTTCTATTTCAGAAACTATAATCAAAAGACATTTAAAACACTCTTGCAATGTCCTCCTACCCTAACAAATGACAATTTTCCTTTTTCTGTATTTCTGCCCATAATTTTTACACAGTATCAATACAATTTTGAGTTGGGCTATTTAATATTATGTATATGTTCTTCATAATTATAATGTGAGAAGGCTCCACATTATTCCACTGAGTAGATGTTCTACACTTCTCTTGACTCGTCACCTGTTACTAAACATTAGGAAGCTTTCAGTGTGCTACTGCAATTTGGATCTTTTTCAAACAGTCCTTTTTCTTTCTAGGGAAATATATCCATTTTAGATACATCAACAGGAGAAGGACAATTGGGTCAAAGGAAAGATATTCCTATAGTCCCCTCACACTGTTTCAGTCCCCTGGTGCTGTGTCCCAAGGCCCTCAGAACAAGGTGGGATCATTTTCTTATTCATTCATATGAATTTTTCATGTCTTCATACGAATATTTTTTCAGTGATAGGCATAGTAAAAATCTTTTCGAAATTTATGGCTTATTCTTTCACTCACTTTTGATAGAATTTATTTCAGAGATAGTTCTGTCCCTGCAGCCATAAAGATATCTGCTTATATTTTCTTCTACTATGATTTTCCTATTTGTCCTTAATCCACCTAAAAAAGATTTGCATGGGGTGTAAATTAGGTATCTGTACTGCTATTTCTGTTATTTTCCACATATGTTTCCACTTACATGTGAATCTATTTCTGGTTCTGTTCTAACTTTTGTATAGTGCATTTTTTGCATAAGCCTCTAAGATGTAAGATAGTTTAATAAGTCTTGATATTTAGAAAAAAAAGTTCTTTTCTTTTCAAATGATCTTTTTAGAATTTGTTTATCAAGTTCCCAAAAAATTCCTATTAAAGTTTTGATCAGTACTGCACTGAATCGACAGACTGAGTACTGACTTCAGGAAAATGACATTTGCAGCATCGAATTGTCCTATACAAATAGGATATTTAGGTTTGTTTGTTTTTTTTAATGTCCTACCATAAGTTAAGATTTTCTGCATAAATGGTACACTTTTTGCAAAGTTTATTCCCAGAAACTTATATATTTGTTGCTATTATAAATGCCATCTTTTCTCAAATTTTGTTTGTAACATATTGAAACACACTTAACTTTTGTATATTATACCTAGTATTCTTGTTAAGCTCATTAAATACAAGCTTATGTTCAAATTATGTTAAAAATTCCTTTAAGTTCTAATATTTCACTCTATCTGTGACTGATAGCAATTAATCCTCAGAAATTAAAAACAAATTAAACAAAAATACCGACAGCATGTACCAATAGAAAAATGATAGAATTTGAAAAATAAACTAGAGTAAGAATACTGATAAAAGGTATTATCTTCTAATCATATTTTATCTTCATTTTCATTTTCTTTTTACTTCTATTAAAGCATATTTTTTTATTTTTATTATTTTTACTTCTATTAAAGCATACTTTTTACTTCTATTATTTTCTATTTACTTCTATTAAAGCATAGTTGACACACAATGTTACATTAGTTTCAAAGTATAGTTGACACACAATGTTAGTTTCAAGTGTAGGACATAATGATGTTTCAAGAATCTATACATTATGCTTTGCTCATCACAAGTGTAGTTACCATCAGCTTACCCACAACCCTCTGCCAAGCATCAGTTTTTGTTCTCTGTGTTTATGGGTCTATTTCTGCAGGGTTTTTTTTTCTTTTTTTTTAGATTCCACATATAAGTGAAATCATACATTATTTTTCTTTCTCCATCTGACTTATTTCACTAGCATTATAGCTTCTGGGTCCATCCATGTTGTTGCAAATGGCAAGACTTTATCCTTTTTTATGGTTATGTAATATTCAATATTACACAGTATGTTGTGTAATATACAATACATATATAATACAATATATTTTGTTATATTATATACACAATATATTCTATATACACACCACACCTTGTTTATCCATTCTCTGTTCATTTACTTATAGACATTTGGATTGCTTCCTTATCTGGGCTACTGTAAATAATGGCACAATAACCACAGGAGTGAATATATCTTTTCAGATGAGTGTTTTCACTTTGGGGGGGTAAAATACCCAGTAGTGGAATTATTGGATCATTTGGTATTTCTACTTTTAGTTTTTTGAGGAATATCCATACTGTTTTCCATAGCAGCTGCACCAATTTACATTCCCATTACATGAGGGTTCTTTTTTCTCCACATCCTCACAAACACTTATTATTTCTTGTCTTTTTTATTCTAGCCACACTAACAGGTATCTTGGTGTGGTTTTGATTTGTATTTCCCTGATTAGTGATGGTGAGCATCTTTTCATGTGTCTGCTGGCCATTTGCAGGTCTTCTTTGGAAAAATGTCTATTCAGATCCTCTGGCCAATTTAAATTGGATTATCTGGGGGTTTTGGTATTGTGTAAATATTTTAGATATTAACCCTTATTGGATATATCATTTGTGATTATCATCTCCCATTCAGTACGCTGCCTTTTTGTTTTGCTAACGGTCATCTAGTCATTTTCTAATTCTTATGCTCAGAAGATAAGTCTTTGTGATCACTAAATGAGCAATTTAACTAAAGAAGTAAAGATTTTTAAAAGCAGTCCCAGGGCTTAAAGCATGTATAAGTAAATCACTATAACTAGGAATAACCAAAACATAGAAAGCTTTGTAATATATTACACTGTGATCCTTTTCTATAGCCTCTCCAAGCATTTGTTAGTCCATTAATCTCATTGCTTTCTGGCTACAAACTACACACAACGACTGTACTAGCAACAAGATTGTTTTTTAATGGATTCCCAGATCTTTCTTATCCCTAACGGATCTAAGCAATTGTAAAAAAATAAATAAATAAATAACTGAATTGATGTCACAAAAGAAAAGGTACAGCACAAATGAAAGAAAGTATGCACCATCAAATTTATTTTAAGTCAGAATGGAAACTACAGAGGGGTAAAAAGTAAATGTGCCTTTGAGCACACTGAGCACATAATTTTTGGCCTTGGATCATTAACAAAAATTTTTTACTAGCATCAATGACAACGGGTGAGGAGGCAGTTATCTACTCTATAGCTATTAAGCTGAGATCAGAAATACAAACTAGAATTTAATGATATAAACTGAAAAATATTAATTTTTACCTATTACCACGATAAATCTTCCTTAAAGTTTATATATAGTCTTCAAAAAACTCTGGACAAAACAATATCCAACCAGTTCAAAATTTTTACTTGCTTGATAGGATATATGTGCCACTCACATGTTTGTTTCAGATCTATGCTGAAATGTGACACAGAAAACTTGCCAAGTTCTTTCTATAAAGATATTATACAATATTAGAGTATTTTATAAAGGGTTTTAAACTATTTATAAAAACATACAATTTTGATTTCTGCCAAAATGAGTCCTCAAATTCTTACAATGTCCGCAATATTCCATCTCTGATTTCTGAACTGCTCCACTACTATATAGGGATAAGGACACCTCAAATCCTCCTCAAAATTGCACGTTAGCCAGCAAACAAGCTGAAAGAACATTATGTACATGGACTGCTTTTATCTTTCCTAGAGAATTTCACAAAGTGGCAGGATAAATGAAAGGACAAAAGTCCAGAATCCTGAAATGTGGTACAGTCCACAATTATAAAATCAATACATGAAAACAGATAACAATCAGTGATGTATATATAAACACTCTTGCTTACCAGTTTGCTGTGAAGCATCTACCAGAAGCACAATTTTTGATCGATTATCAGGACCTGCTGCATTTGTCTCTTTCTGAGTAGCTACATTTTTCACCAGTGGCCTTTTGCTTTTTATGTGTTGTTGTAAAAGCTGTTGCTGATTTAAGCACACACACACAAAAATAATAATTTAAAATCCTACTCAGTGTACTAAATATTATAAGATACATATCCACTATAAAACACACCTAAATGTATGCTCTAAATTAGTGGCTTCCAACCCATGGGGAAAGAGGGTTACTGTGTTAGGAATTCGTAACATTATCTGCATTTAATTATACATCAAATGATATATTATAGACATACATTTTAATAGTATTTTTCAAATAACCATTAACATTACTGTGACTAATAAAATATTAATTCATTTTAAATTATTACTTGACTTCATATTTTCCTAATCAATAATTAATAAATGATAGAAGTATAATCACGTCATTTAAGGGACTGTAAATTTTTATTTAGAAGGGTAATAAAAAGGGTAGTAGCTCATCCAAGAGATACATTTTCCTTTCGTGATAGCAAGAAAGTGTAAAAAAATTTCTGCTTTAGAGCTTAAAAACACAATATAAAAAAATTGATCCCTTCATTTTTTAAAACAGGAGTATTCATCACTTAATAGAAATTTATACAACAGAACTCTGAATTTAACTTCCTAAAGTGAAGTGCTGGAAAGGCACTCTGAGAAATCATGTTTCTTCACCATCTGAAAGTTATATACTACTATATTATTTCCAATACTTGCTACTTTACATTCTCCAGAGGTCTCAAAACAATTTCCCTTGACCCAGTGTTACCATGAACAAAGACTAAAAGCTTTTTAAAGCAAACTGTGCTGCATGTTTGTATTTTAATTTGTAAAAAGTATGCCAAAAGACAGCAAAGACTTTTCACTGAAGAAACTGGGCTAATAGAATCTAGGAAAGCATCAACTCCTTGATGATAGAGCCACAGATGCATTTAGGAAATCACTCTGCCTTCTATTAGTTCAAAAGTGCTAAAAAAAAAAAAAAAAAAAAAAAAAAAAAGGTGCTGAGAAGAAACATGGTTTTTTTTTTTTTTTACTTGCTTTGCATTAAGGCCTCAATATAAAAGTAACCTTGTAGTTCAGAAATAGTTACCTAGAATAAACCTTAAATCTCTTGTGTTTTCAAGGTCTTCATGTCTTTTTTTTTTATTTATTTAGTCAAAAGGCTTAAGAGTGGTTTCACATATTTATCTTTCATTTTCTTCAGCCCAAGAAGACCTTGTGTTCATATAATATAGTAAAGCAACACTTGACTAACAAAGTGCTATTGCTACTAAAAATTCACAGAATAGCAACAATGAAGTTGAAAGATTGAATGAATCACAAATGTTCTCCATAATATCTCCTGCTGATTTCTGAGGACTGAAATATATGAAGTGCATTAGTCATTCAACACCCTAGCATAAGATATAAACTACTATGGATACTATGCAATTTTTATCACTAAATTAAAATAATTTGAAAATACTTGTGTATTATGATTATGATTATGTAAAACTCTCTGAAGGAACCTGAAGATCATCGATTAAGAATAAGGCACAATAAAAAACAGGAAAAATTACTTTATAAATGCTCTACCCTTGACTATTTTATAATAGTGAATGAAATGTTTTATAGTAAGTTCAGCATCAAGGCTAATCAATACAAGTAGCAAATTACTTACATTATCATTAACAGAAATATCAAACATAAAAGCCAATCAAAATAAGTCACTTACTTTTGGTACAACTGGTCCTCTGTTACTGTTTCTGCTTCGGTGACTGGACAATGGGAAGACCTGTCCAAGCTGATTTGGACGCTCAGTGCATTCTGTGGTTATAGTATTTACAGTATTTGCAGCCTGAAAGGTGTTGGAGTAAGGTGTAGGAAAAGGATGATAGAATCCCATGACTTGGGCACATGGTGCTGGCATCAGCTGATAATACGTATACTCTGTAGAAACAGGTGGCTGAGCAGATATAATGGGGTAGGCAAGGTATGGTCCAGCAGGGTTTGGATTGGGCTGTTGCCATCGTATATCATTGTTATACAACGGAAACTGTCTGTTAAAATCAAATAAACAAATAACAAATCTATTGACAAGTCTGAAAGTAATGCTGAAGCAAAACCTCTTAATTCATTTTAACTTAAAAAAGTGGAGAAAGGTGTCTTCATAATAAAAGGGAGATAAAATTATCATCTTATAAATTTCTTAGCTGTAATTAGAGATTATATACATGTAATAACAACTTAAATGACAGTATAAAGGAATTCAACCTGATCTACTACATTCCAAAATTTTAAAAGTACGTATCATTCTTATTTGTAACTCTCTCCTCAACCTCCTCAAGATATTTCTGCCTAGAAGTTAAACCCCTAGCTGCTGGATCTGTAAACAAAGGCAGTCCAAAGTTCCCATTCAATGCTAACCACTGTGATGGCCTCTGCAAAAAGCAGGGTAAAGTGATCACTGTGTAAGGTGATCGTTACAATGGGTGATTTATTCCTCCACCTCTCATTCTTCAGTTCAGTCCCAGGGCCTCCTACTCCTTTCCTGTAGTCCTGGAACCATCTGGCCAAGTCAAGCTCTTTTCCTGGCTCCCCTCCTTAGCAATGCAAGCAGGTTCCAGGTCCAACGGAAAGAAGAGAAGAGGCAAGCCTGTCCACTGCCATCCTATCCCTAGAATTAGAGTCTTTTCTAGTGCAATTCCTATAAATCATCAGCAAGATTCTTCCTGTCTCAGCAGTCCTTACAAAAGGCTACTGCTAAAGAATGAGGGGTCATGGGGAACTGGAGCATTGAGCTTTTCTTCACTGCTCCCACAACAAAGCACAATGGAAAAATGTTCAATGCCATAATTTTAAAAATACTTTTAATCCACTGGGTGGTTTACTCGTGAATTCTCAAAGATTATTTAGTACGGTAAGAAAACTTAATTGTACTTTTACACTTGGCCATTTTGTCAAATACAAAAATAATAGTATTATTAAATTCGGTTTTTAAGTCGCTTCAAACATAGCCTTATATAGGTCAAAATTTTTTGACATTATGCTAACTTCGATTGAGAAGGATCCCTCCTTCTTTGTCCAATCCCCAAAACTACAGAGTTTTAGAGATTATTAACCTGAATATTTAATATTTCATACAGTAGCTTAGTGGTCTCATATCTCTTACATCAAGAATATCTGAAAGAATGTGCCCTGGCGCACTAATGTGCCGCATGATGGGTTACATAGGTGTGCAGAAATACTGATTGCCTGTGCCTTCAGGGTGGCTGGGCAGAGGCTAGAGGCCAGCTGCCTCATCCACTTATCCCAGAGTGCTAGAGAAGTATAATTTTCTATGTATGATATTACTTATGAAAGGCTGAAAGTATTTTTAATACAGCAATAACATGAACTACACTAACAAAGTACTAATCACTCAAAGTCTAAGCAGGGTTAAAGGCTATCATGACTATCACAAGTTACACCCTAACCACCAGGTCACACATTATCTGAATAGCAAGCATTTTGCTAAATCACCCTGTGACTATAGCACAGAAGCTAAATTTAAACTAGAATCAGAGTCCAGAAATATATGTTAACCATAAACGCTTCAATGTTAAGGACTATCCCTTGGTATTTTCTTCTTACGCCCAATTGTCCTGGAAATTATGATTAGATATCTAAACTTAAAAAAGGGTTTCCGTTCACCACTTTCTGAATATTCATTCCTCCCATTGTATCAATTTATTTCAAAGTAATTTTAATTACTTACTGTAGGAGACACATCCAAAAAACTTTCCTCTTAGAAAGAATGAGGAAATAACCCACATTAACAATTTTAAAATTTCTACTTCATTTGGTTTTATTTATTTATCTTAAAAAAGGGAAATGGCTAATGTTTAAAAGTTACAAATGGAGGGTTGCCTGGCTGGCTCAGTTGGTGGAACATGGGACTCTTAATTTCAAGCTTACAAACTGAAGCTCCATGTTGGCTATAGAGATTACAAAAAATAGTAAGAATAAACCTAAAAAAAGAAAAAGTTACAAAAGGAAAAAATGAAGAAGTAGGCCTTGTCAATGTCTGTACTTCCCTACCCACCTCCCACAAAAAAGAAAATAATAATAAACAAATTACCTATTGGACTGGTTTTCCTGCACAAATGGATAACAAGTAATCAGGTAGCTTGGAATTGGAGTGGGTTCTACACCAGAAACATTTCCATTATCATTTGGGAGTGCCATCGGGATCATAAACGTATCAGGATTCTTCTTCTGGGGAATAAATGGCTCTACCTCAGCTGATAACTTGACATTCTTCAAAGAAAAAGTAAAACACACTATTAGTAAAGTAGCAAAAAACTTAATACAGATCCACAGTTTAACAATGAAGAGCCAGTGCTTATAAATAGTAATTAGATCTCCTTAGTATCAGAAAACATCCAAAAGAACAGCAATGTCAAATTAAAATAACTAAATATGATTATTTAGGCAAGGCCATCAAATAAAACAGGAAAATGCTTATCAAAAGCTACTGCATTTTAATGAAATCATTTCTTACACAATCAAAGCTGTTAAAACAATCAAGAGTACAAAAAAGTCCAAAAATAAAGCTGGTAGTAAGAAATCTAGCTCTTCAGACAAAATAATGCTTTTAAATAATTTTGTTAGGAGGGAAAGTCATTAAACAGAGTTCTGCAGGATAATCACTTTATATATGTTTAACTAGCCTAAAAAATAATCTTTTTCTATCCATTTCAGGAAATTAGGTTAGTATAGTTTAATTAAAAGGAAGGAAAGTGTCCAAGATTAATGAAAAAAAATACCTAACATAAGGGCAAAAAACTTTTGGTTCACAAACTAGGAGAAAAAATGAGTACCTCAGTTTCCCAGTAGACAACTTGAGTAAACTAAAATAATCCAGAATATGTACTCCCATTTTAGTATTTAGTATCTTTTCTTATAAAAAAAATCTACAGAAGTTTAAAAGATATATTTAAAAAACTGAAGTATTTTAGGATGCACATGTGGGTGACGAAACTATAAAGAAAAGTAAGATCTGGGATAAAAGTCAGGATAGGAATTACTCATACAAAATTACTCATGTGAAAAAGTTGTGATCACGAGGAGGGCATCTAGAGAGATTCTGAGGGCCTGACAATGTTCTATATCTTAACTTAGGTGATTAACTACAAGGAATTCACCTTATAGTTCATTCAGCTATATACTTTTTGTGCAGTTTTCCTTCTGTTTTTAACAATAAATTCTTAAAATTTAATTATAAAAAGAAAAAATCTATAGGCACATTCTGCAAAGGTAGAATGTTTAAAAGCACATAAAAACCACAAACTAAAAAGATATTAAACACTTCTTTAAGAAAACAGTAAATGAAATGCAATCCAATGTTTCAATCTTTCAAATCAATTACCTCAAAGCAATAGTCCTAACTAGAACTTTTGCTCAATAAACTCAGTAGGATGGCATTTACTGGAAGCTGTAAGCAAGGCAGAGTTCCCAGAATAAATATCAGGCATGTTTCTCACAAAGGTAATCAGTAACAAATGCACGGAAATCTGATGACAAAATCTGAAGATTTGATATGCTCAATAAATAGCCTTTACTCAGAAAAATTATTCTCTATAAAGAGCCCCCTGGAAATATTCAGAATGCTTACAAAGAAATGGGAAGAGAGAAGAAATCTGAACTATTTATAGCAGTATTAATTCAATATCCTTCTTACCTGATCAAATGTTGAAATCTACTTTTATACTATTAACCAAATTTGAAATAGAGATAGTACTTGCACTTACAAATACAGCATCTATGAACTGAAGCTGGTTTCTTGAATTTCAACCCTGAAGGCAAAAACTCCTTCAAATGCTAATAGTCTAAGTCAGTAATTTTCACTGTGATAGTCAACAGAACTCAAAACTCATTTATGTAAGGTATAAAATATTAATCTAATAAATATTCCCCCAGAAGGAAATTAGGGGAAAGGGCTGATTTTCAACAATAATGCAGATAATGGAAACTGGATTTTATGTTCATGTATAGGCATAAAAAGAGGGAAAACGTAAATCACATTTTAACCATACTGAAAATTTAATTTGTAGGATATCTTTGAAAAATCTAAAAAGTCTTTCTGAACATAGGAAAACTCTCTGAACAGTTTTATAGATCTGTATTAGAAGGCATTAGGACTTTTTAAAGGAAGGAATATGATTATATCAAATTTCCATATGAAAAGGAAATAATACTAATATAATTATAAAGAAATAAAATAATTTAAAGATAATAAGTTTCATGATACCTCCCTGCCAAATAGTACCAACTCATAAATTACTTTGGGAACAAATTCAAATTCTTGCTCAAGTCAAAAGTTGCAACAAGTTTTTATACTTAGTTTCATTTTACTTTGTAAGAGTTTTATGAACTTAGGCAACTCATGGTCAAAAAAATGTCACACATAATTTATAGTTGATATCTGTACATATACACAGTATATACACTTAAATATCAAAGTAATGATTTCTATTCTAAGTGCAATTCTAGATAGCAGAGTTCAACAATAAAACAAACACTGAAGTGATCCTTTGTTTTTAGCAAAAAAGAGAAGCTGCTGTAGTCAACAGCTGCACAAACAGAAGATGTCACTAGTAGGAACAGACTGGCAAACTTTCTCCTACAGTTACAACTCTTCTATGGTCTTAAAAGTTGTTGTTGTGACTTTGGGGCCTTCAGTATCATGCATTAAAACGAAGCATCTGCTATTCTCAGGCCTAAAAAGTAAAGTTATATCCCAAACTATTCTTAAAATTCCACATAATAAAGCCCATATAGACAATATGTTAAGTGGCAAATTCTGGCAATATTTCAATTATATTAGTATAGAAAACAAAGAAAAGGGGCGCCTGGATGGCTCAGTGGGTTAAAGTCTCTGCCTTCAGCTCAGGTCATGATCTCAGGGTCCTGGGATCGAGCCCCGCATTGGGCTCCCTGCTCAGCAGGGAGCCTGCTTCCCCCTCTCTCTCTGCCTGCCTCTCTGACTACTTGTGATCTCTCTCTCTGTGTCAAATATGTAAATAAAATAAAATCTTTAAAAAAAAAAAAAGAAACCAAAGAAAAATGTCCTACATAGTGGACAACAAAACATTATTAAAAAAAAAAAAGACTAGTTACTTCATACAGTGATATTCCTTAGTTTGAATTCTTTAGTCTACTTTTGACAAGATCTATTTTTTAGGAATCAGAAATTTTACAGCAGAGTTGTCTCCTTAAAGTAAATATAAATATAAAGTAAGTCTAAACTACACAAAGCCTAACTATTCCTGTACTATTTGCTTAAAAAAAAACCTGGGGCGCCTGGGTGGCTCAGTCGTTAAGCGTCTGCCTTCAGCTCAAGTCATGATCCAGGGTCCTGGGATCGAGCCCCACATCAGGCTCCCCACTCAGCGGGAAGCCTGCTTCTCCCTTTCCAGCTCCTCCTGCTTGTGTTCCCTCTCTAGCTGTGTTTCTCTCTGTCAAATAAATAAAAATCTTTAAAAACAAAAACAAACAAACAAAACCTATCTACATAGTAAAATTATCTTTATCTTTCAGAAATTATTTCAGAATTTTCCAAATGAATGAAAAAAATCATAATAATCCCAGAAACCTATACTGGAAAAAAAATAATAAGCAGTTTCACATTCCTTTTAAATTTAGCATATATTAAAACAAATGTCAATAATAAAACTTCTTTGATGTGAATAATCTAGAAAACCCAAGAATTTATCAGAATATGAAAATATAAAAGCCTTCTTTAAAAGAGTGTATTAAACAAATGCACTCAGATCACTGAGAGCCTGTATAAATTCAACAGATATGCATTGAGTACATGTTCTGGGAAGAGCACTGTACTAGACTGGTTTAAGGAAAATGGACAAACATTACTATGAAGCACCCAATGGTAGGAAATGCACACTAAGCTCCTCTGGGATAGAACCTCCAGAAGAGTGCAAATAATTTTCCCAGATTAAGCAATAGAAAAAAAACACCCACTAATAATCAAAACTGAAGTAGAATAAGGCACTCTCCCACAGTGAAATTTCAGTATGTACTACACACCTACAGAAAAAATATGACCATGGAAACCCTCTACATCCTTTCTAGATTAAGGTAAAAATATCCTATGTCAAACATGAAGATATTTTACAACTCATGGCCAAAGAAAAATGTCTTCCAAAGGAAAAAGTGAGTAATGCTTAAAAGATACCTGTTGGCTATATTGCTTTTGACTGGAAGGACATCTATGGAAAGTAAACACTTTACAAATCAATTGCAGTAGCTACATATGTAAGTTTTGCAAGACTTCAGAAAACACTGAGGAAAAAACACACAAAATATTTGAGACTGTCCATTTGATTTACTATTCAAATCTCTTCCTCTTTTTTTTTTTTTAAGATTTTATTTATTTATTTGACAGGGAGAGAGATCACAAATAGGCAGAGAAGCAGGCAGAGAGAGAGGGAAGCAGGCTCCCTGCTGAGCAGAGAGCCTGATGTGGGGCTCGATCCCAGGACCCTGAGATCATGACCTGAGCCAAAGGCAGAGGCTTAACCCACTGAGCCACTCAGGCGCCCCTCTCTTCCTCTTTTCTTAAAACAGACTACACCTAATCCTATTTAAAACCTGATGGTACTTTTCTAAAAATCAGCTCTGGAGTATCTAATTAATTTCTGGTTTTATATTTATTTTCCTCTCTCACTATGTTAGGGTTTTCCTGCTAACTTCTAACCCTGACACTTGATTTTTATTTACCTTTTAAAATATTTAATAATGAAAGCATTTATGACTATGCATTTGCCTCAGAGTATAGCTTCAGCCACATCCCATAGGTTTTCATATGCATTACTTTTTCAATAACCCATAATTCCACTTTTATGTTTCCTTTTGATTAAGGGCTTAGGGAAAAATGTCTTTTTAAATTTCCAAAGGTCAGAATGTCTGAGTGGTTCAGTCGCTTTAGTGTCTGACTCTTGGTTTTGGTTCAAGTCATGGTCTTGGGACCCTGGGCTCCAGCACCACACTGGGCTCCTCATTCAGCAAGCAGTCTGCTTCCTCTCTTTCTCCTTCTGCCCTGACCCCCACTCTCTCTCTGTCAAATAAAGAAATCTAAAAAATAATAATAGTTAAATTTCCAAAGGTTATTTTACTTTATTTTTGATTATAAAATTATTTTTAAAATAAAAAATCATTTTACTTTCTTTTTGATTATAAAATTATAAAATTATTATAAAATTTTTATTATAAAATTGATTATAAAATTATTTTTGAAAATAAAATTATGTTGGGTTGCCTGAGTGGCTCAGTAGGTTAAAGCCTCTGCCTTCGGCTCAGGTCATGATCTCAGGGTCCTGGGATCAAGCCCCACATCGGGCTCTCTGCTCAGCAGGGAGCCTGCTTCCCCCCCCCCCCCCCCCCCCCCCCCCGCCCCGCCTGCCTCTCTGCCTAATTGTGATCTCTCTCGTCTCTGTCAAACAAATAAAAAAAATAAAATCTTTAAAAAAAAAAAGAAAAGCAAAATTATTTTATCTTAAAACCTGTTAAGATAAATCATTTGCTTATATTCATAAAGGCCAACTACAAGTAGTACTGAATTATAAATGTTTTATAGTAACTTATTTAGAATATATTTAGTTTGCAACGCTGGTACTATTTGAAGTTTATCAGTTATTTAAAGGAAAGAATTATAAGCCAGATGATTTTGTATCTTTATTGGTGAATAGCACTTTGCATGAAGTTATATGTATTTGTTACATGTTTGCTTTTCTAAGAGTTAAAGGCACTGGTGATCAATAGTTTTGTTAATTATTTTTTTTACATTTATTTTTATAAACATTTTTTATTTAAATTCAATTAACATATAATGTATTATTGGTTTCAGAGGTACAGGCCTGTGATTCATCAGTCTTATATAATACCCAGTGCTCATTACATCACTTGCCCCTCCTTAATGTCCATCACCCAGTTACCCCATCCCTCCACCACCCCCTCTCCAGCAACCCTCAGTCTGTTTCCTATGATTAAGAGTCTCTTGTGGTTTGTGTCCCTCTCTGGTTTCATCTTGTTTTATTTTTTCCTCTTTTCCTATGATCTTCTGTTTTTTTTCTTAAACTCCATATATCAGTGAAATCACATGATAATTGTCTTTCTCTGATTGACTTATTTCACTTCGCATAGTACCCTCTAGTTCGACCCGTGTCATTGCAAATGGCAGGATTTCATTTTTGATGGCTGTGTAATATTCCTGTGTGTGTGTGTGTGTGTGTGTGTGTGTGTGTGTGTGTGTGTGTCTGTACACAACTTCTTTATCCATTCATCTGTCCGTGGACATCTGGGCTCTTTTCATAGTCTGGCTATTGTGGACACTGCTGCTATAAACACTGGGCTGCAAGGCCCCCTCGGATCACTACATTTTTATCTTTGGGCTAAATACCCAATAGTGCAATTGCTGGGTTGTAGGGTAGCTCTATTTTCAACTTTTGGAGGAACCTCCATACTATTTTCCAGAGAGGTTGCACCAGCTTGCATTCCCACCAACACTGTAGGAGGGTTCCCCTTTCTCCACATCCTTGCCAGTATCTGTCATTTCCTGATTTGTTAATTTTAGTGATTCTGACTAGTGTGAGATGGTATCACACTGTGGTTTTGATTTGTATTTTCCTGATGCCAAGTAAAGAACTTATCTAGGAAAGCCTGGGTGGCTCAGTTGGTTAAGCGTCTGCCTCATGATCCCACGGTCCTGGGATCAAGTACCACATCTGGCTTCTCCTTCTGCCTGCCGCTCCCCCTGCTTATGCTCTCTCTCTCTCTCTCCCTCTCTCTCTGACAAATACGTTTAAATGAACTTATCTGATGTTAACGTACTAAAAATTAAGCCAATATTTAAATTATCTGGGAATACAAAAGATATTGTAAACTTCAAGTGTTTTGTCACTTCTAAGGCCATTGTTGGGTTTTTTTTTTTAATCTCAAAACACGGTCTTAAATTTCTTAAAAATAGAAACATTACGCCTTTATGAACAAATAAACTCCGTGATTTACTTTTCACATCCCTTTACACTAATATTTTGCCCATCAAGGACCAAAAAAGGGGCACCTGGGTGGCTCAGTGTGTTAAAGCCTCTGCCTTCGGCCCAGATCATGATCTCAGGGTCCTGGGATCGAGCCCGCATTGGGCTCTCTGCTCAGCAAGGAGCCTGCTTTCCCCTCTCTCTGCCTGCCTCTCTGCCTACTTGTAATCTATCTGTCAAATAAATAAATAAAATCTTAAAAAAAAAAAAAAAAGGACCAAAAAAAAGGCATTATACCAAGTAATAACTGTTTGTAGACCATCTAACTCCAGCAATTAAAATTAAATTACTTGTTTTGATTTAATACAGTCTTGCTAAAGGAGAATACTCCTGAGATCCTCTTTTGGTTATAATATTCTTTCAAATAGTCACTATTGCAATTAAGACTATTATCTAGCACATATTTGTAGTAACTTACTTTTTATAATCTTGATCAACACAAATACCATTTACCCTTTTCTCAAAGATTTTTTTTTTAAAGAGCACTATGAATGCCTTTAGGCAAAACATGCTCAGGTTTTTGTTTTTGTTTTTTTTAAGTTACATTTGTGCAATACTCCAAGGATTTCAATTAGGTTAACATGAAATGCACAGTTTGTATGAACTACTATTTTTTAAAAAATCAAATTTCTATAAATTGCTAATCACTACAATATTATGAGTAAGTTTTAATGCTGCAGGCATTCCCCAAAATTCTGAATACAAACCAACAATGGTTTAAACTGAAAAAACAAACATTTTGTGAGGGAAAATGGAAATACACATATCACATATACTTTTAGTGCCTTTTACCTATCTAAATTCACTTCATTAGTAAAAATATAAAAGTATACTCCAAATAACCTGGAAAAGTCATTACACTATGGTATAGTGGAAACAATGAAGAACTTCACAAAGTGGAGACAGCTCAGTTCTAGCCCCTAATCTATCATTAAATTAAAGTTCTTGGTCTTTTTTCAGTGAAAAGATTCTTTTGAGAATATGATGAAAATAATGGAGTCTTGCCCCAGAAAAATGCTAATATAAAATGAAGCTCACTCCTTCCAGGTCATCCATAGACACCTGAATTAACTGCCTATAGCCTGAACAAAGCAAAGGAGCATCACTTTTCTGTATCTCGGTTTCCTGTGAGTGTGTAGCGGGTAGGTGGGAAGAGAGGGTGGTTAGAATTATTCTTTTACTTAAGGTTAGGCTGAGGAAGAGGCAGGAGGTACTAGAGTGAAAAAAGGAAGAAATTCTTCAACAGAAAACCTACATTCATGATTTCTTTCTAATTCTTACATTTCTACAAGGTTTTAATATGTTGTGGATTTTGGAAAGATGTAGGATGAAAGAGGAATAGATTCTCTAGTTCAAATAATTTGCTCACAGCACTTGCTGTTAAGATAACCATACACAAATAGCTATGCTAAATAGGTAATTATATTTCCTCTAAGATGAAAGGAACCATAAGTATACATATGGTAGCATTACTGGTTACAGTTCTGGCATCATGATGAAGGACCAAAGAGTTTAACCTTTTCATTAGTGACACACATACAAGAAAATTATTCAAAAAAATTTCCTATTCAATTCTCAGGCTTTGAAATTAAAAGAATTTCTGATAGATGCCTTAAAAAATATTTTTCATTAAATTGGATATAGGCTGTTTATAGGATACTCTGGGTCACTAGAAAGCCAAAGCCAAGAGGCTCCTATCACTTTTGCTTTGGTAAATCCACATATTATCTCATAAAACTCATCTGTGTTTTCAAATTCATATTATCATAATTTTTTAATCAAAGCTTTTGTAAAAAAACAAAAAACAAAAAAACCCAAACAAAACAAAAAACAAATATACGCAACTAGGAATCTGCCTGCTAAAAGAGCCAGATTTCAAAATCAAAATTGCCTTTGACTAGCTACATATACATATATAAACAGGAATCTGGAAATCTTGTCTCATTTCTTCAGATACTAATTATTTGTAAAAATAACTAAGCAAATCGCTAGTCTTTTTCTCCTTCATCTGTTTGCTTCCCTCAACACCGGGCAAAGCCTTCAACTGAAGAGAATGCATAGTGAATAAACTTCGATTTCATCAAATTTTAAGTCGTTTCACAGAGGTCTCAAGGATGGAAAATACTAACACTTCGCGGGGGGGGGGATGCTTATTTTGTATTATCATTTACATTTTCATCATCCCTGCCTCCCAGCAACTACTCGCATGGATAATCAAGAATTTAATACAATTAAAACCAAAACTGAATACTAATGGAACTACTCTGTGAATATGAAAACAGTCTCGGAAATGAATTCATACTTCGGATCCAACATTTTTAAAATATAAGCTCAATTTTTCAAAAACACTACTTTTTGCAAAATAACTGGACAGAAAGGCAGGGTGAAAACATAGTATTTCATACCTTAAAGAAAACACCTCCCTAAAACCACTGCGAAAAACAATACTCTGCTCAACGGAACGCTGATCCAAAAAGCCCATAACCCCCTGCATCTGTAGTTATCACACATTCTCTGACAGTCTTTCTGGGTGAGAAGCCTTCGAAAGCCTTGCCACCTTGAAAACACATTCCAGAACTAAAACGGTGGGGGGGGGCGGGAGGGGGGTACGCGCTGGAAGTTATAAAGCCTCCTCTCAGGCGAGCACTGACAACTTGGGAGTCCTCTGGCCCCTAACACCAAACCACGGAGGAGGGGCAAAAACGAGTCCCCAGCCCGGGGGAGGGGTAACCAGAGCTGGAAAAGCCCCCGTCCCCGAGGCAGCAACTGGAACAATGCAGGAGTGGGGCGCCGCCAGGCTCTCAGACGAGGGGAGTCGGCTCTCGCAGGAACCCAAAGGCTCCGGCGGTCCAGGCCCACGCTCAGAGACCAGGGCCCGCTCCGGAGGAAGCGGCGACCCCCAGCACCCGACCCGGCCGGCCCAGCCCGAGCCCGCGTACCTGGTCAGCGGGGGCTCGGTCCATGGCGCCTGCAGCCGCAACGGGCCTGCGTTAGTCGGTGTGGAAAGCGCCTCGGGCCGCTTTCTCCATGGCCCCCCGCTCGAGTCGAGACAGGGCTCAGGACCTCCGCCCCTATCTGGCTGGCCCTGACACCAGAGTCCGGCTACGCCACTGGCCGAGGGGGTGGCTCCAGCTCCGGGAGAAGGAGGAGGCGGTGGCAGCCTCGGGGAGGGATCATCTGGAACGGAAGCCCAGAAGGCCTTAAATAGGCGGCAGGCGTAGTTGAAAATGGCGGCTCTCGGAAGGGGAAGGGGGGAGGGGCCGAGAAGTGGCGTGGGCGGAGTGACAGCAGAAACCCTGACCAGGTGGTAGCGGGAGCCTGGGCTGGCTGATCTGGAGGCTGAGGCCAAGTGGAGATTCCTGTAAGCAGGTGCCCCAAACCACTCTACGCTTTGAGCCGGACTTAACTGTCCTGGACTGTTAAGCTGGAGGAGTGTCGGGGCCACTTGGGACCCAGTTCCAATCCTCAGGGACCTCAGAGACTGCTTCATTATTCCAAACCACCTCTTAGTAATGCTGGAAGAGCTTTTAGCTGCCCACTGTGCATTGCGATCCTTCCTTATGTTATCCAGCTAAACGAAGTCCTGACTGTAAAGGAAAATACCGCAGAAGGGCCACTGGAGAGAAACTGAGTCAGGAGGTTCCAAAATGCTTATTGATTAGGTAATTCGTTGTCCAGGCCCACGCTCACCTCCACCCTCACCTCCGGGCTGATCTCATCTATCTCAGAATCCCTAATTTTACTCAGTCTGTATCACACCAACCCACAAGTAACTATGTACTCTGCTGTGTTGCTTTCCTCCCTGTGCTTATTGACTGTTCCTTTTATCTCCAGTTCATTAGCTCCTTGAGGAAAGAGACTAAGCACTTGGTAAGCATGGCTGATTCCCTCTGGGCATCTCCTCAGACAAACCTTCCAACAGGTACCTCTTCGGGAATAGTTCTTGCTTACTGGTCAGCTCCAGGATGAGGAAGAAAAATAAAAAGCTATATAAGCTAAATTTTACTTAACTGAAGGAAGGGAGCGGAGGTGGCTCCTGTTTGAGGGACTGGAACAGAGATTTAGAGCCAGGAAAGAGAATTTTAAGCAGTTTGCTTTGTCATGCTTCAGAAGACATCAGTAAAGACTTGGATTGCCTTTTCTGTTAGTCCAGGTTGTTATTCTGGTTTTGTTTGGATAGGATTCCAAGAAGAGGCCGATCTGTGAAACCTCTAACCTTACCTACATTGATACTGTACTTGGACTTGGTAAAAGGAGCTATATTGGATCAACATGACTTATATCAAGGCTGGCAGTAGAAACTGCTTATAAGGAGAAACATTTATATTTGTACACAGAGATCTTTCATTTACTTAGCTTTAACTAAATAAAATATTTTTATTCTCAGATTTTATGTGTTAATGTGCATATGTGTGTGCGCGTGTATATTTGTGTTTAAGTTGTACATGTATGAATGTTACATACATGAAGAATTCATGTAATGGATCCCCTATTCTCTATCAATGAAAGCAGAATAAATTTAGGCTTGCATAGAAAAGCTAAGCTATTTATATGAAGTAGTTATGTAAACTAACAGATGATCATCCTCCTTCACAATTGAAAGATAAAAAGAATTCCGAATTTTCAGAATGTCTCCTCACTGGTGGTCTCTAGCCATAAGACACCCGGATCCAAGTAAAAAGATAATAATAATGCAGTACCAATGTAGTCATAAAAATACCACGGTACTTGGTTTCCTTCCTGCTTCTAAGGAATAATCTGAAAAAATTGAAATAGAGGCTCTCTAAGAATCTTTCCATATTATAGGATTTTTGTGACTATGCAGTCATTCTCGTTGAGAATCTTCTTTGTAGAAGATATTCATTTAAATTTTAATAGAATTATAAGAAATTATATGATCAATAATGTCATAATGCCATTCTTATTTAACACAATCCTAGAAAAGCATACATAGAAATTAGAATAAAAAATTAAAATATATGAAGAAAAAAGACATTTAAAAATACTACTTTGTATGGATGATATGATTGCATTTTAATTAATCATTTCATTGAGCAACAGATATATAATGTGCCAGGTGCCATGCTAAGTACTGGAGGTATAGCAACTAAAAAGACACTGTGAGCAGAAACCATGTTTGTCTTGTGGGCAAGACATACATAGAACAAGTAATTACAGGTAAGCTCCATGTCATGAAAAAGGAAGTTCAGGAGGTTCTACCATAGGGTGGGATGGAAGGTCAGGGAAGTCATATGTAAGTAAATGGCATCTAAGCAAAGAACTGAAGGACGAGTAGGAGTTAAAGAAAAGAAGTAAGCAAATGGTTCCAAGTAAATGGCTGATGTGAGGACCTTAGGGTAAAAGAACCCAGCATTAGTACTTAAAGAAGCTCATTCCTTGAAATGAAGGTTGAGGATGAGAGGGATAATCCAATAGCAAAAGGCCTCTGACAAAGTAAAACCAGAAGAAATTGGCCTTAGACAGGAGGAGGTCCATGTTGTCCATGGTAACAGAAGGAAAGGAAAAAAGGATAGACATAACTGCAGATGCATTTATAAGTTGAAGGAATTCCTGTTTACAGCTTCTATTTTCTTGAGGAGGTAGGGGGCCAAGATTATCTGCTGACCACGGAGGGAGGCAGAGTTGTGACGATCATGCACTCGTCAAACTCAACAACATAATTTAAGAGCTATGCATGTCATCACATATACATTTTACATCAAAAGAAAAAAACGTTAATATTGAATTCCGGTTTTAAGAAATTCCTTTTCTTACATAGCCCAAATCTCTATCAAGATATGGATACCCTGGGGGCGCCTGGGTTAAAGGCACCACTGGTTCAGTGGGTTAAAGCCTCTGCCTTTGGCTCAGGTCATGATCTCAGGGTCCTGGGATCGAGCCCCACATGGGGCTCTGCTCAGCAGGGAGCCTGCTTCCCCCTCTCTCTCTACTTGCTTCTCTGCCTACTTGTGATCTCTCCCCCTCTGACAAATAAATAAATAAATAAAATCTTAAAAAAAAAAGAAAAAGATATGGATACCCTGGTTCATGGTTCATGGTTACCATGAACCCCAGTGGATTTTAAAACTTCTCTCTTTATATCAAATGTTTGTCTTATTCACTGCTGCATCCTTACTACCTGTACCAATGACTGCCATGTAGCAGGTGCTCAACAGATATTTGTTAAATAAATGAACATGTGCTATGATATTAAATCAGGATTTTTTCATTCAGGGTTGGTTAGGCATATGCATTTCTTTGAATAAGCAGGATTCAGTAGGGTAGGAACACAAAATTCTTTCCTTTTTGCTCCACTAAGTCTTTAATTCTCTGAGGGCAGCTCTGCATTCTGCCCTGGATTCTATCTTATGAAGGTCACACAAACTTCATTCCAAGTGAAAGCTTTGCCTTTTCCCAAGCCCAGTCCTGCTTCTGAACTGCAGTGAGTTATGTGGTATTGGGCCACTTTTATTTTGTTTTCTACCATTTACATCTCCAAAGCTTTCCAATTCCTCCAGATTTATACTGTGCAAGGGAAAGTAGCAGAGCTTCTTAGATGTCTCAGATATATGACATGCACAAAGTCACTTCCGGGCAACCACTTACAACCCTAGCCTAAGCTCTTGGGACTTTCTGGGGTTTAGCCTTCTGCTTGATCCCTTGGGGCTTCAGCAAAGTACTCTTCTTAGCTGGACTCTATTTTAAAGTGGCTTCAAGTATATTTCTCTCCCACCATCCCTGGGAACATTTTTGCTACACTCTTTTATCATTTATCTCTCTACCCATCCAGTCCTCCATAATCCCATTAATTCATCTTATTTTTGGCGTATAACAAAGTAAATTGTTTACATCAGTACCCTTTTCCCTGGGAAAATTCATGTTTCCACAGTTGGTTAAAGTGTGTCTTGTTTCCAGTGTTCTCATTCTGTCTCTCTCTGGTCTGCCTTTGGTTTTCTTAGAAAAGTATCAGATCCCAGGTCCCTGTACTTCCCCCCCACCTCCACGACTCCAGGCAACATGTATCAAGTTCTCCAAGTGTTTCCCTGAAAGCTCCTCTCACATAGCTTGAGATTAGGGGGAAGCATATCTATTTTCCCCGTGGGCGGAGTGGGTAAGTATCAAGTGTCTCCAAAGCAACACTTTTCCTGAGTCATCAGTCCCCCACCCCACCTCCATGCTCTTTGGGCTGGGCATGGGGGATGAATAATGCTAAACCTCAATTTCTCAGCATATTTTGCATGGTAGACTAACACCTGGCTTAAGGATGTAGAGGTACTGGCCTCCTAACCTATTGTCCTCTGAGCACCCGTCAAAACAGACAGCATCCGTATTGAATGTCATGTTACATGTTCATTGATTTGACAAATATTTTCTGAGTACCTGTTTTATGCAAGGCACCACTTTGGGTAGTGAGAATGCAGCAATGAACAAAGTCACTCTCTTGTGGAATTTACAATTTAGTCTGGGTGATAGATGATGAACATATAAGAAAAACAATTTTATGTAGAGACGAATGCCGTGAAGGAAATAAAACATACTTGTGTGATTAATGCAGACTACTTTCATAGGTTGACCTCTGAGATGGAGGTATTTGACCTGAGATTTGATGAATACTAAAAGGAAAACTAAGGAAAACAAGGTCCCTGTAGGGGAAAATCTTGTCATCAGAGTAACAGAATGGAGGAGACAGGTGTGACTAGAGAGAATGGTGGCAGGGTAACAGTGGTATGAACAATGGACTGAACAGGAGACTAGAGAAACTTATAGGCTAAGGTAATTTTAATTTCAAATGCAATTTGGAGGATTTTGAAGAGGTGCATGCAATTCACATTTTGGCTGAATGCTAAAGAGTCAAATGTTAAAATTAATTCTGTCTGGGATATAAAGACAAATCTGAATGTTTATTTAAGAACTGAGGGACACCTGGGTGGTTCTGTCCGTTAGGTGTCTGCCTAGCTCAGGTCATGATCCCAGAATCCTGGGATCAAGTCCCCCCATCGGGCTCCTTGCTTAGCTTAGCAGAAAGCCTGCTTCTCCCTCTGCCTGCTGCTCCCCCTGCTTGTGTGCTCCCTCTGTCTCTGGCAAATAAATAAATAAAATCTTAAAAAAAAACCGAAGAATTGAAATATTACAACTTTATTATTTAAAATGTTATAGTCAAACTTTAAAAGTTTAAAGTAATACAGCCACAACTTTTCAGCATTATAGTTCCTACATGTTCCTGCAGTCACAGCATTGCACGCTGTGATTTGATTTTATTTTTAAACATTTTATTTATTTATTTGTCAGAAAGAGAGCACAAGCAGGCAGAGTGGCAGGCAGAGGCAGAGGGAGAAGCAAGCTCCCCACCAATCAAGGAGCCCGATGTAGGACTCAATCCCAGGACCCTAGGATCATGACCCCAGCTGAAGGCAGCTGCTCAACCAACTGAGCTACCCAGGTGTCCCACACACTGTGATTTTAAATAAGAGCTCACTTTCAATTAAATTCAGATGAGGAACAAGGTATTTTTTGGCTAGC
The DNA here is from genome assembly GCA_028646535.1 of Procyon lotor. Lineage (NCBI taxonomy): Eukaryota > Metazoa > Chordata > Mammalia > Carnivora > Procyonidae > Procyon > Procyon lotor. Next base: position 43,498,752 of record CM053609.1, on the reverse strand, counting down.
CTTCCTGGTATAGGATACTACTAATAGTGATGTTGCCATCTGTTTTTCTTCCTTTCTAATAGGAACTAACTAAGGTAAAGTTTTATTTGCTTTAACTCCTGGACTAGAATCGGCCAATAGAGATAATTCAATGTCATGGAAACCCTCTAGAAACTGAGGCTTGTGCTCTGATTGAAGAAAATGCTTTGTAAATATTTTCAGATGTAGACCTAAGATTGTTACTCCCATTTAGAATTTTAATTTCTCATATGTTTATTTTACTAATCCTTTCATTATTAAGTTATATGTATATTTTTGACTCAAAAAGACAATTTTCTTCCTAAACTTATCTAGCCAACCTTTCTAAATATTGTATTAACTTTCAGTTATCTCCCTACTTATTTAACTCCTTAAAAGCTCTCAATGATCTTTTTATATAAAATTAACTTTCACAACCACCATTATTATACTGCAATTTAAACTCTATATTTAAACTATTAATAGAATTTCAACATAAGGATTGCATCCAAAATGCTTACCTATATTTGAAAGTGCATATTCATATATTAACAATAACTCTGACTAGCATGCCATGTTCTTATAACTTATATGTAATGCTGATTAGATATGATACTTACCCTTGAAATCACTTGATGGGCGGCCATATCAAGTTTTAGGGTTGCCAGAAACTGAAATAGGGATTTGACAATTATTTTTTAAATTAAGATATAATTGATATATAACATTGTAATAGTGTAAGTTGTACAGTATAACGATTTGATATATTGTGATATATGTAAAATACATTGTGACATGATTACCACAATAAGATTTTTCACCACACAGTAACAGACTTTTTTCTTATGATGAGCACTTTTAAGATCTAATCTAGTAATTTTCAAATATACAATATAGTATTATTAGTTACAGTAATCATGCTGTATCTGACATTCACCAGGACTTACTTATCATATGACTGGAAGTTTGCACCTTTTGCCCCCTTTACCCATTTTGCCCACCACCCTCCCCCTACTTTCGGCAACTACCAATCTAATCTTTGTATCTGGGAGTTTGGGTTTTTATTAGAGTCCACATATAATTGAAATCATATGGTATTTGTCTTTCTCTGCTTGACTTATTTCATTTGGCACAATGCATTAAAAGTCCATCAATGTTACTGTAAATAGCAGAAGTTCCTCTTTTTAATGACTGAATAATATTGAATTATGTATCTCTATCTAGATACCTCACATCCTTCGAATCCATTCATGTTAGTGGACGCTTAGGTTGTTTCCATGTCTTGGCTATTGTAAAAAATGCTGCAGTGAACATGGGGTTGTAGATATTTTTTTCAAGATAATGATTTCATTTCTTTGGGATGAATATCCAGAAGTCAGATTGCCAGATCATGCGATAGTCCTGTTTTTAATTTTTTGAGGAACCTCCATCCTGCGTTTCATAGCGACTACAGCAATGACAATGAGGGTGAAGCTGAAAAGCAGATTTTGGCCAAATAGCAAGGTTAGAACACAGAGGAAGTTGAGTACATATCTCACTCTTCTGCAGGAGAGTAACATGCTCTAATGGCAGGAAGGTGGTTAAGGAGACAGACCATAGGATCGAAGCTGCCTAAAGGTAGTATTAACTAAAAATTACTACAGGTAACACCTATATGTTTTCAGTATAAAAGGTAAATCCATCCAAATTTTTACATATTAGTGGCCAACTGATAGGAAAAAAGGTCCCGTTGATAATATCAGTGATGTGACAGAAAGATGAGTACTAGATTAAGAATCAACAACTTGGGTTAAATCTTAACTCTACACTTGAGAACCTGTGTGCCCTTGAAAATCACTTAAAGCCTCTCTGAGTCTCAGTTTTCTCATCTATACATTGCATAGGACTATTGAGAGATTCAAGTTAATGTAATGCATGTGTGAACACATTGCAGACTCTAAAGGAGTGGTTCTTGTTCTAGAGCACCTGTATCTTTTTAATTTAGTTTTACTTTATTTTATATTATTTTACTTTATTTTATTTTACTTTGTTTAAGTAGATTCCAAACCTGGTGCGGGGCTTGAACTCACAACCCTGAGACCAAGACCTGAGATCAAGAGTCAGATGCTCCAGGGACACAGACCCAGGCACTTCTCTGGAGCACCTTTTAAACTGAAATGCTCAGGTCTCTCCTTAGACTGACCAAGTCAGGGTCTCTGCAGCAAATAATCCCATCCAGAGTCGCCATGAAAATTTAAGTCAGATCGTGCCCCTTCTCTTTTCAAACTCTCCAGTGGAGCTTTCCATCTCAGAGTAAAGCCAAAATCCTTAGAATAGCGAATGAGGCCTCACAATCAAGCCCCCATCTCTGGGCTCATTTCCTAGTCTTCACCCTTACTAGTTCGGCTCTAGCCACGCACTGGCCTCTTTTCTGTTCCCCTAACATTACAAACACATTCCCTTCTGGGAGACTTTGTCCTTGCTGCTGCCACCGCCTGGGACTCTTCCGGTTACCCAATACTGCTCAAGCCCTCTCTTCAGGCTTTTGCTGGAATATCAGCTTTTAAGGGTAGCCTTTCCTGACCACCCATTTTAACACAATAGGCATGCACGCAGTCCCTTCCTCCTTCTACCTTTTTCTACATAGTATTTATCACCACCTGAAGCATTGTATTTTTTGTTTTGTTTGTTTATTGACCATTGTTTTCCACTAGAATGTAAGCTCCATGAGGGCAGGGATTTTCTTTGGTTGTCTTGTCCATTGGTGGGTAGTCCCAGTGCTCAGAACACCACCTAGCTCACAGCAAACTCACAATAAATAATTATTGTTGCTATTCCAAATGGACGCTCTGAGCACGTGCCTTACTCAGTCTAAAAACTTCAATGACAGCTCACTGCCTACTCCAAATACATTCTGTGCTCTCTGACTTTGCTCACGTGGTTCTCCCAATTTAGCCTGCCTTTCTCATCTTGAAACTCATTTCCTCCATTTCCTGGATGAAAAGGATCCTCCTCAAAATTCCTCCAGCGTATTGTGCCACATCCTGGCTTAAATTATTTGTGTACTATGTATAATTATTTATATAATTATTTCCTTTCTCGGAGTGTACACTCTTTGAGACCCATGTTACTCAACAGTGTTTGTTGAATGAACCAATGAGCTTTGCCTTTGAAGCTGACTCAGACATTTATCAGAAGAAGAGAGGTAATTAAATGGTAGATTTAAATGGCAAATCCCCTAGCTCCGGCAAGAATACAGGTTGCACGTGAGTAAAATAAAAACAGATGATAACATCCCAAATTAACTCGCAGATGAGGAGACCCATCACACCAAAGATCAACAACACTATGAACTGCCTTGTGGGTAATCTAGTTTAGGTAGGTGTGACTTGAGGAGGAATGATTTTATTGCATAAATGGGCTCTGAGAGTCGGATAAAAAGTTAGACATGACATTCATTTTTATGGCAGTCAGATCTTCAGCCTCAGCCAGCTAAAAACAGGAAATAACTTCCCAGATTTATTATGATGTCCTTCGGATTATTAACTATTCCCAATCTCAATCTTTATTGGAGGATACTGTCTTATGATAGTGAAAACAAGAAATCTCTGACACTTCCCCTTCATTTGGATGTACTGTATAATCTGAAACTGAAAAATCTCCTTCAATTCAACGGGTTTTTTTCACCCTGCTTTTTTTTTTTTTTAAAGATTTTATTTATTTGACAGAGAGAAACACAGCGAGAGAGGGAACACAAGCAGAGGGAGTGGTAGTGGGAGAAGCAGGCTTCCTGCCGAGCAGAGAGCCGGATGCAGGCCCCTGGGATCTGACCTGGGCTGAAGGCAGACGCTCAACGATTGAGCCACCCAGGCGCCCCTTCACCCTGCTTTTAAAAACTTTTGTTAACAAGCTATCTAGATTTTTCAGGTCAGTGACTCATATCCTCAGCTCCCCAAACCTAGGTTCTTTCTGGAATGTCCTTTCCGAACCAGTTAAAGCTTACTTCATCAGCAGGGCCTGATTTTTTGAAGCCAGGAATTTATGAAGCTCAACCAGTGAATATATAACTCTTCCTCACCTTGGATATGTTACCAGTTCTCCTTAAGGCTTCCAACCAGCATGACTGAGCGAGACACGTCTCATGAGTCTCAGAAGGGAAAATAAGAAGCTGCAGTTAAATAACTAAAGCTGGCAGAGATCAAGCCTCTGAAAAAAATCCCTGCGCCAGAGAATACCATCAAAAAAAGCATACGTTGTAGATGAAAGAATTTGATTTTTTTCTTTTTCTTGAGTTTTAAATATTTTTACATAAATTACATCATAGCAATAAGAGCAGAATAGAAAAGAAAGAAAATCACCCACCAACTCATCTTTCTAACAAATGAAGGATTTTTTTTCTAGTTGCTGCCTATCTATATGCATAAACACCTACATGACAGTTTTTATTTATGTAACCTGGGAACTCTCGGGCCTATTGCACATTCAAGTGTCAGCCCACTCTCTAGAAATGAGGTAGGAAGAAATCACTGCCCACTCCTCACCCCCACTCTGGGGTCTTACTCAGCCTGAGGCACCCAGGAGGTCGAGAGACCCATCACTGACCCTAGAACACGACAGGGATTCTCCATAAGACCTCAGATATCATTTCTACCCCTTTAAACAATAGCTGGAATCTTCATTGGGCAATCATATCAAACCCATAATTCCTTGCCAAACTACAGAGGTCTTGCATTATCTCAGCCCATGGATAGAAGGTAGTATTAGTGATAGAAAAAAAGGTAACAATGTATTTTTCAAAGGTATAAAAATCCTAAAAGGCATCAATACATCCCTGTAGTGATTTCATCCCCAGACCCATAAACACCAACGGCAACAAGAAACTACATGAAGGGTTTTTATTGTCTTACCTGCTATAAAACCCTAGCCTCTCCCCCAGTCCTTCCACAATCCAAGTGGGCAGAACTCTTAAGGAAGACAACTGTAGCAATCCTCAGCTTGTCGTTCTGGCTGACGCACTCTATTTCTTCACGTGGACTTGTAACAGGCCAGCTGACGTAGGGGTCTCTCGATTCTCAGCTGTGCTGAGCCTGAATCAGTTACATTTCACAGGCTTTGAACTGGTCAAGGTCTCTGAAGGAGCAATAGTAGGAGCCATAGCCCCTGGCAGTCAAAAATAACAATCCGTTGAGGCTGTCCGGAACGACCCCTTATGGAATAGTAATAGTAACAATACATCAATTGTGCCAGAAACAGTGCTGAGTCCTTTCCAGAAAAGATCTCACTTAATCTTCACAACAGTACATGAGGTAGGAATCAGTGTCTTTTTTTCTTCCCCAGAAGAAAAAAAATTTTCCCAGAAGGGGAAACTGAGATTTATATATCTCAATTAACTTCCGTAAGAGCCAGTAGAGTTAGAATGTGGCAGGACTAGAATTTGAACACATAGAGCAAAGGAGCTTGTCCGTAAGGAGACCACGTTGTCGTGCTGATGAGACGGGATGCAGGTGATGTTAACAGCTTTGCTTTGGAACTCAGGCCTGTTCGGTGCCCAGCTGGGCGAGGCCTCCTGTATGCTGCATCTCATCCTGTGTAGTCGGAATCAGACCATGACTGGAGTCACACTGTGGAGTCCTCATTCCAGCCTGAAAATGCCCTGGGGTAGAAAATAACCTCAAGCCTAGTGAGCAATCAGACTGGGACAGAGATAGCAACTGAAGCTTCAGGGGAAAGGTCCTTCTGGCAGGTTCACGAAGCAAGCACAAGGAAGTGGTTTGGGATGACCCAATCAGCTGGGATCAAAGACGAACAGCAGCTGCGCTGCTCCAGAGACTCAGATGTCCATATGTCTGTTAATATAATTCGCCAAGGGCACAAGAAAATCTATGGTCTCCTTCACTTTCAAAAGATGGGAAACCAGTGTGTTTAGGAGGAGGGAAGGAGGGGGAGAGGAAATGCACAGTGAGGGAAAGAGAAAGGAGAGGAGAAATCAGAGCAGTGACTAAAGGAGAGACAGAGAGAGGCTTCAGGACACACAATGGTCACGGTATGAAGTCTTCCTGTTTCTCACCCAAGGGCAGAGCCAGCCGGAGCCCCAGGCCTTGTAGGACCCGAGGGGGAAGGGCATCCCACACATCCGCCCCACCCCCATCACCCCACCACACCAGGCCTCCCTTGCTTTCTCTCCTGTCCTTCCTCCCCCATTCTGCCATCCCTTCCCCTTCTCCACCTCTCCATGCTTTCCTTTCTTTTCCTCTGCCCATTTTCTCATTCTGTAAATGCTCTGCTCAGAAGCAGAGAGTGTCAAAAGAGCGGCTAGCCCCGGCTCTGGTGCATGTGACTCGTGACTGTGTTGTTATCCTGGGAAATGAGGTGAGTGGGACATTTAAGTCCAAAGCATGCAGTGTTCCTGTGCTCCCCGACATCAGGTCCTGAGGCTTAGCAGTCGGTAGCATCGTAGCACTTTCAAAGCTGTAACTCGGTTCTGAGTCTGCCTACTCCACCAGGGACCCCGTGACACGTTTGAAGTATGTCTTGTGAAACATCTTGCAATTCCACTGCTGCAGGGGAAGGATGTTTGCTGGCTACGGGAGTCTGTGACTCAGTGCTATTAAGTGTTACTCCTTCCGAGATCTGGTTTGATGTTTTTGTACCTCTGTGTTCCTGAAATTGTATGTTGGTGTGATTAAGTTTCGACTTGGTTTCAAAGCATTAAAATATTTGTTTTACCGCCAGAGGAAAGTCTGTTCTGAGGGAAATCTACTCCATTCAGAGGGAAAAGATGCAATGCTACTATTAAGGGAGATATTAGGTGGTAAAATTCACTCTCTAGCGCTGTTGGCAAGAGTGCTGGGCCATTTGTTCATTCAACACATAGTCAAATATGTCAGCAGTGATGCCTGCTTGAAATAGAATTAAAGTTTGGTAAAGGGATAACATATGGAGGAGGGCTATGTTAGATAGATTGGTCAGGGAAGACCTCACTGAAAAAGTGACATGTAAGCAGAGCACTGAAAGGAGGGGAGTGAATCGTGCAAACGTCGGGGAAAGAATGTTTCAGAGAGCAAAGACAGCAAGTGCAAGGGGCCTGAGATAGAAATGAGTTCGATGAGCTAAAAGAACAACTAGTTCTAATTTGAAGGCCAGTCAGATTAGAATAGACTTAGGAGGAGAGCAGCATAGTCGCAGAAGCACACAGAGCCTGTAAGGCTGTAATAAATAATTTTTAAAAAGATTTTATATACTTATTTGACACAGAGAGAGAGCACACAAGCAGGGGTAGCATGAGAGGGAGAAGCCTGTTGAGCCTGATGCAGGACTCCATCCCAGGACCCTGGGATCATGACCCAAGCCAAAGGCAGATGCTTAACCATCTGAGCCACCCAGGTGCCCCTGTAATAAATAATTTTGATTGGATTACAAATGTGACGACAAATCATTGGAAGGATTTGTTTTAGAAAGATCACTCTGTCCTCTGGTTGAACGGTAGAGGAGAACACAGGTAGAAGCAGGAAAGCAAGTCAGGCTATTAGGGTAGCCAAAGTAACAGAAGATGGAGGATCTCAAGTTTGGGATATATTTTGTAGAAAGAAGAGGACTTGATGGATTTGGAAGTGGGTTGTGAGGGAAAGAGAAGATTCAAGATCACCTCTAGGTTTTTAGTCTGAGCAACGGGTAAATGATAGAGCCATTTACCGAGATGGGAAAAGTTTGGGGGAAAGGTAGTAAATCCAGTGTTCAGTTTTATGAAGGTTGAGGTAAGTTTGAGATTGCCTAAGACACCTAAGTAGAGATGCCAAATAGGCAGTTGAGAGGTGACATTGACTGTGATGTTGACCAAGACACACTTCTTACCACCACTACTAGTCAATAGTTAGGCATTGGAATTTCAAAAAAGGAATTCACCTCCTATCAAGGTCATTGAGGTCTACCTTGCAGAGCCCTTCTCTCTGTTTCAGTGCTGCTAAGGTGGGGAGGGGAGGTATTAAATGAGATATTAAGGAATCACTCGGCTTATGGAGCTCACAATCAAATCCTCCAAGAGTGTCTCTTGAGCAATGACTGACATTTCAAAGGGCCCCAACTAGAAAGATCATGTGCTCCTTTAAATGTCGTCCATAACCTAGACTGAAACTTTGGCCAACAAAAGCAACTGAGCATACGAATGAGTGTTCCATAATATTGGTGATCATTTTCAGGCATGGTAACCACTTTTGGAGGATGTAGTGAGCAACAGATTTAACAGTGTGGAGCATGTATTCTGCATGAGGAAAGGGCACCTTAAAAGAGCTAATACTATGCAAAGGACAATGCTGGATAGAAGCCCAAAACTCATGCCATAGGGTCACATTACGTGACATTAGATGATCTGGATTATTCACAGAACTCTAAGGCCCAAGGACTGTATCACACTGAGATTATATGCTTCCGGATACTTCAGCGTATTTAACAGGATTAGTAAATAGCCAGGCACACAAAAATGGAAGATTTTTCTCAGCCATGGCATTTCAAGAATCAATAAAGACTTTTCCCACTATATTTTCTCATGAGGTATCTTGCCAGAATTACCAAATAAGTCTGGACTTCTTTAACATTGCAATGTTCAGGGGTGCCTGGGTGGCACAGTGGGTTAAAGCCTGTGCCTTTGCTTCAGGTCATGATCTCAGGGTCCTGGGATCGAGCCCCGCATTGGGCTCTCTGCTTCAGCAGGGAGCCTGCTTCCCCCTCTCTCTCTGCCTGCCTCTCTGCCTACTTGTGATCTCTCTCTGTCAAATAAATAAATTAAAAAAAAAAATCTTTAAAAAAAACAACAACAACATTGCAATGTTCACACAGCTGATCTTGCCAAGGACTTCTTCGTGTAATACTATCATTCATCTTTTCTAGAGATAGAGCCTTCTGGGAAGGAACACAGAGACCTGGGGCAGAGCATCTGTGCCATTAGAAAAGTCTGATTTTAAAAGGTGTCAGTAGAATTCTCAAAGTATTTCCCAAGAGACTGGGAACTTATAAAGTTCTATCTGACTCTGTCCCCTTTAGTTGGTTCAAGTCTGTTTGGCATCTCGTCCTTCAAAGGAATTGCTTACCAATTAGACCCTGTTACTGCACTCATTCATTTGAAAGCTAGGCAGGTGTATTTTTGCTATTTAGAAAAACACAGAAAGAACTTGGTTATCTTATTAAACAAGGTCTCTTCAAATCAGTTGCACGTACCACCATGGTGTATATCAGTCCTATACCCAGACTCATTAACTGGGTCTACGCTGTGAATGGGCAAGGTCAGAGTTTTATTTTATTTATTTTTTTAAAGGTGTTATTCATTTATTTGAGAAAGAGTAACAGCACAAGCATGGGGAGAGGCAGAGGGAGAGGGAGAAGCAGAGCTCCCCACTGAGCAGGAGTCTAATATGGGGCTTGATCCCTGAACCCTGAGGTCATGACCTGAGCCGAAGGCAGACACTTAGCGACTGAGCCACACAGGTGGCCCAAGGTCAGAGTTTTAAGTAAAGATTTTGCCACTTACTGCTCTGGTGGGTGAACTTGCACAATTGTCAGATCGGGATAATGTCAGCATTCACTTCATAGTGGTACTGTGAGGATCGGATGAGTTAAAGCCCTTGAAGAGATTAGAAGGGTACCTAGGACATAGCAAGCACACAATATATGTTAGCTACTATTCCTATTAGCCTCATTATCTTTAAAGCCTGTTGGCAAAGACGTTTCTTCAGAAATATAGATCCAATACAAATAAAACATTTAAGTAGACCCTCATTAAGTTTCTGCAGTTAGTTAGCACCATATTATTTGCAAGTTCAGAGAATGAAGCTTGATACGAGGCTTAACCTAACTCAAGGCTCCCAGTGACTTATATTTTTTAAATTGAGGTAAAATTTATATAACATAAAATCAATCATATTAAAGTGTACAATTCAGGGGCACTTAGTACATTCACAATATGGTAAAACAATCACCCCTACCTAGTTCCAAACCATTTCCAACACCTCCAAAGGACACCACTATCTGTAAAGCAGTCATTCCCCATTCCCCTCCTCCACAGTGGCTGGAAACCACTAAACTGTTATCCTATTCCAGATGGTTCATATAAGTGGGATCATATAATATGTGATCTTTTGTGTCTGGCTTCTTTCACTTCAAATGACTCGATATTGAAGATGAAACTGCAGCTCCCCGAAGACTCACCACCCCACCATCCCATCATTTCTGATATCTGTGGAATTTTCCAATGCTTGATGAAGACCCTAGTCTCCAGGATTGCAGATTCTGTCCTCTGTTAAAGAAATGCTTGAATTAGTGGTGGATGGATTCTTGGGAAAACCTCAGGAGGTTCTAAGTCATTTTAACATATCAAGTATCCAAGACGAATGATGCCCTCAGCGTCCGGAGATTTTGGCAATGATGCAGTACATACGATCCTTGATGCACTTATTACAAAACCAGTTCCTCCGAGGAGAGTGTATAATGTGCTAGAGCCTAATGAAAGACATATTTCCTAACTTCAAGCTTCCCATAGTCCACTGGAGGGGAAAAAAAGACAAATGATCAGACATTAAAATATAATGTAGTCTTTCCTGGAGTCACCAAGTTGAAATTCCAGCTTGCTCCTTACCAGTTTAGTGACTTCTCTGTGCTTCAGTTATAAGTACTTTCCTTGGGCGCCTGGGTGGCTCAGTGGGTTAAAGCCTCTGCCTTTGCCTCAGGTCATGATCTCAGGCTCCTGGGATCCAGCCCCACATCAGGCTCTCTGCTCAGCAGGGAGCCTGCTTCCCCCTCTCTCTCTCTGTCTACCTCTCTGCCTACTTGTAATCTTTCTCTCTGTCAAATAAATAAATAAAATCTTTCAAAAATAAATGAATAAAAAATAGAAGTACTTTCCTGCCAAGATTGTTGTGAGAGTTAAATGCAGTAAAAGAAAAAAATATGGAGCATTTAGGACAGTTCCTGGTTTTACAAAAAATATTTGTTACCTTTTTTTTTTAATATCCATGTAATTTGCTTGCTTGTGTTGGTGGGTTTTTTCAGAAAAACTTTCCTGGACATTTCCATAGCTAGTTAAATCCTGCTTGTTTTTAAATTTTAGTTGAGGTGCCAGCACCTTCAGGAAAAGTTTCTTGATTAACCCACTCTTACTTTCCTTCCTGGAGAACAGCTACTTTACCTTGCCAAAGTACTCTATCATGACGCTTATCACACTTTGGGGCTATTCTTATTATTACTATGCTTCTTAATCCACAGTATTTAATGACGAACTCTTTGAAGGCAAAGATGATATCTTTAGTGTTGAAAAATTTGCTGCCATGAAGTCCCAGGAGGAGACAAGTTAAAACTAGGAGATTGGCATACTGTAGGATTCCAACGAATAATGACATTCTGGAAAAGGCAAAGCTATGGAAACAGGAAAATGATCAGTAGTTGCCACTGATTTGAGAGGATGAAGAGATGAGTACAGAGGATTTTTAGGGCAGTGAAAGGACTCTAGTGCATAGTGTATGATGGATATATTCATTGTATATTTCTGGAAACCCCAGTGTACAACACCAAGAATGACCTTAATGCAAACTATGGACTTTGGCTGATAATAATATATCAATGTAGGCTCATCAATTGTAAACAAATGTACCACTCTGGTACAGGATGTTGATAGTTGGGGAGGCTATCATGTGCGTGGAATGAAGATACATGGGAACTCTCTGTACTTTCCAGCTCAATTTTGCTGAATCTAAAACTGCTCTTTAAAAAAGTACACACACCCCCACACACATGAGGTGCCTGAGCATATCCCATGAAGTGAGTCAGTTTGACACTCATGCCTCCTATATGCTCCGTGTTGGAGATGCCACTGTGAAGAAGTTAAATCATTCCTGCCTTTGTGGAAGCAGACATGAAACAAACATGATTGTGCAAACTATCATTTATTTACCCTTTAGGAAATGCTATGGAGCACAGGTCTTCCCTCAGAAAGTACAACTAGACAAGGAGAAGTTAATCCAACAAAAAGACTGTTCAAAGGGCCTAAGGACCAAAATGAACAGTGTGTTCCAGGACCATGAGGCAGAGAGGAGAGTAGGTGCAGGCAGGCCAGACTAGTTGGAGTGTGGTGAGCTAAGAAGATGAGACTGAGGGGGCGCCTGGGTGGCTCAATCATTAAGCCTCTGCCTTCGGCTCAGGTCATGATCCCGGGGTCCTGGGATCGAGCCCCGCGTCGGGCTCCCTGCTCTGCGGGAAGCCTGCTTCTCCTGCTACCATTCCCTCTGCTTGTGTTCCCTCTCTCACTGTGTTTCTCTCTGTCAAATAAATAAAATCTTAAAAAAAAAAAGAAGATGAGACTGAGGAGGTGAACAGAGGGCAGACGATATAGGGCTTAAAGTCATGATTAGGGTTAGGAGCTGCGGCCCAAGAGTAGTGGGAAGCCATCAAAAGAGAGGATATGGTCAGATTGGAATTTAAGAAAAAAAAAATCTCTGCCCTCTGTGTTAGAGAAGGGATCAGAAGGGATCATCTAAAAGTGCCTGGACCAGAAAAGCGAGTACTGTCGCAGTCCAAGTGATGATGAACCTATAGCAAATGTGACCTTCTTAGCTCCTTGCAGATGTGCTCCATGTGGCCATGAGGGATATGGATAGTGGGGGAAGATGGTGGAGAAGAGAAAAGCACGTGGAAAGGAAGGAAATAAAAACAGGCGGTTAACGGAATGACAAAGCTGAATACATTGACATAGATTATAAAATAGAACGCTTATAAATAATATCGCTTTCATTTCAGTGATAAGTAATAAGACCATCATGACCTATAGCTGGTATTTACTGAGTAATTACTATGTGCCAGGCGATGGTTTGGTGCTTTACACACATATTGATTCATTTCATCTTTTTTCTAGTTATCTGTTGCTTAGTAACAAATCAGCCTAAAACTTAGTGCTTAAAACAACTATAGTATATATATTTTGCTCCCAAATCTGTGGCTTGGGCAAGGCTTGCAGGCTGGGGGAAGCCTGCTGCTACTCTACTGGGCCACTCAGTGTGAGAGCTAGAATCTCAGAAGCCTGCTCACTCCCACGCCTACAGTGACTCCCACCTGTGTGCCCCAAATCTATGTCTACTCTTGTGTTGTTGAGCTCAGCCTGCCATATTGCAGTGTACTTGCTCATATGCCCGATTCTCTGCTAGACTTTGAGCTCCTCCCAAAGTAAAACATTATTTATTTATCTTTGTATAAATAAAACATTATTTATTTATCTTATTTATCTTTGTATCACCTCCTTTTCGGGTGCCATTCCCACGGTGGGTGCTCCATAAAAGTTTATTGAAAAAGGAACAAATGGGGTCCAGGGTGGCTTAGTCAATTAGGCGTCTGCCTTCGGCTCAGGTCATGATCCCAGGATCTTGGGATGAGTCCTGCATTGGGCTCCTTGATCAGCGGGGAGCCTGCTTCTAACTTTTGTTCCTCCTCGTGCTTGCTCTCACTCGCTTTCTCTTTCATAAAAATAAGTAAATTTAAAAAATATTTTTAAAAAATGCAACAAATTAATGAATTCTGATCCTCACTAATGGAATATTTTCCTTTACCAAATGCTGGTAGGAAACTATCCATTCCCCCTTTGAACACTCCTGGCAACTAGATTTTTATAGTTTTGCATGGCTACAGCTGTATTAGGAAGTTTTTCTTTACCTGTGGCCCACATCTACTTTTGTATGACTTTTACTCATACAATGAGTAGTCATAGTTTCTAGTTTGGACTTGTAGAACACCACACAATGAGCCTAAGCTAACTCCCCCACGACATCCATCCCCTTAGCGATAACTATCAAATCACATCTAAATCCTCTCTGAGCTCAATACCTCATTTCCTGTCATTGTTCTTCATGGATATGGTTTCAGTGGTGACTTCACTCTTAGATAGTTGTTGGGGTTCATAGAGATCCAGGACAAAGTGCTTGGATAAATATTAATGGTGAGCCCATAGACACAAAGAAATGAATGGGATATGGAACCATTCAGAGACCATCAGAAGAGGGCTACAAAACTAAGTGCAGGATGGGACTGAGAGGTGAGGACACAGATGGGATTTGGGGACAACATCCTCAAGTGGTCCTTCCCTGGATAGGCTGATACTGGTGAAAAGCAGATGGAGAATGTCTGGGAAAGTAATATGAGATACTGATTGAAAAAGGGGAAGGAAAAATGGGAAGAGTGGAGAGCTCGTTTGAAACCGAGTTGCTCACTTCTCTCCTAAAATACTGTTTCTCGAAGTATTTTTTGATTTATTGATCATCTTCATAAGAATCCCATAACCCAGGGCTCCTGCGTGGCTCAGTGGGTTAAAGCCTCTGCCTTTGGCTCAGGTCATGATCCCAGGATCCTGGGATCGAGCCCCGCATCAGGCTCTCTGCTTAGCAGGGAGCTTCTCCCCCCTTTCTCTCTCTGCCTACTTGTGATCTTTCTCTCTGTGTCAAATAAATAAATAAAATCTTAAAAAAAAAAAAAAAAAGAATCCCATAACCCGCTGGTGAATATACAGTCCTCAAGCTCAGCCCTATACCTCCTGAATGTATATCCTTCACAAACTCCAAGGTAGTTCTTTTTTTTTTTTTTTTTCAAGGTAGTTCTTAAATACACAGAGAATCTTGTTTGAAGGGCTGGGGTAAGATGGGAACTGCTTATATTCAAACTCAGGAGTTTTTCAAACTGTTTCACAAATTTCCAGAAATTTGTTTTAAATATAAAAAAGTCCCAACTCCTGTATTTAGTCTGTGCACGTTCCATCCCTTAGATCCTCATCCTAAGCCCTAAGGGCCTGAAAAAACAACAACAATAAAACAATAAAAAAGAGCTGCCTTTGTAAAAAGATCCTATCACAATAACTCTTAGAGAAAGGCTCCCACCCCTCAGCTTAACCACCTCCAGGAAGAGAGCAGTTGAAGAATTCAAACCCATGATGCATTCTTTCTATTCCCTGTCCCCAGCTTTATTAAATTCCTTCCTTTTTTCCTACTGATAGATTTTAAGATAGATTCTCCAATGAATTTTTAGTTAAATAATGAATGGAAAGTGTCAAGTATAGCTATAGCAACCATAGATTTTATGCTTAGAATAAAAGAGAAGCTAAAATGGAATTTATCTAAAATATGTTTTTTGCTCTTTTGGGAAAATATTTTAAGAACACTTACTGAGTGTCCTGAGGAAATATCAGTGCACACGATTTCCCTCCTCCTCCTCTCCAGGCACAATTTTTATGAAATTTTATCAGGTGAAAATCTAACATTACTACACAAAAATATAAGGGCCAATTTTTCACATGTCAAAAAATTTTTGCTCTAATACAATGATTTTACAATAGCATTTCTTCAAACAGAAGCCTTTGCCTGTTAGTCTCTTTCCTCCAACTATTGAAGCATTTATTTATAGAGCAGAAGGAATATCAGTGAAAAACGGATTCTTTTCATGAAATAGTGCCAAGAGATGAGCAGTCTGAAATGCGGAGAAAGCATTAGTGATAATTTCATCAAACATCTTCAGAAAAAGAAAAAAGTGGACTCAAGTTGGAGTCCCTAAAGCCTTTCAGAAGCACCGCTTTAAAAGTAACAGAGACTGGGGCGCCTGGGTGGCTCAGTGGTTAAAGCCTCTGCTTTCGGCTCAGGTCATGATCTCAGGGTCCTGGGATCGAGCCCCGCATAGCATCGGGCTCTCTGCTCAGCACGGAGCCTGCTTCCCCCTCTCTCTCTGCCTGCCGCTCGGCCTGCTTGTGATCTCTCTCCTCTATGTCAAAAAAAAAAAAAATCTTTAAAAGTAACAGAGACTATGGGGGCGCCTGGGTGGCTCAGTCGGTTTAGGCTCCGGGGGCGGTCTCTGAGTCCTGGGATGGAGCCCCCAGTCGACCATCTCCCCAGTCGGCAGGGAGTCTGCTTCTCCCTCTCCTTTCCACTCATACACTTTTGCTCTCTCTCTCTCAACTAAATAATTAAAATCTTTTTTAAAAGAAGTTAAAAAAAAAGAGGAGCACAAACTATGACGCTCACTCTTTGTTGAGATCACCTACAACGAGACAGCTAGGGATAAAGAGGAGGCCAGACAGGCACAACTCTTCTCTTCAAGTTGGAGCTCCTGGGTGGCTCAGTGGGTTGGGGCCTCTGCTTTCAGCTCTGGTCATGGTCTTGGGGTCCTGGGATGGAGCCCCGCGTAGGGCTCTCTGCTCGGCGGGGGGGCCCGCTTACCCCCCCCCCACCTCTCTCTGCCTGCCTCTGCCTACTTGTGATCTGTCAAATAAATAAATAAAATTAATTTTAAAAAAGATTAAAAAAAAAAAAGGACGCAACTCCAAAGCAACCAGGGCCCAAGGCATTTAATTACAATCGCAGTGAATACTATAAAGGAGAAATGCAAAATGCTTTAGGAATAAATTTATCATCCTTTGAACATTACGTTGAGGTTATTTAAAGGAGGGGACAAATTTAAAACTTTTGTCCAAGCTTCAATTTGGACTTAACTTCTTTGCTTCAAAATTTTGAGAGTTGTTTGGAAGAGTGACATTCTAAAACACGCATTGTGTGCCAACACCTTTGTAGTTTCCTATGCGCTCCTTCCTTGAGAGCAAGGAAATTCAGATTTATTGAGCACTGACTCTGTAGGAGGAATTGGACCCATTTTGCCCAACAACCCGAAATGTGTGTGTCGCCAAGCTCTCAGGGAGAAAAGTGAGGCTCAGAGAGATGAAATAATTTGTTTCAAGTCAGCAGAACCTGTCTTAGCTAGAAAGTGGAGGAGGGGAGAGGGTGACAGAAAAAAGGCTAATTTCACTGACAATCAGGCTATTGTTAGTGCAGCTAATGGGTTGAGCCAAAGCAATTAGAGCCAACAGAATACTGCCTTTTTATCAAAAGTAAATGCCCGATCGGTCTGTAGATGAAAGAACAACTGGAGGTTCTTGAGAAAGGAATAGCAGTTGAAATTTTATGTGAAATACAGTTGGTAATAAAATTAGGTTTTACCAAAATGCATGAAAGAAACTGAGCATTGCATTTCAAGCACTTTGTTGAGATGTTTGTTTTGCCTTCAGCAAATTTGTAATAGATAACAAGGCAAGATAACAGAGAATTTATTTGTCAAATGGATAAAAAAATTGCACAACGTCAATTTACACAACGATTTAAAGCTTTTGATTTTAAGCAAGAAGTGAAGGAAAGAACTAGAGTAATTGGATCAGAAAAATCATCGAAAACCAGAGTCAAGATTTGTCTACAGGCAGTAATGTGGGAAATCGAGATTTGCTTCCCCCAGAAGAATAATCGGTTATAATAAGAGAAAACAACAAACACTGAGATTAGTAAAATTCTAGTCTGGTCTCTGCTACAGTTGCCCAATAAAGTCCAGATGCCAACTACTCCAAAGAGTTAGAAGATTTTAGTAAGTCCCAAAGCTGCTGGTGAGAATCAACATTTAATTCATTCTAAATTCAAACCCCTCAGGGCCTCATCCTCCAAGGTAGCCCAGCAAAAAGGTGGAAGGTGGGAGCAGAGAACTAGGGTTTGTGGTGGAGAGAGATTGAGATTTGCCTTGAGTTTTTATTCTCCTCCAAACTATCATCCTATTTATTTAATTTGCAGCCCACTTATCAATGTAAGTAAGGACAGGCTGAGGATACCTTTGTGTGCAAGGAAATATTTGTAGATTCTAAATAATACTATAGATGATATTCAGTAATGCTATTTAGTTCATCTGATTACAAAGCATTCTCCTCAATGATATTTTTGGTAGTAAATTATCTTTCAAAAGCATCTCTTTCTGTAATATAAATGTCTGATTTTGACGAACTCTTCACCATTAAAATAGCAATGCCTAGTTGCTCTTCCCCTTCGTCCACTATATATCTTAGTCACCTCCTCACAAAAAGCAAATCTAAACTCTTAAAGCCCTCACCAAACAAAATAATATTCTACAAGTCCAGACAATTAAAGGGAGTCCAGACAATTAAAAGAAAAAATTACTTCAGATTAAATTGTATATAGGACATAGCCTACTTTCCCCTGTGCATTTAAGATATTTTAATTCTTTTAATTTATTTACTAGATAGCAGGTCAAGTCTGTTTTAGCCTCTAGTTCCTATCAACTTGAATAAGAATTCTGGCAATAATAGAATATTAGTTTAATAAAATAACATGCATATCCTTTTAAATATACATGGCTTATATTTATAAATAAATGAAATTAAATGCGCATATCTACCGTTCTTTTTTCTTTCCTTTTAATGCAGACTCTCCCAATTGCCTTTTCTAGCGACAATCCTACTTCTACAAAAAACACAAAATGGGTAGCAGGGGGAGATCATTCATGACGGATTTTTAAAAGATGGTCAGCTCTCAGAAAGCAGCAGCCTATCTATTTTTAAAATAAATGCCCCTGAATAAGAATGCTTCTTTGAGATCAGTCAGAATTCTTTCTACTTTGTATGTAATGACAAATAGATTTAAAATTATTTATCGATTTATACCTCCAGAAAGAATTTTAGGCAACTGACAAAAACATAAAATACCCATGATAGGGGCGCCTAGGTGGCTCATTCGGTTAGGAGTCTGCCTTGGGCTTGGACCAAGATCCCAGGGTCCTGGGATGGGGTCTGTATTGGGCTCCAGGCAGCCTGCTTCTCCTCTCCCTCTGTGTGCCGCTCCCCCTGCTTGTGTTCTCTCCTTCTCTCTCAGTCCAATAAATAAATAAAATCTTAAAAAAAATACCCATGATAGAGTTGTAACAAAGACATACAGTAAAACAAAGTAAGATGAGACTCCCCATGAGATTAATGCACATGCCTTTGAAGGTGCAAAGCAAGGCTAACTCCATTTTGTGCTACACCCGCCATCTTGTGTATAACCCCCACGTGACCTGCTCCTGAGAAAGGTCACAGAATGTCAGAACATTGCCTAGCCGGCCCTTGAGCTAGTTTGAGTTAGCCTATAGGAATGCAGAACCCCTAACCGCCACAGGATGTAAACCCCGCCTCTTGTGCGCCAATTCTGACCAGAGTGATAGGCTAGTTCAAACAGCTACCATAGGGCAAATTGCAATTCAATTGGCCACCTGCGTGTGGCCTAACATGACTATGCAACTTCCTGTGTGTGTTACAATCTCAATGGCCACTGGCCCCTATAAAACTGCGGCACTTTTTGAAACTCACTCTCTTTCTCTACATCATGCCGCTGGGTGGCATGGTGAGTGTGGGAGACTGAGCTTGAGCTAGCTCGAATAAAGGCTCTTTTGCTTTTGCACCACCTGCTTCCCCACCAGGGACTCGGCTCCCTGGTGGTCTTCGGGGATGTCAACATCTGGGCATAACACCTTCAAGTTCTACGTACTTGCTAGAGGTGGGCCCCAAACATGGCTCTGATCTTTCTGGAAGTGAAGAGACATGGTCAGTAACATGATTCATGGAATCTGAGAGAAACTGGCCTTTCGTTCAGGTGAAGCACAGACACTCGGACCTGCCTGAGAGGTTGACACCTCACTCAGACACACGTGACGGGTTGACCTATGGGATCACACTCAGTCAGCCCTGGGACAAACATTCCGGGTCATGGTGGCGCAGTTGGGCATGAGGCGGGACGTGAGGCCATGGTAGCACAACTGGGCAACGTGTTTTAAGCACATTTCACCAAAACCACGAAAACAAACACAAAATACCAATTCTCCATAAACCCCCATACAAAGTCTAACTTTGAGCAGTCCCTTCTGGATTAAGTCTTTTACCAAAGGTGTATCTGGCAGAAGTCGTTTGCTGAATATAGTTACATTTAAGCCAGTTGTATCTTGAGAGTTCTTTACCAACATGGATGGCTCTGGCCAAAGAGCAGTCGGCAGCTCTTGGCTCCACGACCTTCTCGTTTCCTCTAGCAAAAGAACCAGTTCGTATGGGATTAGAGAAGATTTAATCTTCCACTTTCATAGCTGGGTGCCAAAGGAAGAATGCTCCCAAACTTTGAAAGGGGCACGGGAAAATGTGTGGTTACCGGGTATGTTAGTGTTAAACTCGCACTCAGAAGAGAGATCGTGTACAAACTGCAGGCCCGAAGAATGGGGAGAGACAAGAAACGGAGGAGAGTTACAATCACAGGCATTGTGTTGGACTCAATGCTCCGTGGCTGTGTGGTGCTTGGTGTAACAGATTTTGTGGGGGTGCTGTGAAAAAGCTTTTCTTCCTCCAAAATAATTCAATAAGAAGGAGGATGCTCTGGATCGCTGCATAACTCTGGGGAATTTGTCTGCTCTGGGGAAAAAAAGGCTGAAAATAGGACATTGAATAGGATATGACTTAGGAAATGGTGAAGATTTTCTTAAATTCCACTTTAAGGAATTTGCAAAATCCTCAGTCTGTGATTTTAAACAATGCATTTAAGTAGGATGGACACATGCCTTTCAGGTTTTTTTGTTTAAAGTGGTCGCTCATAGGAACGAAGTCAGGAATCCCCTAATACCATAGGGTAAAGCCCGAAAGGAAGAGGAAAGAATTTTTTCTTTTTACAAAATGTCAAAGGCCTAACCAGAATATAGCATTATGTATGTATAAAAAATTAAACAGAATCATTGTATGTAACATTATGTAAAAAGAGAATAATTGAATATACAACAGAATTTCTATACGGTTTGCTCGTTTTGAGTATGCAAATATATGGTCATGACCTCTGATTGCTCTAGATGGAAGGATTCTAGAACTTCACTTCTTTGTATTATGTGTTTTAAGTAAGTAAGTACACATGTATAGATGGATGAATGGATGTATTAGGAAGACAGTATTACTTTTTCCTTCCTGTATGTTCAGGTGGGAAAGCATTGTTTTTGTTTTGTTATAAAGATTTATTTATTTATTTGTTTACTTACTTACTTACTTACTTACTTGACAGAGAGAGAGAGATCACAAGTAGGGAGAGAGGCAGGCAGAGGGAGAAGGAGAAGCAGGCTCCCTGCTGACCAGCGAGCCTGATGGGATACGGGCTCGATCCCCGGACCCCAGGATCCCAGCACCCTTCAGACCTGAGCCGAAGGCAGCCGCTTAATTGACTGAGTCACCCAGGCGCCCCAGGAAAGCATTGTTTTTAAAGAATTCAGACAGATAGTGCACATGGTTATGTTTTTCCAGTAGCAAAAATACCATCCCTAGTACAAAGTATTTTATTTTATTATTTTTTAAGATTTTTATTTATTTATTTATTTTACAGAGAGAGAGAGAGAGAGAGCACAAGCAGGGAGAGTGGCAGGCAAAGGGAGAAGGAGAAGCAGGCTCCCCGCAAAGCAGGGGAAGCCCAATATAGGACTCAATCCCAGAACTCTGGGATCATGACGCAAGCGGAAGGCAGTGGTTTAACCAACTGAGCCACCCAGGCATCCTCCAGTACAAAGTATTTTAAACTGTGTCATGTGCTGGTTTGGGTTGGTTGGTTTCTTACATGGGTTTCTTAGACTCATAAAACTGAATATGGCTTTGTTGTGAAACAAATATTCTTTTGCAGTTCAGCAGGCATTCCCCGTATGTAGGTTTTTACTTAATAATCCACACACAGCCTGAAGTTCAAAGCAGTGTGGATAAGTAGAAGTCAGATTTTTTCAATGTTAAAAGAAATGCTTAAAACCTTAAAAAGGATTATAAATGCTTGGCCAGTTTTTTTGTTAAGACTTTTATCAGATTAACTATATACTTTGATTTCAGCTTGTTATATTTTAGGGATACGTTAGCAATAAGCCTTAGACCATTTTCAGGAGTTTACCTACTCAAAAATACTTTGAGGCAGCCATTACTTGGCCTTCAGTTATAACTGAAAGAAATTATTTCTCACCATAGCCCCATGTCTACCTCCCACTGGTCTAGTTCTAACTTTTGGAACAAGGCCAATTCCTGTTTTTCTGAGTAGATGTTAAATTATTGAAAACAGCCATTTCCTCCTCCCTAAGTCTTCTCTCATTTAAGCTAAGAATTCCAAGTGATACAACTTTTTTTTTGACTCAAATGTAAAATTTTATATTAATCCCTGTTAAATGTCACTGTATTATTCTCATCAATTAGTTCACTCTGTGAGGATATCCAAATATTTATTCTGGGATCCAAGACATTAGAAGCCTCTCCTAAGTTTATGTCTTCCTGCTTTTGAAATACACTGGAAAAACATTTAAGAATTATAAAAGCAGAAGTCATCTTCACTTTTCAGTTTATGAATAATCAAAAGAGGATGGTAAAGATAAAATTTACTGAATCTATCTTTAAAATTTCTCATGTGGACCTATTAGAAGTATTTAACTTTTTAAAAAAATGTTACATGAGGGGCGCCTGGGTGGCTCAGTCGTTAAGCGTCTGCCTTCGACCCAGGTCAGATCCCAGGGGCCTGGGATCGAGCCCCGCATCGGGCTCTCTGCTCGGCAGGAAGCCTGCTTCTCCCGCTACCATTCCCTCTGCTTGTGTTTCCTCTCTCACTGTGTTTCTGTCAAATAAATAAAATCTTTAAAAAAAAAATGTTACATGAAATAGTCAAATGTATCTGCATATACATGTTTCCAAAGTACCTGAAACATAGTTTTTCATTCTAATAAGATAATTTACACCGTGACAGATGTTATATTGTACAAAAATATTTTTGAATAATCAGATGAAGCTCATAAATTAGAGATGATTTCTTTTCTTGAAACTTTATAAACACTACTTTGGTAGTCAGAATAATGAAAGAAATTCTATTTTCCAGGGATACAGTCAGGCTGTATCATGGCTTTAATATTAGACCTTCATCTTTAAATTCTGAACACTATGTTTTAGAGTTTTACCAAACAATACTAATATACTTTTTGCAGGAATAGCTTAGGCTAAATCTTCCTATTTTAAAAAAGCTTTTTTAAAAAGATTTTATTTATTTATTTGACAGAGAGAGATCACAAGTAGGCAGAGAGGCAGGCAGAGAGAGGAAGAAGCAGGCTCCCGGCCGAGCAGAGAGCCTGATGCCAGGCTCGATCCCAAGACCCTGAGATCATGACCTGACCCAAAGGCAGAGCCTCTAACCCACTGAGCCACCCAGGCACCCCTCAAAAGAGCATTTTTTAAATAAGGGGGTTTGTGTGCCTGCTGGTAAGTCAGACGAAGGGTGACTCTCAACTTGTGAGTTCAATTCCCATGTTGAATGTAGAGATTACTAAAAAAGAAATAAAATAAAATGAGGAAATTAGCTTAAGTAATTTCTAAGGTTGCTTCTAGATTTTTTTTTTAATTTTTTAATCTAGTAGAGAAATATTCTCTTATCCCTTGAACTGTAACTTCAGCAGAGAGTTCAGTACCCCTCTTAAAAGAACACTTAAATGATTACTCTTCAATTTTCAGTCTCTGTGTACACATGCTTAATTCAGCAGTTACTATGAATATTTAGTTACACCTTAGCAAAAGATCGGAAGAATCTGCAAAACTCTTCAGTGGAATAATACAATCTTTCTGATTCTCAGAACGAAAACATTTGTTTTCGTGTTGTTGCTGTAGCTGGAGTTTGATTCTGATCATGTTCTGTGAGACACGCCTCAAATGTGCTGGGAAGCATACCGTTGAAGCTGTAGGGGACTTGGTAGCTCTAAGGGGATGGATACAGGAAGTACAGCGAGGAGCCTCCTAAAGCACTAGCCATTCTCTTTCGAAAGCTCTTCCGACACTGGACCCCCGGGGCACACCTTGCAGCATGGCTCCCCCAAGCCCTCAGGTCTTCCTCAGGTACATCGCCACCTCACTTCCAGCAACCACATGGGCCCCCTTTGTCCTCCCTGGACTAATGCTTCCTTCCATGGATCACACCCTGACACAAGCGGTCAGAGAGTGGGCCAGGGTCTTCCCCAGCCCTGACTTTGAAATAAATAGTCTGCTGATATTAATCAACCTGACAACAATCCTTGGAACATCTAGTGTTACGCCCACCACCTAGCATTTCGTGTTTGCTACTTTTGAGCAGAGTGCGTGTTGTCCCCTGAAGACTAAAAGGAAGAGTGAACCAGGGATTACTCAACGAGCCTGATCTGGAGCACAGACTCTACCAGCACTTAACATCCGACCCCAAGTGCTCAGATCTTGCCTGGCTCCAGCAGGCCTGGATCTGGCTCTCCTCTGAATCTAGGCAGCCTTGGGAAGAGAAATCCAGATTTGGATCAGGTTTGTTTCAAAGGAATCATGAAAGGGAGATGAAGACAGGGCACTGTTCAGCCTTCTTTAGAAAGGCCTGGCGCTGGACCACAAGGTAGGAGATAGGACATCTGATCCCGGATCTGAATAGGTTACTGTTTCCCTGGGCATTAGTTTTCTCATTTGAGAAATAACGGGTCAATTAGGTAGTTTTCTAGACCTCTTCCATTGCATCACCTGTTCTTTTTAAGTAGATATGAAACCACCTGTCAGCTTGAGAACCAAATAAACCACGTTGCACCATACCATACCTTTCCCAATGCGGATCAAAAGGCCAACAAGAGGGAGCATAAGGTGACACCAGTCTTCCCATCAAGTTATTTATGGTGTCCACGTAAAGGCTTTTATTTGTGTTTATATTATTTGTAATATAACTCCCACAAGAGTAATTTGTCATTAAAAAACACAGAATATTATCTCCTGATAGGCAAGAAAATAGAAAGTGATTCATCAGAGAAAAATCACTTTTACTCTCACCTTCCTCTTATACTCGTGTTGGCATTTTAATTTCTTCTCAACATTTCTCTTTGCACAGGTTTTTCCTGTGTGGTTGTAATGATATAGTATGTGGATTCCATATCTTGTTTTTCTATGTTTTCACATAGCCTTTAATGGCTGTGTGCTAACCCCCCAGAAACAAATGACAGTTTTTTGTTTTTTTAACAACCATTCCTCCAAGCTGGGGCTCCCAGGTCCTTTGAAGGCTGGATGAAGCAATGGAATGACACAGAGGGATTACTGCTCAGTGACAAGACCTTATGTGCATTGGGAAGCACATGAGGTAGAGATTTTGAAATGGGTAGAAGTTCACGGGCCCCATCTTTGAGATGTTAAAAGGGAGCTCATTATAATGAACTTCTTTTTCTTTTTTTAATTTCAGACTTTACTGTGATATAACTCACATACCATAGAATTTAGTTATTTAAAGGGTACAGTAGTCTTTTAGTATATTCACGGAATTTGTGTAACCATCACGGTAGGGAATTTTACAACATTAATGGTCAATTTCTATGAGGGACGAGAAAGTGAATACCTTTATCCCACATGGCATTTGAAATGAGTGCCCATGTTTTATTAGTTTTACAATTATTTATTTCAAATAATGTTTTTCAGGGGTGCCTGGGTGGCTCAGCCATTAAGTGGCTGCCTTCGGCTCGGGTCATGATCCTGGGGTCCTGGGATCGAGCCCCGCTTGGAGCTGCTTGCTCAGCGGGAAGCCTGTTTCTCCCTCTCCCACTCCCCTTGCTTATGTTCCCTCTCTCACTGTTCACTGTGTCTGTCAAATAAATAAAATCTTATAAATAAACAAATAAATAAAATAATGAGACAGTGAATTAGTAATACCCTCAAACTCTATTGCTTCTACCCCCGGACAGGTGGGAAGGTTAACAGGTTCCACTGCAGAGGCGTATGCCCTTTTGGCCAGTGTGAGAGAGCAGATGGCAAATAGTCTTTCCCCTAGGGCCAGGCTTACTTCTGGGTTCCCACTGATGGTGTTGTGTTTTGATCTACCTTAAATTCAGGAGTCAGAAGAGCTGATGACTTCCTCCTCCTCTTCTTTGTTCTTCTTCTTTTTAAATAGGCTCCATACTGGAAGTGAGGCTCAAACTCACGACCCCAAGATCAAGAAGCACATGCTCTGCCAACGGAGGCAGCCAGGCACCCCAAGATGACTTCTTTCTCTCTGGGTCTCTGTTGGTTTCCAGACCCCAGCTTCCTCCCGACTCCAGGTAACCTTACACTGACACCGAGGCGTCTGCTTAGTGCCTCGGGTTCCCGGCTGGGGTTCTTGGACTTGCTCCGGATCTCTAGCTGCCCTGGAGTCCTCACCCCCCAGGTGCAGATTCCAGCCCCTGACACTGCTTGGCCCTCTCACAGCTGATAGTTTCAGCTGTTGCCACTGACACCCTATTTTGAAATCATAAGTGATTATCTGCATGTAAGCAGGGCTCTTTCTTCAACTGAAGATAAAGAAGCCCGTGTTTCAAAGGTCATTGCTTCCAAATTCAAGACTTGTAAGATCTACTAATAACCAGAGATAAACTAGATTAAAAAATAAGCCTTAGTGATTCTTTTTTGGTACAAAGATGTTTCACATTTGTTATTTATAAAATTGAAATACCTAGCAATGGAGGGTAGTTGAACAAATTAAGATATATCTCCAAGATGAAATATTACTCAGCTATTGATATTGATATTTAGTAAAAGCCTTTAATGATGAGGTTAATGCTTATAATGTTTGGTTGAAAATCAGGATTTAAAATTACGTATAAGGGATCTCTATGTGAAACACACATAGGGAATTAAGCAAAATGTTGTACCTTGATAGATAATGACTCTTTTCTATGCTTTTCTGTACTTTGTAAAATGACAATGTATTCTTTTATTTTTATTCTTTCTTTTTTTTAAAAATATTTTATTTATTTATTTGACAGACAGAGAGAGAGATTACAAATAGGCAGAGAGAGGGAGACTCCCTGCTGAGCAGAGACACCCCCCCCCCCCTCGATGCGGGGCTCGATCCCAGAACCCTGAGATCATGACCTGAGGCAAAGGCAGAGGCTTTAACCCACTGAGCCACCCAGGCGCCCCTATTTTTATTCTTTCAAAGATTTTATTTATTTATTTATTGGGGGGGAGGGGCAGAAGGAGTGAGAAAAGCAGACTCCCTGCTGAGAATGGAGACTGATTCCGGCTCAATGTGAGCTGGATCCCAGGATGCTGAGATCATGACCTGGACTGAAGTCAGATGTTTAACAGACTGAGCCACCCAGGTCCCCCTGTATTCCTTTTATAATCAGGAAAAGGGTATATAAACTTTTTAAGAAATAACTTTACTTAAAAAGTGTATTTTTTTTTTTTTTAAGATTTTATTTATTTGACAGAGAGAAACACAGCGAGAGAGGAAACACAAGCAGAGGGAATGGTAGCGGGAGAGAAGCAGGCTTCCTGCCGAGCAAGGAGCCCAATGTGGGGCTCGATCCCAGGACCCTGGGATCATGACCTGAGCCGAAGGCAGATGCTTAACGACTGAGCCACCCAGGCGCCCAAAAAAAGTGTATTAAATACACTTAAAATACACTTTTTACATATAAAACTTATTCATTGCAAGTGTATCATTCAATGATTTTTAGTAACTTTATCAAGTGGTGCAATCATCACCACAAATCAGTTTTAGATCCAATAAGATCCTTCATGCCATGACAGTTAATACTCATTTCCACCCTCTGCCCCAAGCATCCACTAATCTTTTTGTCTCTGTAAATTTCTTTTTACAGACTTCTCATGTAAATAGGATTACACGAGATGCTGGTTCTCAGGTCTGGCTTCTTTCATTAAGCAGAATATTTTGGAGGCTCATCCCTGAAGCATGCGTCAGTTTGTTCCCCTTTATTATTCAGTATTTTATTTTAATATGCTGTATTGTGTTTATTTACTCACCAACTGATGGACATTTAGGTTGTTTCCAGTCTGAGGCTATCATGAATAGTGCGGCTATGAGCATTCCTGTGCAAGTCTTCATGCGGGCATATGTTTTCATTTCTCCGGATACCTGGGGGTGAAATGTTGGGTCACATGGTAGCTTTATGTCTAACTTTTTGAGAAACTGCTGAAGTGTTTTCTAAAGTGGCTACATTGACTCTTATAATCTCTACCCTAGGACTTAAAGTCTACCTCTCAGCATTTAGATGTGCCCCTGGAGCTGGCTCTTCCGTCCTCTCCTCAGCAGACCTAGCTGGTGACTTGAGGGGGTAGTATTTTAAAAGTTATAACCGTACTTGTATTGCCCCATGATATAATTTTAGAAATTATTGAAGATTCTCAGATAGCCTCTGTATTTCCTTAAGCTCGCAAAAACCTATGAGCTCTCTACTTGGCTTTTCTGAACTGCAGAAATTTCTAACATGAAGAGTTTGTGTATTCAAGAAGAAAGTACACCTCTTTCCCAGTTGCGTGGCCACTTTGGAAATTTTTTTATGGTTATCCAGTAGGCAGCCTTGAAAGACTCTGGTTCACCCTGAACAGAATCTAATCACCAAGAATGAGCAAACGTGGAGTACGTGCCCAACACTGCTAGGCGCTGTGGATTATAAAAAGAAAAACTAGGTTGTCTTTCCTCTCAAAAAGCTTACAGCATGGGTGTGAAGATAAAACCAAACAGATATTGGAGAAAGGGGAATCCTCTTGCATGGTTGGTGGGAATGCAAACTGGTGCAGCCTCTCTGGAAGATAATACGGAGGTTCCTCAAAAAGTTAAAAATAGAGCTACCCTGTGATCTAGCAATTGCACTACTAGGTGTTTACCCAAAGGATGCAAAGACACTAATTCAAAGAGATACATGCACCCTGATGTTTATAGCATTATCTACAATAGCCAAATTAGGAAATTAGTCCAAGTGTCCATTGATTGATGAATGGATAAAGAAGATGTGGTATAAAATGCAATATTACTCAGCCATAAAAAAAAATGAAATCTTGCTATTTACAATGACATGGATGGATCTAGAGGGTATAATGCTAAGTGAAATAAGTCAGAGAAAAACAAATACCACATGATTTCACTCGTATGTGGAATTTAAACAAAAGAGTCAAAGGAAAGAAAGAGAGAGAGAGAGAGAGAGACAAAGAAACAGACTCTTACCTACACTGATGGTTACTGCGGGGGAGGGGATTTATTAAATAGGTGATGGGGATTAAGGAGTACATTTGTGATGAGCACAGAGTGTTGTATGAAAGTGTTGAATCACTATATTGTATGCCTGAAACTAATATTATACTGTATATTAACTAACTACAATTTATATAAAAACTTAAAAAAACCCCCACTAAACACATATTAGAGAACAATTGAGGACTCAACAGATTGGGGATGACAGTAGTGTGGGTTGGGATAATGAACTAGAAAAAACAAATCATACAAGAAAAGGAAGGCAGAGGCTCTGGGATTTATTTTTCTGCTGAGGACTTACTATGTGTCAGGCATTCTTCTAGTTCCTGGATATATAGCAATGAAGAAAGTAGACAAAATTCCTATACTCTAGAGCGCTTACATTCTGGGAAGACATGACAATTAATGGGATAGGGAGTTGGGCATATGTATACAAATTAAAATAGGGTGGTCACGAGGGCGCCTGGGTGGCTCAATGGGTTAAGTGTCTGACTTCGGCTCAGGTCATGATCCCAGGGTCCCAAGAATGAGCCCAGCATGGGGCTCTGTGCTCCGTGGGGAGTCCGCTTCTCCCTCCCTCTGCCCTACCCTTGCTCATGCTCTTTCTCTCTCCTTCTCTCAAATAAATAAAATCTTAAAAAGTAAAATTAGGGGAGCCTGGGTGGCTCAGTCGTTAAGCGTCTGCCTTCCGCTGTGGTCATGGTCCTGGTGTCCTGGAATCTAGCCCTGCATCGGGCTCCATGCTCAGTGGGAAGCCTGCTTCTCTCTCTCCCACTCCCTCTGCTTGCCTTCTCTCTCTCTCTCAAATAAATAAATAAAATCTTTTTAAAAAAAAAGTAAAATGAAATGGGGTGGTCAGGGACCATACATCTTAGAAGGTAGTATACACAGGTATCCACACTTTCCAAAAGTTTGTATCACACCACTTCACTTTTACAAAAGACCTGTTTTGTGCCTGTTTTCACTAACCAAAAGAAATCCAAAGAATTTTTTTAAAAGATTTTATTTATTCATTAGAGAGAGAGAGAGAGAGAGAGAATGAGAACGCACAAGAGAGAGCATGAAGCAAGGAGAGGAGAGGGAGAAGCAGGCTCCCCACTGAGCAGGGAACTAGAGGATGTGGGGCTCGATCCCAGGACCCTGGGATCATGACCTGAGCCAAAGGCAGAAGCTTAACTGACCAAGCCACCCAGGTACCTCCCACCCCCAAAGAGAAGTTTTGCTTTTTCAAAGAAAAGCCATTACCTTACTAACGGTCTTTTGTGAAAGCAAAGTAGCATAAAACAAAGTTTCAGGAAGTGGGGATACTCTTCACATTTTGCCCTTTCAGCTTATGAAAAGTTTCAAGGGAACACTCTACTCTTAGATGGCAGGAGGAGCTTGTATCTGTGAGAAAAGAGCTGAGGAAATGAAGGCATCAGTTGTGTGGCTATCCAGGGGAAAGATGGTCTCAGGCATAGGAAACAGCAAGCACAGTGGCCTGAGGCGGATTGTGCCTGACAAGTTTGAAACTGCAAAGAGACCAGTGTAGCTGGGGTGAAGTGAGCAAGGAAGTGATTACAGGAGATCGGGTCAGCACGACAATGGGGGGAACAGTCTGGGCAGGGTCTTGCAGACCACTTTAAGACTGTGTCTTCTGCCCTGAGTGAGATAGGAAACCAATGAATGGCTGTGAGCAGAGGAGTGAGATAATGGACATGCTTTAACAGAATCACTGTGCCAGTGTGCTAGGAGTAGACTGGAGAAGGGTCAAAGCATGGAGACCAATTAGGAGGCTGCTGAAATAATCTCTCAGGAGTTAATGGGGGTTTGAACCAGGATGGTTGCCGTGGAGGTCGTTGGTATGGTTGTATTTTTTTTTTAAATATATTTTATTGGACTGTAAATGGATAGTCTCTGGTTTTATTTTATCAAAAAAGATTTAAATAAGCTCTATGACCAGCGTGGGCCTTGACCTCATGACCCTGAGACCAAGAGTTGCATGCTCTACCAACTGAGTGCCCCTGGCACGGTAGTATTTTGAATCAAGGAGCCTCCATGAACAAAGCACAGAGGTGTTCAGGGAACACTGAAGAACCGTATTTGACTAGTACAGAGAATGCTAAATGGGGAGAGGTTGGAGATGAGGCTGAGTAATTATGGCAGGATTGAATTTGGTAGGGTATATAAAGAAGACTGGTGTCAGAAAAATAGGGACTAACCCTAGTGTATTAGTCAGTTTGGGCTGCCATAACTAAATACCAAAGACAAGGTGACTTAACAACAAATATTTATTTTCTCTTAGTTCTGGAGAATGGAAGTGCCATATCAAGGTGCTGGCCAGTTGGGTTCTTGGTGAGAAATCTCTTTCTGGCTTGTAGGCGGCCACCTTCTCACTAAGGCCTCATATGACCTTTCCTCTGTGCCCGCTGGAGAGAAAAAGCTCAGGTCTCTCTTTCTCTTCTTATTAGGACACCAGTACTATTGTATTAGGGCCCCACCTTTATAATCTCATTTTATTTTAATTACCTCCTTAAAGGCCCTATCTCCAAATACAATAACTTTAAGGATTATGACTTGGGCTTGTGAATTTGCAAGGGACACCATTCAGTCCATAGCAATGTGGAGTTTTAGGGGACAAATCTGACATTGGCTACCAGTATGAACTGAAAGAGGAAAGTCTAGGGGACTAATTGGGAAGCTATACTGTGGAGTTCAAGATAAGGGATATTGTAAGCCTTGACTAAGGGGTAGAGAGGTTAGCTAGCCAGCAGGAGAGTTTGAGTGGAATTCCCTGGCTCTACCACCACATTCTTTTATAGAAAAGGAATTTTGTATCTTTATTCCCATTTCTTTTATTATTGAACATACCAAAGAGTATACTAGGCATACAGATACTCCATTTACCCATTCCTACACATCCACCCAGACAACTCTCTGTACTCTCATAGTACTCTCACAACTCAACTCTATGTATTCTCACTCACCCACACCCACTTGTACATACCTGTATTCATCTACGAAATAGACATTCAAGGATACAAATGAAGAAGAAAAAGAATGAGTACAAAATAGGAGTTTGTGAGAGAAAAGACTGGTAGGTAGGAGGGAGAGTTAAGAGTGTGACAGTTAGGAGAGAGGTAATGTCAAGATTGCTGAAGCCCAGGGGAGCCTCCATGACTACATGTGATGAATTTCTCTTCATCCTGTTGTGGGAAGCAAATTACATACATTTTCCACTACTCCATGGATATGTAACATACTAAAAACCAATGTTGCATAAACAGGCATATGTGGCATATCGTCTTTGTTCAAGTTTACATGAAGAAGTCACCTGGCCGGGGCGCCTGGGTGGCTCAGTCGTTAAGCATCTGCCTTTGGCTCAGGTCATGATCCCAGCGTCCTGGGATCGAGCCCCACATTGGGCTCTCTGCTCGGCGGGAGGCCTGCTTCTCCCCCTACCATTTCCTCTGCTTGTGTTCCCTCTCTCGCTGTGTTTCTCTCTGTCAAATAAATAAAATCTTAAAAAAAAAAAAAAGAAGTCACCTGGCCAAGGAGAGCTCCTGGCTTTTACTTTGATGGACAATGTCTGCCAACCGTGTTCTATTAGCATAGACTGAGTTGAATACGGGTAGGACTTTCCAGATGGGAGACTCAAAAGAAACAAATAAAAGGTAAAACAGGCAATACACTGTTTAAGCTAATACTACAGGTATGCTGACTGGGGTGTACCAATAGGTCAAGGGCTTTGTGTGGGAAGAAAAGTGACAAGTGTTGCACGGGAGTAGAAGTTAGGTAGTATAAAGGTTAGCTTCTGGCCTTTGGAGTCAGACTGACCTATGTCTAAATCTCAGCTTCCCCACTTGGCAGTGTGACATTGAATACATTATTTAGCCTTCATGTGCCTGTGATCTGCTAAGTGAAAGCAATCTGGAGAAGAATAGTACTTATCTCACAGGTTGCTGTGAAGATTAAATGTAATAATGTATACAAAGCATTCAGCATAGCATGGCACATAGTAGACATTAAAATAATTAAGTAGTGGAAGTTTTCCCTTAATGTCCAAAAAAGAAAACCTTCCCAGTGCTAAAAAATAATAATAAGCGCTTAGCTTTCTGTGGAGCTTATTTAAAAAAAATCTAACCAGCTTATAGGTCTTTAGAATGGTGGGAGTATCTCGGTCAAAAAAATTTTCATCAAACATCCCACGGGTAGAGTGAGTTTTCTCACAATCCCTTTCTTTGTGAGACTGAATATGGAATGCAGCAGAACTAGACAGGAATCCCACTCTGAGTTTGCTGACCACCAGAGGCATGATGACATTTTCCCAAGATATTTATTTGCTTGATTTTTTTTCTCCAAATAATGAGTCATTATTGTGAGATATTGTTTATTGTAAAACTCCTGTGTTCCTGCCATGCATACCAAAATGAAAGGTCACTTTACAGGCCCTTGATGTTGCAGTCAAGAACAAAAGAAAATAATATGCTGCTGTGAAATGTCATACTGTAACGTGGTGGAAACTGTCTTGCTGTGCCTTTTTTATATTGGCTTGAAAGATACATATGAGGAACAAAGCAAGTGGAACATTATTTGGACCCCACTTATGCAAAAATTATATGCCTTTATATGCACAGATAATTTCTGGAAGGACAGAACACCATCTGTTGATAGCAATTATATCTAAGGTCAGGATCCCCTTGCTTTTCATCACATACCCGTATCTACTCCTGAGTTTAATTTTCAAATGAACATACAGTATTTGCAGAATAATTTCCTAAGTCATGTGAAAATGCATACAGAAAAAAGTTTACACTGCCAGATGAAGAGTAGGTTTCAATGCTCTAGGTATAATTTAGGGATAAGGGATAAGACATTGTCATCTGACATTGTCTTTCAAAATAAAAGACAAACTTAAAGATAAATAAACATATGTGTGTGCGTGTGTACACGTAACTATTGTATTATAGCAATTGCTTACAGCCTAACTCATGTTGAGAATAAGGAGTTCCCATTAAGAATTACCTCCAAGCACTCCCATGATTACTCTGTAAATGTGGGAGGCTGAATGGCAGCATTTTCACTAAAATGAAGCAACCCAATGGAGTTCTCTCCTGAAGAAACTCTTCTTATTTATTTATTTATTTGACACAGAGAGAGAGAGAGGGAGAGAGAGATTACACGTAGGCAGAAAGGCAGGCAGAGAAAGAGGGGGAAGCAGGCTCCCTGCTGAGCAGAAAGCCCAATGCGGGGCTTGATCCCAGGACCCTGAGACCATGACCTGAGCCAAAGGCAGAGGCTTTAACCCACTGAGCCACCCAGGTGCCCCAAGAAGAAACTCTTCTGACACAGGTTCTAGCCATACTTCTTGGTGATAGGGATCACCATCTGGTTGTGTCAACCTACTTGTCCATCTGGATATATCCTGGCTGCCTCACTCAATTCTTCTCAATACTTTTCTTTTGTTGAGTCAGAATAATGATTCTCAGGGCTGTAATTGTGTCATAAGGAGAACAGATCCCCTGGCCCTACACTGCCTGGGTATTTTGCTTTTTATTCTGCACCCATACCCAGTCTCTTCACTATCATGACAGAAAAGCCAAATGACTTCTATAACCTAATTTGTCTGTATTCTTATTAAAGATGGACATTTAACTAATGAAAAATTTAAATTTCATGGTAAGAAATTTCTTGATATGGAAGGATATGTGGGGGGTAAGCCAGAGAATGAAGTCACAAGCTCCTTCCTAAAAGTCCCCAGACTGAATGGCAAATGAAGTCCAAATTAGGATGAGAATAAGCATTCTTAAAGCTTAGGGAAAAACCTTCCAAAAAGCAGGAGTCTTAGCTAAGACATGACAAAATACCAGTTTTTGACAGAGTCCTTCTAAGGTAAGCAGATAGCTGTGATCTGCTCTGCAAATGTCTTCAGTAAATATACAAAATAAAATGATGCAAAAACTTGTAGCTCCTCTACCCACACAGCAATCATTTTTAACTGCTCTATGGATAGTGAGCCTATATATGGGTAGTGTGAGAAGAGTTTATGGAGGAGAAAGCCTCACTTTGTTCAGATTAACAGAAAGAGACCACATGGCCAACATGAACTCCCCGCTTTCACGTCACAGGACAGAGGCTGTTAAACCCTCTCCTCTAAGGATGGTTTGGGATGAATGAGGACAAGACTTTCTGTAAAAGAGATTCAAAAGAAAATAGAAAAAAAATCTCTCTTCTCTCTGTCATTGTGAACCTGTAGGTCTCACTGGACCCTGTCTGTATCTTACAGAACCATCTTACAGTCTATTCCTCTATACCTGATTTGCCAGAATAGTAGCACATAAAAACCAAACACTTAAATACATTAATTCAGAGTCAACAACACAAAGGAAACTCGCTGGGTTTTGTTCGCGGCATAAGTACAAAGTGTACATTATCAATAAGTACCTGGAGAAAAAAACAAGAGAGAAGACTCACAGTAAAGTGATTGAACTGTTTGGATTAGTTTCCATTTTTGACTATTCTGATAATAGGTGTTCCAACTTCAGTTTAAGCCAGGTTATCTGCTCGGATTTTTTCTTTTTTCCCCATATTATAAGCAGACAAGCAAAAATGGTGGTTTGGATGGCAGGCCCCAAGTCTGTACCACTGGAGAGTCAGAACCCTAGGAAGAGCTGGTGACCTTGCTAAAAAAAGCGGGGTGAGGTAAGGGAATAACTTACCAGGGAAGGGAGAGAAACAAACAGAGGAAGAATGAGAGATGTAGTTTTACTTGGGTCTGGACAGCATAACGTGGAAGACACATTACGGTAGGAAATTCAGGCAGCTGGTACCAGTGGGCTATGAGGAACCACAGAAAGTCTAGTCAATTTGATGAGAATATTAGACCATTATCTGCAATGACTAATATTCAAACCCTGTATAATACTGTAGCTTCACATTTGAAGTTATACGAAATCCCTCCTTACCTCAAATTACCTAATAGAAGGTTAAAGCATACATGGATTTAGTTCTACGGTTGATTCTCTTTGTTTGTGGAGTCCATATTTGTGAATTCACCAGCTTGCTAAAATTTATCTGTAGCTTTCATGATCATTCATAGACATGCACAGGCACAGAGAAGTGAAAAACTTGAATCATGAGATGCGTATTTCCAACTTCTTGTTTCAACTCTTATCCTGAAAACATGTCCTTTTTGAGGTGCATTTAGTCCCATGTTTTTTGTCTTTTGGTGCTTTTGCTTGGTGACTTCCTTATTTAAAATGATCCCCAAGCACAGTGCTGAAGTACCCTCTTGTGTTCCTAAGTGCAAGAAGGCTGTAATAATGCCTTGCAAGGAAATATATGTTAGGTAAGCATTGTTCAGGCATGAATTAGTGCTGCTGGTCATGAGTTCAATGCTAATGAACTAATATGAATTAAATAAGGTGTCCTCAAACAAAATACACATAAAACGAGATTATGTACTGATCGATTAATTAATTGGCTCACAGAAACCTAGCTCTATATTTCTTCCAAGTTCTTCTTAGAGAACAACTTAATGGATGGGTGTACTAGTTTCCTAGAACAGCTATAACAAATTATCACAAAGTTGGCAGCCTAAAACATAAATTTATCATCTCAGTTCTGGAAGCAGAAGTCCAAAATCAGGACTTAGGAGGGCCACACTTTTCCCATAGGTTTTAGGGGAAAATTCTTCTTTGCTTTTGGTGGCTCTTGGCAATCTTTGGCATGTGGCAGCATAATTCCAATGTCTGCCTCTGTCTTCACATTGCCTTCTTTGTGTGTATCTCTCTCTGTCTAGATATCCTTCTCTATTCTATTATAAAGACCCCAGCTATTGGGTTTAGGGCCCATCCTAAATCCAGGATGTTTTCTTGTTGAGATCTTTAACTATTTACATTCATAAACACCCTGCTTCCAAGTAGGTCACATTCTGCAGTCTATGTGTAAATGAGTTTTAGGAGATACTATCCAACTCACTATATTAGTTTTAATTATAGATTACATGCAGTTGAAGAGAGAATAAAAACCTTGGAGAATGGGCAAAAGAATATCCAAAATATTCTTTTGGCAAAAAAGGCAAAAAATTGAAAAAGGGAAAAAATCAAAATTAGGGTAAGAGATATAGTTGAGAAAGTCTAACATAGGTTTTGTTTTTGTTTTTTGTTCTTGTTTTGTTTTTTTTTGTGTGTGGGTTTTTTTGAGTCTTAGAAGGGAAGGAGAGGGAAAACAGGGCACAAGAAATACTTGAAAAGACAATGGGCCATATTCTGCTAAAACTGGTGAAAGATGTCAATGCATAGCTATAAGAGACCTGATAAAAGCCAAATGCAATATTTGTTTTGGATGTCTACATCTAGAAACATCATAGTAAAACTGTAGAAAATCAAAGACAAAGAGAACAGTATAAAGGCAGCCAAAGGAAAAATGACTGATAATCTTCAAAGGCAAAACAATTAAATTGACAGTTGACTCCTCAGTAGAAACACTAAAAATGGGTGAAGATGGTCAAAGGGTACAAATTTCCAGTTATATGGTGATTCAGTTCTGTGGATTAACTATAGTGACTATAGTTAATAATATTGTATTGTATATTTGAGAGTTGCTAAGAGAATGGATCTTAAAATTCTCATCAGGAAAAAAAAATTGTAATGAAGCAAGGTGACAAATGTTAACTAAAGTTATTGTGGTAATCATTTTGCAATATATATGTATCAAATAATTATGTTGTATATCTTAAACTAATGTAATGTTATATGTCAATTTTATCTGATAAAACTAGGAAAAGAAGAAATAACAAAAGGCACAAAAACAGTGAAGTATGATCAATGTACTGAAAGGAAAATAAGAAAATAACAGCAAACTTAGACTTCTATACCCAGTGAAAATATCCTTCAAAAATGAAGATGAAATAAAGATATTTTCAGATAAATAAAAACCAAGAGAATTCATTATCAGCAGTTCTAGTTAGTATTAGAACTATTTCTTTAGTAAGAAAATACCAATGAGTGCTGTACAGACTGAAAGAAAAATTATCCCAGATGGAAATTCAGAAATGTAAGAAGGGATAAAGAGCAAGACTATTGCTAAGTATGCAAGTAAATAAAAATACTGACTATATAAAATGAGAACAAAATTCTTTGCAATGTATAGAGATATTAAAATTTGATAAATCAAGAATCCATGCTGTCTGTAATCTCTAGAATAACCACTAAAAGAATGATAAAAGTGTATATAACTTCCAAAGAGATAAAAGGAAAACAATACACTAAGGAAAAGTAGTAAGTCCAAAATATTTAGTGAATGGGTTACATAATAGAATAAATATACCTGAAGAATAAATTGGTGAACTGAATATAGGTCATAAAGGCAGATAGATCAGGGAGGGGAAAAAGTTGGAAAGAATAGGAAAAAAGTTAAATACATGAGGGTGCCTGGGTGGCTCAGTAGTTCGAGCATCTGAGTCTTGGTTTTGGTTCAGGTCATGATCTCTGAGTTGTGAGACTGGACTTCGTATTCAGTGCAGTGTCTACTTGAGATTCTCCCTCTCCCTTTGCCCCTTCCCTGCTTGCATGCACATGTGTGCGATGTCTCTCTAAGATACATAAATGAGTCTTAAAAAAAAAAGCTAAATACATAAAAGACAAGAGTGTAAGTGTCAACACACATTTAATAGGTTTCTAGGGATGAAAGAAAGGATAAATGCTAGGGAAGAGATCTTTCAAGAAGTAATGACAGTTTTCTAGAATTAAATGCAGATATAATCTTTATATTGAAAGAATACCAAACAGAATGGATAATAAAAACACAATAGACAAAAAGCCCCTCACCTAAAAATATTGAAATGAAATAAAGTAACATTAAAGAAACTTTGAGAAGGTATAGGCAGATTATTTGTGAAGTAATAAAAGTCAGATCATATCAAATTTCCATATTGGCAATACTAGATGCAAAAAGACAGCAGGATAATGTGTTTAAAGTTTTGAGGGAAAAAATTGAACCTCGTTTTAGCTAAATTATCATTTAGATATAAAAATGAGTCAAGATATCCACAGGCATATCAGAGACTTGGAATAATTATCATACAAGATCCTCTCTGAATGTACTCAGCAAGAAATGAACAAAGACTTTTTTGTTGTTGTCGTCTAAGCAATGATCAATGTGTTCAAATATATTCTGAAACTAAAATTCTAAAAGATTCCAACATCATGTTTGGGCAGAAGGGGTAAACCAGAGGGAGGTTGGGGAAAATGTGAAGGTATTTTATTTAGTTGATAAAAAGACATAAAGGAAATAGATATTGGGATAAGTTTTTAAAATTCATAAATGTACCATAATGATATGTTAATATTAGGGGAAGATGGGTGAAGAGTACATAGGAATTCTTCATACTATGTTTGCCTATATTTGCGACTCTTCTATAAATCTAAAATCATTTCAAAATAAAACTACTGGGGCGCCCGGGTGGCTCAGTCGTTAAGCGTCTGCCTTCGGCTCGGGTCATGATCCCAGGGTCCTGGGATCGAGCCCCGCATCGGGCTCTCTGCTTGGCGGGAAGCCTGCTTCTCCCGCTACCATTCCCTCTGCTTGTGTTCCCTCTCTCGCTGTGTTTCTGTCAAATAAATAAAATCTTAAAAAATAAATAAATAAAATAAAACTACTGAAGAAAAAAATACAAAAAATAGATGACAGAAACAAGTCTATAAATAACTCTAATTTTAAAATTTTTAAATAAACTTCAAAAGACAGAGAACTGTCAATTGAATTTTAAGATATTAAAATCCGGTAATATGTTAATATGTTGTCTACGAGCACACCTATCCAAAGGAAAAAAAAAGAATATGAAAAGGTTCAAGATGAAAGAGAGAAAAATATACCAGGCAAATATAAGCAATAACAGCAAAAGCTAAAGGAGTGATTGTAATAAGAGACGATAAGGAAAAAAACTGTAAGTGACAAAGAGAAAAATATTTACTGGTGAAAGCAACAAGATATCACTATACGAACATATATCCAGCTAACAGTTGTGCATTAAAACATGTAAAGCAACAAGTGACAGAATGACAGGGAGAAATAAATAAATCAAGTTGTCATTGAAGATTTTAATAAATTCCTCTATTTCTAAAAAGTCTCAGTCCAAATAGCACTGCAAGTGAATTCTTCCAAAGAACAGATTATCATCATATTATACATATTGTTTTAAAAAAACAGAAATAAAGTGAAATGTGCCTATTCATTTCATGGTGTAAAATAACCTTGATAACTATATTGATTAAAGATATTCTAAGAAGAGAAAATTATAGGCTAATTTCACTTTAGAACATAGATGGAAAACCTCTAAATAGAATGTTGGCTAGAAAATCCAACATTATACTGAAAAAGAATATACAATTTACAGTTGGCATCTATCCTAGAACGTAGGGATGAGTTAATGTTAGAAAACCTATGAGAGTAATTCACCCCATGAATGGACTAAAAGAGGAAAAATCCTGGATTTAGGTACATCTTACTAGGTACAGAAACATTTAATGAAGTTCAAAACCTATTTATGATTTAAAAAATACACATGACTCTTAGGAGACTAGAAATAGAAGGAAACTTTCGTTAATGAAAGCTGACTCCCCAGAACTGATCATAAACCTCATACCTAATGGAGAAACTCAAGATGCTTTTTCTTTGAGACAAGATTAGTTGTCATCCCTTCTGTTCCATATATTTTTGGAGAGCCTGAGCAATGCAGTAAGATAAGACAGAAATAAGAGGTATAGGGATAGAAGAAAATGCATAAAAATATAATTTTGTTGATAATATAATTATGTGCATAAAAATGCAGATGAACCAGCAGACCAACTATCGATAAAATAAGGTTCAGCAAGGCTGGCAGTTAAAAAAAATCAGTATGCAAATATTAATATCATTTTCTACCCCAACAATAACCAACTGGAAAATATTTTAGTAAATAAAATAGCATTAAACTATAAAGATTCTCAAGTTGATATAGCAAAGAATGCTCAAGATCTTTACAGAGAAACTAAAGACATTCTTAAATGACATAAAAAGAGACTTAAATTAATCTCCAAATTCAGGCAATTCCAATTAAAACTCCACAGGGCTTTAAAGGACTCAACGAAGGTATTCCAAAATTGATATACAAAAACGAAAGTCTACAAAGACTAATTAAAGTGAGCAGCAAATTGGGTGGGAATTCTCCTGTTATTAAGATGTTATTCAATTCAATGATAAAAACACAAGGTAACACTGTTGAATAAACAAATAGAAAAGTTGGCAGATTGGAGAATCCAGAAATATATCCTTGTGTATCTAAAAATTTGGTAGTTGAAAAAGGTCGCATCACAAATTAATATGGAATACTGATTTAATAGATGGTGCTGGGAAAATTAGCTCATTACACAGAAAAAATAAGGTTTGATTCCTATCTCAAATCATGCACCAAAATAAGCTCCATTAAGAGAACTAAATATAAAGGAGGAAATTATAAAATTATAAAAGAGCATTTTTGTGATACTAGTGTAAGAAATCTTACTAGTGTAAGATCCAAAAAAGTATGGTTGATGGTGGGGGTGGGGAGTGGGGAATGGATAGGTGTAACATCAGAATAATAGATTTCGGG
This sequence comes from Procyon lotor, assembly GCA_028646535.1. NCBI lineage: Eukaryota > Metazoa > Chordata > Mammalia > Carnivora > Procyonidae > Procyon > Procyon lotor. Next base: position 43,457,304 of record CM053609.1, on the reverse strand, counting down.
ACACCTGGGTGGCTCAGTTGGTTGAGCAGCTGCCTTCGGCTCAGGTCATGATCCCAGGGTCCTGGGATCGAGTCCCGTATCTGGCTCCTTGCTGAGCAGGGAGCCTGCTTTACCCTCTGCCTCTGCCTGCCTCTCTACCTGCTTGTGCTCTCTCTCTGTCTCTCTGACAAATAAATAATAAAAATAAAATCTTAAAAAAAAAAAAGAATGAAAGATTTCTATTCAGTGAAGGAAACCAGAGACAGAGCTTCAAAGTATATTTGTAAGTCTAAAGATTTTATTTATTTATTTGAGAGAGAGAAAGTGAGAGCATGAGAGGAGCGAAGGTCAGAGAGAGAAGCAGACTCCCCGTGGAGCTGGGAGCCTGATGTGGGACTCGATCCCAGGGCTCCAGGATCATGACCTGGGCCGAAGGCAGCTGCTTAACCAACTGAGCCACCCAGGCGCTCTGTAAGGCTAAAATAAAACAGATAAGGAGTTAATATCTAGACTATACAGTGGCATCCAAAATCATTAAAAAATAGGAAGCCAATAACAGATTGTGAAGAGAAAATAGTCATAGAAAGGAAAACCTGAATGGCTAATAAGTGTATGAAAAGATGTTCAAGCTTATTAATAATTACAAAAATGTAAGTTAAAATCAAGAGGTTTTTAAAATGTCATTCTAGAAAGTCAGATATTATCCAGGGCTGTCAAGGAGAAGAAAACCAGAACTCTCATGCACTACTGGTTAGAACATAAATGGTGCAGCCATTTTGATGAATAATCCAGCAATACTTGGCAAAATTAAGTAGTAAGCCCAAAGACCCGGTATTTCCAGTAATACACCCCAGAGTAATTTTTGCACAAGTCCATAATGAGATAGGTATAAAATATTCATCATAGAATTATCTATGTAGTAAGGATTTGGAAGGAATACAGATGTCTATCACTGGAGAAATGAGTAGGTAAATTGTGACTTATGTATGAGATAGAAGAGACAAAACAGGAGTGATGAACTAGATTTGAAAATAACATAGATAAAAGAGAATGAAATTTATATCATTTATGGAAATTAAAAATAGACACGCAGATTATTTTTAAAGATATATGCATATCTAAATACATGGAAAGTAGACTGAAAAGACATGATAGTGCACCATATGCCAAGGATTATGATTTTCTCAATTCTGAATACCCGAGTTTAAGAAGACTCATTGAACTAAATAAACATTACATGAGACATTACGTGAGAGGGTCTCAATTCAAGGCCAACTGAAGAATGCAGACTCCTTGTTCCTCAGATCTTTCAACTTAGCCATACTCTTCTCTGCTAGGAAGCTGCAAAAGACATCTTTTTTTTTTTTTTAAAGATTTTATTTATTTGACAGAGAGAAACACAGCAAGAGAGGGAACACAAGCAGAGGGAATGGTAGCTGGAGAAGCAGGCTTCCTGCCGAGCAGGGAGCCCGATGCAGGGCTCGATCTCAAAACCCTGGGATCATGACCTGGGCCGAAGGCAGATGCTTAAGGACTGAGCCACCTAGGCGCCCCTGCAAAAGATATCTTTAAGACATCAACCTCTGTCCTAGAGCTCAGGTATTTTATCCTCAAAAGTAGAATCCTACTTGTCAAAAAATTAATATTTAATATCATACTAAATACATTAGCATCACTGTTTATTAATATTAATATTATAGTTAATATTTAAATATTTATTAAAATAGAAAAAAATAGGCTCAATGCCCAATGTGGGGCTTGAACTCATGACCCTGAGATTAAGAGTTGCATGCTCTACCAGCTGAGTCTGGCAGGTGCCCACTGATTTTTAATTGTGGAAAAATGACTACCATAATTCTGAGATACTGTAAAATGTAAATTTAATTATTCTACTTGCTTTATGAGCATTCAAGTATATAAGCAAATGTGTACTTTCAGATAAAATAATTTCTGGATGAGGTATATTATTGTTCCACTGATGGTTTTGAGATTACTCAAATACCAACCCTTAATTGTCACAGTGTTGTTTATATTTGAACAAGTTCCTTGGAGACAAATCCAAACATTTCAATAATTCATGATTTTGGTGACATTAACATTCAGCTATACTGATATCCCAAGATAATAATGAAAGTTGTTAAGCTGAAAGGGCTTTGTTTACATGTATTACGAATCCATTCTTCATCAATACTAGAAAGTTTGACAGCATTTGTTGGGACATATAAATGTTAAGTAAGGTGATGGATGTGAGACAATTTCATAGTTAATAGGTGTCAAAGAGAAAATTTAAAATTAAATGCTTATGTAGTGTTGGAAAGAGGAAAATGAATTTTAAATCTCTTAGATATTTTGTAAGAAGTTTGCTTCTTTTCAAAATTTCCGTAATTCTCCTGTTTAACATTCAGAAGATGTAAAAATTAGACTTTATTTATTTACTTTTTAAGATTTTATTTATTTATTTGACAGAGAGAGGGATCACAAGTAGGCAGAGAGGCAGGCAGAGAGAGAGGGGAAACAGGCTCCCCACTGAGCAGAGAGATTGATGCGGGGCTGGATCCCAGGACCCTGAGATCATGTCCTGAGCCGAAGACAGAGGCTTAACCCACTGAGCCACCCAGGTGCCCCTAGACTTTTTTTAAAACCTTATAAATAAATAAAGGACAGTGACTGTTTAAAGAAGTTTCTCGGGGCGCCTGGGTAAGAAACCTAGGAACTGTGTTCTCTTTCTTTTACAATCCTCAATCCTAATTCATAAGCAAATCTTGTTGGCCTATCCTGATTTTGTGCACTTCTTTCCAAATCCTAATCCAAAAGCCTCTATTACCTATCGTAGACTTCTGCAATGGGCTCTTACTTCTGCCTGATCACACTAATATATAATCATTTCTCCACACAATAGCGAGAGAATTATTTTTTAAAATATTTTATCAGAATTTAAATTTCCAGTGGTTTCTCATCATCTTTAGAATAAAATCTCAATTCATTATTGAAAAACATAAGGCTATCCATAACCTAGTCCCTGACCACCTCTGCCATTTGAACATCATATTCTACCTTGCCTGAATTGGATATACCCATTCCACCTCAGATGGACTTATATTTGACTGAACTACTCTTTATCTCCTTTTCCTCATTCATGTGTGATGTCAACTTTCATATACTCAGAGGTACCTCTCCCACCTTCATTTGATAGAATTTTTCTGTATCAAAAATCATCTTGTTTATCTGCCTCTCCTTGTAGCACTAAGCTCTTTTGGCACAGGGATAATTTGTGTCTTATGGTATTCTTCAACTTTAGGACATAGTACACAGTCTTTGGGACTTAGCAGGCATACAGTAAATACCTGTTAAATAAAAATAAAGGGGTTAGAGAAAGTCTGTTTCTTTTAGTAGTCTAGCACTTTCAGATTTCTTTCTTAATTGCCTCTTGGTGGTGACGACAACAATAATGAGAAGGGGGAAAGACCAAGTTTTAAGTATCAATCCTACCCTATCCAATAAAGTACATCAGTCTGTAGTCCGTTTGTTTACAAGTCACTTTTGATAGGTCCAAGGTAGGTAACCCTTCTTTGGCTGAAGGACAGTAACCTACAGAGGATCAATTATAATACAAAAAAACTTAAAATAGGTTTCTACAGACACACCTAGGTGGTTCAGTCGGTTAAGCATCTACCTGCAGCTCAGGTCATGATCCAGAGTCTCGGGATGGAGCCTCGAATAAGGGTCCTTATTCAGAAGGGAGTCTGCTTCTCTCTCTCCCTAATAAATAAAATCTTAAAAAAAAAACTAAGTTTATAGAAAGAAAACTATAAACCTCCATTCATTACTCTAAAAATTGAATTGAGACCATAAAACTTTTTAAGCAGGATCCACTCTGGGCAGGGATTTGAACTCACAACCTTGAGATCAAGACCTGAGCTGAGATCAAGAGTCAGACTCCTAACCAACTGAGCCACTGAAGCACCCTGGGACCATAAAACTATTAGGTAAACAAAAATACAACTCAGGATATTTGATGTATATATTTCTTAGGTAGTTCCTTCCTGGGCTAATACTATCAACATACCAACTACCGCTGCTGTTTGAAATGTAGTCAAGGGGCGCCTAGGTGGCTCAGTTGGTTAAGTATCTGCCTTTTCTGCTCAGGTCATGATCCCAGGGGCCTACGATTGAGCTCCGCATCGGACTCCCTGCTTAGTGGGGAGCTTGCTTCTCTCTCTCCCTGCCTTTCCCCTTGCTTGTACTCTGTGTGTCAATAAATAAATCTTAAAAAAAAAAAAAGTAGCTAAAATAGAAGTACTTGATCTGCCTAACTCCTTCGCCTACTCCCACAACTTAGAAGGCCAAAGGACATTGGTTTTATAGATTTACATTGGAACCTTAGCCATAAGACTTAGCCTGGAGTTTCGTTTGACTTTCAAAAACTGATTTCTTTATCATATTTTGAGATTAGGGTTTCTCCATTCCTCTAGGTTGAAGGTTACACCTGAGACCATTATTTTTTGGATGCATAATAAATTCACAAGTGTTTTCTTAGATGTTGTAGCCCTAAAGGGTTCTTTTTAAAGCACCATAGCAAGTATTTGGGAGAGTACATTTTTCCTCCACTTCCTTCCTTGGCCTAATTTCCTGCTTAGAAATGTTTAATCTTATACTGAAGGAGTAATTCCAGAGACACTTGTTTGCAACATGGATTGTTTAAGGATAGATCATTAAACAGGGTTCAGGAGTGGTCAACTCCTCCATGAATGCTTCAAAGAACAAGAAGGTAAGTGGAAAATATTTAAACTCTGAATTTCAAACAAAGTGAGCATGATTTTCAGTACAATTTTTGGAGAAATATTCTTAAAACATTTAAAAGCAATTACAGAGAAGTATACATTATTTAATTACTCAAATATACAATGTGTACTGTTTGAAGCCACTGTGTTTTGTGCTGAGACTAGTATTTACACAGTAAATATTTAAGAGGTCAAATATGTAACTTTTATTACGAATGAAAAATGTGTACTTCCAGTCAAAAATCCTTGAGTACCTAAGTCTTAAAGCATCTTGTGACCCATCCTGAACATATTTTCAGTATTAACTTGTGGGACTTCTTATTACAGATAGACATCCTCTGCCACACTTCTAGTAACCTGTTTTCTACCACCTAGTTAGTATGAGCTCAAGCAATTTGTCATTTTTTTTTTTTAATTTGTCATTTTTAATGCTAGTCAAGAACTAGTTAGAACACAGGCGCCTGGGAGGCTCAGTCGGTTAAGTGTCTGCCTTTGGCTCAGGTCATGATCCCAGGGTCCTGGGATGGAGCACCTCATTGGACTCCCTGCTCAGCAGGGAGCCTGCTTCTCCCTCTCCACTGCACCCCCCCACCCCCCGCCAGGCTCACTCTCAAATAAATAAATAAAATCTTAAAACAAAATAAAACACTGAGAAGACTTGTAATGCAAATATGTAACACGGCAAAAGCAAACGATTTTGCATTTTCCATATCATTGCTCTATTTCTTGGTTGACATATAATTGAAAATTTAATTATCCCCAAACTGTTATTTAATATAGATGCGTAAAAATTTAGTATTTTAGTAATTAAACAGGAGATTGGCAAACATATTAACAAAAATTAGATATTCAACATAGCATTAATATGTACTATAAGCATGCAAGAACTTTTGACAACCTTATTGCGATGATTAAAACTTCCAGATTACTTTCATAATCATATTCATGTTAAGATGAATAATGTCCAATAAAACCTCTACCAATTGATTTAAAAACGCCCTATTTCAGAAATTAAAAAAACAAAATAACCCAACTACCTAATTCCTCTAGATTGTTTTGTAACTTTTTTTTAAAAAAGATTTATTTATTTGAGAGAGAGAGAGAGAGAGAGATCACAAGTAGGCAGAGAGGCAGCCAGAGAGGGAGGGGGAAGTGGGCTCCCCGCTGAGCAGAGAGCCCGATATGGGGCTCGATCCCAGGACCCTGAAATCATGACCTGAGCCGAAGGCAGAGGCTTTAACCCACTGAGCCACCCAGGTGCCCCTGTTTTGTAACTTTGAACACTGACTTCCATGAGAAACTTAGGTCATGACAAAGAAGTTATTGGTACAGTGGCAATTCTTTTCATAGCATAGATTTGCATTAGAAGTAAATGAAAAAGTAATGGCAACTGGAAAAAAATCAGGATGGAATGGGAGTTAAGATTTGTATTCCTACTTATATATACACTCACATGTGTTAAGTGTACACACACACGTGCACACTAATATTGGCCAGCCATTAATGTGGAAATCATGACCAAGGTTTAAATTTAAAAACTTCCTCAAGAGGAAATAAAAATGTCCCCAGTAGAAAGATAAGTATCTAAGAAATTATTATTTTCTTGCCTCTCACAGGGTTCTAAGGTACAGCTGGCAACTACCTTTTGATGCCATATGACTTGACAGCATTCTTAATTATTCCAGCAGGTTTTAAAATAACATAACCCTAAGGAAGCAAAAATCTAGAGAACCACACATTGGTTTCTTTTGGGACATTACCTAAATTAAGTAAGTCTTCTCAAGGTTCAAAAGCAAATTAAGTGCTACTGAATTTTAGCTTTTTGAGAAATAGTCACAATCAGTGATTTAGAATCACTGACAGTTATTTTGTGGTGCCTAGCTTCATAAAACTTAAATACTCCAAATGACGTTATTCTGTAACTTACCTTGAAATTCCAAAAGAGAAAACTTTTCAAATTTCATTGAATGATTAAAAGAGAAGTAAACACAATTTTTAAATCATTGGTTAATCACTCTATTAAGGGCACATGCTAGCTAGAAGATACAGTAAAATCCAATAATCTTGAATTAATAGAACTCAATATACTTACATTCAAAAAGTTTAGAATCTCTGATGTCTGTATTAAGGAAGCTCTTACAAATGATTCCTACTTGTATCAAAACATAAGATGCTCTTGCTATATGTGTGGGGAGGAACCTAATGAAACACGTAAAACCTCCAAAAAAAGTTTTGATTTTGGTCACACAAATGAAGACCAAAGTCCTTGAGTTTCAAGTTCTGAGACCTGACACCCAGTGCCTTATTCTAAGTACTTGGATAATATTCACTAATACTTTAAAACAAAATAGCTAAAAGTCAATTCCTTCTGTATTTTGTTGAAGTATCTCAGTTCAAAAGGATATTTTATAAATCCCATATAAAGAATGAAACTCCTAGCTTTCCTAGTTTTTTTTTTTTTTTTAAAGATTTTATTTATTTATTTGACAGAAAGAGAGATCACAAGTAAGCAGAGGCAGGCAGAGAGAGAGGGGGGAAGCAGGGTCCCTGCTGAGCAGAGAGCCTGATGTGGGGCCCGATCCCAGGACCCTGAGATCATGACCTGAGCAGGAGGCAGAGGCTTTAACCCACTGAGCCACCCAGGGACTCCATCTTTCCTAGTTTTTTAAGCACAGATTTCAATTTAAAGACCTGCATCAAATGAAAACTTTTCAGGTTTACTTAAATGTAAATAATAATTAAAATATTTTAAAAACAGGTTATTACTTTTAAAAAGGAGTCTTGGTAAATAAATAAAAGTGGTTATCTCTGAGTCCCTTAAAAAAGTTAAGAGGGAATCTACTAGATAAGTACATTTTTATCCTACGGACTAAACTGACCATTGTTCCTTACCAACATAATCTGCTTTGTATACTGATTAGATACCCTCACCCCACCCCACCCTGAAAGGAAAGTTTACTTACCAGTGTTTACTGAAGAATTACAAAGACTACTGGATTAAAAAAGAAAATTAAAAAAAAAAAAATTCTACCATTATAGATACTTTAAATATCAAGAAGAGCTGTTTTCTAGTCTCTGACAAACCACTGTCTTACAAGGTAATGAAAAAGTACTAGAGCCCCCACAGGGTAGCCCATTTAAAACAAGCTTCACGGGGCGCCTGGGTGGCTCAGTGGGTTAAAGCCTCTGCCTTTGGCTCAGGTCATGATCTCAGGGTCCTGGGATCGAGCCCCACTTCGGGCTCTCTGCTCAGCAGCCTGCTTCCCCCTCTCTCTGCCTGCCTCTCTGCCTGCTTGTGATCTCTCTGTATCAAATAAATAAATAAAATCTTTATGAAAACACAAAAAACAAAAACAAAAACAAGCTCCACTAAAACTATACCCCAATGTGAAATCAGATCCTCCGCAGTCTTGAAGGACATATTACCAATCTTTAGTTAAAGGGACTCATGTAATGAAAACAATCTTAGTACATACATATTCATCTCATCTTAAAAAAAAATAAAGTTACTTTAAGGGTGCCTGGCTGAATCAACAGGTAGAGCATGCAAATCTTGATCTCAAGTCATGATTTCTAGCCCCACACTGGGCACAGAGATTACTTAAAAAAAAAATTAACATAAGAGCTAGAATGAGTACTGGAAATCCAACTCTTACAGCAGATATTTATCTATTACCCTCAGCCGAATAGCAGCCAAATTTGCTGTGGAGTGAGTTTTTCCAGGTTTGGGGTAGAAGAGAAAGGAGATAAACACATCACAATATGATGTAAACTATTTGTTACTAGTTTTCACAGAAGGAAAGATTTAATCAGTAGCTCAAAATGCTAAGAATGTGCCAATTAACTTTTTACTTCCCTTAAATTTAGTTATATTTTGAAATGCAATCTCAAAAAAAATTTCAACTCTATAAGATGCACAGGAACACAGAACATATTTAATGGGAAAAAATAAAAATAGCTTTAACTTAATCAGACTGTTAAGATGTATCAAAAACCTATGTCCTAAAACAAATGTGGCAAATAACTTTAAAAAAAGAACTTATATCTAGGGAATATTTAAACAAAGCCTATATGATACAAACAATTACATTAAAGATTATGGTACGACTTTGGATATTGTTATATGCTTAGCCCAGTTTCCCAACTGGGAAGTGCATGCTTTCCCTCTAGAAACTGGAAGATGCACTATTGCCATGGGGCAAAGATATCACAGGGGAACTGGACATTGTAAAGGTTGGAATGTAAAGGTTCAATCACATCGTTCAAATCCTTTAAATTCTAATTCCATCAACTCAGAATTAAGCAGGGCCTTTTCCCACAGTTATCACATGCATACATATTTGAATACAGGCACAGAAACTTGTCATTTTTATTTGGGTAACAAAGGGTCTCCAAATTATATTGAAAAATAAGTCCTAATTATTACTCCTGTAAAAAAAATTTAGCACATTTTTCACAAATGATTTATGTAAAAGAGAAGAAAATACACATAATTTTATAATATCTTAAACTTTTTTATTCCCTACCAGAGACATTTTGTCTTCCGTTTTCTTTCAGTTTTCTACAATTTCCAAGTTGCACCTGTATTTAATACTGCTTTAATCTGCTAAAGACATTAACTGATTGCTTTCCTAAATCTAAGGATTATATAGTTTTAGTATAAATATATATCACATATTTTCGTAAAATTTTGACAAAACCGAATAAGCATGCCTTGTTTTAAGTCCATGCTCCTTCCACTGTTTATAAAATCTGATTTAATGATCAAAAATTCTTGGTTGTCATTCTTCAGTTACAACAGTCTTCCTTCTGAACTGCCACTCACTTTTTACATAATAACAAGCAATAGAAAAACCAAAAATTATCTTAATCTTAGTTCTTCCTTTTGACACTATAAAATAATGTGATTTTTTTTTTTTTAAATGAAACAAATACATCCAAAACTTAATACATTCAAATGAGCTGTGTCTCCTTTAAGGTGGTCACCTTGGAAGGCCACAGTTCATTATCCTAACTATGCTACCACTGCTCAAAATACCTTTCAAACTCTTTTGGGGTCGCCTTCAAAGCTAGCTGCATACTTTCTACTATTACCTCAAAGATTAACTTTTGGAAACTGTCCAAAGTCATTTGGTGCCAAGTGATGGTAATCATAAAAAAAAAAAAAAAATCAAGCCTGGTAATACTTTTTTGTTTTCTTAATGTGTGTCATAAAGTTAATAGTGTGTATGACTTAAATTAGCTCTGAATGCAATTCTAAAAGAGCAAAACCAAAGAGGTTTTGAGCAATGGTAGATTGCTGGAATTAGGAAATAATTTTCCAGCATGATCACTATACAGGGTAACATTCATTTAGCTGTCTATGTTCTGGCATATTTGTTTAAAGTGAACATTCTGAGAGTTAGAATTTATTTTTAAAAAGAAATATCTTAAAAAAAAAAAAAAAAGAATTTTATTCCTTTAAAGCATCACTGTCAAAGTAAGTACTATGCAAGTGTTTTTAGAAACTAGTTCTCCTTACTTTATCAATAAAGACTACTTTAAAAAAAACTTGAAAGCAAATAACCAACTTACTTGCTCCCAGGCTTTTAAAAATCATTAACTGAAGATAAAATAATTTGCAATTTCTAAGGTACTAAAAAACAAAACAAAACCCCAAAGGTAATAAAAACACATCAAGAACCAAACTACAATTTCTGAGCTGCACTGTTTATTTTGCTGCTTGAAACCTAAGTGACAGTATGCCACTATAATTATGGGGTTTCATCTAAACCTTTACTACACTGCAGGTACAGAAATATACGGACACATTTTTGGAGAATTGACATTTTGCAAAATGCAGCAAACATTTTAATTTATACATGAGAAAAGGAAGTGTTCAAAAGGGTATGCATTTCAAGTTATTGCAGGTTATTTGTGAGAGAATTTCTGCAGGTAAAACATGTTTAAATTTAACCAACAGTAACATGTCAGTGTATTTAAAATCATGACAAAAATCTTCTCTCTGGTCATGTTGCCCATGACAAATTACTATGATGTTGTATGTTTAGGGCAAGATGTCAATACAGCATAAATCCCATGGCATTTTGGTTTTCTTCTGGAGATTAAAGCTGTTTTTCTTGGGATAAATGCAGCAGCAAAACACAAACCAGTTGATCAAAAAAAGCACTTCTGCCATAACTCCAATAATTTTCAGGACACATCAACCGACAGTAGTTTTGCCATTCCCAGTTCTTTTAAGGATTACATCTCTGCACTGTTGCATTAAGTACGTCTGTGAAAGCTTGTTCTCTGTTAAGCCAGTTTACTGACTACAGCCTGGTTGAGAGAATTTAGTTGGTTGGTCCATTTATCTAGTGCAGTATATCGGGCACCACCCCTCTTCTGATGATCCAATTCAAGGAGTTGGTTGACTTGATCAATTCGGCCATGAATAGTGCTGGAAATAAATAAAAGACATGTCTACAAACCATTTTCACTGAGTGTAATTTTTAGACTGTTTCAGAAAACATTTACAATGTCAATTAATGCAAAAGAAACTGCTGCCTCCACTAAGTGACCGAATTCAGCATTACTTATTTCACTCACTGTCTTACTAAAACTCTACACAGAAACTGGATTTCAGCCACCTTTTATCAATTTCAAAGAATCAACAGGCAGAGACTTAACTGATTAATCAAGAGCAAATGTTAAGCTTGTGAAGCTTTGAATACCATACTGGTTTTAAGAAAAATGTAATTTCAGAACTAACCTTATACTTTAAAAACAGAAAAAAACCCCACTATTCATTAAATAATTCTCTAGCTGGATATGGGACACATAAAGAATGAGAAATCCTTCTGAAAACCATTTACAACTTTTTCAGAGATCAAGGGCTTAATATGCTCACTCATTCACAAAAAGCCACCATACATACATATATCCCTTTTAACAGAAAATTATAGCCAGAGAGTGCTTTTTGTGAAAAATCAAGAATTCCACTGCTATGTCTGCTCCCAGTATTCAAACATTATGGTCCTAAACATTTTGTGGTAAGAAACAGCCAAGTACTTACTTATCCAATATGCACTGCACCAGCAAGCTCTCCACATCAGCTACATCTATGTTTAACTCCTAAGACAAAAGACTCATTATAATTCTAGTAATTTAATTCTTTAAAGACTTTATGATAATGAATTAATCTGATTTTATTCTTTTTTTTTTTTTTAAAGATTTTATTTATTTGACAGAGAGAAACACAGAGAGAGAGGGAACACAAGCAGAGGGAATGGTAGCGGGAGAAGCAGGCTTCCCGTGGAGCAGGGAGCCCGATGCGGGGCTCGATCCCAGGACTCTGGGATCATGACCTGAGCCGAAGGCAGACGCCTAACGACTGAGCCACCCAGGCGCCCCTGATTTTAAATTCATTCCCACCACCTAAAGGAAATTTAGTGAAAAGAAATTTAAGACAAATTTCATTATCACCTCAAAATATTTCTGAGAACACAGGTCTGACCAAATTTAACTTTATAATCTTTAAAGTATATTCTCTCTCTTTTTTTTTTAAGATTTTATTTATTATTTATTTGACAGAGAGAGAGATCACAAGTAGGCAGAGAGGCAGGCAGAGAGAGAGAGAGGAGGAAGCAGGCTTCCCGCTGAGCAGAAAGCCCGATGCGGGGCTCGATCCTAGGACCCTGAGATCATGACCCGAGCTGAAGGCAGAGGCTTAACCCTCTGAGCCACCCAGGTGCCCCTAAAGTATATTCTTACCACAATTTTATTATGGTTGGGTTAACACTACATCAATTATATATTTTAGCCACTACTCTGTCTTCTATAATGTTCTTTGAAGCTGAAGGAATTTTTAAAAAGAAATGTAATGATTCCTTATTTCTCTTTTTCTTTTTCTTTTTAAAGATTTTATTTATTTATATGACAGAGAGAGAGATCACAAGTAGGCAGAGAGGCAGGCAGAGAGAGGGGAGGGGAGCAGGCCCCCTGCTGAGCAGAGAGCCCGATGTGGGGCTCAATCCTAGGACCCTGAGATCATGACCCGAGCCAAAGGCTTTAACCCACTGAGTCGCCAAAAGGCGCCCCACCAAAAATCATTTTTAAATACACTGCATTTATAACTACAAATTAAATATTAAGATCCATGAATATAAGTACCTTAGAAATAAAAGGAATATGTATTCTTGTGTAAGGCTTAATTAATTTTATGAGCACTTGTGTTCTGATGTTTCGCAAAAGCTCTGAAAGAAAAAACAAAAATGAAAATAAATTTAACAGTATGTATAGGTGCTTGAAACATTATGTACTTCTAAATTACATTAACTATATCAATTATTTTCTCAAAGTCTTTCTGCCTGGCAAGGACATAATATATTTGGGGTTTTTTTTTGGTTTAAGTAAGCTCTATGCCCAACATGGGGCTCACACTCATCACCTCAAGATCAAGAGTAACATGCTCTACTGACTGAGCCAGTCACGTGCCCCAGACACAAGGTATTTGGAGCTAAAAATATTTGGGTCCAATAGACGCACAGTAAGATTAGAGGCTGCCTTTCTCATAATTTATTCTTGTTCCCACCTCCCTGATTTTGCTTATTTGTGATGCTACCTAAAATATCCTCTTTGCCTTCTCAATAATACTCCATATTGCTCATCATCTCCTCTATAGTTAACATCTTTTAGGAAGCTCTGATTCATGCCAGTCAAGTCCCTTATTTCATGCTCTCTCAAAATCTAGAGTATTATATTTTATACAATGATCTTGCAATTTTCTTCAATTTCTTCACAGACTAGCACCTTAAAAACAACAACAAAAAACTAGACTGGAGTTCATGCACAAGGCTTCTAAAATTTTCTATATCCACCAAGTGTAGTATCATTCTAGTTTCATACAAGAACTTTTAAAATGTCTGCTGAATGAAAGAGAAAGGAAGGTGGGGAAAAAAGAACATTACTTCCAAAGTATTCTTCGGATTTTCCTGATGCATCTGGAATTTAAGTATTTGAATGAGTTGTTCCAAATGGTCATTTAAAAACCCTCAAATAGCTCCATAACAGGTGGGAACACTGGAGGTACAAAAGAGGCCCCAGAACAAGGAATGATTTTTGTCTTTGTTAATCCAACAGAACTTATAAAAATCTCATACACTTACTGGTCCAACATTAATCACCCTTCAAAGTAATGCATCTCCGCATCATCTATAGCAGACTATTTTTAAAGTTGTTGTTACTTGTCTAAAATCCTAAAAATTAACTTTGAACCCAAGTATCAGTAATAAACATGCAACAATATCTAAATTAGAATAAAAAGGTAAAAGGGACAGACAGCCACCTTAAATGAAATGGACATCATATAAGAATTTGATTATGCTAACAAATAGCAGGAAACTGGTGAATGATTTCTTTAGAACAGCTTTATAATTTTAAATAGTATCCTATTCCAAGACAGCACTTAGAAACATTTCTTTTCTTTTTTTTTTTTTTTTTTAAAGATTTTTATTTATTTGACAGAGAGAAACACAGTGAGAGAGGGAACACAAGCAGAGGGAATGGTAGCGGGAGAAGCAGGCTTCCTGCTGAGCAAGGAGCCCGATGCGGGGCTCGATCCCAGGACCCTGGGGATCATGACCTGGGCCGAAGGCAGACGCTTAACGACTGAGCCACCCAGGTGCCCCCTTAGAAACATTTCTATACTTGGCAATACACAGAGGAAAACTGTTTAATTCCATGGAGCTCTATTACGAAGCCCTGCTTGACAGTGGCAAAAAAGGTAATTGAATTCAGCTGGCAGAAAGAATATACCTTCAATGTGTTCCCTAATGAAAGGATCATCCATGATGTTGCTGTGATTTGTTTTCAGAATCTTTTCAAATTCAGTGATGTCATTATTCTGATAGGCACTAAAAGAAAAAGTACAAATTTTGTCAAACATGAAGAAGTCATGTATTAATTCAGATAATCCAAAAAGCCTAATTTTTTTTGCAGTGATCTAAATTACATTATAGTTTTTCATAGAAGTCAGAGTTAAACACACATCCTTCTGCAAATAAAATTGATTTCTTTATTAATGCTTTTGGTTTTATAAAGATTAAATCTTCTTTTGGGTCAAATATTATATTCATATATATTCATTAAAATCTTCTCAAAATCTTAACAATGTTAAAAACTGACAAATTTAAAAACTGTTTAATGCTTGATACTTTCAAATTAAATTGTGCATTTATCATTTAATCCCTAAGAAACGAGTTGTCATGCATACTACTGTATGGAGGAGTTTGGCCTTATCTTTGAAATAAGATACTACATTTGCTCTGAAGATTATTCAGAAATGCAGCTTCCTAATTTTTATCTTCTAGAAAGCTACCAGCAACTGCCAGAACTCTGCAAAGGGAACATATGATTCTAAATTTTCTCTAGCCTTAAAAATCCTACTGAGTTATATAGCAGAAATATCAGTGGCAGGTAATTAGTGCCAAATGGGACAAACATACACAAAAGAAGAGTGTGATGGACCCTGCTGCAGAAGGCCAAAGGCTGATTTATGTTCATAATTCTCTGAGGTGTCTAGTATCTACTCTTAAAATAACTTTGTAGGGCACTATGGGGATTGCTAAAGGTGCTGAGAAGGAAGAAGCCAACCTTCTGGATATGGCACCACTGTCTGCTTTATATGTAAGACATATCATCAGCCATTCTGCACGCCCTCTGCTGTGCTTCCATCTGTTGGGTCGCAATGTAACTTCATGTTAGGGGCAGGTGATTCAAGTGCTTCAACAGGAATTATTTTCCTCTAGTCTGCTGGCAACTGACTAGGAAGATAAAATTAGGAAGCATTACTTTCTCACCTACCCCAAATACATTATTGCAAAATATACTATAGGAGGATATATTCAAAGTGAAACACTTGCACATGTGTATATTTTAACCAAGAGACATTCTTCCACTATTTAAGTGACTTAAAAAAAAAAAAAAATCTTACAAATTGTGGGACAGCACAAACCACTTGCTTGGGTCAAAATTTACCATTAAAATAAATTCAGTTCCAATATAGAGGTTTCACTGGAGTAAATTATATGATATAGTAAATATATAAATATAGCTATTACCATTTAAAGTTCTGATAAATCAGAATCAGCCCTTTAGTCCATTTTAATGTATTTAACCAATTTAATTTAGATGAAATATTAATGTCTAGTGCAAAACTCTCCCTCAATTTTTAAGACTTTTTAAAGTTTAAACCGTTGCTCAACAATTTAACTTTATAAACATTTTCCTAAAGTATTATGAAATGAATCTCTAAACAAATCATCTTTTAGTTAATATGGCCAAATGGTGAGGAATAAGAAATCTCCTTTCATAACTAAAATCAACTTAATTCAACAAATTGAGAATAAAGATATAAACAATAAAAGAAAATGATATTTTTTAAAAAGTGGGCTCCACGCCCAGCACGGAACCCAACACGAGGTTTGAACTCAACCCTGAGACCAAGACCTGAGCCGAAATCAAGAATTGGACCTTTAACCAACTGAGCCACCCAGGCGCCCCAAAGAAATGGATTTTTTCAATGTTCCAATTTAGAGTTCTATTGGAACTATTCCTAGTCCCCTTAAAATAAAAGCCTTTTATTTTAACTAATAAAATAGTTAGTCCTCCTAACTATTCCTAGTCCCCTTAAAATAAAATCATTCTTATTTTTTACAGCTAAAATTAAAGTTTCCTTAAACAAACCTAATAATTTGTAAAACCTAGAGCCAGATAAAAACAAAGTAAATGAAGACATTTTACATAGGAACTCAACAATATCATGTAATAAGCTATTTGCTTATTAAAATACATATATAAGTATATATATTTATAATATATATAAATTTGTATATAAAATTTATATATGGGTGACTCATAATTTATAGTCTAACAGTACTTTTAAGTCATAAAAGACTACTAGAAGAATGTTTTATCACTTCTGGCATACATATGCAAAAAACCCTACCCTACTCTATGTCCCTAATATTCTTCCTGCTTTCGTAAACTCAGCCGCACAATCTAAAACAAGACTTGAAACCTAGGCTGCATTTATTCCCAGCCCAGAGGAAAATTTTTCTTGCTCACTGATTTCTTTTGCAAAAGTAGGCCTTCTTTTCTAGGCTTTTTGCTTTATCTTCTATATTTTATTTAATATTAATTGATCATAGCAGGTTTTTCAGTTGCTAACCATCATACTACAGAAGTCATCAATAAATCCTTGGGTTTCTTACCAGTATAACCCCTCTGCTCCTCACATTAGAAAATAATCTAAGGTAAATTTTTTTTAAATGATTTTTAAAAATCTTGTCAATTGAAAATATGTGAATAAAGACGCTGTCTTGTTGAAAATTTTTGATTTGTGTGGACCAATTCATAATTTCATTTTGGATTAAGGCAGGTAGAAACAGCAAACACTGTGAAATTGTTTAAAATATCTACAATCAGTTTTCTACTGAAAAATAGCGCACAAACATGTAGATAATAAAAAAAAGCAGCCAATACTATATAAATCAATACTAAATAAAAAGCTTGTGACTAATAGAAACAGAATAAATGACTTCAAAAAATAAAAATTTCACAAACTTTGGAATATTTCAAGCCAAAATACAAGAGTAAGTTTGGCATATTAACTGAATCCTCAAAAATTCTCTTCCCTCTTTCCACTCTAATTCATTGCTTTAAGGAAATTTACCTTAACCGAAATATAAAATCTTACCTTACTAAATTCGTCATTGCTAGAATTTCTGGATCATTTTTGTACGGTTTGGCCTTAGTAAGAAAAAAAAAAAGAAGAAAGAGAAAGAAATTAACTATGCTATATGTACAAAGAAAGAATAATATTTATTTCCAGAAAAGATAGCCAACAGAAATGAACAATTAGAACATACACATACCTCCTGTGAGTCAAATGGATTTATTCCCGATTTCATTAGCATATTTGCTAACACCAAATATTTTAAGCAAGTGGTTCGTCTTGGACTTCCCGATTCATCATAATTCTTGAAGGCTTCAAAAAAATCAGTGTGTGCCTTTTCAAATTCACCTTCTCTCAAGTGCATTTTACCACCACATTCTATGAAGAATAAAACAGGATAAAAGGACATTTGCAGTTCTGTAGTAAGATTGAGCACTTTATAAAAATCAAATGAAAACTATGATAATGGCTTTCCAGTCTTTTAATTCTACAGTCTGAATAGTACTAGCCCCAAGGTACTCACTATAATGCTTTTTTTTTTTTTTTTTTTTTTGTAGGGGGTAAGGGGGAGAAAAAGGGAGAGAGAGAAAATCTCAAGCGGGCTCCACTCTCAGCATGGAGCCCGATGTAGGGCTTGATCTCACAACCCTGTGATCATGACCTGAGTCGAAATCAAGAGTCAGATACTTAAATGGATCAAAGACCTCAACGTCAGACAGGAATCCATCAAAATCCTTGAAGAGAACACAGGCAGCAATCTCTTCGACCTTAGCCGCAGCAACTTCTTCCTTTCTACATCCCCAAAGGCAAGGGAAGCAAGGGCAAAAATGAACTATTGGGACTTCATCAAGATCAAAAGCTTTTGCACAGCAAAGGAAACAGTCAACA
>CM053609.1:43427304-43438441 GCA_028646535.1 Procyon lotor | reverse complement strand
TGGCTGGGTTGTGGACAATGGGGAGGGTATGTGCTATTAAGTGCTGTGAAATGAGTAAGCCCGAAGATTCACAGACATGTACCCTGGGGCAAATAATACATTATATGTTAATAAAAATTAAAAAAAAAAAAAAAAAAAAAAAGAGTCAGATACTTAACCAACTAAGTCACAGAGGTGCCCCAGGACTCACTTTAGTTCTAAAAAGCAAGTTCTTCATTATAAACATCAAACAAGCACTTGCAAATCTTTACTCTTAGTTGACCCAGAAAATAATTTTATGTGAATCACTACAATTCAAGAATAAACTTTTTTCCCCTTCTCCCAACCCCCCCAAGTCTTGAGAATAGAACCTTTGATGGTAAATTTTCTACTAAAGTAGTTCACTGATGTGAAATTTTACAAGACATAAATTCAATTTCTAATTCTAATTTCTCTTTTTAAAAAATATTTTGTTTATTTATTCATGAAAGACAGAGAGACAGAGAGGCAGAGGGAGAAGCAGGCTCCCCACTGAGCAGGGAGCCTGATGCGGGACTCAATCCCGGGACCCTGGGATCATGACCTGAGCCGAAGGCAGATGCTTAACCATCTGAGCCACCCAGGCATCCTCTAATTTCTTCCTAAGATCACATCACTTCATTGATTTTATTACTTTGCATTTATTTTCACTAACACAGAAACAACCTTCAGAGTCATTCAGTCATATACAATGACACCCCAGTATCTTCCTGTGACACTGCCCACCCTTCTCCAAACAAAACTTGCCTCTGATGACTCCCATGATCAGTGGATGAGGGATGGCAGACTTGATGTGAAGTGACTGTTCATAGAGTGCTTTAAGTTTTTTGTTATTCTTCTGTGCTGTGTACATCTGAATTTCCAAAGCGTATATTTCTAATAACTGTGTACCTTTTTTCAGGTCATCTTCTCCATCATCAGTCTAAGAAAGCAAATAATGAACTTTAGTTAAAATAGAATTCAGTCCACCTAGTAATTTTTATTAGAGTTAGTCTGAGATCCTTATGTTTGTAATACTAATTCTGTGTGAACATGCACTACAAATTTTAATTAAGATCTAGAACATTAAGAACACAACCTTTAACAGCCAAAAAGGAATGCACACATCCTCTGTACTTTTTAGTCATTCAGTAAGGAAAAGGGGACCAAAAGTATTTTTTAATGTATAAAATGTTATGTTTGATTCTACCTAGGAGATTCTTTATGGTCTTCCCCAAATCTTCACAACCATTTTATATCCACTGATTAGATCAAAAAGTACTTCCAAGTGCCTTCCTAGTGCCAGGCACTGGGTCTAATATGGAGAAATATACAGTTAAATAAGCTAATGTTCCTGGCTCCCAAAAGTTCACAATCTAGAAGATTAATCTGCGAATAGATAAATTACAATATAAGTAATGATTCTATTTGAAGCACGAACCAAGTACCCAAAAGAATGGGAGAGAAAGTGACTAACTCTGCTGATGGATGTCAAAGGAATAACAAAGGTGGTATCATTTAGTTCAACTTTGAAAAATAACCAATAGCCCACAAAATACATACCATGAAAAACAGCACATAGGCAATAGTCAGATAATCATAAATATCAGGCCCTTACACAAAGCCAAAATTTATTATTTATTTGTTCTTCCAACAGAATTCTATTTAGTCATTCACTAATGAATCACAACCAGAGTAAAATATATGATATGCAAGACACAATTTGTACATCTAGATTATCATACACTTCTGCTATGTTATTTGCAATCAGATAAAATTTTCTTAAGTTCCAAAATAAACTGAGCAAAACCTTCACCAGAGGGCTATTTCTTATTCCTTATATAAATGCCAAAAGACCCTCTTCCATTTAGAAATGGCTTCTCTATCATTTCTACTTCATGTGGATCTGAACTCACAGTTGTCTATTCATCAGACTAAGCGTTTCTAAGAATGTATAGGTAAGAAACAAATCATAAATAATTTGCTTTATAAAGCAAAACTATTGTAAGTTTTTTTTTAGATTTTATTTATTTATCTGAGACAGAGAGAACATGGTGGGGGAGAGGGGCAGAGGGAGAGAAAAAGGGAGAAGAAACATTCTTTTTTTGTAAAAAACTTAAAAACAAAAAACAAAACCTAAAAAAAAGCTAAATCAAAGTATCTGCAGGTGATTAGAACATTTTCCTGATCAACTTTTTTCCCAAAGAAATAACATATACAATTAAAATAGTACATAGCATAGGAAGAGGTTTAAAAGATTTAAAACAGTATTTTCACATAAATTTTAAACTAATATGAAATAACTTACTGATCAAGACAAAAAAGAAAACACAAAATTATAACCACAGTTAAAAAGTTAGAGGTGTACTACTGTCCAGATCATGTGGCCATTCAAATTTAAATTAAGTAAAATTAAAAACTCAGGCACATTTCAACTGCCGGATGACATGTAGCTGGTGCTATCATATTAGTGCAGAATATTTCTAGTTTCTAGCATCATATGAAATTCCAATGGACAGTACTGTTACAGAAGATTCATGTATTATGAACTAGATATGAAATATCTTTATTATATGTCTCTAATGTTCTTTCCAATTTTCAGAGTCTACAACTAAATATGAAAGGCTTATTCCTTTTTTTTTTTTTTTAAAGATTTTATTTATTTATTTGAGAGAGAGAGAGAGAGCATGAGAGGGGAGAAGGTCAGAGGGAGAAGCAGACTCCCTGTGGAGCTGGGAGCCTGATGTGGGACTTGATCCCGGGACTCCAGGATCATGACCTGAGCCAAGGGCAGTTGCTCAACCAACTGAGCCACCCAGGCACCCTGAAAGGCTTATTCCTAATAAGGATTAAGGACTTGCCTATTTGTTTATGGATACCTGTGCCTTACTTCCACAAAAATAATGATTAAAACAGGAAGAAATTTAATACTCAGAAAAATTAGCTTGGTGTCTTACTTGCTGAATTTTACTTACAGGGATGAATTCTGAACAAAAATATCCCTAAGTTTTTTTTTTTTTTTAATATTTTATTTATTTATTTGACACAGAGAGAGAGATCACAAGCAGGCAGAGAGGCAGGCTGAGAGGGAGGGGGAAGCAGGCTCCCCGCTGAGCAGAGAGCCCGATGCGGGGCTTGATCCCAGGACCGAGATCATGACCTGAGCCAAAAGCAGAGGCTCAACCCACTGAGTCACCCAGGTGCCCTATCCCTAAGTAAGTTTCAAATATAATTTTTTTCTTACGCTTTTTTTATTATGAAGAAATATTAAGAAAAAAATAAGAGAATGCTACCTGGCAGGACTGATGTAATTGGCGTAAAATTTTTTGAAGCTTTCCATATTCTTCTCGTTCTAAATATAATTTCCCAAGCTGTAAAAGAACATACTTATTAAAATTAAAAGATTTCAACAGGAAAAGGCATGAATCTTAAGACAGTTTATTAAGGACACCCTCCCACTCGTCAAAAAAAAAAAGTAATTGTAATTGTTACCTTTGTGTTTGTCTTAAACCACAGTCTATCATTCTTAGCATCTTTCAAAGCTTCCAGTGTTGTTTCATAGAATTCCTGCAGTAAATCCATCTGACATAAAAAATCAGAATTCTATAATTGTAAACAGCAAATTTGTACCTGTTAATAAAGTTAATTTGAACAAACTAAAAGTGCATCTTTGAACTTTAATACACATAAGATACACTATCTGTTTCTGAATGTCTGTGTCAGTCTGTAATTTAACAAAACCTTAGCAAAACAGAGACCAAATTTACAAAAAGTGCCAAGATCTGTGTTTATGTGAGTTTTTAAAAAGTAAAACCCAGAAAATATTTAATGCTCTAACAGTACGATTTGTCCTTCCCAATCTAATACCTCATTTTATATTGAGGGAAATGAATGACATACACTTTGAACTAGTTGTGCTGTTATGAATAGTGTGTATCTTATTCACTCAATCTCATTTGGTACCTACTATGTGGTAAACACTAGGCAAGCAGCTAAAGAAACAAAGAATAAGCTTCCCTCAAAAATTCTTCTATAAATGTAATTAATCAAGTAACCAAACTACACAGTTCTTAAGTTACTGGTAAACTGCTGGAGTTAGGTAGAGGGTAAAGTCCAGCACAATTTTAGCTGTGTCTAAGCACCATCAATTCATCAATCTAAGTGTGACATTTTTTCATGGAAATCATTCTATTTTGCATTATGATAAGTTTCCCTACCTACCCTCTTCCTCCCACATGGTCTCTGCCTTTATTTGAATACCTGATTGTCTAGATCTCTACTTAACAGAATCAAGAGCTAAGAGGATCAGGACAACAGGGAAGTTTAATACTTTCAGAAAAGGCTGCCTATCTATTCATGACTGCGGATGGCATACTGAATAAGTTGAGTACCACCCACCTAATACCTATTCTTACTTTCAAAGAAAAAAAGCATACATGTAAGAGCACAAAGCAACACACAATCTTGAAGTTTGAAATTCATCCCCCCCACCAACATAACATTTATAGTGTACCAAAAACGTTTTTATGACACTTAAGAAAAGTATCCCAATATGTAACAACTCTATAACTCATGCCCTTAATTACCAATGTTTTAACAAAACATATATAGTTGACCCTTGAATAACATGTTTGAACGGTGTGTCCACTTATATGTGTATTTTTTCTGATAAATACTGTACAGTACTATAAATGTACTTTTTCCATAACATCTTTCTCTAATTTATTGTAAAAATACAGTACACACATTACATACAAAATACGTTAACCAACTATTTATGTTACAGGTAAAGCTTTTCTGGTCAACAGCAGGCTATTAGTAGGTAAGGTTTTGAAGAGTCAGTAGTTATACCACAGATTTTCATCTGCACAGCAAGGGGGCAGAGGGCAGGGGCTTGACACTCTAACCCCCATGTTATTCAAGAGTCAGTTTTAAGTTTATTTTTCTATATTTCCTTTACATATATTTTATTTATTTATTTATTTTTTAAAAAAGATTTTATTTATTTGACAGAGAGAAACACAGCGAGAGAGGGAACACAAGCAGAGGGAATGGTAGCGGGAGAAGCAGGCTTCCTGCTGAGCAAGGAGCCCGATGCGGGGCTCGATCCCAGGCCCCTGGGATCATGACCTGAGCCAAAGGCAGACGCCCAACGACTGAGCCACCCAGGCGCCCCTCCTTTACATATATTTTAGATAGGAAGAGTAAAAGTAATAAACTACCTCAAGAAATAAAAATGACATCTAGTAGAAAAGACAGAATGAAATTCTGAGATGAACATTATTTATAATGAACACAAAACGTGTTAAACATTTTAAGAAATCCTAAATGACATGGAAAATAAATGACATAGAGAGTACCTCTTGTGCTAAGATATCATAGTGTTTAAGAAAATTATGTTGCTTAAAAGAATATGAGCAGCAATCCAATTAAAAATTATCTTAGCAATACAATAAAGTCATCATTGCTTTTCTTAATATTCAAAATCTAGAATAACAAAAGCACTATCCTTCCCAAGGCCCACTGTAGTTTCTTCATCATTAGCCCTTTCTTTCATCATCCAACAACCACTCATTCTTTGTAAAAGCATTTACTAAACACCTACTAAGTAATGCCAATTACTAATATGAGTATGGGGTCTCCTCTCAAGGATCTTTTAATCAAATCTACATAAATCTAACTGAAGTGGTGATGGAGTTTATTGGAAGGAACTATGATAGTAACTATATGGGAGTTTAAACCTGGACTGGAAGAGATTATGTGGAGTGAAATTAGTCAAGCCGAGAGAGTCAATTATCCTATGGTCTCACTTACATGTGGAGTATAAGAAAAAACATGGAGGGCACTGTGAGAAGGAAGCGAAGGATGAATGGGGGGAAATCGGAGGGGGCGATGAACCATGAGAGACTGTGGACTCTGAAAAACAAACAGGGTTTTGGAGGGGCGGGTTGGGGGGTTGGGCAAGCCTGGTGGTAGGTATTGAGGAGGGCATGTATTGCATGGAGCAATGGGTGTGGTGCATGAACAATTAATCTTGTAACACTGAAAAAATAAAATAAACATATGTGGGGGAAAAAAAAACAGTAAAAGTTGTGTGCAGATTATGTACCTCAAGACAGCTTTTGAAGAGACTTAGCTAGTTATTGCCTTTTAATATTGTATGATTAGTACTATAATTAAGAAAATAGTATATATTATTTCTAAAGCACATTAATGCCTGCTATAACTGCTTAACTAGACCTTAAAAAAAAAACAAAACAAAACCTTTAGTATAAATAATTATAGAAAGTTGGATGGGTTTGTTATAATAGTATAAATAACAACACATTGGTAAGTACCAAGAGGAAAAACCAGAATCTAACCTGTTTAGAAGTGGAGATATAATCAAGAATAGAGTTAATGGATTTTTCAGAATAATTTCTTGTAACTGCACTCCGAATATAAGTCAATAGTTGTTTATATCTGTTCATCATTTCTGGAAAGTTTGTCTGTCAGGGAAGAAAAATTCATTATTAGATATGTATTTAGGTGCTAAAATAGCTACAGAATTAAGACTATAGCACATACTACTATGTAATTGAAAAACAAAGTTTTATTATAAAGTATGTATGACAGAAACACTATAAACATTTTAGCTTAAATTTGGAATTTCTAGATTACTGACACATGAACCAAATTTATTAAGTTACCCTATGAAAATTCTAAGTACAATTTACAGATTTTCAAAATTTCAGATACTGTTCTCATTGCACAACAAACATTTATTGAAATCGTAAAAACTATACAAAATATTCACAGGCTAGAAAACAGAAATGAATCCAACTTTTCAAATGCCTTGGGTACCAACTATGCAGATATCAGCTATATCCTCTCCCGGAGATCTACCCCTTGATGAGAAAGCTCTCTAAGAATAGTGATGATTTGTTTCTTTTCTCCCTATATTATTGGTTGGCTCAATGACAAAATATGAAGGGAAGGAACCTTTTCAAGCCCAGATACTCATCCCACTATCAAGAAAAGTCCTCCCACCCAAGACTCAATAGTAGATGTAGCTAATGTTGCTATTCCTTGTAGGACTATCTGCACTACTGTGGTTATTCCAGGAAACATGAGAGATCTGAGGAAATAAAGAACTACCAAATTTCCAACACTTAAGTTTTTGGTGAATGGTCTATCCTCCCTCAAAGCCTATCATGTAAGTCAATTTGAGTCTAACCTGAAAACCTGTATCCACAGTCCCCACAATCTCCAACTGCTATTAATCCTTCTTTTCACCGGGTTCTACTCTACTTTTAATCGGGGAGGTGGAGCACTGGTAGATATAGCAGAGCATGTGTGTTTATGAACATGAGAAGACTCCCTGAAATCTAAGCAAGAACTGAGTTACAATAAAGAAAACAGTTTTCTTGGGATAGGTGGGGAAAAATGGACAGAACAATGGGAAAAGCCTTAGTAATGTATATCAAACGACCTTATTTCCAAGTATGCCAGTACCATGTAAGGGCAAATAATAGGTAATGTCCTATCAGTGAGTTAAAACCCAAGTTACAGAACATACTTTATAGCAAAAGGCAAATCAGAAATAGGACTGTCCTAACTTTGAGACTGTCCTGTCTGGATACTGAAATAGAATATTAGCAAAAAGTTAGTTTTGAACTTATTTTCTTATGCTCTAGTAATTTTAAACCTCATTTTTCAATAATTCTGTTACTGTATTTAAGACTAAGGAAAGGGGCCTCTGGGTGGATTAGTTGGTTGGGCAACTGCCTTTGGTTCAGGTCATGATCCTGGAGATCCAGGATTAAGTCCTGCATTGGGCTCCCAGCTCCGCAGAGACTCTGCTTCTCCCTCTGACCTTTACCCCTCTCAAGCTCTCTCTCACTTTCTCAAACGATTAAATTAAGTCTTAAAAAAAAAATTAAAAAAAAAAAAAAAAAAGACTAAGGGAAGATTAGGTAAATTACAGTGGTGAACACAGAGCAGTTGATAACAAACCCTTTCAACTTTTTATTGCTCAAGACTTTCACATAGCAACATGGGTCCTATTCTGAATCCAACTAGAAAATGATGGATGGAAGCTGAAACTACTATTCACAGATGCTGTTTGAGCAAATAAAAGGTAGAGAGAAGGAAGGTAGGCAAAGTACCATAAACTACAAATAATCCTTTCCCTTATTACTTCCCATCTTACATCAAGGTGAAACGGTAAAATCAAGTCTTATGCATCGCATATGTTTCAATGGGCCGCAAAACTAAACTATTGCTAGTTATGTTAAAATAGCAGTTATCTAGAGTCTTGGTATTATTTTAATCATAGAATCTTAACTTGAATACTGGGTTTCTAATGTCACTAAAATTGTTTAGTCAAAATCTCTGTCCCTTGAGATACCTGATGCTTCTCCCATATCATTCTAAGCTATTAATTTAAATACAGTACGTATTTAATATTTTCATAAATAATTAGTTGAAAGAAAGCACAAAGGCTTTCTTCGTGCAACAGAGAGATACTTTTTGGGAATATCAGAGCAGAGCCAGAAAGGGTGAATTCAAGATAGACATTGTCCCTTTAACTATATTTAAATGCAATATGAAATATACTTATTAATGTTTAACATGTTTTGAATAGTCTTGATATTCTGGGAGGAGGAATGAAATAAAATATTTTGTGGATGGTTTCTGTAGATGTCATAGAGGGCCCCTCCTTTTGAAGGTAGGTGAGGATGCCAGAGTGAGAGTATGTCACTCAATAGTCTTGAGGCTATGTCCTCAACAGTCAATTGAGGAAGTTCAAATTCTAATTGATAGGATAGAGAGGTTAGTAGGGAGAGGGAGGAAACATATGAGAAATATAGAGATAAGAGAAAAAAAAAAGTGTTAATAGATTGCCAGCTATCCTTCCATTTGCCATAGAAGCAAGTGCTTACCTCGGCTATCTAAGCTCCACTTTATCTTTTTATCAAAAATTCCTCTATCCTTAGAGATTTTAAGGTTCTATCTCTCCCTGCTCCTCTAATCTAACCATTTATTTTTCCTTCCACCTCTACCCTGCACTCTTGAAGACTAGCAATTCTATGAAGTACGGTATCATGACAATCCCAACTTATTTATGACTTCATTCAACAAGATATTTGAGCACCTAATGAATGCCAGCCACTATTACAGGTGATAGGAATATAACAGTGAATAAAACAAAGTCCTGCTCTCATGGAACTTACAACCTATGACAATTAGGGCAGCAGAAAGGCAGTAAGTTAAGTAAACAGATCAAGTGGTGATACAATCAAAAGACAAAAAACAGCAGGGTAAAATGAATGTTTAAGTGATGATGGGAAGGATGCCACCTTATATAAGGTAGTCAGAGGAAGGCCATTCTGCTATATTGACCCTGAACAGAGATCTGATCAAACAAGGAAAAGAGCCACATGGCTATTTGAGAGGAGAATTTGGGGCAGAGGAAACAGCAAATACAAGTGTTTACAAGTAGCAGCATGCTTAGGATGACATAAGGACAGCAAAGAACCCAGTAAAGGAGAGAACAGAAAATAATATCAGAAAGGTAGCAAAGGATAAGTTGACATAAGGCCTCCCAGCCCATGGTAAGGATCTGGATTTTATTAAAGAGAGTAGAAACCATTAGAAGATTTAGAGCAGGGCGCCTGGGTAGCTCAGTCATTAAGCAACTGCCTTCGGCTCAGGTCATGATCCCAGGGTCCTGGGATTGGGACCCGCATCGGGCTCCCTGCTTGGTGGGGAGTTTGCTTCTCCCTCTCCCACTCCCCCTACTTGTGTTCCCTCTCTTGCTGTGTCTGTCAAATAAATGAATAAAATCTTAAAAAAAAAAAAAAATTTAGAGCAAAGGAATGATATAATCTGACTTACATTTTAAAAGGATCACTCTAAAACAAACACAAAGGAATCACTCTGCTGCTTGTGGAGAACAGACTGTTAATAAGGCGAGGATAGAAGTAAGGGTACCAATTAAGAAGCTACTGAAACAGGGGCGTCTGGGTGGCTCGGTGGGTTAAGCCTCTGCCTTT
Organism: Procyon lotor; assembly: GCA_028646535.1. Taxonomy (NCBI): domain Eukaryota; kingdom Metazoa; phylum Chordata; class Mammalia; order Carnivora; family Procyonidae; genus Procyon; species Procyon lotor. The sequence goes on along the minus strand of CM053609.1, from coordinate 43,428,407 downwards.
GGCTCAGGTCATTATCTTAGGATCCTGGGATTGAGCCCTGCATAGGGCTCTCTGCTCAGCAGGGAGTCTGCTTCCTCCTTTCTCTCTGCCTACTTGTGATCTCTCTCTGCCTACTTGTGATCTCCCTCTGTCAAATAAATAAATAAAATCTTTAAAAAAAAAAAAAAGAAAAGAAGCTACTGAAATAATCCAGGTGAGAGATGAATTTTGGCTTGGACCAGAGTAGCAGACATAAATGGTTAAATAGTAGTCAGATACTAGATATATTTTAAAGATATTTAAAGACATCTGAATTTACCAACGGATTATTTGAGGGGATAAAGACAAAGGAGTCAAGAATGATGCTAGTTTTGGTCCTTATCATTGGAAATGGAACTCCCTGTAATACAAAGAAGAATTTTTAAACTCCAAAATAAACACAATAGTTTGTGGAAAGGGGCGCCTGGGTGGCTCAGTCGTTAAGCATCTGCCTTCGGCTCAGGTCATGATCCCAGGGTCTTGGGATCGAGCCCCGCGTCGGGCTCCTTGCTGGGCAGGAAGCCTGCTTCTCCCACTACCATTCCCTCTCTCGCTGTGTTTCTCTCTGTCAAATAAATAAAATCTTTAAAAAAAAAATAGTTTGTGGAAAAATCATTCTGTTAATAATGCAGCCAGATACTGTCTACGTATCTACAGGGTAAGTTTTCTTAAGCAGAAAAGTGTGACTCCTATGCACAATTTTTTTACTTAGCATTACTGTAGTCACAAATGAAAAGTAGGCTAAGTATGGAAATATATCAACAGAATTATTTTAAAGAGGTAGACAGAATGGCATTTTGTTGTCATGAGGATTTTACCCACAGATTTTATTTTATTATTAGTTTGATTCCCCTCAAAACAAATCTTACCAACTTGAAGTTAATCTTAATCATTTGCTTCAGAGCTTTAAATCCCCATTCGCCTTTTTCACCTTCAAGTTCCAAAACCTAAAAAATAGAAGACATTTTTCATCTAACTTAACGCTGTTATTTTCTAATTGACACCAATTGTCTGTTTTGAATTAATTTTACATCATATGTATGATGAACACTTCCCCAAAATTCCACCGTTTCTCAATACCATTT
>CM053609.1:43412926-43427204 GCA_028646535.1 Procyon lotor | reverse complement strand
TTTTTTTTTTTTTTTTTTTTTTTCTGAGATAAAATTCTAAGACATCATTTGAAAAAATAAACTTTAAGAAACAGAATCAATCAGAAAAAAATATGAACCTTTTGAAAACTGCTTAATGCTGCTTTCGGGTCATCTTCTTTTAGCGCTTTGGAGTTATAGTATTGATTTTCCAAATCCACATTTGGCTCGGAGTTACTATCTTCAGAGTATTCCTGTGTGTTAGAAAGAGACAGTAAAATGAAAAAGAATTCAACACACTACCCTGTAAAAAGTGAATACTGTTAAGACAGAAAAACCATACATTTCTACAAAACAATCTTACACACATAGGTAAAACGCCACTGATACTTAATCATTATTTAAAAAACAAGTGAAAGAGCCAAAATCAAGTCGGGAGAATAATTTCTTTCTTTCAGATCAAAACTAAAATTTCCATAGAATTAACAGAAAACCAAAATGCAAAATGTATTGGTTAATGACCCTGAACTTTTCAGTGGTTAACGTTCTGCTGGTCACAGAACCCAAGAAAAATCACCTTAAATGTTAATTACTACATAAAAGCTAATTATTCACCTTAAGTTCTGTAATTTAAATTTCTCTACTCCTGGGGCACCTGGGTGGCTCAGTGGGTTAAAGCCTCTGTCTTCGGCTTGGGTCATGATCCCAGGGTCCTGGGATCAAGCCCTGCATGGGGTTCTCTGCTCAGCAGGGAGCCTGCTTCCCCCCTCTCTGCCTACTTGTGATCTCTCTCCCTCTCTGTCAAATAAATAAAATCTTTAAATAAATAAATAAATAAATAAATTTATTTCTCTACTCCTTAAGTCTAAATTTCATTGTTCTAATATGGCCTGACTACCTAGGATGGTAACCTATATGTAGCAGAGCAGTTTATTGCTAAATATAATGTACGTTAATAAGAATATTTGCTCTATGTGCATTCCACATTACCCAATAGCTATTATTATATTAATGCACTTTAACTAGCTTTTAAATTAAAAGCAACCATATTTATACAATTTTATTTGACTTTCACCACATAAATTCACTTCTTAGTACTCAAACAGTAGTTAGAAAGGAAAATTGGAATAAAACAACTATTTTGTGAAGCACTATAAATAAGAGTTTAAAATAATTCCAAGATATTCAATTTAATGATGAGGATTATTATCCATATAGCTTAGTAGAATGAAAATGATTATTTTAGGAAAACAAAATTATTTCCATCAGCTACAATTCAGTACAAAAGGCAAGCTTATGTCAAATTAAGAACAGTACCTGGAAGTAAACACAAAAAGACAAGAAGAATATTACAGAGTTATTTCTAAATCCAAATACTTAGTAAGATATTCATGAAAAATCTGTAATATTTCATAAAGGCCAAAGAATGAAAAAAAGCATAGTGAGTGTAGTGCTAGAGAGCTCAAAAATACATCAATACAAGATGAATTTTTCCTGTGACCAGATGGAGGAGGATGTTTGATGTTAGTATAAAACCAGTCTTATCTGACCACAGAGGCTTTGTAATGTGCACCCTCTAGAGGACAATTATTTCCTCGTGTAAGGACATGAAACATGGATGCAGTCTTCCAGATATGATTGGGAATTCTGTTTAACATGAAAATCCTTAACACTTCTCTTGGGGATGAGATCAAAATCTGGGTAATGAATAAATTTCATAATCAATCATTCACTTCTTGACCCTGTAAGCTACGTTTGACTATAACTGATCAAACCAGAAAAGCAATTAATAAAGATTTAATAAACAAGCTAACCATATATAAAATAATGCTGTGAGAGTGAAGGCTTCTGAGCTAGGTTTTGAAAGATAAATGGGAGTTTTTGCCTGCTGGAGGAAACAGGAGAGGGGAGAGAGAACAGTAGATACAAAAGAGCATCATGGGAGGTAACTAAAGAACTAAAAGCAGTCACATTGTTGGAACATAAAAAGTCCTTACTGATTCTAACTTCAACATAAACCTCAAATTCACGCACTTTCCTCCCTTTCCTTTGCCACCACCCTTGTCTACCAAGCCACTTTCATTTCTCCAGACTTTGTTATCTTTTTTAACCTTTAAATTCCAACCTTCTCATGGTAAGCAACCAGAATAATCTTCATAAAATGTAAATTAGCGCATTTCTTTTCTCAGAAATGGTTTCATATTGCTCTTAAAATTTCAAAAATAATCAAAACCTTACTCCTGACTACACATCAATCATATCTAATTAAGCTCTCCTTGAGTCATTCTGCTGCACCTGGACTTACCATGAAGTGGCCAAAAATACACCCCTCTCTTATCTGGTTAACTAATGCATAGTGTCACTTTCTCAGGGAAGACTTGAGAGTAAAGCATCACTGCTATAAAACCTACTCTACAACTTTGGAAATCAGTTCTTCGGTTTTTGTTTTTTTTTAATTTGTATCTATCACAAAGTCTAAGAATTTGGACTCTCACTCAAAGTCCGCTTATTTTTGGTTTCTTTTTTTTTTAAAAGATTTTATTTATTTGACAGAGAGAAACACAGCGAGAGAGGAAACACAAGCAGAGGGAATGGTAGCGGGAGAAGCAGGCTCCCTGCTGAGCAGAGAGCCCGATGTGGGGCTCGATCCCAGGACCCTGGGATCATGACCTGGGCTGAAGGCAGACGCTTAACGACTGAGCCACCCAGGCGCCCCTTATTTTTGGTTTCTTAGCCTGTAACATTATAGTAAAGCAATTAGGCCAGGGTATCAGTGAGTAGAGGGAAGTAGAAAAAGTAGTATTTTAAAATTTTAAACTTCAATTATCCAGAAATTACTGAACTCATAACATTGTTGAAAACAGGAACCTTTACATTTTCTACCATGTTTAACACGGTCCCTGATTATTCAATCACTGAATGCGTCTTATAGTACAGGACTGGCTACCTACAACTTCTGATTGGCTCCAGACTAATATTTCTAAACTTTAGATGTTATAACTCCCCAAAATCACAATGAATAAGATAAGACTTAATTGAGTACTCAACATTTTGTGAATATATTCTTTCAGTTTTTCATATTACAGCTGAATTACTATTTTTTTTTAAAGACTATTTATTTGACAGAGAGATCACAAGTAGGTAGAGGCAGGTAGAGAGAGAGAGGGAAGCAGGCTCCCTGCTGAGCAGAGAACACGATGTGGGGCTGGATCCCAGAACACTGAGATCATGACCCAAGCCAAAGGCAGAGGCCCTAACCCACTGAGCCACCCAGGAACCCCCCTACTTGACATCTACACTTATTCTATTTCCTTCCTTTTCTCCCTCTTCTACTACTTGGAATCAAACTTCCATCATCTTTTAGCCAGACAATTATAAGATTATCCAGAGGCCTACTTCATTGCTACCAGAGTACTCTTCCTAAAACACAATCTGATTATTTCCCCATAAAATTATTTAGTGGCTCCACTTGATCTAAGCTCCTTGCTAGACTTCTATTGTCCTGTTCTGTCTGATATTAGTTTAACTCTGTATATAGTTCTTTATACACATCCTGTGCTTCAGCCCAATCTGGCTATTCAAGCTTCTTTCAATTATGCAGTACCATTTCAAGCCTCCATGTCTTTGCACACCTAAACTGCTTTGTTTCAGATGCCTTTCCTAATCCCCAGGCAACTCCTATTCATATTTTTAGATCTGCTTCAGGTAACTTTTCCTTCTAATTTGCTCCCTTTTTTGAGCTGCTAGTGTACCTACTCTGTCTTTATTGTGTTTAAGCACTGCTGTTTCATTTGCATATCTGTCTCAGACCATGAATAGCTTGACGAAAGATTTAATTTGCATATGCATGAGCAACACTTCATTGCTGGATATGCTGAAGATCTTATCACTTAGTATCTAAATAGATATCTAAGAGTAGATATCTAAACAACAGAATTACTCTACAGACTTCTCAAAATATCTGTGTAATAATTGAAGAATAGTAGTACATAGCTAGTATTGTATTGCATATGACAGGTTAGTGATGTCACAGAGGCTGGTTCAAACCCTTTGAATATGCTACTGCAGATCTTAACGAGGGACTGCCTAATTACAAGAATGCCAATCAGTAACGCCAATTCTTATGTATTTATACATTTGGCAAAACCATTTAAGAACTGAATTGTGGTTATGCAAAAAATGTTATACATTCCACTTCTTCATTCCTATGCAGTTGACCTTTGAACAACACAGAGATTAGGGGCACCATTCCTAGTTGAAAATCCATGTGTAACTTTTTATTCCCAAAATTTAAACTAATAGCACTGTTGACCAGAAGACTCACTGTTAACAGCCAGTTAACACATATTTCATATGTTATATGTATTAAATTCTGTATTCTTACAATAAAATAAGCAAAGAAAAAATGTTATTAAAATTATAATCAGGGCGCCTGAGTGGCTCAGTCGTTATTAAGCGTCTGCCTTCCTCTCAGGCCATGATCCCAGGCTCCTGGGATCAAGCCCTGCATTGGGCTCCCTGCTTGGCGGGAAGCCTGCTTCTCCCACTGCCATTCCCTCTGCTTGTGTTCCCTCTCTCTCACTGTATTTCTCTGTCAAATAAATAAAATCTTAAAAAAAAAAAATTGTAATCAGAAAATAGATTACAGTACTGTACTGTATTTATTAGGAAAAAAATGCACATGTAAGTGGACCTATGCAGTTCAAACTCATGTTGTTAAAAAGTTAGCTGTGGGGCGCCTGGGTGACTAAGTAGGTTAAGTGGCTGCCTTTGGCTCAGGTCATGATCCCAGGGTCCTGGGATCGAGCCCCACGTCAGGGTCCCTGCTCCGGGCTCCCTGCTCTAGGCTCCCTGCTTGGCGGAGAGCCTGCTTCTCTCTCTCCCTGTCTGCCGCTCTGCTTACTTGTGATCTAAATCATGTGAAATAAATAAGTAAAATCTTTTAAAAAAAATAATCAGCTGTAATATGAAAAACCAAAAGAATATATTCACAAAATGTTGAGTACTCAATTAAGTCTTATCTTGATCATTGTGATTTTGGGGAGCTATAACATCTAAAGTTCAGAAATATTAGTCTGGAGCCAATCAGAAGTTGTAGGTAGCCAGTCCTATACTATAAGAAGCACAGACAGGCAAAGGGCAAGGTCTCATTCTCCTTAAGGACTAGATATAATACAAGTCCTAAGTAGTCATTTATGGTTTAGCCATTCATAAAGTCTTAAGTTTTTAAAATACCACTTAAGTTAATGGGTCCTAATTCATCTACAGGGTATATCAGAGGATTCTTTTATTTGTCCTAAACTTTCAGTCTTCAAATTAAATCTTTCCAAAGAGAGAACTCATAAATGTCATTAGACCTGGGATATACTTTTGACTCTCCCACTAATCTGTCCTGTAAATTTAAGTAAAACACTGACATGATGCTTTAGTTTCTCTTTTATCAAATGTGGGGGGTTGAACCTTAGAAACTTTCTAATTCACATTGAAGTTCAAGTGTTTGAGATGTATTATACAAGTATAAATTCACGCTGCTAAATATTCAGTTTAGATTTCAGTTATGGGTAAAAAGTCTTAAATTAATCTTACTTTTAGAAGGTTAAGAGCTGTCTCCTGTTACTTATCATTTTAGTAATTCTTGTTTTAACCTTTCCAATTTCATTATACAGAGTACACTTATGAGGTAATGCAATAGGACTTCTTGGAAATACATTGAAACTTATATTCCAAACCAACACTTATCTTTGAAGTAGTAATTTCAAGAGGGTAGTAAAGTTATTCCACTGACATGGATTATTAAGTAATGTTTCTGAAATTCTTTTTTGTTTCTGAAATTCTGAAGAAAAACTTCACTAGATGTCTCTAACCTAAGAGTATCACCCAGTTTGATGGCCCAACTTATTTATCAAATCTGACTCAGAATATGGTTTTTGACATTTACAAAAAGATAAAACCTATCACTGAAGTTAAAAAAAAAAAAAAAAAGCTGCACACTGTTAATAACAGCAAAACAGGCCAAATGCTTATGAAGAGAGAAGTGGTTATATGAAGTATAGCACATCCATACAGTCAATGCATCTGTAAAAAGAAAGAAGTGAGCTTTTTGCATACTTACATGGAATAATCTCAAAGGCACATTAAAAAACAAATTAGAACAATATATATAATAGGCTGTATCCTGGTTTAAAAACAAAGGGGGATAAAAACGTGTATTTGATTACGTATGAGGAGGAATGGGAACTGGACAAATGGGGAATGAGAACAGAAAGAAACTTTTTATATTTTGTTTTTGAACTATGTGCATGTATCACCTATTTTATTAACATATAATGTATTATTGGCCCCAGGGTACATGTCTGTGAATCTTCAGGCTTACACATTTCACAGCACTTACCATAGCACATACCCTCCTCAATGTCCATAATCCAGCCACCCTATCCTATCCTTACTCCCCTATCCCCCAGCCACCCTCAGTTTGTGAGTTTAGGAGTCTCTTATGGTTTGTCTCCTTCCCTATCCCATCTTGTTTCATTTCCCTCCCCCATCTCCCCACGACCCCTGCCCTGCCTCTCAAATTCTTCATACCAGAGAGATCGCGTGATAATTGTCTTTCTCTGACTTATTTCGCTTAGCATAGTACCCTCTAGTTCCATCCACATCGTTGCAAATGGCAAGATTTCGTTTCTCTTTTTATTTTTTTTCGTTTCTCTTGATGGCTGCAAAGTATTCCACTGTATATATATATACTACATCTTCTTTATCCATTCATCTATTGATGGACATCTAGGTTCTTTCCATAGTTTGGCTATTGTGAACATTGCTGCTATAAACATTTGGGTGCATGTGTCCCTTCGGATCACTACATTTGTATCACCTATTTTAAAAAGCTACACGCTTTAGGTTCTTAGAAGACAATTTGTAAGAAGAATTCTAAAATTTTTGAACTATGACGAAATCATTGTTTGGCCTCTCATGATCAAAGTAAGATTTCTGTTCATCATTTATACCCTAGAACCTGCCCCTTCTCGCCTCAGCAATAAAAGTAATATAGGTTCACTGTGAAAGAAACAAACTTTAGTTATCCTGACACTTTTCAGATCTTCCAGACGTTTTTTCTATATTTTCCCACTTAACAAAGGCAATCAATCCTTCCTCTCCCATGTGAGGGTTTTCAATTACAGGGTCCTACCCACAGAGGAGGGCAAGCGGTTCATCTCCCTCATTATAGCTATTCACAGCAGGCCACATAGACCTTAGCTAGGTCAATAAAAGTCCTTCCTAGGGCTTTGCTGTTAGAGCTAGCAAAGAAGATCCTTTTACCTTTGAGGTTATAACACTAGGAAGGTGCTGCATTACATCTTGTGATGTAATGTGAAGGCAATTATGCCAATACAGTGAGGAAAGCAGACCATGAAGAGAGAGAGAAACAGAAAAATAGCCACTACCATCATCTGAGCCATGAATCCAGTCATATTGATACTTTCTGGTGATGTGTACCAACACATGCTCTTCTTAGTTTAAGCTAGTTTGACAATATTTTTGTCTCTTATGCCCGAGTCCTGACCAATACAATCTATGAAAAGTTTCAATTCAATATCACTGAATATTGTTTAGAGCATTGTTTGAAATGCTGACGTAGCATTTCATCACATGGATATACCATAATTTATTTGTCATTACTTTATTAGTACTAATAATATTAGTATTTTTCTACTATGGACAATTAGGAGTTGTTTCCAATTATTTATGATTAAACATGTTAAGTTTCTTTTAAAAGCCTTAGCTGTAGAATCAAATTTCATCTTCATGAAGAACACACGCAGAATTCCAAATGTTTGTGCAGCATAGAAACACTGGCCCAGACCATAAACAAACAGTATATTGTTTGAAAATCTATAAAGATCCCCAACGTTTTGTCAAATAGTTAGTTATTGGCACAGCAGTCCCAGAGGGGAATAACCTATAACTTCCAAACTCCTTATATGCATAATGAATGACAAATGATAGCCCCTATACTAAATATACAAATTCCTAGAGCTATTTTTTTTTTGCCCTTGTTCTATATCACTTCTTTTTTCAAAGGAGATTATATATTCTGTCTGTAGTAATTAAAAATATTTTTATTTATTTTTTTTAAAAGATTTTTATTTATTTATTTGACAGAGAGAGAGATCACAAGTAGGCAGAGAGGCAGGTGGAGACAGAGGAGGAAGCAGGCTCCCCGCTGAGTGGAGAGCCCCGTGTGGGGCTCGATCCCAGGACCCCATCATGACTTGAACTGAAGGCAGAGGCTTTAACCCACTGAGCCACCCAGGCACCCCTCAAAAATATTTTTTAAAAAATAGAAGTGTTACATTTTCATTTGTTAAACTATGTTCTAAGATTCTTTATAACACTAGAAAGTAAAGTTCAAGCCATTATTTGCTGAAATTGTTAAAATGGTGACAAATGAGATTCTGTAAGATATCCTACAGCTATGGCTCATCTCTCTCCCCACAAAAAAGCAGATAAAAAATAAGTAAATGTTTAGAGCATTAAAACTGCAATATATTATAAAAATTAAAAAAACCTACAATATATTAAGACTAAAAATGCTAGTAAATTTTAATGCTAGTAAACGTTCATTCACTTATCACAAATATGAGGCTGGCTAGGGGAATATGAGGCTCACAGCTTTAATATTTTTAACCTAGTGGAGTTATTCTACCTTTTTGACAATTTTTTCCCTTGCAATACATTTAAATTCAAATATCCAATGCCCTACCTTATCACAGGATCTACTAAAGAATAATATTTGGAATGAAGTCGGTCTGTCTTAAGTCCTTTCTAAAAAGATTATTAGAAGTCCTAAGCAAAAGCAAAACAAAAAAACCAAAATAAGCAAAAACAAACAAACAAAAAAAACAACTACTAAGCAATTTCATTTTATGCTAGACTGGCTAGACTGTGGAATTACAATACAGTTAACATATCAATAGCCTTATTAACTTAATGAATGGTAGTATATTTATTACTTAGTATTATCAGACCAGCAAATAATCAGTACCATCTCCTACTTCTCCATTTACAGCTACATATATTCCTATGCTTAGAAAATGCCTGCTTCTGGGGCACCTGGGTGGCTCAGTCAGTTAAGCTGCCGACTCTTCATCTCGGCTCATGTCTGGGTCTCAAGCCCCACGTGGGGCTCCATGCTGGGTGTGGAGCCTACTTAAAAGAAAAGAAAAAAAAAAGCCTGCTTCTGCTTCTAATAAAAAAATAAAATAGGTCTTAGAAATAAGAGCTCAAGCAAACTAAGTTTCTTTCACATTTGTTTCTTCTTTTTTAAAACCAAGTTGCTTCTCTTTTCTTCTAGACTTGGGGCACAAATCATTAGTTATTTTCTTATAAAAAACAGTATATAGTTTTAGAAACAGTTTTAATTTTCCTGGTGGTATCCTAACTACCTATTTCCACTAGATTGGGCAAGTACAAAAAGGGATTTAGAGTATTAAAACTTACCAACAGACAACCCAGAAAAGATATGCTAAATATATCTGTGGTCAGAAATACTCAGGGCTTTAGTTAATATTTCGACTAATATGAAATCGCAAATTTTCCAACAATGGTTTTTTTAATAAAAAAGACTCTTCAAATCCCAATAAACAAGTAACTATGAAATAACTATGGCAAATAACTATGAAAAAACACCCAAATTCTCTTTTGACAACATGTAAGTATGAAATGGCAACCAGGCCTCCTAATCTCTCTTTTTTTTTAATATTTTATTTATTTGACAGAGAGAAACATAGTGAGAAGGGAACACAAGCAGAGGGAATGGTAGTGGGAGAAGCAGGCTTCCCGCCAAGCAGGGAGCCCGATGCGGGGCTCGATCCCAGGACACTGGGATCATGACTTGAGCCGAAGGCAGAGGCTTAATGACTGAGCCACCCAGGCGCCCCCTAATCTTTTTTTTTTTTTTTTTAAGATTTCTAAGTAATCTTTATACCCAACATAGGGTCCGAACCCCAAGATCAAGAGTCCTCATGCTCTACCAACTGAGCCAGTCAGGCGCCCCCTCTTAATTTTTTTCCCCCCTAAACATATAGTGGTTTAAGGAAATTAAAAAACCAAAAAATAAATTGCTAAATAAATTTTATGTCATCAAAAGTCTAACTCATAGTAAAAAAAAGTTTTCACTACGTGATATCTGATTGGGAATCCAGAATGGTGTTTTCATAGGACAGATATGGGAGGCAGAGGAAGGACTATTTAACAGAATGCTGGGGGGAAGATTTCATTTAATTATGTAGTAGTGTAAACTCTTAAATTTTTTGGTTAAGAAAAAAAGGTGAAAACTATATATTCAACTTTATATTGTACATGTAGTGTAGGCTCTAAAAGGCTGGAAAAACCTAGCCAAGTTAAACAATGCATGTTTAATTAAAGTTCTCGCAAAAATTGAGTACTTTATGGGATATCAAAATTCTCATTCCCATTCCTACATAACATTCTCAGTGATGAGCTTCAAGTTTATCACAGTGCTAATAAGTCATGTACTCAATAAACTGCTTAGGAAAGATAAGCAGAACATTTAAGAACAAAAATATACAAACATTTTTAAGAGACCCTTCCACAGTTATGAAAATACCTGTAATATAAATAAACATGCAATAAAAACACACATGATGTCACAAGTAATACATTCTTAATGCACTGCCTACAACTGGCTTGATCTGCACAAACTAAAATGTAAAGCAGAAATCATGACTATTAGCAAAACTCTACATTCAACTTTAAGAATTATCAAAACTTCTACTATGATTTTCAGGTAAGAGCAAGCACTTCCCTCTACCTTTTGCAAATGTGCCTTCATTTAAAATAGAAAGATCAATTGTAAATGACTATACAAAGAAGTTTTACACGAATTCAAGATGATATGTTAATGTCTCGAGAATATCTGGCACTTAAAACAAAAGATGAGCCAGATATCCCTAAGCATCTACTTCATAACTTGATAATGCAGCATCGCTATAATATACAAGAAGCATGTCCCAAAACGCCCCCAAAATAAAAAACAAAGTTGATGCCAATTCTTGGCCTGAATAATTTTTCTTAGTTGGCACAGTTATTGTTTCTGAAGAGCAACCTGAAATGGTAGTGAATTTTTTTGAAAGCCTGTAAATACGTTTAAGTTAAACCTTGAATCTTTACAAATCACCGTTAGCTACATAAATTCGTTCATTTTTATACTGTTGATATTTTTAATTTTGAATACTGGGAAATCTCAAAGTCAAAAAAGAAATCCACTGGGTCAATCCCCTTCTTTATCCCCACCCCCCCACACCAAAACAAACAAAAAAGCAAAACCTCCTCCCCGGCTTTTCTAGAAACAAGTGGTTTAACTACTTTCTGTTTTGTTTCTTGTTGTTGTTGTTGTTTTTTATAGCTATCCTTGCCCTTAATGCTCTGCTGCACCTTTTTACCTTAAACCAAAACGGACCCTGGACTATTATTCTTAAGCTCTGTTTCCAGGAGACCCACAAGCGGCGTTTCGCGGTCAGGCCTGGAAGCAGTAAGGCTCCCCAGTTTTCAGACGCTTCTCTCAGCATTTCGCACTCGCTCAGCTCAGGGTGAAGAAGAGGGGCCCGGAAAGCTGGGCCCGAAAGGGTAGAGTCTGGGCCTAGACCGCTGCACGATCCCTGAGGCGGCTCGCGCGGTGGGGAGGAGGTAGGAGGCACCGAAAACCGGACGCCGGAGGCCTGGGGTGTCTATGTAAACGGAGGAGACCGTCAGACTTGAAGCGCAAGGCTCGGGACCCCCTTCGCTGCCTCCTTTACCCTCCCCTCCCCCATGCTGGAGAAGCAGGGCTCGGGCCCGGTGCGGGAAGGGGGAGGAGGTAAACCCGTCCTGTCACTGCACCGGGAGAGATTGGAAGAAGCACATGTTCTACTGGGAGAGGCTGCGGTCGCCCCTGCCCCAGTCCCTAAAGCCAGACACCACCCTTAACCCCAGAGTTCCGTCCCCTCCGCCTCACCAGGTCGTAGTCCTCCTCATCATCGCACATGAAATCATCCTCCATGTCAGACATCTTGGCCGGGAGGGGGGGAGAGGGAGGAGAAATTGGAGACAACCTCCTCCCACAATCCTCCACGGCTCAGAGGCGTCACTCCCAGCCTCTCCTCGCCTTCCCGTCGCTCTTAGAGGGGCTGAAGGTTTCCTCCCGGAACAAATGCGCTCGGTGTCGAGAGGATTCGCTACGACGCCGAAAGGGGGTGCACTGCCCCGTCTTCCTGCGAGACGGTTGGTGCCTTAGCAACTAAACCTAGCAACTGGGGAATCGTCTAGTGCTGAGCATCTCTGCTGAAGGGCCTTGGAAACCTTGCGCTCACACTGAGCAGTTTCCAGCCTCCTGGGCAAGGGAACAGTCTCTTCCCTTGCCTGGGACTCTGGAACCATCTCATTCTGTTGAAAGTAAGAGCCACCGTAGGATCAGAAGCCTTTCGCGGAGAAAAGGCTGACATGCCCGTCCTATTTGACAGGTAGTAGTATTTCTGCCTTGATTATCTATGTGCATTTTGCCCACACATTATGGTGGGTGTTCCTGTGATGTTTGGAGACCTTTTCAGCAGTACGGTTTACACATAATGTTTGTTATGTTTGTAGTCGGCAAGATGATGCTGCGGCTCTCCCAAACCAGTTAAGCGTCCGTCAATTGAGGCGCCTAAAATCTCAGTTTTTCAATGAATTATAAACTGACCTTTACTGCCCTTAACCAAAATTAAGAAAACAGGTAACGACAGGTTTTTAAAATACGCATTATTGTTGCACAAAATTATTAGCAGAATTCAAAATGAAAAAATGAAAATGAAATACGGGGGGAACTGCATTTTAAACATCATTTTCCGTATAAACTTCCAGTTCTGTCCACTTGAATCAAATTTTACAGTTATAGCACAGATATGATTTCAGATTATTTTTGCACCTAGTTATGTAACAGCATAGGACAATATATGCAATATGTTCTTGACAATGAATATTTTAATGGTTGTGTAATAATACCTCCATTGAATGTACCAATGCACCATAATTTACCTGACCATGCCATTAATATTATACACTTAGAATATTGCAAAAACAGTACTATTTTAAACAATTTTGCAACGAATATCTTTGTCACTTTTTTTTTCTTAGGAAAAAAAACCCAGGAGGAGGAATTATAGGCTGGATTTTTTAGTAATCAATTGAATTGCCATCTTTTTGGTCATAGTTCTTAAAAGTTGTATTTATAACAACAAGATTGCCTACCTATAAACAGAGTTTTTCCCTAATTGTCTTTTCCTGACAACTTTTTATTATGATAATTTCAAAAATTCAGAAAAAATTGATGTGGTCCAGCGAACATGTGTATACCCACTATCAGCTTTGTGTTTGTGTGTATTCTCTGAATCAATTGAAAGTAAAATGCAGATATCATGACACATTACTCTTAGATGCAGCTATGTGTATTTCCTAAAAACAAGGACATTTTCTTATATTCTCAGATCATTATTATATCAAGAAAATTAATTCCCTAATATCATCCAATGTGAAGTTCATATTCAGAATTCCCCTATAAAGCATAGGATTTTAGAATTGGAAGAGCCTTTAAGGATATCACTTTAGGGTCCAAGGCTTTCCAAGCGTTGTACTTCATTGGATTATAAACTTCCCAAATCCCACACCAGAGATTCTAATTCAGTAGGTCTGGGGTAGAGTCCAGAATCTATACTTGTAAACCTTAAAACAAACCAAAATCTCCCTATAACTGGGGTGACTATACATTTCAGTTTGCCTGGGACAGCCCTGATTTAATACTGTTGTCCCAGAGTAATAATTATCAGTATACATTTCTCTCAGAAGTTTGGACAATGTGTCCTATGGTTACTCTACCTGAAATCCATAAGTCTTCAAAAGAGAAAATAGAATTCCAAGGTGGTTAAGAAGTTTATTTTTTCAGAGTAATCGGAACTACATAGTTTTGCATTCTAATCAGTATAGCAATTTTGCAGTTTTCTATTAAGCATGTGCATAGTGATCACATGAATAAAATTGCAGGTTGATTTACATTGAATTTATTGATATATTTTTCTGCTTTTTAATGTAATCATTTACTCCTACAAAGGGGAAAGAAATCAAGTGAGTTAGTGTCTAGGAGCCTTAGAAAAACTGCAGGTAAATGTTGAGCATAATATTCTTAATCATTTCCAAATTTAATCAACCCAGTCTGGAAATTTACTAAGACAGGCAAAAAAAGTCTTCACAGTGTTTAGCACACTGCTTGGGTACACAAGTTTGTTTGTTG
>CM053609.1:43402441-43412826 GCA_028646535.1 Procyon lotor | reverse complement strand
CACCTGTATACATATACATACCACAACCAAAGTAATGAACATCTTTATCATTGCAGAAACTTCCTCATTACCTCTTGGTAACCCTTCTTTTTCAACCCCCTTCACTTTTCCCAGGCAACCACCAATCTTTTTTTTTTTTTTTTAACGATTTTATTTATTTATTTGACACAGAGAGAGAGAGAGATTACAAGTAGGCAGAGGCAGACAGAGAGAGAGGGAAGCAGCTCCCTGCTGAGCAGAGAGCCCGATGCGGGGCTCGATCCCAGGACCCTGGGATCATGACCTGAGCCAAAGACAGAGGCTTTAACCCACTGAGCCACCCAGGTGCCCCCACCAATCTACTTTTTGCCATATAGATTATTTTTCATTTTCTGGAACTTTATTTAAATGAATCATACAGTATGTATTCTCTTTTGCCTGACTTCTTTCACTCAATATAATTATTTGAGATTCATCATTGTTGTTTCAATTGGTTTCAATTGATTGTTTCTTTTTACTGGTAAGTGTTCCACTGTCTAGATATCTCACAAGATAGCTATTCATCTGTTGACGGATATTTGAGTTTTTTTCAGTATTTGGCTAATACAAATAGAGCAGCTGGGCACATATGTGTACAAGTTTTTGTGTGGAAATATATTTCATTTCTCTTGAGTAATGTGGTGGACAGACAGAGGTGGTTTATTACCCATGCTCTTGGATAATCCTTTCCCTCTTGAATGTGGGTGGGATCTGTGACTTACTTCTTTTTTTGTTTTTATGTTTCAGCTTTAATGAGGTGTAATTGACAAATAGATGTGACTTGCTTCTAACCAATAAGATACAGCAAAGGTGATATGTGTGATTATGTGCACATAATTACATTGCACAAGATTGCAAACTCATTTTGCTGGGAGAGACACCATCTCCCTTGCTGCTTTGAGAAAGCAAGTAGCCATGTTATGAAGGATCATGGGGCAATGAGCTGAGGGTCACATCTGACCAATAGCCAGTAAGGAACTGTGGCCTTCACTCTGACAACCCACAAAGAACTGAATACTGCTAACAGTCAGGTGATCTTAGGAATGAATCCTTCCCCAGTTGAACCTCAGATACGAATTTGTGAGACCTTAAAATAGAGGACCCAGCTAAGCCATACCCTGACTCCTGAACCATAGAAACTGTGAGGTAGTCAATGTGTATTGTTTTATACTGTTATGTTTGTGGTAATATTGTTATATAGTAATAGATATGAATATGGATAAATACCTTGCAATGGAATGGTTGGTAGGTATATGCTTAACTTTTAAAGAAACTCTCAAATTATTTCTTTAAGTGGTTTTGCCACTTTGCATATCTACCAGCAGGGTATAAGAATTCTAGTTGCTCCACATCCTCATCAACACACAGTGTGGTCAGTTGTTTTAATTGTAACCACTCTAGCAGGAGTATAGTGATAGATCATTGTGTTTTCAATTGGCTTTTCCTTAATGACTAATTTTGAACATCTTTTCATGTGCTTATTTGTCATCCATGTATCTTTGGGGAAGTATTATTTCAATTCTTGTGCCTATTTTTAAATTGGGTTATTTATCTTATTACTATTGAGTTGTGAGAGCTTTTTGTGCCTTTTATGTTGTATTTAAGGAATATTTGCCAAAACCAAGGGCAATAAGTTTTCTTTTATGTTTTCATCTAGAAGTTTTACATAGTTTTAACTCATATTTAAGAGTTTAATTGCAGGTTTAGTTTTTGTATATAGCATGAGGTAAATGTGGAGGTTTATTTTTTTCTGTGTATGGATATTAAATTGTTCTAGCTTGGTCTGTTAAAAAGATGATCCATTCTGTGTTGAATTGTCTTAGGACCTTTGTCAAAAATAATTGATACATAATTCCCAATGTAATTTGACCCTTTGGAAAGTATATTTTTGACTGCTTTGTTACTCTGTATTATGATTATTTTATATTCTTTATTAAGCTGAAAGCTCCTTCAGAACACAACTATCTTACTTACCTCTGAATCACCTGAAACTAAGCATACGCTTTGCCTATTGAAAATGCTCAATGAAAGTGTGATGTATTTAAGTAAACTCTAGCATTCATGATCCCTTACTGCTCTGGTTTGAGACATATGGTTACCCCAAATAGACTCATGATTTAACATCCCTTCAGATTGATCATCTTAAATTTTTTTTTTTTTTTTTTTACTACACTTATTTAGAGAGGCTGAATACCATATGTTAGAAGGCAAAAAAGGAGGACTCCTTTTATATTAGTTAAGGTCTGGACAGGAACCTCAGGGTGTACTCAGGGAGGTTAAAAATTTAATGAAGGGATTGGGGCATCTGGCTTGCTCAGTTGGGAGAGCATGAGAGTCTTAATTATCAGGGTTGTGAGTTCAAGCCTCACATTAGGCTTAGAGTTTACTTAAAAAAAAAATCAATTGGATTTAGTAAAAGTTGAGATGGACTTCCCAACAGCAGCTGTGGTTGTAGAAAAATGAGAAATGCAGCTACTGTCACAACTGTACTAAAGGTGTGGTGTGGGGATCGGGTGGGGGGATAGTGATAAATACCTCAACTTTGGCTGTAGCTTAAATTATATACTTCACTCAGGGAAGGAATTTTCTCTCCTTCAAAGGCAAATTGAAAAATCTGTGGTTGGAGCATATCCCTTGATCTTACCAACCAACCTAAGTGGCGTATCAAAATGTTATTTCTACCAACATTTAATATCCACTCCTTCCTGAGCGGAGTTCTGATAAATACAATTTGCATGATTGCATTACATTCCACCTTATAGACTAATGGCCTTGCCTAGTTAGTTCTCCTTTTAATCCGCTTCAGTCTCTTCAGATGAAATAAAATGATGTATGTAAATGCATGGTGCTTACAAAATACTTAATAAACATATCATCTTCAAATCAGTCAACTGTTCATATTAGCCTTTCAAAATGCTCTATACTGAAGTTACATCTTTTATCTCTAAAATTGCTATAGAAGGAATGTGCAAAAAAAAAAAAAGAAAAGGAAAAAAAGGATGATTAGGGCCTGCTGGGAGTTTTCTTTCCTTACACTGTCATTAACCTTGTAAAAGTGTCTTTTCTAAAAATGCAGTTACACACTTTTAGCAATATTATTGTTGTTTGCCATTTTGGTATCTTTAATTCTCATTTGTTATTATTCCCACCCCAAATGGTGACCACACATCCCTAGGTTTATGAACTGTGAACCACCTACTTTTCAGAACAATGTATGGTATGGAGGCAAAGCAGGGAGCAGACACAATTATATTGTAATTCCAAATTTGTTTCCTTTACTAAAATCTGTAAGTTCTTTATGTTTTGCATTAATTCTCCCACGATTCCCCTGTGAACTAAAGCAGCACTGAAAGTGCTCAGTTGATAATTCAAGTTTTATTACCAATTAACAGTGTGACCTTAGGAAGTCACTTCACCATTCATTTGTTCATTCAGTTCATCTTACCTATTAAGAATATGTCAGACTCTGCCTAGTTACACAGTTCCCTCAACTTGCTTACTTTGTAGTGGTAGTGATGGTGGAGATGGTGAAACAGACAATACAAAAGAAAAGAAATATGCAGAAGTTATGAGAACCGTGAAGGAAAGAAAACAAATATACTAGAATGATAGGATGGGAATGATGTGCTTTTTTCATAGGACATTTGGGATTTCTCTAGGAAATTGAAGGGATTGAACTGGATGCGAAGGGTTCTTGTAGTTTGAAAGACGTGTGTTTTCTTCTTTTCACTATTAATTGTGTTCTGGTAAGGCCCACTGATGCCTTTATTCTGGAAATAAGCAAATATGTTTAAATCAAATGCATCAGTTTATACTGCCTTAAGGGAATTACTAAACAATTTAGTGTTATTTGGGGGTGTAGTTACTGGTCATGAAAGAAAAAACACCCTAACTCAAAAAGAAAGAAAGAAAAAAAAGAGAGAAAGGAAAGAAAGAAAGAAAAGAAAAAAAAAAAAGAAAAGAAAGAAAAAGGAAAAAAGCAACCTGAGGCTCCAGGTTATAATTGTGTTTTCAGATTTACGCCCTAGGGCATGTCAAATAAACTTCCTTCGCTTCTTCGCACGCGCTCAGCTCCGGGCCGCAGCGAGTCCCAGTGCCCAGAGCTCAGAGCAGCTCAGAGCAGCACGGTGGCTGTACCTGACAGCTGCTGGGAGGGCCGCAGGCCCTGGAGCGTGGGGAGGAGGAGCCGTAGGCGGGACGACTGGAAGCAGCCACCTCAGCAAAGGGGCAGGATTTCCGCAGGGTGAGGGCCGCTGTCGCCCGGAAGAAAAGGTTCCTGCAGCAGATGTCTCGTGATTACCTTCGGAGCTCTGTTTCGCCAGTTGAAACTGCGGAGTAAAGAAGGATCTTGAGAAATATGGCTACGGAGGGTCCTGGCATGCGTCGAGTCCAAGTGGCAGAACATCCCAGGTGGGGGAGAGGAGATGCTGCGCTTTGGGATCGCCTGGGTAGGCTAGGTACAGATAGTGTCCAGGATTTCTGGTTCTTCGTTGGGTGCTGCTTTTGCTCCTGGGAATGGACAGAATCCTTGGGACTTTATGAGGCTGCATGGCTGGGCTTGCGAGAAAGACCACATCTCAAAACACTTTACACCTTGATTCCTACCAAGGGTTGAGGGTTTTTCATAATCCGTGCAGAATCTTCTTTAACCTTTGGTACACTGTTTCTGCTGGGATTTAGGAGAAGTGCCCAATTTAACTTCGAACCCCTTCTTTCTTTGTCTTGCCTGCCAGTTGGTAGTGCTTTTTAAAGTCCCATTTCTAAAATACTCATTGAAAACAAACAGACCAAAACCCAAACCCAAACAAAACCCACTTGGTCTCCGCATTCCTTTAAACCATAAAATCTAGGCACTGTCACTTAGGGAGTTAATCTGCTGCCGGTACCTAGCTACAGAATAACTTTAGTGATATCTAGTGGAGGATCTTTCATTTGAGGGCATCTTGCAGATACTTTGTAGAAATACTTAATTCTGACATAGGAGGGAAATTTCATAGAATGAAGTCTCTAACCTGCTACGTATTAGCTGTGCTGCTTTTCTAAGGTTGGATTCTCTCCCTCTTCACTCTTTCTAATTTTTACTTTTTCCTTGTTAATTTTTTTCTCTAACATGAAGTCTTCAAGCTCTCCCTACTTCCTGGTTTTTCACAGTCATGTGACAGTTGATAATATTATAAATTACTAAAACTTACAAATACTTTTTTCACCCTTAAGAAATCAAGGAGTGGGGGGGCGCCTGGGTGGCTCAGTCGTTAAGCGTCTGCCTTCGGCTCAGGTCATGATCCCAGGGTCCTGGGATCGAGCCCCACATCGGGCTCCCTGCTCTGCGGAAAGCCTGCTTCTCCCGCTACCATTCCCTCTGCTTGTGTTCCCTCTCTCGCTGTGTTTCTCTCTGTCAAATAAATAAAATCTTTAAAAAAAAAAAAAAAAAGAAATCAAGGAGTGGGTCTTTAGTTACGAAGAAACATAATTTCTGGATATGAAGAGCAGCAGGGCTTTAGACTACTGGTGTATGTCTCTGGATATTGGTATATTCTCTGAAGGTCCTTGGGAGGTATTGTTGCCTTTACATGCTTGAATGAACTAAGACACATTGTGAAATACATGCTTCAAATAAAATTCATGAATTCGATATGTGAAAATAATCTGACCCCCTGTAGTTTAGGTTTTTTTTTTTTTTTACATGAAACATATCCATGTATAAATTTCTTCTGTGTCTATTTATGATTTAATCATGATGCTTAATATTTCTGTGATTACTCTGTGGGGGGAGGGAAATGGTGCTAACATGTATAGAAAGTGAAGAATTGTTTACTAGGTTTCCTTAGAGTTGTTTCTTTTATGAATTTCACAATATTCATTCATGCAGCATATATTTATCATTAACATTTATCATCCTATGCTAGCTGCAGAAGAGATCATAGTAGTGGTTAGATAATTGTGCTCTGCCATTTTCTTGTTTTTCACTTGTGCATGAAATAAAATAATAAGTTTCAAGCAACTTTCAGCCACTCACTCATTTTAGCAGGGATGAGTTCAGTTAAATCTAGATAGTTTATCTATAAGTCCACCTAACTGGTCATATGTTGCAGTATGCTGAAGGGAAAAAAAAAAAATGCACGAGAGCCCCATGGCCAGACTATCTTCTTTGAAATTCCTACTGTTTCTTTACAATGTCTCTTCAGCTTCACAGGGCACATGATCATCTGAGTAAAGGCATTAGTCAATCGTATTAAACATTTCAGCAAACATAATTTTTATTTTTTTTATATAAATGTCAAGTAGAAATAGAAACTAATATTTTTTCCTGCATTTTAATCTTGCATATTCCCTATATAAGACTACTTCAAATTCCACTGTACTAGCTTTCTTTGTATTCTTAGGAGTGGTGTATCTTCTCTTTTTCTTCTCTTTGGAATGAACTTTTAAATTGTTGGAATATTGGGGTTGTTTTGGTAACAGCTTTATTGATAAGATAGTCACATAACACAGTTCATCTATTTAAAGTTTACAATTAAGTGGTTTTTTAGTATATTCACAGGATTGCAAAGCCACTGCCATAATCAAATTTAGAATATCTTCATCATCCCCCAAAGAACTTTGTATCCCTTAAACTATCTCCACCACTCCCATCCTACCCTCCCCTACTCTGCTCTAAGCAACCACTAATGTACTTTCTGTCTCTATAGATTTGCTTACTCTGAACATTTCAAATAAATGGTATCATATGTGTTTTTTTGTGACTGGCTTCTTTCACTTAATGTAATGCTTTCAAGGTTCATCTGTGTTGTAACATTAAGTTATCAGTATGTCATTCCTTTTTATGCTTGAATAATATTCCCTTGTATGATAATACCACATTTTACTTATCTATTCACTGGTTGATGGACATTTGGGTTGTTTCCATCTTTTGGCTCTATGAATAATGATTTTGCATGAATTCCATTTTTTTTTTTTTTAAGATTTTATTTATTTATTTGACAGAGAGAGAGAGAGATTACAAGTAGGCAGAGAGACAGGCAGAGAGAGAGGGGGAAGCAGGCTCCCTGCTGAGCAGAGAACCCTATGCAGGGCTCGATCCCAGGATCTTGAGATCATGACCTGAGCTGAAGGCAGAGGCTTTAACCCACTAAGCCACCCAGGCGCCCCTGAATTGCATTCTTAATATGAAAGATCTGGATTATTTAAAAATATATTCATTAAAATTTAAAATTTTAATGAATTGAAAATTCCACAGTTCCTTTCCTCACTATAGTCTCTGATTGCTATCCTATGCTGCCAATACTTACTCCCTTCTTAGAAGTTATCCATTTGGTTCACATTCTTGTAATATCATTTTATTTTTATGGTATCACTGTATCTTTACATCATTATTACCATTTTTTATAAAAATGGTATTATAGTCATAAAAGTGAAATCATATTTATTTTTCTGTTACTTTTTTCACTTAATAATACTTCTCAGAGATCCCAGCATATCAGTCCATACAGCTTCATATCATTGTTTTTTAGGGCTGAGAGTATTTCATAGTATGAATAACACTATTTAACCACTCAACTACACTGTACATTTAAGTTTCCAATTTTTCACTCTCATAAAGTGCTTCAGTAAACATCTTTGCATATATATCTCTGAGCATTTTTGATGATATTTCTTTAAGCTCATTAATGGAAATGGAATCAGGGTCAAAATTAATAAATATTTAAAATTTTGATAGTTCCTGCCCTGCAAAAAAATGATGTATTAGATTGTCTATTTGTTGTTAGTTTTTAGGAACCCTTTGTGTATGTATGTATTTTTTGTATGAATGGATGTAGTTTTGGATATAAACCATTTGTTGTTTTGTATGTATTATATATTGTTTCCTGTCTAGCATTTTCCCTTTAATTTGATGTCTTTGTTGTGTAGAAATTTTTTACCTTATGCATTATAGTATAGTGTTGAATGATATCACCCTTGTCCTTATTTTTATTTCAGTGGGGAAGCTGCTAATAGTTTGTCATCATATTAGATGTTTACTATTTCTGATAAGTAGCTTTTATTAAATTTAGGACATTTCTTTCTTTTCTAGCCTGTCCATGCTTTTTTTTTTAATTACTAATTTAAATTTTATTTAAAAAATTATGGGGCACCTGGGTGGCTCAGTGGGTTGAAGCCTCTGGCTTCAGCTCAGGTCATGATCTCAGGGTCCTGGGATCGAGCCATCGAGCCCCGCATCTGGCTCTCTGCTCAGCACGAGCCTGCTCTCCCTGCCCCACCCCCCCCGCCTGCCTCTCTACCTACTTGTGATCTTTCTCTCTGTCAAATAAAAAAAAATTAGTCATAGTTATTGAATTTTTTTTTCATATTTTGAGAGGATCATGGAATTACAGAGTTTTCCCCTTTTATTCTTTTGAAATAGTACATGTTTAATGAAGAGATTTCCCGGTACTATCTTTATATTCTTGGAATAAACTCTGTTTGTTCACAAATATTAAATAATGTGTGTTGGATTAAAATTACCAATATTTTATTTAGTCTTTCTCTGTTTTCACAAGTGATAATAACCCATATTTTGCTTTTGGGGGCTATCGTTTTAGCATCTGGGTATTCTGGCCTCCTAAAATGAGATAGAAAGAGATATAGGGAAGATGTTGGGGTTCAAAGCCGATGGCCAAGAAAAAAATCTTGAGATATCTTTGGTGCAGAAAGGTGGTTTTATTAAAGCACAGAGATAGGACCTGGGCAGAAAGAGCTGTGTCAGAGTTATGAGGGGTGGTGATTATATACCTTCAAGTTGAGAGGGGGTTAGGGATGGTGTTAGTCTGTAAGGAATTTTGGAAACAAGGTTTCCAGGATCTCGAGGGGGCTAGCTATTGTTAGGAAGAGGTCATTTATTACTATCCAACAAAACCTTAGTCATAAGACCCTTGGATCTATATCAGTGGGTCATAAGCTTGGTGATAATTGCTAATAAATACCTTGGGGGATTTAGAGATAAAGGAAATTTCCAAAGGAATTTTTTTTTTAAAGAACCAGATTTTATTTTATTTATTTATTTGACAGAGAGATCACAAGTAGGCAGAGAGGCAGGCAGAGAGAGAGGGGGAAGCAGGCTCCCCGCTGAGCAGAGAGCCCGATGTGGGGCTCGATGTGGGGCTCGATCCCAGGACCCTGAGACCATGACCTGAGCCGAAGGCAGAGGCTTAACCACTGAGCCACCCAGGCGCCCCTCCAAAGGAATATTTATATATTAAAGTGGCTTACAGGATCCTGGGGGGTCGGGCAAAGATTGCCTTTTGCCCTTAGCAGAGTTCCTAGAGGAATGTCACTCTGCCTGTTTCAAGGACTTGTCAATGGACTGTAAAGAGTAAGGAAATTTCATTTTTCTTTTGCCTTTGTTTCCTACATCAGAAAAGCTTTGCACAGCTTGTACTGTTAGAACCATTTATAAAAGCAAAGGATCATCTTTCTTTAAGGTCTGACAGAACTAACTCATAACACTTTCTGAGCCTTGTTAAGGAGATTATTTCTGACTACTTTTTTTGTTTCTCTTCTGTCAATTTTTAGAATATATTTTCTTAGAAAAATTACCCCTTTGTCTATATAAAAAATTCTAAAAATCTTTAGAAATCTATAGTTGTCTCTTATTTCTCATATTGATTTTACATAATGACACTCAGAGTTTTTTTCTATATTATTATTTTTATCAAAGAACCAGTTTGTAATTTTTTTACCATGTCTGCTATTTTCCCCCATTCAATAAGTTCTACTTTTATCTTTTAATTCATTTCTTCTAATTTCTCTATATCTAACATCTTGTGCTATATACGTACTTCATTTATTTTCATTATTTCTTGTTTTCTTATATTAATTGAAGGTTAGAAAAAGTTTTCTAAGTATCATTATGGTTGCATCTTATAAGTTTTGAAATATAAATCCCTCATTTTTGTTATATTCTAAATAATTATCTTCGCCTTTCCCCCAGCATTATTTTGCTTACTAATTTGTTCTTCAACTCTTCTTCTTCTACTATTCAGGCTATCTACTGTTTTTATTGTCACCCATCATGATTTTATATTCTAAGAACTCTGATGTAATTATTGTTTCACCTTTACATTTGAATTTCTGATTAGGAGGAATTTGTTGTGATGGAAGGATCAAAGTAGGATTAAAATTTCCCCTCATCCCTCAATGACAATTGTCTCTACTTTGAAATGCCATTTTTAACATTTGTTAAAATTTCAAAATGACATTATTATTAATAATAATTATTGCATGGTTATAAAACCTTCAAAACAAACCTTTCCAGTGAGTTCTGTTATTATCCTCAATTCAATTTGAAGTTGAGGAAAGTGAGGTATAGAACTCACATAAATTACCATTAT
>CM053609.1:43377834-43401941 GCA_028646535.1 Procyon lotor | reverse complement strand
TAATGTTTTCAAGGTTCATCCCTATAGAAGCATGTATCCGACTTTGATTCTTTTCTGTGGATCAATGAAATATTCATACACATACACACACACACCATTTTGTTTATTCATTCATCTGTTGTTGGATGCTTGTCTTGTTTCCACCTTTTGACTATTGTGATTAAAGCAGCTATGAACATTCTTGGGCAAGTATCTGTTTGGTTCCCTGATTTCAGTTCTTTGGGGCATATACATAGAAGCGGAAATGTTGGGTTATATACTACTTATATGTGTAACCTTTTGAGGAGACACCAAACTGTTTTTCTATTCTGTTCTTTTTAATGCTATCGTAAATGGAATTGCTTTCTTTTTTTTTTTTATTTTTTTAAAGATTTTATTTATTTGACAGAGAGAAACACAGCGAGAGAGGGAACACAAGCAGAGGGAATGGTAGCGGGAGAAGGAGGCTTCCTGCCGAGCAGGAAGCCCGATGTGGGGCTCGATCCCAGGACCCTGGGATCATGACCTGGGCCGAAGGCAGATGCTTAACGACTGAGCCACCCAGGCGTCCCTGGAATTGCTTTCTTAATTTCACTAGATCTGTTGTTTTGTATCCTGCTTTTTAAAAAAATTAACATAAAATGTATTATTTGTTTCAGGGGTACAGGTCTGTGAATAGGAGCTATTATTTTCATATTGAAAATGCTCATTGTACTCTTGGGGGTGGGGCATACTTTAAATGACCACATTTTAAGAGATGGAGTCTTGCTGGTGACACCCAGAGCTGTAAAGTACAGCTACTCCCCCAATTACAGCCATACTGCTTCATTATTAGAGGATTAGGTATGAAGTTTAGAAAAACACTCTACACTTCAGTTCTTTCTAAGAGAGAAATACTTTTCTTTTATACTTTTTCCTTTTATAGCTTCCATGCATTTGAATTTCAAAGGGAGGAATGTTGAATGGTAAGTAAGCTTCTAGTGCTGAGCACTTACAAAAAAGCACGGACAGCCTGCCTTCCTGAGGTAGTCTGGGAAAACGGCACATTTGAGAACCCTCAAATCATTTCACTAAAGCACATTTTAGGAGGCTCATTCTAACTCTGTTGTTAGCACTTCAACTTATTAGTGTTTGCAGTGCTTATAAAAGCAAATTAATAAGGATTGAAATTCAGCCGAGTTTGAATTTTGTCTGCATATGATTTTCACAAGCAGAAGCAAAAGTGAGCCTCTATGGAGGCTAGTGGAGTTATGGAAGCCAGAAAACTAGAAATTACTTGCTTCTCCCTCTTTCTCAATTTTTCTTACTTCTAGTTGGTCACTAATTCCTATGGATTTGACTTTTTAAATACCACCTTAATTTAATTTTCACCCTTTTCTATCCCCATCACTAATGTACACTTAAACTTTCTCTCTAGGTTTACTACAAATGGCCACCTATTAGATTTCTCTTTTTTTGCTTTGTCTTCCTACAACCGTGTTTCATACACTTCTCAGTGGGCGTTCTCGTGTGAAATTGATTAATATCACTCCATCTGTCAATGTGTGTTCACATCCATTGCTTGTGAGTTAAAAGCCAGGTTCCTCAACATGGTGTACCGGCCCGTTAAGATCTGAGGCTTGATTACCACCAGCCTCCTCCTCTGATGTATTTAAACCGTAATTATAATTTTCTGAATGCAGCATGCTGGGCCTTTTCATTCCATTTGCCTGGAATGCATCATCCCATCCCACTTGTCTGACATCATCCTTTAAAATTCATTTTAACTATTGTCCCTTGAGGGAGTCTTCTCTAACTTATCCTCCCCTTCTGGTTATTTTACCACCCACATTCTCCTACAGTGGGGATGAAATATCTTTTCTCTGTGCTGCCACAGACACAGGACTGTATTTTTCTGGCTTATCCCTCTATTGTTCTCTGTATTGCACTTTGTAGCTTAACTATCTTTTTTTTCTGCCAAATTTTTCCTAGAGGTCAAGGGCTACTATTAATTTCTTCTCTAAGTAGAGTACTTAGTAAAGCACCAGTAAATACTTCTTTAAACAAACAAACACACATTTTTTTTTTTTTTTTTAAGTAGGCTTCGTGCTGGGCATGGAGACCAAGGAGGGTTTTGAGCTCAATGACACAGATCAAGACCGAGCTGAGATCAAGAGTCGTATGCTTAACCAACTGAGCCACCAGGCACCCCTTAAAATTTTTTGGTTATTTTATTTTATTTATTTGTTTAATTTGTTTATATTTTTTTAGAGATTTATTTATTTGACAGAGAGAGAGATCACAAGTAGGCAGCTAGGCAGGCAGAGAGAAAGGAGGGGGAAGCAGGCTCCCCGCTGAGCAGAGAGCCTGATGCAGGGCTGGAGCCCAGGACCCTGAGATCATGACCTGAGCTGAAGGCAGAGGCTTTAACCCACTGAGCCACTGAGGCGCCCCAAAATTTTTTGAGTATTTTAAAATAAATTCACACCTAACATAAAAGTCAAATATAGTAAAAAAAAAAAATTACCATATACTCTTATCCGAGATTCTCCAAAGCTAACATTTGACCATATTTGCTTTATCAGTTTTACTGTTTTCTATATATGTGTATATATATACATACATATATTTATGTATGTATATATATTTTATTTTATATATATTTATATTTCTTTTTTTTTTTTAAGATTTTATTTATTTGACAGAGAGAGAGAGAGAGATCACAAGTAGACAGAGAGGCAGGCAGAGAGGGGGGAAGCAGGCTCCCCGCTGAGCAGAGAGCCCGATGCGGGGCTCGATCCCAGGACCCTGAGATAATGACCTGAGCTGAAGGCAGAGGCTTTAACCCACTGAGCCACCCAGGTGGCCCTATATTTATTCTTGAGACACCATAACTTCCAAAGATATTCAACGTATCTTTCTATCATTATTATAAATTTCCTTTTTCCTTGAGCTGTTTTTGGTATGATTTTCTGTTTCTTACAATGAATTGATGTTTAAGATCAATCAATTAATTAATGAGTGTCTTGAATATGGTAGGCTTTAAAGGATATTTATTGTCCTGGTGTTATTATTCAGATACACTATGATGTGGGACTATAAACAGTGGGGGATATTCATAGAAGTGCCTTGAGATGATTTAACAGTATAAAATTATTAAATCTATTTTAAGAATTTTGGATCTATAAGGGGCCTATAAGAATTATCTAGTCAAATTGTTGAATTTCACAGAGGAGAGGCTAAGGGAAAATGATTTGTCCCATTGAAATTAGAACTGTGGTCTCCTGATAACTACTCTAGTTTTCTTTTCTTTTTTTAAAAGATTATTTATTTATTTATTTGAGAGAGAGAGAGAATGAGAGAGAGAGAGGGAGCACAAGCAGGGTAGAGGGAGAGGGACAAGCAGACTCCTCACTGAGCAGGGACCCTGATGAGGGACTCTATCCCAGGATCCTGGGATCATGATCTGGGCTGAAAGCAGATGCCCAACTGACTGAGCCATCCAGGTGCTCCATTCTAGTTTTCATTTGATTACTTGTATTGGGTTTAATAGTGTCATCTCATCTGCACCCCATTCATGTTCACCTGGAACCTCAGAATGT
The DNA here is from genome assembly GCA_028646535.1 of Procyon lotor. NCBI lineage: Eukaryota > Metazoa > Chordata > Mammalia > Carnivora > Procyonidae > Procyon > Procyon lotor. The sequence goes on along the minus strand of CM053609.1, from coordinate 43,398,381 downwards.
GATCTTATTTGGACTAGCATCTTGATGTACTCAGGTAATCAAGTTAAGATGAGTCATAGTGCATGAAGGTGGGCGCTAATCTGATAAAACTGGTGTCCTTATAAGAAGGAAAAACAGAGATACAGAGACACACAGGGAGAATTCTGTAATGACAGAGGCAAAATTTGGATTAATGCAGCTGTAATCCAGGGAATGCCAAGGACTGATGGCTACCACCCAAAACTAAAAAGAGGCAAGGAGGGATTCTCCCCTCCAAGTTTCAGAGGTGCATGGCCCTACTAACACTCTGATTTTGGACTTCTAGCTCTAGAACCATGAGACAATGACTTTCTATTATTTTAAGCCCCATCCACTTTATAGTATTTTATTATGGTAGCCCTAGGAAACTGAAATACTACCCTATACTATTTCTTTTAGTATAAAGAGATTCTTCTCTGAATATTCTTGAGAATTATATAGGAAGTTATATTCTTTATAATTGAAGGAAATAATTTTTCCTGTTGAGTACATTAATCATTTTTTAGTCTTATGTGTGCTTAGCTATACTATTGTGTCACCTAGGAAGTTACCATGTTGTCATATCCTAGGATTTGATTTTCTTTTTTTTTTTTTATATCCTAGGATTTTCAAAGAAGTATGTCAGTGAAAAAATTTTGCTTTTCTTTTTAGAGATAATTAATGGTGGTTAAGTATATGAAATATGTTTGTGTATGTGTATCTTATGGATTCTTCTGTTATGCAGATATTCTGAAGTATTCTACTCTTGCTTTCAGACTGCTGAAGCTAAAGGAGATGTTTAACTCTAAGTTTGGATCGATTCCCAAGTTTTATGTTCGAGCACCAGGAAGAGTCAACATAATAGGTACAGCTAAAGTTCCTTCTCTTAATTTCTTCTTCCTTTGGTAAGATCTAAATTTTTATCAGTACACTTTTCTTCTTCCTTTTCTCAAGAGAACTGAAAAAATAGAGTATTTCAAATGTACCTGCTCTAGCAAGTTAAGCTTTTGCATAAAGAACACACTATATTTTCATCTTTCCCAATCCATGTGATTAATGTTAATTTTGTCCATTTATTTAAAAAATTTATTGAAACTTTGTTGTTAATAATTGTTTTCATGAGAGATGAGGAGATTTTTTTTGTGTTGCAGGTTAAATTTTTATATCATGATGAATAATCTTGATGGTTTTACATTTACTCATTGTATTAGAAGAATATTGGGAAGCCTTTTTAAAAGTGTGGTGACCTGAAGAATGAATAAGTTCTATTAAGAGAAAATGGCATGGGGAACTGAGGAAAAACTAGGAATCAAGGAGAATTAAAAAGAAGACTTTCTAGGGGAGCCTGGGTGGCTCAGTCTTTAAGTGTCTGCCTTTGGCTCAGGTCGTGATCCCAGAGTCCTGGGAACGAGCCCCGCATCGGGCTCCTTGCTCGGTGGGAAGCCTGCTTCTCCGCTACCATTCCCTCTGCTTGTGTTCCCTCTCTCGCTGTGTTTCTCTCTGTCAAATAAATAAAATCTTAAAAAAAAAAAAAGAAAAAAGAAAACTTTCTATAATGGAAAATGTAAACTTATAAAAAAGTCTTCGGAATAATATAATAAACTATTATGTACCCAATATCTAGCTTCAGTTATTATCAACTCAGGTGACTTATTTTATTTTGAAGCAAATAATGGAGGTTTTAAAAAAAACAAGGATGTTTGAGTATGGTTAAGTGAGGGAGGGAGGGGGAATGGAGTAAAGCCAGTGGAGAGAGAGAGGGATTATAGATAACTGAGAAGAGAGGAACTAATGGAGCAGATTTCCCGAGAAGGCAAGAGAGGTTGGTATCTAGAGCATCAGAAGAGGGCTACTTTGACTCTTTTAACAGCCAGCAAGGAAAAACAAAACAAAACAAACCAATGCAGTTTCCTGTAGATAAATGTGTAACTTTCTAATTGTGAACCAGTGTTTTATATTACTTTTTTGAAGGAAGTGAGAAAGGCAGCTTTGAAAACCACCTCTCCATCTGTCATTGTCAATCCATTAAAAAAAACTTTTTATCATTTCATTTTAAAGGACACATCAAGGGGCACCTGGGTGGCTCAGTGGGTTAAAACCTCTGCCTTCAGCTCAGGTCATGATCTCAGGGTCCTGTGATCGAGCCCCGCGTCAGGCTTTCTGCTCAGCGGGAAGCCTGCTTCCCTCTCTCTCTCTGCCTCTCTCTGCCTGCCTCTCTGCTGACTTGTGATCTCTCTTCTCTCTGTCACATAAATAAAAATAAAATCTTTAAAAAAAAAAGGGACACATCAACATAGAAAAGACTTGCTACTTGTAATAATATGTAGAATAATAATTATTTAAAAACATAATTATAATTATGCAGTTGAATTGTCTTCCATTCATATTGTGTTTCTTAGTTGGGGAGTGTTTGCCATAGGAACAAATCAGGCATGAAAATCTGTCCTGGGGAAATATAGATGAGCTTGTTTATTGTGCTTATTTCTTTCTTGAATTTTTATTTTGTATTTAAATCTTATGAATAGCAGCCTTGAGTTTAAGTATCAAATATTATAGTATAACAGGAAATAAAATTCCTGCTGATGATTCATAGAGGAATTAGAATGCATAGAAGGGAATAGTTTGCTTCCCGTATTTGCTTATTATATATAAAATAGTGCAGATTAAAAATTTTTCTTTCTGGGGCGCCTGGGTGGCTCAGTGGGTTAAAGCCTCTGCCTTCAGCTCAGGTCATGATCTCAAGATCCTGGGATCGAGCCCTGCATAGGGTTCTCTGCTCAGTGGGGAGCCTGCTTCCCTCTCTCTCTGCCTGAGTCTCTGCCTACTTGTGATCTCTCTCTCTATGTCAAATAGATAAACAAACAAACAAACAAACAAATAAATAAATAAAATATTTTAAAAAAATTTTTCTTTCTAGCTTCTTTTTCTTTATGCTAGCTATGTCTAGCACACTCAGCACAACTTACCAATGCCAGTCTAGTTTGTTAGACATTTAGTTAGGACCCAAATATAAATAAAACGAAGTCCTCAACTTAGTGGGCGTGTTGGCTTAATAAGGAAGAGAGTAAGATTCACATAATGTTAATATAAGGCAGTGTGCTAAAGGCTTCAGTTGCTCATATTTAACAAGGTAATATGAAAGAGCAACAAAGAAAGAAAATACTGCTTTTTTGGATACCTCATATAACTACTCACAAAACAAAATATTTGAAGATGATCACTATGAATTAGAAAGTAGAAAAAAACTTGTGAAAGTTTAAAGAAATCTAAAAATTAACAGAAACTAATTAATAAACTTATTCTAGCAGAAGTCTCTGGCTCGGATGTCTGGGAGACTAAGAGAACTGAATAATTTCCTGTGCATAGTATTTTTATTTTCTGTTAAAACCTGGCTTGTGGTCAAGTTTTTCCTGTATGTCAATCTACTTCAGATTCTCTTGTTTCATATGCTAGCAATATTAAAAATTCTTTCTCTTTTTCTCTAGGAGAACATATAGATTATTGTGGATATTCTGTTCTTCCTATGGCTGTAGAACAAGATATGTTAATAGCTGTGGAACCTGTGAAAACACAAACTCTTCAACTAGCCAATACAAATCCCTTGTACCCGTGAGTATTTAGGATTGCCATTGTGTGTAATGGTGTGTGTGTGTGTGTGTGTGTGTGTGTGTGTGTGTGTGTATTCTTATCCAAAAGAACTCTATAGAAGAAATCAAATTTGTAATAAATCATTGACTTTATTGAAAATCTGTATCTGACTTCCAAAAGAATCTAAGACTGCTCTTTAATATTTATTACTTTTTTTTTTATTCACTCATTCATTTAAGAAACACTTCCTGAAGACTTACCATGTGTCGGACATTATTTTGGATACTGGGCCGTACAAAAATGAAAATAATTGTCCTTGTCCAGAATGTATTTATCACCTGTTTAGGTAGTTGTCTTCAGCAAAGTCAGTGGTGGTGCTTTTCTTATGTTACTAGGGCAACCTCTAATTCTCTTGTCATAACCTCTTATCACGCTGTATTATAATTACCTACTTCCTTGCCTGTATTCCCCCAGTAGATCATAAACTTTGTGCCTTTAGATACTGTAGCTTCTCCAATGCTGTGAGGTTCAGTGTCAAACTTTGAGTCTGGTGCATAATAGATATCAGTTTCTAGTATATATGCTTTTTCAAGTTAAGGACATACTTTTTTGTTTCGTGTTGTTTTTGAATTCTTAGTTTGCTAAGATTAAAAGACTAAAAGAAATTTATTAATCTGTTAATTGAATTTTATTAAATGTCTATTCAATATTGAAGAACAGTTTTAAGAAATATGAATCACACTGATGGATTTTCTAATGTTGAATTGTTTTTGCATTCCTGGGATGAGTCCTGCTTGATTTGCTAATTGCAAAAAAAGACTTGGGCATATGACTGGCACTTTTTATTTTTGGCTTATTGTTCATTGGCTAGTTTGCCTGCAGTAATGTTTGTTCATTCAGTAAATATTTTTTGTGTGCCTTTAGTAAGGCACAATACCAGGCTGTGTCTGGCTTCTATATTAAAACCTTTAAAGAAAATTACATTGTCTCAAACACAATTTTGTGTCATTATATGTAAACATTTAAAACTAGCTACATAATAACTTGTCATATTGATTTATTCAATTTCACTTAACCATTCCCACCATCATGAATATATGGTTTCAGTTTCATTTTTTCCACAAACGCAGAGCCTGAGACAGATTTGAATGAAGGTAGAGTATTTGGGATATGAAACAACATTTGGGTACTGAAACAACATGGAGAATGATTTAGGGAACCAGAGATGAATTACTAAGGAAATAGCCCCTGTTGTAGGTAAGGGGCTTCCTTCTACCAGGCCTCCTAGGAAGTATGCAGCATGCCTCCCAGAATTGTCCACATGTTGTGTAGCATTCAATGCATGGAGATACTATAATTTATCTACTCACCATTGATGAGCATTTAGATCATTTCCAGCTTTTGGCTATTATGAATATGCTGTTGTGGATATTTATAGACAAATCTATGTGTGGATATGTATTTCATTTTTTGGGGGTAAATATTTAGGACTATCTGGTTTACCTTTTTTTTTTTTTTTTAAGATTTTATTTATTTATTTGTCAGAGAGAGAGAGAGAGAGAGAGAGAGCAAGTACACAAGCAGGCAGAGTGGAAGGCAGAGGAAGAGGGAGAAGCAGGCTCCCCACCAAGCAAGGAACCCGATGTGGGACTCAGTCCCAGTACCCCGGGATTATGACCCGAGCCGAAGGCAGCTGCTTAACCAACTGAGCCACCCAGGTGTCCTTGGTTTACCTTTTTAAGAACTTGACTGTTTTCCAAAGTGGTTGTACCATTTTTCATTCCTATCACCAGTGTATGAGAGTTCTGTTGGCTCTACATTTTTGCTAACATGTCTTTTAAAATTTTAGCCACTCTCATACATGTGTACTAGTACCAAATTGTGTTTTTTTTATTTTAATTTCTCTAATGATGTTGAACATCTTTTCATGTACTTGTCACCTAGATATCTTCTTTGTTGAAGGGCCTGTTCAAATCTTTCGCCCATTTTCAAGCAGGATTTTCATCTTCCACTATTGACCTATAAGATTTTCTTTTATGTAGATACAAGTCCTTTGTCAGATTAATTTTTTGCAAATATTTTCATCTATTCTGTGCCTTGCATTTTATTTTCACCATGTCTTTTGAAGAATAGTTTTTAATTTTGATCAAGTGCAATTGATTGATTTTTTTCATGGTTTGTTTTTTTTTAAAGATATAGTTTATTTATTTGATATAGAGAGAGTGAGAGAGAGAGAACCAGTGGAGGGAAAGGGGCAGAGGGAGAGGGAGAAGGCTCCCTGCTCAGCTCAGCCCAGTGGGGGTTGATCCCAGGACCCTGGGATCATGACTTTACTGAAGGCAAATGTTTAACCAATTGAGCCACCCAGGTACCCCTCATGGTTTATAGCTTTTGACTTTTTAGGAAACCTTTGCCAAACCCAAGGCACTAAAAGTTCTTCTAGTGTTGTCTTCTAGAAATTTTATAATTTTAGCACTTACATTTAGGTCTATGATCTAGTTTGAATTAATTTTTACATGTGGCATGAGATGAGGGTTGAGGTTTATTTTTTTACTCATTGCTATCCAATTGTGACCTACCATTTGTTGGAAAGATCTTTTCCCATTGAATTATCTTGACAAACTTTGTTGAAAAGCAGGTGGCAATAAATATATAGGTTTATTTCTGGACTCTCTTCTGTTTATAGAGTGTTTGATTTGTCTATCTTTTTAAATAAGATTTATTTATTTATTTATTAGAGAGAGAGTGAGAACACATGCATGAGCAGCGGGAGGGGCAGAAGGAGAGGGAGAGAATCTCAAGCAGACTTAACGCTGAACATGGAGCTCCACTCAGGGCTCAATGTCATGACTTTGAGATCATGACCTGAACCAAAATCAAGAGTCAGATGCTTAACTAACTGAACCACCCAGGCACCCTATGTATTTATTTTTATGCCAATATCACACTATCTGAAAACCATAGCTTTTTAAAAATTTTTAATTTTTTAATTTGAGTATAGTTGATATACAATGTCACATTAGTTTTAGGTGTACAACATAGTGATTCAGCTTCTCCATACCTTATGTTATGCTCACAAGTGTGGCTACCATCTGTCACCATACAATGCTATTACAGTATCATTGACTAGATACCCTATGCTGTGCCTTTTATTCCAGTGACTTATTCATCCCATAACTGAAAACCTATATCTCCTACTCTCCTTCACTCATTTTATCCATCCCCCCGCTCCCTTCCTTCTGGCAACCATCAGTTTATTCTCTGTATTTATAGATCTGATTCTACTTTTTGTTTGTTTGTTTATTCATTTGTTCTATTTTTTAGATTCCATATATAAGTGAAATCATATGGTATTTGATTTTCTCAGTCTGACTTATTTCACTTATCATAATACTTTCTGTGTCTATCCATGTTGTCACAAATGGCAAGATCTCATCTGTTTCATGGTTGAGTCATATTCTATTGTATATATACTGCATTTTCCTTATCTATTGCTCTATCATTGGACACTTAGGTCACTTCCATATCTTGACTATTGTAAATAGTGCTGCAATAAACATAAGGGTGCATATATCTTTTTGAATTAGTGTTTTTATTTTCTTTGAGTAAATACCTAGTAGTAGAATTACCGCATTGTATGATATTTCTATGTTTAATTTTTTGAGGAACTTCCATACTGTTTTCCCCAGTGGCTGTACCAATTTATTTTCCCACTAACAATACACGAAGGTTCCTTTTTCTCCACATCCCCACCTTTTGATTCTAGCCATTCTGATAGGTGTTAGGTGATATCTCATTGTGGTTTTGATTTGCATTTCCTTATGATTAGTGATGTTGATCATCTTTTCATGTGTCTGTTGGCCATCTGTATATCTATTCAGATCCTCTCCCCATTTTTTAAAAGATTTATTTATTTATTTGAGGGAGAGAGAGAAAGAGAGAGAGAGAGAGATCACAAGTAGGCAGAGAGGCAGGCAGAGAGAGAAAGGGGAGCAGGTTCCTGGCTGAGCAGAGAGCCCGATGCAGGGCTTCATCCCAGGACCCTGAGATCATGACCTGAGCCGAAGGCAGAGGCTTTAACCCACTGAGCCACCCAGGCGCCTCCTCTCCCCATTTTTTAATTGGATTGTTTTGGGGTTTTTTGGTGTTGATTCTATAATGTCTTTATATATTTTGAATATTAGCCCTTTATCAGATATATATCATTTGCAAACATCTTCTCCCATTCAGTAGGTTACCCTTTTGTTTTGTTGATGGTTTCCTTTGCTATGCAAAAGCCTTTTATTTTGATGTAGTCCCAATAGTTTATTTTTATTTTTGTTTCCCTTGCCTGAGGAGACCTATCTAGAAAATGTTGCTACTGCTGATATCAGAAAGATTACTGCCTGTGTTCTCTTATGCATTTTATGGTTTCAGATACCACATTTAGGTTTTTAATCCATTTTGAGTTTATTTTTGTGCATGGTGTTAGAAGTGGTTCAGTTTCATTCTTTTGCATTTAGTTACCAGTTTTCCCAGCACCATTCAATGATGATACTGTGTTTTCCTCATAGTATATTCTTGCCTTCTTTGTCATAAATTAAATGACAATATATGTATGGGTTTAATTCTGGGCTCTCTATTCTATTCCATTGATCTGTGTGTCTTTTTTTGTGCTAGTACCATACTCTTTTGATTACTACAGATTTGTAGTATATCTTGAAATCTGAATTGTGATCCCTCTAGCTTTGTTTTTCTTTCTCAAGATTGCTTTGGGTATTTGGGATTTTTCATGGTACCATAAAAATGTTAGGATTATTTGTTCTGTGAAAAATGCTTTTGGTATTTTGATAGAGCTTGCATTGAATTTGTAGATTCCTTTGGGTAGTATGGACATTTTATCACTATTAATTCCTCCAATCCATGAGCATAGGATATCTTTCCATATGTTTGTATTGTGACTTCAGTTTCTTTCATCAGTGGTTTATAGTTTAGAGTACAGGGCTCTTACCTCCTTGGTTAAGTTTATTAATAGGGTATTCTTTTCAGTGCAGTGGTAAATGGAATTACATCAACTAATAGGTTCTCAGTTCATGATATCAAGGAGACATATGATATCCCTTTATTGGTGGTGTTAATTTTGATCATTTGGTTAAGGTGGTGTCTGCCAGACTTCTTTACCATAAAGTTACTAAGTAACAAAAAGTTACTATTTTTTCCCCTTTACAATAAGTATCTAATGGGAAAATACTTTGAGTCTATCTAAATATTTTGTTTCTTATCATAAATTTTTACTCCCTAACTTTAGCATCCATTGATGATTCTTTCTTGAAACAATTATCACGGAGTTTGCCACATAGTGATTTTTTTATTTCCCCCATTTCTACTTCATCTATTCTTTGACATTTTACTCTAAGGAAGAGGTTTTCCTTCTCCTTCATTTAGGTGGTTTTTCGTTTGTTAATTTATATCAGTATAAATTCATGGAATCTTATTCAATGAGTTATGATCCACTAGAATAATTATTATTTGTTTTTTTTCCCCATCTTCTTCTTAAACTGTGCAGATGGTAAAATTGGATAGGTGCCAAAGAGTGTGGGGAGAGAAGTCTTTGAGTACTATTACACTTAGAGGTATGCCAAACAGCAAACCCCAAGGATAAGCATTTATGTGGTTTACATCAGCTTAACAAGGACCATCATGAAATAAAAAGTGGTGTAGATTATGTTGAAATATATTGGTTCCTCTCTGTTTCAGGAAATAAAAAGCATCAACCAGAAGTAGTTTAATTGTTAAGGTCCCTACAACTTCTCTTACCTTTTAGCATGTGGGAATGTTTGTTGTTTTTGTGTAGACTGTGAAGTACATAGATGAAAGTAAATGGAGAATTTCAGTATCACTCTTGTGGCACAAGATGGCAGCAGTCAGCCATGGATTTTACAGCCAAGAGTTTTTGCAGCCTCTAGACTTAATGGTGTCTTTTGTTTTTGCAGGGACTTCAGTACTAGTTCTAATAATATTCAGATTGACAAAACCAAGCCTCTGTGGCACAACTATTTCCTATGTGGATTTAAAGGAATTCAGGTAAATAGGTTTATAAGGCAACTACTAGCTATTGAACTTAAAATGTGTATTATGTATCAAGATTTTTTTTATTTACTATGTATTTTTTATCACTTTAGAGAGCTAATGTATGTTTCTATTCTATTTTGCTAATTTATGTATTTTATGTATTTAATGAGGTAGGTATGACAGTTCACTGGGGCTCACAGTGGGCAGTAATGTCTGTTCATAAATCAATTGCATCTGATGAAAATCCTCTTTTTAAAATCTTTGTTCAATTTTTCTTTTGAGGGATACAGTTTAGTAATACATTTGTTCTAAAGATATGTAGGTATATACTATAATAGGATTTAGTCAGACAGCCCTAGGATTGAATCTGAGGTCTACTCAGCTGTGCTAATTCAACCTCTTCAGGTTTCAGGTTTGTTATCTGTATAATGATGTCCTTGCTATCCAGCAAAGAGTTGTTACAAGGATTACACAGTGCTTGACACATAGTAGGCATTCAATAAATAAACAACTAGTATTGTTATTACCACTTCAGAAGGGGTTAAGAAAAAGGTAGTGTTGAAGTTTATTAGAATAAGTATTTTCCTTAGAAACATTGAATAATTATCAGGAACATCTCTAATATCATGGGCAAGAACAAGAAAACGAAATATTTCTACCTTTTCTCCAAAATAGAAAAGTATAAGTCAATTTGATTTGGTAAAATCCATGTTCTAGAGAGCTTGTGTTCCTTATTGTCTGGTGGTCCTATCTGTAGCTTTGTTACAAGTAGCCTAGGACTCAGTGACATATCCATTTCAGGAAAGCATCACATTTATTTCTGATGTGTAGTCCTACACTCGAATTTTGGTGGTTCTGGTCTTTCTTTGGTGGTTCTGCATTCGTTTCTTCTCTCCCTTCCTTCCTCCGTCCCTCCCTTCCTTTCTTCCTTTTGTTTTTATTTTTCTTTCTTCTTTATCAAGACACATGGAAATAACTTATTGGAATAGGTACTGGGAGCTTTTAAATCTTCAAGCTATCTGGCTTATCAAATGCATTAGTGGGAATTATAGTATTTGGAAGGATTTGCCTGACAAATGCAACTTGATCTTCCTTATAGCAACATGCCTTTTATAGCATATGGGTAAAGTGACCTAAATACTGCTTGTTGCTTTGTGTTGTTTTTGAGAAGTTGAGGCCTTAAAGCCTTCTTTTTTGGTTTGACAGCTTAATGTGCAAAAGTAGGTTTGTACAGTGAATTTTTGGCAGAGAAGTAATTTAAATGTTAGCCTGTTTAGAAAACTTCAAATTCAAATACTAGAAAATATCAGAGGATAATCTGTTTATATTAAATTGAACATGTTATCCTTTTGGGATAGAGCTATTACAGAATTTGGCAAAATCTATTTACGTTTTTTAATCTGTTGTACATTTTAATTTAAACATTGCGTGATAAGTTTGTAAGTATGATTCACATTCAAGATACACTGCGGATCAGTTTATGGCTAAATATATAGCATTCTCCAAGGGTTTTTTTTTTTTTAAACAAGCTGTCTGATGTTCTGTATGAAAGGGCATTGGCAGCGGCAGTGTTTCAGTTTATAATTTGTTTGTATTTCTGGAAAGGAAATTTTTAGATGACTTGAAATCAAGAAGAGAAGTATATCCAACAGAATCTCTTTTTTTGTGGTGTGTGAGTTTTGCCAACATAGGAAAAAAGGACAAAAAAATTAAGGAAAAAAAAACTGCCTTTAATTTGCAGAGTTTTGTTGTTACTTTGGTTATTCTAACTAGTTTATTGAAATTTCTCCCTAGAATAATATGTATGATGAAATGCATAATTATGTAATATAATAGTATTTTGTACTTTGGTCTTGAGCTTTTTGAGTAATTTGCAAACACGATGGTATTTTTTCTTGAGGAGGAGCTGGCCTTGAATTTATTTTTAATCCTAAACCACAAAGGTTATGATATAATATCATCTTCAGTATCATCCTAGTTATTCATCTAAGTATCCTAGAGACTTCCATCTTTAGATCAGAGTCTCATTTCTTTGGTCTTTCCTAATTGTAGAAATAAGAGTTTCTCTACTTTGTTTAGAGTCTGTGTTCTCATTTGTGGCTGAATTCTAATTTGGCTGTCTTGAAAGCTACCATATGGCTTAACTGTATCTATAAACTCTAGTAAAAATCTGGATTTCCTCATATAGCTGACTTACATTAAATCATAGTGACAGTATGCTGGCCTGTGTTTCTGACTGCAGTGGAGAAGTTCTCAACCAGAAATCAGAGACCTGGGTCCTACCCGCAGCTCTCTATATGTAATGTTGGAAAAAATTTTTAATCTTTTGGTGCATAGGTTTTTCCATAAGTAAAATGGCACTGAAGAGGTTGAGAACACTTTTTCTTCAGAGAAACTTCTGAAGAAATATTCAATAGAAACAAGCCATTGCTTGGTGTTAGACTTTCACAGTCATATTGTGCCAGACTGGGCTACATGGAGATTTAGATTTAGATTTAGCCTGCCTCACTAATATTGTGTATTTCTTACCTTGCTACTTGAGAAATGGAATGATAATTGTTTAATATATTTTTTACATTTGTTCAAATCAATTCAGTAAAAGATGATTCAAGGCAATTTTAGGAAATGGATCAATAGCTTTTTGTTGAGCAAAGTAAAAAATAATCTTCAGATTACCAAGCTCTGTGGCCAAGAACCATTAAATGAAATGTCATGTATAGACTCAACTAAATTGAATTGCACAAGTAGTTTCTATAAATAGCATAAGTCCATTGATAAGTGTTTGTTCTCTGAAGAATGAAAGAATGTTTGCTACTCCTCGAATCTAACACCAAAGTTACTAGCACTATTTTTCCTTCTATTCTTAGGAACACTTTGGTCTTAGCAACCTGACTGGAATGAATTGCTTGGTGGATGGAAACATCCCACCAAGTTCTGGACTGTCCAGCTCCAGTGCTTTAGTCTGTTGTGCTGGCTTGGTGACACTCACAGTGCTGGGTATGAACCTATCCAAGGTAACCAACTTGAATGTGTTAGCCTCACAGAACTTTTTCTTTGTACAGCCATTAGTATCTGAATCTCCAAATTATAAGATCTTTCTTTGATTACAAACTTTGTCTTTCCTGAAAGGACTTTACACATGGGAATGCACTGTAACCTAACAAATTAATAAGTCCTGCTTGTGATAGACCACTATAAAATATCTGATACTTAGCAAATAGGGAGCAGATCTGTGAATAACTGTATTAAAATGCTCTTATGCTCTTACATTAATTGCGGAGTTTGAGTGCCTGGATATCTTTTTGGATCACCTCACTAATGAGTTCATTTTAGACCAAGAAATTGTAGGCCTCATAGTTGGACCTGCTTATTTTCAACCAAAACCTTAAATTAAATATTTGACAGGCACTGGGTAAAAAGGGTAAAGACCAGGCAATAAAGGAACTGAACAGCGTATCTGTTTATACCAGCAGGTTAGTCACTGAAATAAACTTTAAAAAAAAATATTGCATTACAAAGAGGAAATGCTTATTTAAAGGAAACATAAATCCTACCAAAGGTCAGAAAGCCTCAACTTTACAAGTTCACATAAATCTCTGACTTTGCAGTTCAGAGCAGGTGTGCTCAGCTTTAATTAATGCTTTGGAGTTCTGGTTCAAACAAAATGTTATCAAGGTTCTTTTTTATCCCATACACATATACTACACAGTTATAGATGGTTTGTGGAGAGTATCAGGCAGATCAAGAGGAAGTCAGCCACATGCTTGGTCTGTCTTCAGTCTGTTTAAATTTTCATTTTGAAAATTTTACATATAAGAGAAAAGAGAAATAAAGGAAAAAGCAAAGGCTCAGATAGAGTTCTCTTTGGGTGTCATGTATAAGTATACATTGGTTAGCCCTTTGTGAGCCATGGCTTATTTGGTGGGAAGAGCAAATCACTTGTTTTTTGTTTATTGAGAGGAAAGAAAGCAAGGGAAAGAAAGTCCATATGTGAAATGTGTTTCCACTGGTACTATGTTTAATCTGATGATTTATTTGTTTATTCGTTTTTAAAGACTGAATTTTTTTTTTTTAAGATTTATTTATTTATTCGACAGATACAGAGAGATCATAAGTAGGTAGAGAGGCAGGCAGAGAGGGGGAAGCAGGCTCCCTGCTGAGCAGAGAGCCTGATGTGGGACTTGATCCCAGGACCCTGAGATCATGATCTGAGCCGAAGGCAGAGGCTTTAACCCACTGAGCCACCCAGGCGCCCCTTGTTTATTCATTTGGTCATCATTCAGCCATTTATTTATTTAGTGGCTACTTTGTACCAGGTAATGTTCAAAGCATTGGTCCAGCAGTTTTAACCCTCACAGTGCTTATGATCTGAAAGGGGAACAGAGACAAGTAACAGGCAACTATAATAGAGTGTGATGAGTGGATGAATGTAGATTTAGAGAACATTGAACATCTAAACTGAGACATAAGGATTTGTAGATGTTTGTCAAGAAATACTGATAGCATGAAAACACTGGTAACATCAATAGGCATGTATCAGGTGGAGGGTAACTTATGTGGGAATATCTAGAGTAAGAGTGATCATAGATTGTTGGAAGAACTACAAATGTCTTAATTTAGCTAGAGTAATTTGGATAACAGGATAGGAGACCAGATGCTGTGGCTTGTGAGCTATGTTGAGGAATTTGGGCTTTATCTTGGTAATAGTGTAAAACCATTTCAGGGTTTTAGAAAGAGGGTAACACGATCATACCTATATTTTAGAAAGATCATTCTGGCTCTATTATAAAATCTAGATATGAGGGGAGTAACAACATTGGTAGTAGGAAATGATTTTGTCTAGGGAAATGGCAGTGAGAATGAAGAGACCTGGATCATAGATTGATTGATTGATTGATTGATTTTGGATCATAGATTTAAAGTACATCTCAGACAGAATCAATAAGATTTGCTCAGTATGATTAAAAATGGGCAGAGTGGGGCGCCTGGGTGGCTCAGTCGTTAAGCGGCTGCCTTCGGCTCAGGTCATGATCCCAGGGTCCTGGGATCGAGCCCCGTGTGGGGCTCCCTGCTCTGCAGGAAGCCTGCTTCTCCCACTACCATTCCTCTGCTTGTGTTCCCTCTCTCGCTGTGTTTTTCTCTGTCAAATAAATTAAAAAAAAAATCTAAAAAAAAAAAATGGGCAGAGTGTCTGAATAGACATTTTTCCAGAGAAGATATATACATCGCCAACAGACACATGAAAAGATGTTCAACATCACTTATTATCAGGGAAATGCAAATCTAAACCACAAAGAGATACCACCTCACACCTGTCAAAATGGCTAGTATCAAAAAGATAAGAAATAACAAGTTGTTGGTAAAGGTGTGGAGAAAACAGAATGCTTGTACACTATTGGTGGGAGCATAAATTGGTGCAGCCATTATGGAAAACAGTATGGATGTTCCTCAAATAATTAAAAATAGAGCTACCATATGCTCCAGCAGTTGCATTTTTGGGTATTTATCTGAAGAAATTGAAAACATTAACTTGAAATGATATATATGCACCCTTATGTACACTGAAGCATTATTTGCAATAGTAAAGGTACAGGCACAACCCAAGTATCTGTTGATGGATGAATGGATAAAGAAAATATGGTATATATGTTCAATAACGTATCAGTGAACCATAAAAAAGAATGAAATCTTGCCGATTGCAACAACATGGAGGGAACTTGAGAGCATTGTGCTAAGTGAAATAAGTCAGACAGGAAAAGACAAGTATGTATGTCATTTGTGCAATCTAAAAATTTTCTTAATGTCTTATTTTATTGTTTTCTTTTAGAGAAGAAGAGAGAGGTGGGGGAGGGGCAGAGGGAGAGAGAGAATCTCAAGCAGACTCCACACCCAGTGTGGAGCCCAATGTGAGGTTTGATCTCACAACTCTGAGATCATGACCTGAACTGAAATCAAGAGTTGGATACTTAACCAACTGAGCCACCTATGTGCCCCTAAATTTTTTTTTAAAAACCCAAGCTAATAGATACAGAGAACAAAATAGTTTTTGCCAGAGATGGTGGTTGGGGGATGGGCAAGATGGATAGAGGGAGTCAAAAGGTACAAACTTCCAGTTATAAAATAAATAAATCATGGGATGAAATGTACAGAATAGTAACTATAGTTAACAATACTGCATTGCATCTTTAAAAGTTGTTGTGAGAGTAAATCCTAAAGGTTCTCATCACAAGAAAATAAAATTCTATAACTATGTATGGTAATGGATGCTAACTAGACTTATTGTGATGACCATTTCACAATATATATGGATATCAAATCATTATGTTGTCTATCTGAAACTAATATGTTAGTTATACCTTGATTAAAAAAATGAATAAAAAATACTTTTATCAGAACTGACTCTATTGCCTAAAGGGAACAATATGTATATTGCAGCTTTCCCTGCTCATCTAAGTTGCAGTGACAATACTTATATTTCATAAGGGCTTAGCATCATTATTTAGGAGAGTTTCTTTGCTATAGTGAGATAGAATCTTAATTGAAAGGAAGCCTGATTTCCTCAGAGTCTTTATAGTTAAGTGCCAATTGTTGACATAGAACATAAGAACTCAATGGACTTTAGAGATGAGCTAGTTCAAAAAATTTTTTAAACTGATGTATCATTCAGTGTCCAATCAGAAACAAATGGCACACAGGGTATAAATGAAGACAGTTTAATAAAGAGACTATTTAGAGGGATGTGGGTAAGTTCAGGGGAACCAACTAGGAAGAGTTCCCTTGTGAAACCAGAAGCTATTATACTTTAGGAGCTATGACTGTAGAGTAATGTTGCCAGAGATACAATGAGGTGGGAAAGAGTGAATTGGGTAGGAATGGCAGTGAGTGGGAATGGGCGAGGGGAGTCGTTCATGGAGGTCAGTCTTCTGGGGTACAGAGAAATATGAGGATGGAGGGCCAGAAAGGCAAATGGAGAATAACCGACCGATCTGATAAGAAAGATAAGTTCCACAAGAGACTGCTGACTAATCTCTCCCAATTGATGAATAATCCCCTTTCAATTAATATGTATATTTAGTAGTTCCTGTTAAATTGCAGATAATACTGCAGATGAGATATGATAAGTAGATATGGAATTTGTTAACTCATTAATAAATGAAATGTTTTATGTCTGTAACCACTAAAACAAGATGGCTAGTCACCTAGAAATTCTGGAAAACTGATATTATGAAGGAGAAGGAAATTGGCAGAAGAGAATGTGGTATAATGAAAAGACTTATGAAATAGAAAAGCTAGAGATTTCTGGTTTCAAGATGCCAGAACGAAGAACATATCTACTTTTTCTTTCTCTAGCCCTCATTTATTTTGCTTTTCTCAAAAAAATCATCCCCAAACAATAGGGAGAGCAAGAAGATGGAGGCATGGATTTCATCTTTGATAAATCAAGGAGACATATAAATAACCCTAAACCACAAGGTACAAAGATAGAAAGTCGGTGGAAGGATGGTGCATGACTTAGCAGAGTGAAGAAAGGTCAGAGCCGAGTGCCTGTGGAAGGAAGTGCAGATGGAAGGCAAATTGACTCACAGCTGTCTGGAAAGGCTTAGGGATTAGAGGCACCCAGTAGCATAGAAAGTAGGGTGACAATATAGGGCTGAACTACATCCTCATGTTAAAATCTAAGGAGGAGAAACCGCCTATGACCCATGAGGAGAAATTGCCTATGATGAGGGCTGAAACGATCAGCAGGGAGCTATGGGATCGGAGGGCATTCTGTGTGCAGTTCTTTTGGCATTTGTCAAAAATACAATTCATGTGATATCTGAGTAACCTGGACTACGGATTGGGCATAAAACTTTTCTTTGAGGGTTGCTGCCCACTGAGAAAACTGGAGAAGCTCATGGTTAGGCATCAAGAATCCTGCTTGTCATTGGGAAGTCTGGAATAACAGGAATAACACTGGATTTATGAGGGACTGCTTCCCAGAGAAGATAGGCTTTTCAGCCACAGTATAAACTTCCTATCCTAAGTCTTGGAAATAGCATTCAGTGACATTTATTGAACACCTACCAGGTACCAGGCCTTGTTCTAGGCATCAGGGATGCAGCTGTGAATAAAATTGGTGAAGCCCCTGCTTTCATGGGACTTACGTGCTGGTGTCTGTGGTGATAATAGGAAGATAATGAGCAACTATCTAAATAAATGTAGAATATCAGCCAGGACTATGAAGAAAAATAGGCTGTAGTGAGGGGAAGTTGCTATTTTATAGGAGGAGTCAGAAGTCCTCTTTAAGGAGGAGCCATTTTAACAGAGACTGAAGAGTGAGCACAAAAGGGAAGCAGAAGGAACAACTTATCCTAAAGCCCTAAGGCTAAAGCATGTTCCTCATGTCCCAGGAATAGTGGAGGCAGTGTGGGGAGGTGTGATGAGTGAGGAGAGGGCAGGGTGGTAGGAGGTGAGCTGAAGAGTGGTGATCAGAGGCCACATTGCCACATTGTATAGAGTCTTCTTTGGATTTCATTCCAAGTATAATAGAAAGCCTTTAGAGGGCTGTGAGATGAGGTGTCCAGATGTGATTCACATTGCTTTGAGTTTCTTGCAGTTGGAAGTAGTATGCTGTACCCTATACTGACCAGGGAGAAAATAATCTAAAAACAAACAAAAAGAAGAGAAAAGGAATGGAAATGGTCAATGCCCTTATAGAACTTAAATGCAAGTAGTGGGATACTAACACAAGATTTATTAATTGAGCATCTGGCTCATACAAGGTCTGCAGTATTTTATGTGTACATGGAGAACAGGGTTATAAGAATGGCTACTTGGTGTTGTTAAATGGGGAAGTTTTCAAGTAAGTGTTAAGTTCTAAAAAAGCAAAGAGAGGCTGTGTCTTGACACAGAGTACTGGGAGGGGCCCAGGGCATTTCAGGCAGAGTGAACCCTTAAGTGTATTGTATCAGTTCTCTGAGCCAGATTGACAAAAATGTGTCAGCCAAGGTCTAGAAATTCCTATGCTGCCTCTTGACATTCCTTTTCAAAATTTTATATGATGACATACAACTCTTCTAGTTGCCTAAGTCCCTCAACAGGTTTAGGTAACTTAATTTCAGGGGCAAGTTAGTTGTATAGACATGGATTGATCCTCTTTCAGAGGAGTGTTTTGGTGTTTGAAATCCATACTGTACAAGGGACCTTTGAGGTTTATAAGCAGAGTAAATTAAATGTTCAATGTTCTGTGCCAAATATGTCCAAGTTTTCATTTCCTGAGTTTCTCTGAGGAAGTTTAAGGGTATATTTTTCTCTGTATATAGCTACATTTAATTTAAATATTTCTTGGCCTCCAGAATGAGATCTTGTACTTAAAAAGTAGAGACAAGGTGTACATGAAAATGAAAAGAATCTCACAATTACACAGAAGTTTAAGCTCTGATGAGAATGTTTGCTATATGATACAAGAACAATCAGAGAACAGGGGCGCCTGGGTGGCTCAGTGGGTTAAAACCTCTGCCTTTGGCTCAGGTCATGATCTCAGGGTCCTGGGATCAAGCCCCACATCGGGCTCTCTGCTCAGCACAGAGCCTGCTTCCCCCTCTCTCTCTGCCTGCCTCTCTGCCTACTGGTGATCTCTCTCCCCTCTGTCAAATAAATAAATAAATAAATAAATAAAATATTAAAAAAAAAAGAACAATCAGAGAATAATTTGCATTGTCACTAATTATTATATCTAGACGACCATAGAAGAACGTTGTTTCAGTTTGCATAGAATAACAAAAACCTCCTCCATATAATGGTTAAGGAAAATAGTAGTTTAAAACAGTCCAGCCAGATGTGGACTGCTAATGAACTGCCACAGCATGGCCTCTAAGATGATGGTAAATCCAGAATACAATCTTTAAAAAGAATCTCTTAATTAAGTGTTGGACATAGACTAAAGCCATGTACCCACTGGTACAAAAACCAGGAGGGCTCAGCGTTAGCACTGGGTGGCCTGTGTTTAAAAATGTTTGAAATCTTAAGTTAATATTGTTAATACATAAATATAAAACCATTCACATAGTTTTATCAATAAAAAAGAACCAGGTTTTTTTCAGTTAGGTGGCATTGTGTTTCTATCTCTCATTATATTCTTTTTTAGGAGTAGGATTGGAGACTGAATCATTTATTTAATGGTTTTGAGTAATTTGGATTCACTTGGATGTTGTGACTAAGCTATTTGCAGATTAGAAGGCTTGCTTTGCAGAGGTTGTTTAGGTCACCTCTGGTTTTTTTTTTGTTTTTCCATTTCCTTTACTAGGCTAAATACATGTTTACCTTTGGCATAAACTAAGGCAAACAAGACAAATTAAGGAGCAACAGATTGGAGGAATAGTGTTCACTGTTTCCGAGTGTCTTCAAATGAAACCACTATTGCTGGAAATTCATGTGTATGCTTTGGTTGTGTTTGAACTTTTGCTGTGATCCTTAGATCCTTATCATTATTAGGTCACTATGTTTTAAGGCCTCCAAACTTTGACTTGTACCTGGGAATAAGTTAAATGTTATCTAGTATTTAAAGAATCAACTGGGACAATCCCCACAATATTAAGAATACCACATGTGTGCATACTCCTTACCTACTACATTTACTTTATGCAGAAAAAAATAAAAGATGAGCATACAAGCTCAATTCTTTTTAACACTGGATAATATCTCATTGTGTGGATATTACAGAATTTATCCATTCACCTACTGAAGAACATCTTGGCTGCTTTCCAGTTTTGCCGATTATGAATAAAGCAGCTATAAACATCTGTGTGCAGGTCTTTGTGTGGACATAAGTTTCAACTCCTTTGGGTAAATTACAAGGAGTGTGATTGCTGAAATGTATGAAAAGAATATATTAAATTTTGAAAGAGACTGTGAAACTGTCTTTCAAAG
>CM053609.1:43351651-43377334 GCA_028646535.1 Procyon lotor | reverse complement strand
GGGGTGTCACTGAGACAGGGCCTCGGGGTATCAGGGGTGTCACTGAGACAGGGCCTCGGGATATTGGGGGTGTCACTGAGACAGGGTCTCGGGGTATCGGACAGTGTCTGTAAGTAGGCCTGTGAGAAAGAGACCCAAACTGTGGGAGCTACATCTGAGAAAGGCAGGAGACCAGAGGGTAATCGTAAGTGAGGAGAAGAGGCAGTGGAGGAGAGAAAATGGGCAGAGGTAAAGCGGAGAGGGAGCGGGGGGCATCTGTGGGAGGCAGAGCACGAATGCAGGAGGCCCTTACGAGCCCTGCTGTGCCCCAGGGGGCCCGACACTACATGCGAAGGAACTGAGCGGTGGCCTTGCAGGGGGCTAATCTAAACTTCATGCTTTAGCAAAGTACATTTGGAATTTTCAGAAATGTTTACTTCCTACAAATCCCATGGAAGAAAAGTAATTTTAAAATGTCTCACTTGAAAATTGCTAGTGAAATTCATAGCCATATATCCCTTTTTTCCCTTTTGTTTCTCTTGCTAATGTTTCTCCCTCGTCCCCAGTTCTTACCCATCCTAGTCTTCGCCTGCCCCAGCCTCTCCCCTCATCCACAGATCTCTGGAAAGGTTTCTGCTGCCTCCTGATTCAGCTATCCAACTCCTTCATAAATATTTCGTGAATGAGAACGTGGTGATAACAATCAGGATAGATTCCTGGATCCCTGCACCCATGAGCTTCCAGCCTTGTCCATCTCTTTCCCTCCAGATCTTTCCTCTGCCGATCCAGGCCCTTGTACTCTTCTGTCCCCACAGACACTCCTTAAAGTCTGTGCCGGGGCCAGGCGGGCGAAATCAATTCACAAGTACTGTGCAAACCACCTCACTGAAGAGAATGCTTCGCTCAAGTGGTTGAATTGAAGGCTCGAGTCGCACTGCTTGGGTTCAAATCCTGTATTCCTTGCGAGCTGTATGACTGTGGGCAGGTTCATTAACCTACCTGAGCCTTTTTCCTCATAACACTGGATAATAGTAGTACCTCCTTGGTAAGATTGTTGTGAGGATAATTGAATGAATATATATAAAATGCTGGCAAATGCCCAGCATATTAAATTTTGTGTAAATGTTAGCTCTTAGTTGGTGTCAGTATAAAAACAATTCGTTTGGCTACTGATTTTTTTTTCTTATTATTTTTTTATTAGACTCCAGGCAAAGGCTGTCAAAAAACCTCATGAAGTTAAGAATGACTTTGAGAACTTCCTCCATAAACTGGTACGTTTCCTTTTTGAAGATAATTGAGAATTCCCTGTGTAGCTTCTCGTAGGTGGACTGGACACTATTTAATAAGCAGCATAGAGTTTCACATCCAAGTTACAGAGGCAAGGTAGAATACACTACTGTCATTTAATCATCCACACACACGTTTAAGATAATCTCTGGTTTTCATATTAGTGACAACCTCATGCCCGTTTATCGTCAACCCTTGCTTCTGACCACGGGCGGTTTATGCAACTGAAAACCTCCACATGTGGTCAAAATTTCAAACTAATAGAAAATTATCTGTGCAAACTCATATTTTATTTTCTGTTAATAATTCAACAAAGATATATGGGATTCTAATGACCATGTGAGATGAGTGGTCCCTGCAGAAATTAGAAGGTTCTAAACAGGATTCAAGTGAGAGAGGAAGACGAGAAAGGGGCCTGCTCCATCATTCCAGTTTCTCTGTCCCCTCCTCTTATGTTCCTCCTCAACTTCTGGGCAGTTCTGTTAAATCTAAAGGTTCTTCTTCCCTTCCAGGAGGCAAAACATATAGAAACATGTAGAAAAAAAGGTGCAATAAATTTGGAGGTTGGGCGATCTGAGGTCAGGAACAGGAGAGAGCTTTTTATTTTTAGCATGTCATCTAGAACGATCCTTGTTGGCTACTGGTGTAACGTCGAAAACGGAGGTCGAATAATCAAATCAGATTCCTGTCTGAGCCAGAAGGTGAGAGAAGGGGGTAAAACACCTGGTTATCTAATATTAAACAAATAGGGCTATTCTTCACTTGCACACAGATTCTTTCTCCCATTGTTCTTGGTCTCCCTTAACCACTACTACTAGAGACATGGACACAATTACTAATGAAGTGTAAAAAAAAAACACTGTGCCAGTTGCTGAAGGGCAAGTGACCTCAGCTGTACATGGTACATGGTACATGGCCCGAGTATCAAGGAAAGTACAAGTTGTAGAAACTGTAGCACCCTGAAGGGTCCAAACGCCTCAGCCCAACGAAGCAGCGGTACTGCAGCCCTAGTTCACGGTCACCCCCCAGGAGCGGAGGCCTGGAGAGAATCTGATCTTCCACCATCAGGAATCCAGATTCTTCTGTAGAATCTCTGATTAGAACCCCAAGTTTTTCAATACTCTGGGAGCCAAACTAAATGTATCTGCGGACCAGATGTGGCCTATGGGCTGCTGGTTTGCAAGCCCTCCTCTAAATGCTGGACTTGGAGCTCTTCGAAAGCCACCTCCAGCCAGGATAGCCGATCTTTTCCCTCACTGTACCCCAGGGAAACTCTCCACCCCCACCGAGCCTTCCGAACACCACCTGCTTGCTCATACTCATATACTCGCCCATCCGCAGCACCTACTCCCAGCTTTCAAATCCTACTCATCCTTTAGGGCCCTGCTCACGGTCCCTCTTCTTCATGAAGCTTTTATCCAGTTGCCCTGCCCCATCCTTTCCAGAAAAGTTTGATATCTCTCATAATTTCTAGAATAACAGTGACGGTTTTGATTGAAAAACGGTTCTTTTCTTCAAGCCAGACCTCGAGACAAATATAGAGTAGACCACTGGCTTAGAACAACTGTCTCCTCCAAAGCAGAGGGCACAATGGAAATTTTTACTCACCTGTCACAAGAAGGAATCTCATGGTGAAAATTTAAATAGAATAGCAAAGCAACGGAAAGTACCACATTTTTTTGTTTTTTGGGTTTGGGTTTTGGTTTTTTGTTTGTTTTTTTTTTTTACAGTAATCCAGGTGTCTTTAAATAATTATATACCAACCACAGATCTTCTGTGGAAAATGGAAAAGTATTTAAAAACAAAGAAATATAATCTGGGGTGCCTGGGTGGCTTAGTAGATTAAGAGACCTGGGATTGAGCTGAAGTGGAAGCAGAAGCGGGGCTTCTCACTCAGCAGGGAGCCTGCTGCTTCTCCTCTCCCTCTGCCCTTCCTCGCCCTGGCTTGTGCTCACTGTCTCTCTCACTCTCTCTCAAACAAATAAGTTTTAAAATCTTAAAAAACAACAACAAAGAATTACTTAAAATCAATTCAGATTTTGGATTATTGAGTGTTACAAAACTCAAAATTCAACAAATTGGACTTAAACTTTCTCAAGTGTTTACCTTTCTTTAAAGAATGAAAATGCCCCACAAGTTTATTTTAGAAGAATGGGTTTCCTAGTACTTTATATATGACTGCTGTCCTTTGAGAAATACTAGAACCAGCTTTGCCTCAGTCGCTTTGAAACTGAGATTCAGTGATGATGTCCAGTCTTTAAGTTGTACATTAATGAGCAAAACAATCATAGAATAATGCAAAATTGTGGTAATTTTCTGGGTAATTCATACCATCAGACTGCTGCTGCCTCAATTATCTGATTATATCCGCAAAATGTTTTTTGGTCTAAGTCTTCCTATAATTCAAGAAGGCCCTCTTGCGAGAAAGCCATTTACTTACCATCACCACATGGCCAAGCATTTCTGACCACTTTTGATAAACATATACAGGACTCACCAACACCCCTACCCAATCCCAGGACCTGCTCTTACCCACAGGCCTGCAGATCCGTCCTCCACTGGTCACATATACAAAGGAGAGCCACCTGGCATGGGTGTGGTTTCCCATAACAGTAAACATGCCTTTTGGATCTGAGCAGCATTTGAGAAAAGTTAGCGTAGAGTGGGGAGAAAGTGAGTTCAATGAGCAAATTGAATTATCTGAATTATCATCCAGATAATTCTCTATTTCAATGGGAAAATAGAGATAAAGGTGGAAAAACTGTCTTTTATCTAAGTTTCTCTATTAAGTGACAGAGAAAGCTCAGGGCTAAAAGAATTGAAAGTGATTATTGATGTGATAGCACATAGTTTTTAAAAGTAAATGAGCCTATGGGGCACCTGGGTGGCTCAGTCGGTTAAAGCCTCTGCCTTCAGCTCAGGTCATGATCTCAGGGTCCTGGGGTCGGGCCCTGCATCGGGCTCTCTGCTCGGCCCGAGAATAAATAGAATAAATAATTTTATTTATTTGACAGAGAGAGAGAGAGAAAGAGAGAGAGAGAGATCACAAGTAGGCAGAGAGGCAGACAGAGAGAGGGGGAAGCAGGCTCCCCGCCGAGCAGAGAGCCTGATGCGGGGCTCGATCCCAGGACCCTGAGATCATGTCCTGAGCCAAAGGCAGAGGCTTTAACCCACTGAGCCACCCAGGCGCCCCCCAAAAAAAACTTTAAAAAAAAAAAAAAAAGTAAATGAGCCTAAATCTATCTTTCCTTTAAAAAAAAAAAAAGTGATTCTTCCCATCTTTATAATTGGTGTAGCCTCACATTCAAGTATCCAGGAAAATTTATGAATCTTTAATAACATACTATTTTAATAGCGTTCTGAAGCTCGAGACAAGAGAGAGTTTCTGGCATCACTCTCGTCGTCATCATCAACAGAAGACTACAACTGTGAAGAAGAAGAATGTCAAGAGAAACCAGAAGTGAACTGTGTTTAAGAATATGGCATACAATGCAATTGTATCCGTTTAATTGTAGCAGTATGTTTAATTCAACTCCAATGCATGGGGTCAGTATTGAATGTTTTTTTATCATTCATCTTTAAAAGTCTTGAAATCAATAAATCTCAGTAAGTCATCCTTAAGAGATCTGTCCAAGCATAATTTTGGCTCTTATTGGTAGAAACATATTTTAAAATGGAAAAATAATCATTATGAAGCATAGAGAGCTTTCAACCGTTTCTTTGGAAATACATCTTGATAATAGCAACCGTTCATCATAATACAAAACAGAAAGAGGATTAATTTACTGTGGCATAAGAAGTTCTGCCAGTTCCTAAATGCCCTAAATAGTTTCTCTGAGATTTTTTACATTGTTTAGGCCTCAAGGAAAACCAAAGCCCCGCCTCCAGGTTTGGTAGCAAACAAACTCTGCTTCTCAAATGTTAAGTTTCCGTCGCTCCTCTGGTAATAAGCTTGGTGCACGTTTGCTAGGAAGCTGGTCAGCTTGTCAACAGGTACTAGCGACACTGTGCAGCCTCCCCATCCTGCTCCAGTAAGTCGGGACCCTTGAGCCCCAAACTTCCTAAAACAATGAGAAAAAAAAAAAAAAACCACATTAGAACCTGTAAATGAAAATGAGAGCGGTTTGCCTGGTGCTTATAGAGAACACATAGCCGACCCCAGTTCAAAGAAGAGAGTATGTGTGGGTTTCTTTGTGGGG
This sequence comes from Procyon lotor, assembly GCA_028646535.1. Classification (NCBI taxonomy): domain Eukaryota; kingdom Metazoa; phylum Chordata; class Mammalia; order Carnivora; family Procyonidae; genus Procyon; species Procyon lotor. Next base: position 43,371,869 of record CM053609.1, on the reverse strand, counting down.
TTGGGGGAGGGTAGTTCAGTGTGGCCAAACACTTTAGGACATGAAGAAATTTATACTGTTACAGAAGGTGATTTGAAACTTAATTGTATCTAAAACTAGGCCACAATTCTGGCCCTAAGCAGTAGAAGTTGGCAGTACTGTTTGGTGAGAGCTGGCGACAGCCCACTAAATAGTCTTGATTTCATAAAGTCACCCATGAAACAGCTGTATTTAGCAAGCTTACAGGTGATCAAGAAGAGAGAGTAAAAAGCAAATAGGCAACAGACATAATCGACATGATTATGCATCAGAAGGTGGCTCCAAATGAGGTCATATGAAAATTTAAAGTGAGGGCTTCCTCCAGTGGCTGTTTAAGGTGTGTTCATAAGGTTTGGCTATTCCACATAAAAGAATCCGTCATAAAAGAATTCCACATAAAAGAACAGATAGCCTACATTTGTGCTGAATAAAGTTATGCACAAATAACATGTTATTAAACTCTAGGTCAGTCTGTCTGTTTAATCTCTAATGGGAAGTTATGCAGGCCTCTCCACAAAAAGGATGGTGGCCTCTACAGGTCCCTATGCATCTTTCCTGCAACTTTGGGAGCTGGTCTAACCACTGGACTCAGAATTTACCATCAGCCAAACTGTGTGATTGGGATGGAAACCCCTATTTATTCCACCACACAAAGAGGTCATTTTAGTCGCCATTAACCAGGCACAGTTTCAAACCTAAGATCTGTACCAAAGTGAGAGGCCCTATGCAAAGCACAAGGGTCCCTCATTTTGAAAAGATGTGATTTATCCTGATAGTAAAAGTTAACATGTACTTCCAATTCTTTGTAATAAAATTTACTCCAAATTCATAGCAGATTAAAAATTCCATAATTAGTTTAGCACAATTTTGTCCCCTTTATTCCATTTAAATGAGCTACTTTACTTCCTGGAAAATATCAATAGAATATTAACCCTCCTCTAGGACATCAGATTTATGGCACACCAGTAATTCATTTTCCCCTCAATGATTTTTTCAACTGATTCCTTTTCATCATCCATTTTATTTATTAAAATATATTTTTCAAATGAAAATAGATGTTTAAGGAAGAAAACAAGATGCTTGCAAATAATAAGTACTACTCATCTCCTGCTATCCACCAGACATTCAGCTTATAGCCCAGTAGTTGAACTAAGCCCAGACTCCTATCATCCAGGCTGAAAATCTTCTCTAACTGTGGGATTCTAGGAGATTCTAGGATAATTCTGAGTTCCCGGGCTGGCAAAGGGTCATTTTGCATTTGAAAGAAAAAACAAATAAGTTGTGATATGCAATCACATTGGACTATCTTTCCAATGGAAGATGATTAAAAAAAAAAAAAGGAAGTGTCACTGAGGCATCTCTGGAAAACCCTAAAATCAGGGCATCAAAGCCACCCGGGGCATGGTCTAGACAACACAGGGTATCCTCCTACGTGATTCTCTAAGATCCAAGCTCTGCTGTTGTGCTGGACTCAAACCAACCAGGTCTTTTATGGTCATCAATGGACTTCAAGGCATATTTTCTTTTTTTTTTTTTTTAAGATTTTATTTATTTATTTCACAGAAAGAGGGAGATCACAAGTAGGTAGAGAGGCAGGCGGAGAGAGAGGAGGAAGCAGGATCCCCGCTGAGCAGAGAGCCCGATGCGGGGCTCGATCCCAGGACCCCGAGATCATGACCTGAGCTGAAGGCAGAGGCTTAACCCACTGAGCCACCCAGGTGCCCCCCAGGCGTATTTTCTTACACTTTCTCATTTGAACAGTTTCTGAAAGCTGTGGTTTCAAAACTGAACCTAAAGCAAACTGAGCATTTTTTCTAACTGGCTACAAAAGCCATAGGATTTGTGCCAAAGGGCTTATTTTCCTCAGTCCCCTGCCAGTCTCCAGAAAGCAGAAGCTAGAAGCCTTTCTAGGTAAATATAGTCACTTCTGAGTCTACAGAGTTGCTCTGTCACCACCCTGCCTGCTGCGGATGGAAATGGACCAGGCTGCATCAGCCACATGGTCTGCAGTCATCAGGGCTCCTATTTCCCAAACAGAGGATGGTAAATGCTATTATCAATAGCCTCTGCCCCTGAGTCAATGGCACTTGTGGTCACAAATCAAGGGGCTGCCCCGGTAGGTGGTCAGCAGCCTTCCCGGCTATATACACTCACAAAGGCAGGAGGGTCCTGTCTGCAGTGTTCCAAACTGGTCCTTTATGCGCCCTTTGGCATATGCCATAGAAATTCAGGGAGAAATCCAAAAGTTAGGAGACCAATTTAAGCTTTCTATTAAGAAAGAAAAGTAAGTGAACCGTGTTTTTCCTGTGTGAACAGTAAGCCATTAAAAATACAGATCCTTGAGGAGAAGCAATGCAAGACTTATGAAAACCAAAACCCTAGAATCCCCCGAATACCGCTTCTTGGTGGTGACCAGATTGGAAATAATGTGGAAGGCTTAGCCAAAACAACAAAAGCAGCCTCTGCCTTATTATGAGCACGACCTACAAAACAAAGGCTAGGGCAGATGAGAGATGCAGATTATAAAGAATGTTCCCTTTGATCCTTCCATCACTGAAAAGTACATTCATATAACTAATTTTCCAGGCACCTAATGTAGCCTGATGAAAATTTCCTACTTAAATGAACTGATTGAACCATAAAGCACTTACTAAGACACAAGGCACAGAAAAATGCAGGGCGGTAGAGGGAAATCCAGTAAGACCCAACTTTGCTATAAACTACAAAGAAGGAAAGAAGCAAGGAATTGTGGCTTATAGTTCAATTTTAATTATTTCAAAACATTTATATATTATATAAATGGGTATTAAGTTAATTATTTCAGAATATTTTGAATTTAGAGAGGGGTTATATCTCTCTAACCCCATCCCAGCACAATTCCAGATATTTGGTAGCTTTTAATAAATGCTTGCTGGATTATTATATTTGTTTTAAAATCTCAAAATATAAATCCAGGCTGTTTATTTTGTTATTAAGTTAATGTTAGAAAACTTCAATTATGTGAAAAAAAGTATAATAAAGAGATGATGTCCAAACAATTATAAAATATTTCTTTTGAATGAACAAAATATATATATTTTTAAATTTTTTATTTGTTTATTTGACAGAGAGAGCACAAGCAGGGGGAGCAACAGGCAGAAGGAGAGGGAGAAGCAAACTCCCCGCTGAGCAGGGAGCCAGGATGTGGGACTCAATCACAGGACCCTGGGATCATGACCTGAGCTGAAGGCAGACGCTCAATGACTGAGCCACCCAGGCGGCCCTGAACAAAATATATTTTTTTAAGAAACAGCTAAATTTTAAAATGGAATTTTCCGAGGCACATAAAACAATTTTCAGTTACATGTGAGACAGTTCACATATGTATATTATATATAAATATAAGCTGTTAGCAATGCATTCTATATGTGGAAAGACTTCTAGCCTCTGCTTTAAAGCCTAGAATCTTCTGGCTACAATATCAGGAAAACAGACCTTCCAGAACAATTTCTATGATTTTTGCAGCCAAGTTAGACTTTCAGATTGCTTTAGATTCAAGAAACCACAAACTTCAAAATAGTGTTCAAATGAGAAAGTGAAGGAAAATATAACCATAAATCTATTTAAGGAATGTAAGCCACTAAAGGCTATGAAAGACCAGTTGAGTTGGTTCCTACAAATGGTATATATATGGGTGAGGGTGGGGGTGGCGAGTACAGTAAGTGGAAGACAGGCCCAAAGGGAAGTGAGCCCCTAAGTGCAGATGAAATGGGCCTCTCCCTTTATCTGTCAGAGTGTGAAGATTAGCCTCAAGATCATGGGGAAAGGAACATACAAATATGGGTTTACACTTCTTTCTTCCCTGACATGGTCAGGAGAATGGGTGCAAGAGACTGAGTAGCATAGCTGTGGAATAAAATTTGAAAAGACTTCTGAGGAAGACAGCAAATTAACTTCTGTAATCTTTGTCAGCCTATTAACATTTGTCATTCATCTTCCTTAATAGCTTGGACAATGATGCAGCACTGATGAGGTCTCTAATTTCAGCAAGTGGCAAACAGAAATAAAAGGCATTAACTATTTTTCCTTAAGTATAACCAGGAAAACCAATAACAAATGGGCTGTCTCACATATAACTGACTTGGTTTCAAAATTGCTGTGTTTCTCAATGAATCCTCCTTTACAGTTTAGCTGTGTCTTAAAATTTATATTTTGTTCATTTAGTAGAGTTATTTTATAATTGGGCAAGCTTCATCTTCTTCTCTCATTATTATACTTTCACATAATTGAGGTTTTCTAACATTAATTTAATAAAAATAATAAACAGTCTAACTGCATAAATGTAGTTTCCCTCTCCCTCCCTGGTCCTTTCTTTGGATGCTAAACTGATTTTCTCTTGAAGAACAGTAAAAGGCTCAACTGAAAAAATATCCCTTCTTTTTCCCCCTCTTTTCTCCACTTGAGTCATGTAGTACTGCTTCTTATACATTGTCCTTATAGGCTATTTACCTGGAGATGCCTTTTGAATATAGTCTAGCTTAGATCACATTAAGACTGCAGCTTGTATGACAGGTGTTGGTAAGGATGTGGAGAAAGCAGAACACTCATGCACTACTGGTGGGAATGCGAGCTGGTGCAGCCACTCCAGGAAACAGTATGGAGGTTCTTCAAAGGGTTAAAAATAGAACTACGATCCAGCAATCACTCTACTAGGTATTCACCCAAAGGATACAGCACTAATTCAAAGGGATGCATGCATCCCAATATTCATAGCAGCATTATTTATAATTGCCAAGTTATGGAAATAGCCCAAGTGTCCATCAATTGATGAATGGATAAAGAAGGTGTGGTGTAATGAAAAAGTGCTCCACATCACTCAGCATCAGAGAAATACAAATCAAAACCACAGTGAGATACCACCTCACCCCAGTCAGAATGGCTAAAATTAGCAAGACAGGAAACGACAGATGTTGGCGAGGATGCGGAGAAAGGGGAACCCTCCTACACTGTTGGTGGGAATGCAAGCTGGTACAGCCACTCTGGAAAACAGTATGGAGGTTCCTCAGAAAGTTGAACATAGAGCTACCCTATGACCCAGCAATCGCACTACTGGGTATTTACCCTAAAGATACAAATGTGATCCCAAGGGGCACGTGTACCCGAATGTTTATAGCAGCAATGTCCACAATAGCCAAACTATGGAAAGAATCTAGATGTCCATCAACAGATGAATGGATAAAGAAGATGTGGTGTATATATATACAATGGAATACTATGCAGCCATCAAGAGAAACGAAATCTGGCCATTTGCAACGTGGATAGAACTGGAGGGTATTATGGTAAGCGAAATAAGTCAGTCAGAGAAAGATAATTATCACATGACCTCTCTGATATGAAGAATCTGAGAGGCAAGGTGGGAGTTTGGGGGGGTGGGGGAGAGAAATGAAACAGGAAGGGATGGGGAGGGACACAAACCATAAGAAACTCCTAGACTCACGAAATGAACTAAGGGTGGCTGGGAGGCAGAGGGGTAGGGATGGGGTGGCTGGGTTGTGGACATTGGGGAGGGTATGTGCTATGGTAAGTGCTGTGAAATGTGTAAGCCTGACGATGCACAGACATGTACCCTGGGGCAAATAGTACATTATATGTTAATAAAAATTAAAAAAAAAAAAAAGGTGTGGTGTATATGTATGTACACACACACAGACACACACTGGAATATTATTCAGCAATAAAAAATAATGAAATCTTGCCATTTGCAATGACATGTATGGAACTAGAGTATAATGCTAAGTGAAATAAGTCAGAGAAAGACAAATACCATATGATTTCTAGAATTTAAGAAACTAAACAAATGAGCTAAGAGGAAAAAGAGAGAGAAGAAACCAAGAAAAAGATTCTTACCTATAGAGAACAAACTGATGTTTACCAGAGGGGAGTGGGGTGGGATATGGATGAAATAGGGGATGGCGATGAGGGCGTGCACTTGCTGTGATGAGCACAGGGGGATGTATGCGAGTGCTGAGTCACTATATTGTACACCTGCGACTAGTATCACACTGTCTGTTAACTAATTGGAATTTAATAAAACTTTTTAAAAATTAAACTTAAGGGGCGCCTGGGTGGCTCAGTCGTTAAGCGTCTGCCTTCGGCTCAGGTCATGATCCCAGGGGTCCTGGGATCGAGCCCCACATCGGGCTCCCTGCTCGACGGGAGGCCTGCTTCTCCCGCTACCATTCCCTCTGCTTGTGTTCCCTCTCTCGCTGTGTTTCTCTCTGTCAAATAAATAAAATCTTTAAAAAAAAAAAAAAATTAAAAGATTTTAGCTTGTATGTAGTGCCCTAGGTAGCTAGGCATTAACTCATTCAGTTAGTTGTCTTTTCATGCTCATAGTTTCCAAGCAGGCCTTCAGGAAGATAAAGGAATTTTTAAGTGCCACAAGCAGAGCAGGAAGCAAAGACTGTCTTTGGCCTTGACCCTCCTTGCACCCGTTTCAGCTTCCCTCTGCCCGCTTCGGTCACCCGAAAGGCAACCAACCTTCTCAGGCAGCCCAGTCTTAGTCACACCTTCCCCAGTGGTGTTAACATTTTTATTTATCATTTTTTATTATTATCATCATTGTTGTTGTTAATGTGATTATTTTGGTTGTTAACATTTTTAAAGGGACAGAGAAGTTTGGAGATGATCATGATTGTTAAACAAAATAATTCCCTCCCAGAAGCTGAGTTCATGTACCAGCACCCCAGGCCTTGCCAGGACCCTTCCCGGCACTGTCTCTGCCCGGCCCATCGAACAGTCACGAAGCTGCAGGAGCAACCAGAGCTTAAGCGTGTCTAATTTTCCCTGAACCTTCCCGCACTTGTACAAGCTACTACTCTCCATTAGCCGTCTTTCTCTCCCAGTTTTAACTACCCCCTATCACCACTATCTTTTTCATTCTTCTGCATCTCTCCCCCAACCCCTTCCGTCCGCACAGCAAAAAGTTTTAAAGCTCCTGAAAATGGGGTTTAGACTTCAGTGTCACATAGGACACAAATACCCTATTGAAGAGGATTTGCTGGCTCAAGGGAGGAATGGCATCAGTGAGAGCCCCTCCTCAGGGGCTATCCTCTGAGGTTCCTCTGCCACTTAGCACCTCTTAGTAACTGGCAACCAATGGGAACATTTGAAGAATGCCTGCTGGTCACAGTGACAGCAACAAAAAAAATAATTATATAAGACTTTTAAGGACCAGACCACTATTCTGGCCAATATTTACAACATGCCCAAAGGTAATCTTTCAGTATGGGAAACTTGGTCCCTATATGGGTTATGGAGTAAGTAGAAACTAATTTTGATGCTTTGCAATTGACTTTCCAAACAACCACAAAAAGGGGAGTGCGCTCCTTATACTAGACATAACTGATTTTCCTCAGAAAAACCATTTCCAGCAGGTGAAAATGGGCTAGACAGAAATATTTTAAGAAAGTGTTTTAAGTGTTAAATTCAAGTGTTAATTAAGCTATTAAGAAAGGAGCTTCCAAAAACCCTTTTAAGACATAGCCACTAAATCTTTCACCGAAGCCCCATTTTTAAAAATATATAGGCCTGGAGCGCGTGGGTGGCTCCATCAGTTAAGCGTCTGCCTTCGGCTCAGGTCATGATCCCAGGATCCTGGGATGGAGCCCTGCGTCTCAGGCCAAAACCCCAGGAGTCAGCTCGATACCTGTCTTTCACCCACACGGAGATGTTTTGCATCTTCCTTCCAGGCGCATCTGGCATCAGGTCCGTTAGCGCGTCCACTGCCAGCTTTCTCCACCCAAAGCCAGAGTCCTTCCGATGGCCCATGAGGCCCATGTGGTATGCCTCCCACTACCTCTCTTACTCCATCACCTGCTACGCTCTCCTTCTTGACTGGCCTCCAGCCTCACTGCTTTGCTAGCCTTTCCTCACACGTAGCAGCCATGTCCCCGCCTCGGGGCCCATGCACTGGCCGTCTCCTTTCTTCACTTCATTCAGGTCTCTGCTCAAACATCATCTCCTCAGAGAAGGCTTCTTCAACCAATTCTTAGAAAGATTAGCCACCCAACCTTGGTGCTTTCTATCCCTTCTATGCTTTTTTTCATAGCACTTACTACTACTACTATTACACTTACTATTTTTCAATGTCACCTCCCTCTTACCCCACGAGAATGTAGGCTCCAAAAGAGCAGGAGCTGAGTGGCCATCCCTGGAAGAGAAAGTTCTTTAGGAAATCCCAGGAGGCTGGCAAATGTCCCTTCACTGCCTTTCAGATGGGATTCAAACTATCCCACCACCTTCCAGGCAAAGACACTTCTTCCTGATTTCTGCACAAATCATTCCACTTCCTCTCATTTCCAGAACTGAACGATATTTGTCTCTTCCATTTACTGGGCCCTTGATACTTTCAAAGAAGAGTACTTCCAAGGGAACAAGCTCTGGAAGACTTTTTGGCAATTAGTAAGCAAACTCTGACATCAGCAGAAGGATTCTCATCAATGCTATGTTCAAATCTCTCTACCAGTTGGGTTGTACACGCCATTTGTGATCACTGGAGCTAGTTGATTTAAACTTTTCAGGCTGGGAGTGTGGCAATGAGTGAGGCAAGCCATAGGCGCCAAGTGGTTAATTATATTCCCATGACTAATTGCAGGCAGTTCTGTATCATCTTCTCATGGTGGAAATAACATCTAGCCATTTAAGAGTCCTCCCAATTTCCCTTTCAGTTCTCCCAAGGTCAGTGAAATCCCTTCTGGGTAAAGTGACCATTCTACTCTATCCATTATCCACATTCTCTAACAATTATAAGGAAGCTGTTCTCAAGCTTTGTGAAAGGGTTTTCCTCTTTACATTTCTGTCTCAAACAACCATTCATAAAAGAGGCTTTCATCAAATCCTTATTTCTCCAAATTGCCTAACCTAAATCCAGAAGGCAGGCGATGCTGGCCTTCACAGTCATTCCTTCAGCAACATCCCCTGCCCCCGAATACACTCTGATCGTGTTTGAGGCCCTCTTTCTGCTTTCTCCCTTCTTTTGAATAAAGCTATTAAACATAGGACACCAAACAGCAGATGCTGGCAGGGCCACTGTTGCAGTGATGAAAATATGATGAGAAAGTAACAACAGGGTCCATGTCTAAGAAAAGCTTCCTGAAATACCAAGTCATCCCAAGACGGAAAGATGGGAAGACCCATTCCAAACCTGCAGCCTCATAAAGCTGTGGAGTCAGGTCTCCCGAACCTTTCTCCCTCAGAGATTTAGGAGGGAACAAGTTCAGCCCTGTATACAACACCTCAGAGAGGAAGCAGGGAAGGATCTCCTTTCACTTAGAAGGTTATGAAAATACTGCATTGTTTTCATCCACTTAAACAGTTTCTTTGGCAGCGTCCCCCCACACCGCCACGCTGCTCTCTCAGCCTCACCGACAGATGTCCACCAGCTGGTCCAGCTCAGGGCAGCTGCACTCGTACATGTCCCGGCAGCTCGCATGGCTCTGGTTCATTAACTCCCCCAGCAGCTGGACCACGTCGTCAGGTGCTTCTTCACATATCTTCTTAAACTGGAGCACCCGCGCAGCCTCGCTGTACACGTGCTTGGCCCGCTGGTAGGGTTTGAAGATGAGCACTTAGGAAGAAAGGGGACAGGGAACAAGGGAAAAATATTTACTGGACAACCCAGTGCAAGGGAAAATAGTCACTGAGGACTTCCATTTCTATCTTCATTCTCAATACCTTACACTTTAAATAGATCTTTCACCGAAAGAAATCTGCAGAGTCTACATCCTTTTCAAGTCAGTTTTACTTTTTTCTTGATATGGAATACGGTCGCAGAAGTATGCTTTCTTCCTGTCATTCTGCACATGCAGATGTGTGCACACACATGCATGCAAACTAACACATCCCCTGGGGAGGGGAGGTCAGGTGTCCTGGGCACTCCGTACATGTCAGGCCCTTCAGAGGCACTGACCGTCCCACGTCATTCTCCTCACAGCACTGGGGGAGTGGCAGCAAGATCCCTGTTGGATAGAGAGCAGGCTGAAATGACATGCCTGAGGTCACACATCCAGAACTGGAGAAGCAGAATATCAATAAGGATGTCTGATCCCCGGGCCACATTCTTTCCACTGTGACCCACCAGAAAGGACAGCTGAAAATGCTTACGCTGGCAATTCTATTTATAAAAATGTATCCTAGAGATAAGCACAATTACTTACATATGCATACACACACACACACACACACGTACAGTAGCATTACCTATCATAGCAGAAAACAGGAAACAATTTAAATGTCTAATAACAGGAAACATTTTAAAAATTAAGCTACATCATTAAAAAAATGTTACTGCTATTAGACACTCAGATTCTAAAATAATTTACTCATGGAAATTATTCACTATCAAGTGAAAAAACAATATAACAACTGTATATACAATTGATACTAATTTTGCATTCACATACACATGTATTTATGTCAATTTTAATTTCTAAAACTTCGAAGAAAGCACCAATATATTAAGTTATCATCTTTGTGGTATATTATGGGTGATTTTATTTTCCCCTTAACACATTTCTATACTTTCTAGATTATCCACAATGACTCTAACTTCAGTTACAGAAACACGTCTTACTGCAATGGCTTTATCTATAATGCTTACACATTCCCTTGAAAAACAACTGGGACCTCCTTGCTGAAGTGGCTGAGGGGTGGCTGTGGGCCGGGGCAATCTGTGATTATATGCATGCTTCTCTAGCCTACTGGAAAGAGCCAGGGCTGTGAATCACAAGGTCTGTCATTTCTTCTCAGCTCTGTGACAATTAGCTCTATCCAGTTGCTATCTCTACACGGTGCTAGTTCCCCATCTCTAAAATGAAGTTGAGAATTACTTTCACGTCTAACATTTTATGATTCTATGAAGATCTCCTTCCAAGCCTTCCCCCCGCCCCCATGTTGTTAGATGTTGTAAAGAGGATGCCATGACTATTACCTTCTATCTGCACACTCAGTTCTACCCTGCTCTTCTCTACCCCGCTATCTGCCTCAGGAGGCTGACCTGTACGATTACACCCCTCAGGTCCCTTGCTGTCCATACTAGGGACAGGGAGATCACTGAGAAATGGGAGGGGAGAGAGTAGGTCAGAGGATTTATTCCCCAGCTCCCGTCTTGCAGCCACTCCACTGAAGGACAGTGAACATCCTTTCAAGGTGGCCTTTTCTACATGACCTGATCCTCCAGTGTCAGCCTGCAGCTTCCTCTCCTAGACTTTTACTACTTTTTCAGAGGTGCTGTCACATTTCCCTTACAAACCAATAAATTTTATTAAAGTTTCAGGTCACATTTTTTACCCTTCCACAGTACTGTCCAACTCTTAGAGATGGATAAAAAGCCATCATGGCTAGAGGAACTGAAGCCATTCTTGGGGTTTGTGTAAACATCAGTAAGTACAAGGCGGGGGGCTACCTTTCTATAAATTAATTTAAAAAATCAAAGTTTTTCTTTCAAACATTCTCAATTCAGTCATATTAGGTATATTGGACTTATACTGAACTGCTTGCATCAATGAAATGATGCAAATTCTTATTAATTTTCATGTTCTCTTTCAAGAGAACCTAAATTCAGTCATCAAATCTAGTCAGTTCTTTTGCAACATGTCTTGTAATCATCCCTCCTTTATATTGCCACTGTCGTCCCCCAAATTTACACTTTTATTCCTTTTTCCACTTGAACTATTTTGTAGTGGTTTCTAAATTGATATCCCTGTCTTAATCTCTCCTCCCTGCAGCCTCCCTTGCGGACAACACTGCCCGACTGAGCTCCTGACACACAGCCTTACTCATGTTACTGCCCCAAAGCTTGGCCTCCCAGTGTTTCCCGTAATTCTGATTCCTGCCCTCCGGATGCTCAGTCCCAGCAGGACATCTTCCCTCCAGCCAAACTCCCCTACTTAGAATTACCCAAATACTCTTTGCATCTCAGGATACTCAGCAACCACATAGAAATCATGTCCTATCCTTTCTCTCTCTCTCTCAAAATTTTTAACTGAATTTTAATTTAGTTAAAATTCACTAATTTAATTTAGTTTTAATTTTTTATGCTCGGAGGAGCCATGATAGCCCCAGCTGGGAACACTCTCTTGACTCTACCCCGCTCTTGTAGTCTATCATCTCATATTCAGCCCATATTAAATTTTCCCAACTGTTGTTTAAATTTCGTTGATTTGCACCAGGATCCAAACAAAGCGCACCCATTATATTTCACTGTTATATCTAATAAGTCTCTTTTAATTAAGAATTTGCAGTGACTTTTGGTAGTCTGGATTCCCAGTGTCATGTATGTAAAATACAGACACATTTTAGGGCTATAGCCTGGAATAAAATTCAATATAGTCCATTAGGAACAGTATGTTTTAGTTTTTCTTTAGGATTACATCGTCCTTTAGGATGAAATATTTTCCACTAAGATTAAATATTCTAAAATAGAAACCATCCAGAAAGGTGTTTCTTTTTTTTTTTTTAAGATTTTATTTATTTATTTGAGAGAGAGAAAGAGAACACAGGCAGGAGAGGGGCAGAGGGATAGGGAGAAGCTCCCCCTGAGCAGGGAGCCCGATGTGGGACTCAATCCGAGGCCCCTGGGATCATGATCTAAGGCGAAGGCAGATGCTTAACCAACTAAGCCACCCAGGAGCCCCCAGAAAGGTATTTTATACTAAACCTTAAGACTGGTGTTTTGCTTTATGACAAGAAACATTCAGGATGCACTGAGCAGATGACCAGAACTTCACAAACCTGGTACCTTCTCGAATCCACTCTCCATGGCACAGTGTTTCACAGAAGACTTCTGAATAGGCACGTCTGCCACGGACTCCGGCAGGGCATTCTGAAGGTGCATGACAGACGCCATGGCTCACATCCCCCCAAAGGTCGTAACTCCGACAACAAGGGAGAGGGCAGAAAGGGCATCTGGTTTCAATTGTGATATAAAAATCTTGCCAAAGGCTACAAAAGATTTGGAGACCACCCTTTGGGAGGAAAAGCAGTTCTGTGTTGGCTGGACATCACAAATGCTCTCTGGATCCAGGATTTTGGCTTGTTATGTGCTGGCAACTCATCGGGTCTCTTGTTACTCAGATACCAAAAAATCCAAGAAAATCTGAAACTCTGTCCACAATAGCTTTCTTCCCTGTCCAGTTCACTTTAAAACCGGATGCTCCAACTGTCTATAAGCTCTTACAATCCTTGAGAGCAATTATTATATTAAAAGATGAAGGAAGTTATTTCTTACTATGCTCACCACATGCGCGATTACTTCCAAGGCAAATTTAATCTAAGAATATAACACCAGATGCTAATAATGTCCTATCCTATCATGAGAAATTTGAGGCTTCAAAGCAGGACATACCACATAGGCTTTGAAAGATTGACTTTCTCCAGTGTGAATCTTAGAAAATAACTGAGTCTAATCCCGAAATCATGACACAGATTCTAAGATCTAAATGATCATGATCATAAGCATTTAAACTGCACAAACCGCTGAATAAATTCACTTGTATAATAATTCTGTTAGCTCTAAACTTCCCCTTCCGTCTGACTTCCTGGGTCAGTACACTCACCGCATGGGCCCCTGCCTGAGGCCCCATGCACAAGCTGTTTCGTTGGCCTGGAATGCTTCTCCCCTTGATCTTGACATGGCTGGCCCCCACTTGTCATTCAAGTCTCAGCTGTCACAGCTTCAAGGAGACCTTCCCTCAACTCCAGAGTCACTCCCTCACATACATATTCTCTCCATTCTATATTATTCTCCCAACACTTACTACCATCCCAAATGTCTTGCCTATATATGTATTTGTTCATCAGTTTGTGGTTGTTTCTCACCACTAGACAGTCAGCCCTGGGAAAGCAAGGGCCTTCCATGTCTACAGAATTTCACTTCTGTATCTTCAGCAGCTGAAATAGGGTCTGGCACACCACAGGGGTTCAATAAATGTTCCCTGAAGAAATGGTCAATTCCTTGTCTTTGCAGTAAAACCACACTGAAACTTGGCGAAGTAAACAATTATGGGACAAATGCAATAGACAAGACCTACTATTTTGGCAATTTATGCTTACTAGCACCTTCACCAAAAGAGTGGGGAAAGTTGACTAAAGGAAGGTTAAAAGGCAATTAGTAAACTCCCGTGTCCAAAGCGTATCTAATACCCATTATCACAGATGACAGAATTGTTTACATTGTGTGTTTCTTCACAGATGTAGAAGAGATTTCTAAAACAAACAAGATGTGTTTCAAATAAAAGGGAAGGAAGAGAAATAGATCATCATAATTAGTTAAGATAATTTTTTCTTTTAGACAATCTTTGTAACAAAAAGCTGTCTGCTGCTCACTTTTACCTTAAAAGGATGGCCACATAGCTTATGACTGGAACTCATCCCTTATCAATGGATCTAAAAAGTGGTACAGATGATGGGTTCTTTTGCTGTATCTTTGGTGAGAAAGGATGAGAAAGAGTCTGTGACAGAAGTAACACACCAGGCACCATTTTCCTCATAAAAGTTCTAAGAGCAGCTGGTTAAAAGGAGATGGAAGACATGCCTATTCAATTTCTAAAAGAGCCCCACTGATTTAATTTAACTTAATTTTTTTTTTTTTTTACTTACAAGCCTTTTTATTACCTCATCTTCTACTAAGAGTGATGACAAAAGGCCTGAGTAAGATGGCCATCTAGCATCAGCCAACCGGAGTTCTTACCGAGCACCTGCTATGTGCCCCACACCATGCTCCAAATGATAGGAAAGACATGTGAAATAGGAGCCCCGGATATGAGGAACCCAACAACGAGCTCTGAGGACATTGACAAGTGATGAACCGCAGCAGACATGCAAGTGCTAGAACCGCTGAAGGTGCACTAAGGTGACAGGGTTTGGTGGAGGAACAGCAATGGGGAGGATCAAAGAAGAGCCCCAACTGCAGAGCTTCCTGCTGCAAAGAAAGGAAGACCAAAGGCCTGAGCTGGGCCTTTGTTAAAACACACCAAAGGCAGTGTGTTTACGGACCTGAAGAGAACAGACTGACCAGAACCTGGGGCAGTCTCTCGAGGAGGCTGTTCTCACACTTGAAGTTTTAACATCCTTTGCTACACATGCTACACAAAGGTTGCAAACTAACAACCCATGGTCCATATCCAGCCACAGTGATGCCTTCTCCACCCACGTATTGTTTTCGAAACTGGGAATTTTTATAGAAGAATCTAGATTGCTGCTTTCCCTTGAAAAACTGAAGCCTGGCAGCACTGAACCTATATTCTTGCACGAAGGTCGCTGACTGGAGCTGAGGAGCAGCTATTCCTTTGAGACAGAATACACACACTTTATTTCTACACGGTTCCCTCCGTTCCCAATTATCTGACGCTCAGCTTGCCTCACTAGTCTTCATGCCTGCCTGGTCCCTATAGGCATATGCATGTTCTCTTTTTCCATAAAACTCTCTGTTACAGGAACTGTCGGCTAGAGAGGGAAAAGCGGGCAAACCAAGTGGGTCGTCACGCCACAATGAGCCACTGTTCCTAACAAATACCACCCCCACCTTTAGTGCATTGATAGTTCCATATTGAACTAAACTCTCTGTGCTAGTAACTTCTACTGTTTGGTCTTAGTTCTGCTCCTCAGAGCTATGTAAACACAGACAGCTCTGAAGAAAGCTCTCGTGTCTTACATTTTTTCACACACTGATGAGGATACGGTTTTCTCTGTTAATACTGGGGGAACACTAATGAATAAGATGAGCTCTTTACCCTCAGGAAGTAATAGTTTAACAAAAGACAAGTGTTGGTGAGGATGTGGAGAAACTGGAACTCTTGATGGAAATGCAAAATGTTCAGCCACCATAGAAAACAGTACAGAAAGTTCCTCAAAAAATTAAAAAAAGAACTACTGTATGATCCAGCAATCCCACTCCTGGGTGTATGTCAAAAAAAACTGAAGTCAGGATCTCAAAGAGATACTAGCACTTCTATGTCCATTGCAGCCCTATTCACAATAACTAAGATGTGAAAGCAAACTAAGTGTCCACCAGTGGATGAATGGCTTTAAAAAAAGTAGTATATACATATAAAGGAATATTATTCAGCCTTAAAAATGAAGGAAATTCTGTAATATACAACAACATCAATGGACCTTGAGGATATTATGCTAAATGAAATAAGCCAACAAAAGAAAGGTACGTACTACATGATTCCACTTATAGAAAGTACCTAAAGTCATTAAATTCACAAAACCAAGGGCTAGAATAGTAGTTACCAGGGGTCAGGAGAACGGGAAATGGGGACTTACTAATCAACAGACTTACAAAGTTTCAGCAAAATAAGATGATTATCAAGTAAGATGTACAACAATGTACCTACAGTCAACAATAATCACACTTAAAATGTATTAACTGTTCTTATCACAGTGAAAAATAAATGAAAATAATTTTTTTAAAAATTTAAATAAAAAAGACATAATAGTTTACTAGAAAGAAATCACTAAATAAGGACAATAAAGGAAACAGATGCTAAGGCAGCTCCTCAGAGCTAACACAGAGGCACGACATCAAGAGGTTGATCTGGATTGACCCAAAAGCAGAGGCTAAGACAAAGCCTTGAGTGCAGGTAACAGAAATCTAGGAAGCAGGAACAGAGGAGTGAGGAAAGGGAGACGGGAAAGAAGGCCAATAGAGGTGCAGAACAGGCCACCACTGTGGACAACTGGGGGCTCAGTTGCTCAGAGGCCTCTCTGAGGAACCATGTGGAAGGTGCCTCAGAATAGGCCCATCAGCAGATGAGAAGCCTGAGGCATTTGTCCACAGACATGCCCGCTGTTGCCCCTAAAGGGGTTAACTTCTCCACGAAGATGTGCCTGGGCAGCGCAGCTCCCTTCAGTGACTTTGGAGAATGCCCCAAGCTGATGAAGACACGCTCACACCAGCTGCTAACATGACATGGCCGCTGGCAAAGCTGGAATCAGGTGAGCAAATGGGATGGAGCACAGAGATTATGACCTTCACAGAAGAGGTGAAACCGGCTGAATTTAAAAGATGAGCAGGTGCCCAGAAAACCCACTAAAAGGCGGGGTAAAGAGCCAAGAAAAGCACTGAGAACTTAAGGCAGAAGGAACATCATGAGCAAAGACATGGAGATTAAAAACCACGAGGTACTTTTAGAGAACCCACAGTACTCAGATGTGACTTGCATGGAACGGGGACAAAGAGCAGAAGCGACAGGAAACAATGAAAGAGAGCACTGAAGCAGTAGACAGAGGCAAGATCATCAAGGTTTTGTAAATTACCCTAAGTAAGGTATTTAAATTGTATCCTGTAGCTAAGTGGTTCTTGGCCTTTTTAGAATTACAGAAACTTTCCAGAATTGAATCAAAGCTAGAGACCTTCCTCCCATCTGAATGCACAAATATCCAAAATTCTACATATAGTACAACATACACACAAGAGTCCATAAAGCTATCCTTGGATCCAGATTAAAAATTCCAGCTAGAAATAAGAAACCACTGTAGGCTTTTAGCAATTATGTCAGTCAGGATTCTTGTTTGTAAACAGCAGAAACCGACATGGACTAACTTAATCAAAAAAGGCATTTATTTTAAAGATATCAGACTGCTCACAAAATCTATTAGACATAAGCACACGGCAGGACACCAGGAGGAACCTGAGGCCCTTGCTCACACCCAGGTGACAAGCGACCTGGGAGAGGCAAACCTGACCCAATGCTAGGTAGCCCAAACCATGGCACCCACGCCCAGCAGTGGTGAAATACGGTGACTCTATTAGCAGGGACGTTCTCCTCTCCAGACCAACCACCCAGCTTCCCTCACATGACTGGATTTCAAGTCTCCTTCACTGATCATTCCTTCGAAAGGAGTGGTTCCCCCAGTGTGTCCTAGGAGTCAGTCTGAGGAGCGCAGAGTACGTACGGTTGGTTGGACCATCATCTCCCTCATCCACAGCACACAGTTTCTTCATGGAGCCTCCTGCTACCAAGCTGCATAGAGATTGTGTGGATATGGAAGAATGCAGAGCACTGGCCTTCAGCTAACACGCTCAGAAGTGATAAATATTTGGGGAATCAGGCTTGGGTAAAAATTTCATCTCAGGATAATTAATCACAACAAAATAAATAAATATGCTGCTCCGGGAGAACTGGAAATCTTTCTCATGTATGTATACAATTAAACTTTCTGAGACTCCCATACCCCAAAATACTTCACCCGTGTTTGGGTGAGGGGCTAAAAGCAGTCGAGTCTTCAGTTGTCTTTGCATCCCATAGAGCTACACGCTACTGGCCAGTTTCTCTCAAAACAAAAGGCTCCACTGGGCTAACCCAAGAGTTGTTTTCCAAGAAAGCAACCCAGAGGTGGATGGGGAAAACCACTTCAGAATCTACTCTGGAGACCTCTGGTTTCCTATGCAGCAAAGTTATAATAAGTCCCTGCTCTGAGGCATAGAATCTTTGGACTATTTAAGCAGGAGAATGGAAAAACACTATATATTCCTCATTGAAGTTGGACTGTGGTTTCTAACTTATTTTCCTAATAATAATATTTTTTCAGAAATGTGAAGTTTCTGAAATGGTCAAACCCACCAAAAATGAACTGCTGTTTTCAGCCACATTAGCATCCCATTCCCATGCTGCAAACACTAAATTAAATTAGCATTTTACATTTAAGAGGGAAAAAAATCTTTACCTGCTTTTAAAAGCAAAACCACAGATGAAAAAAATATATACATATATATGCACTTTCAACACAAACCACATTAATCCATGGAAAACTACATTCCAAGAGTCATTTGTGAATATTTTCAAATCCACAGCATAATGCCATCTTGTCTGTGGAGAGTAAGGGCATCCCACATGTTTATAACTTCCCTTGCTCAGATTTCCAAGAGCAGTGAGAGCCAGCATTGTCTGTGTCATAATAAACTCTACCTCTCTGATCTTGAAGGCTTTGCCTCACTCTGCAGTTGTCACCCTCACCTACATTTTATACTCTGGCAATACACGAAGCCCCTGTTAATTCCAGAGCCATTCAGAAGACAAGACAGAGCCCCTCACTCCCTAATCACTGTGTTCCCTTCTAATTACAGTCATCACACTCTGCTTTAGGAGGGCGAGGGCTGGGCTATCTTCATCTTTACAGCAGCTAAGAATACTGTCACGGTCACTTCACAAGTCTAGACAGGACATCAGACTCAAGATATCTTAACACCAGACCCTATGCCCAGCGGACTCAAAGTCTCAGACATAAGCACGTGCCAGGACACCAGGAGGAAAACCTGAGCCCCTTGCTCACACCCAGGTGACAAGCGACCTGGGAGAGGCAAATCGGACCCTTCAGATGCTACCACAGGAAGCAGGACCCACCCTCTCATCAACCTACACACGGCAGATTTCCCTAGGAAAGGGGACTGGATGCTAGGTAGCCCAAAACTGGCCCCCCACTCACAGCGGCAGTGACATACCATGACTGTTAGCAGTGACGCTTTCTCTTCTCCAGACCCTAGAACCTAATAGAGAGTCTTGAATGTAACAATAAATTCTCAGTAATTCTCCACTAATTCTCAACAAATGTCAACTTCTAGCTCCCATCCCATCAGCAAAGGAAAAATCTAAAGCTACTTCCTGGATGAGGTGCATTTTTATGTTTCCTTCTCTTTCATGAGGAAACTACTTGCCCATGAACTTCCCAGAACATCACTAAAACTTTTTGTTCTTGGAAAAAGTGAAAAGACCAGACAATTTCAAGTCATTTGAAAAGGGGCCTTGGGAGTTGGGAAAGAGTCTTGGTCAATGCAGAGCTGAATGAAGGACTATGGAAAACAAGGGTCACACTTGCCTAGAGCTAGCCTGTCCTAATATTTTAGCATAAATGGGAATGAGCTCTTGTCTTTGCTATCTTCTATTAATTGAATTACGGCAGGGGGGGAACATAAGGGAGCAAAAAGGACAAGGAGTGGCAAAGGGAAACTCTGTGTTTATCTGAGAAATAAGTAGTATGTTTTCATCAGAACACTTCAGCCTTTTTTTTTATTGTTGGATCACACTGGCCTTACTGATCACAGGCCCTAGCACAGAGCTTGAATATTTGCCCTTCGATTGAGTACTTACTGAATAAAGGAATAAAAATTTAAAACAGTATGGAGGTTCCTCAAAAAGTTGAAAATAGAGCTACCCTA
>CM053609.1:43317658-43351151 GCA_028646535.1 Procyon lotor | reverse complement strand
CACGGGAATAGACAGGTGCACAAAACAGGGACTCTTTTGTGAGGATACAAATCCTAGGGGAAGATGGTTCCTCATGGCTCATATTTAGTTGCTGTGACTCTTCGAGGGTTTATCTCTGGGAAATACCACTATAGTAACTACTGTGTGAGAGTTTCATAGGAAGCTGGAAAAGTTGTTTCCAACTTGCTTTCATAGCTGTAGGTCACCAGAGTCCATGGTTCTGCTATTGTTAGGAAGGTAGATGTCCCCTTCTTCCTTCCCCATACCAGGTATGGTCTCCGTGAAGCTACAGGCTCAGTACACAAGGACGACCTTCCTAGAGAGAGGAAAATACTCATCTTCAACACAGAGGATCAAGAGTGTCTGACAGAGGCCAATATTTAGCCTCACTGATCTAACAACTCTCTATCACACTACGTTCTCTCTTGCCAGCTATGCCCAAATCACATTAACAAAAGAAACTTGAGGAACTCGAGGGTTTGAAGATACAGAGTATGAAGAGGTGGTCAGGTTGATAGAATCATTCTGGGCCTGTCTCAGTTCAAGATGGCCAAATATATATAAGACTACTGTAGGGGTCAACTCCTCCTCAAAATGTACCTATAGAATTTATTTCATCCTTAGCTCTTTTAAAAGTCTCATTCGAGGGGATGAAAAATTCCAGAATTCTCCCACTTTTGTGACTCCAGCCAGGGTGGCTCAGGAACCATTATCAGCCTTGTGGGATTAGAGGGAGGATCCCGTCAGTGGCATAGGCACTGGCCAGTACACAACACATATCATTGGCATGATTCCAACACACAGATATGGGGTGGTTCCTAGAGAAGTTGAGAGTTTTAAGATGCCATGTCTTTAAAATCATACATAGAAGGTATGGTCACATTCATGTTTAGTTCCTTAAATATTCGAAAAGGGAAGGTAAACGAATGAATAGGGGTGTATAATGCACACAGCTGAAAGGGGAAGAAGAAAAACCCACAAAGGAAGTATTATCCCCAAGTGATCAGAGATAAAAGTTTTATTTTCTAGGAAAATAAAAACTTTTTACTCCTGGCATGATCCTGCCCTCTATGGCCAGATAGCCAAGAAATCAACAGGAACTGAGCAACAAACTGAAAGACCAGGTAGAGAGGGAAAGGAAAAATGACTAAGTGAAAGCTAATTTTCCCCACACTTGATTTCCAAAACAACTTAGAGCATATCTCTTTTTTTTAAGATTTTATTTATTTACTTGACAGAGAGAGATCACAAGTAGGCAGAGAGGCAGGCAGAGAGAGTGGGGGAAGCAGGCTCCCCGCTGAGCAGAGAGCCCAATGCAGGGCTCCATCCCAGGACCCTGAGACCATGACCTGAGCTGAAGGCAGAGGCTTTAACCCACTGAGCCACCCAGGCATCCCTTAAAGCATATCTTTTGCGCATAACAAAAATAGTTACTTCATTTATCCTTTCAATACTTTGTTTTATAAGAATCTATTATATTGTGAAAATGAAAACAACAAACAAAACTGAAGGATGCATCTTATTTGGCATTGTTGGAAGTCCATCACAAGATTTTAAGGATTTCTGCTCAACTGATATCTGTAAACTCTAGAAAGGTCTATATTTTCCTTTGGAGTTTCTTCTAGACTCTTCATAGAAAACCTTTCTTTCAAGGGTGCCTGGGTGGCTCAGTGGGTTAAAGTCTCTGCCTTCAGCTCAGGTCATGGTCTCAGGGTCCTGGGATCAAGCCCCGCATTGGGCTCTCTGCTCAGCAGGGAGCCTGCTTCCCTCTCTCTCTCTCTGCCTGCCTCTCTGCCTACTTATGATCTCTCTCTCCCTCTGTCAAATAAATAAATAAAATCTTAAAAAAAAAAAAAAAGAAAAAGAAAACTTTTCTTCCAAAATTCTTACAAGAACAATTAAATACGTTGAGGTCATAGAATTTAGTGCCTGATAGCTTACAAGCTATTTTTAAATCAATTTCCTTAATATCTGAGAACATTTAATTAGAAAATGAAATTACTGACCAACTATTTTTATTTTATAAAGTACCTTTATATGTTTTCATCACATAAAAACAAACCACTTTTCTTAAGCCTAACTGAAATCATCTATGAGGACCGCACTTTTATCAAGTGAGAAATTTCACAGCACTTCTTGGAGTTCTTCTATAACACAACTCATGCACATTCTGGTTAAATTGAGTTTGCTCCTTAAATTAAGCCAGCTACTACTGGATGCCACATGATCTTAGACTCCTAAGGCCAAAGCATCAGAATGGGGAAGAGTCAAAAGGAAACTCTTTAACCAAAAAGTAACCTATCTTCATCACCTCTCTTTAGTTTCAAGAAAAAAACTTAGAACCAAGCAAAATAAAGTCAATATTATCTGACCTGGTGCAGGGTTGCTAAGGCCAGCTTATAAATATGCTGAGAAGAAAAAAATGAATAGCAGAAAGAGAGTAAGATTTGGGATCTGGCTTTAGCATTTACTACCTGTACATCCTGACAAATCCTGTACCTCTCTGACCTTACTTTCTTCACCTATGAAATGAAGATAATCATGTGACCCAGAGTTGTTGTGAAATTCAAACTATATGATGCAGGTGAAGAGGAATATGTAAACCATAAAGCAAATAACAAGTTTTTTTGTTGCTTTTTTCACTCTAGCTGTCTTCCTAAAGAGCAGTCCATGTCAGTGCCCTGTGCTTGCTCAAAAGCCTGATTATTGCTCATGACTTTGGAAGTCAGAGGATCCAAACAAATTAGCCGGTACTGGTCAGCACTTTTGTCGCACATGGTCCCAGGCAGTTACTAATCTAAGCGCTGAGATTCATGTCCAGCCCAGCACAGTGCATTTGAGCAGCAGGCCCAACCCCGTGACAGCTGTGTGCACCAACTTCTCCTGGTTCTGACCATAGCTTCATCTTTTCCTCTTGGATCACACCTTAGGAGACACCACCCTCCCTCAAATCAGCCTGGCCCCTCAGCCTCTAGGAACCCACACACATCACACCCTTAGACTCTTCCTACCTGTGGGCAAGGCCTGACAAATACTACTTAAATTACTCCTAGTCAGTTCCTAGTGATGGACTTTGGCCATTCTAAACCACGTCTAAAGGACTTGAGGATTTTCCTTTGTGTGTTTAATTTTAATGGCCTCTGAGTATTTCCAAATCTAATTATTAGAAATTTGGAAAGAGAAAACAACAATTGTCCACGAGCCTTTGGAAGTCTGGCTGGCTTAGCAAAGGCTGCGAGCCACAATTTGATTGTAAACATCTCTCCCTACACTGTCACCTCACAGTCCACATCTCCTAACTCCCACTCATAACCAGGTAAAGAAAGCAATTTTGGCTGAAAGAGAACATCGGATTCCACATCCCTTTGAGAAAGGCATGGATCTCCCTGATGAGAAACATTAGTTCTAGTCAAAACTAAGCCTGTTAAAGTGTATGCACCCAGATAAAGGGCGGAAGCCCCCTCCAGAGTCCATTGCTGGGGCATATGTCATCCCTGTGCCCCCTGTACAATCTAGGTGCTGCACCACATTTAGCAAGAATCTCATCGTCTAAAGGGTTAAGAGAAACGTCTGCTTAAGGTCTTGGTTCAACCAAAGCACATACTCAAAAGGAACAAGGCAAAGATACAATACGATCTTGAACCCTAAAGTGAAAGCTGAGGGCCAAGAGAATTCAGCTGGAAATTTGGCTGAAGTTGGATGACTAGATTCAGAAAGTAAATCCAGGAGATTCTAGAACGCCACCAACTGATTTATGTTCATAGTTGTTTTTTTTAACTTTCTAATTCCAATAGCAAAAGAGGAAGAAACCTTTTAAGGATAGTAGAATTACAAAATGGATTCATTGATTCAACATAGATTTATTGAGTACAAACAAAACATAAGTAAATTATAGAAAGCATTGCAAGTGGGCTAGTAGGGTAGTTATTTTAGATGAAGGGGTAAGATTAAGCATGTATCGTTTTTATAAAAACAATGAAATCATTATTCTTTGGGGGCAAAATCTTAAATATATACATAAACAGCAATGCATGTACTATGACAAGGAAAGTATCTTTTGTGTTTTCCAAGGTTTTCTGGGAAATTAATTTTTTTTCCCAAATACTTGTGTTGTTTTTTTTTTTAAGGCTAAACAAAAATAGTGGTTGGAAAGACAGGCAGATACAGAGAAAAAGAAATAAGGATACAGAGAAAGACAACAAGCTGTGGGTTGAGAAGGATATGGAAAAGCTAAGAATTATATTGAACTTTTAAGATACATAGGACGGCAATTCAGAAAAGAGAAAAGATCTCATCAGAAAATGGCAGTGATGTTTAGGATTAAAAGTCCAGAGGCACGACCAAGATGCAATTAGTAAGTGCAATGGTTCAGCCAAGACAACACTGTCAGAGTGGGCACATGTGGACTCAAAAGGGAGCAGGGACAGTGCAGGATTAGGCCAAACTGAGAACAAAGTTAACAGCCATGTTAAGCAGCTTAGGCAATGCACTGAGCTGAAATGGGGCCCTGAGGCTGGCCTTCACAAGCTCCCACCCCAACTCTACCTACAGAGACAACTGGATCTTAGCTAGACATCCCTGCTCCCTAGTGTTGACTGCCCACAGATAGACAACTTTTACTTCTAAGAAGAGAAGCCACCCCAAGGCTCCATCCCATACCTCCAACCTTTACTGTCAGCTCAGAGATCTGATGTTACCATTGTGAAAATAACATAGCCTGAAAGCAGCAGGTAAACAGAAAAAGCTTTCACGCTAACATGGGCAACAAGTTTCAAACTAAGCAGTGAACTTTCTGGTGTTCCAGGGGGTATCTAAGCAGTTATAAGCACTGCTCCAACTTAAACCTTTTTGTGCACATAGTTTAATAATCAGAAAAATGCACAGAGGAAAAAAAGAGAAACTTCTTGAAATAGGAACTTCTTAAGGGCAGGAACCATATTTTATCCACCTTTACTTTGCCAGAATACCTGGCATATAGCAGATCAGGAAATGTTTGTTGATGAATGAATCCATGAATTTAATGGAGCCCAGAATCTAGAGAATTAAGTTTGCCAAAACATACACATTCTCCAAATACCCTCAAGTATGCTTCAGAATCAGTAAAATTCATGGGAAAATTGGAATCTTTCTAGCTGGGAGTAGGGGAACAACCCATGTTCTTCACTTTCTTCTGCAGACTCACCATCTTGCGTGTTTGGACTCAGAATTTGGGTTCGCAGCTCCTGCAGGCTAATTCCCAGACACCTACAGACCTCCTCAGGGCTATAGGGCTCGGGGTGAAGGGCCTCCTCTGTGATCCACAGCATTTCTTCCAGACTGACCCCGAGTTTGGCCTGCACCTCCTCTAGTCGCAGTACTTTATCCCATTGCAAGCCTCTGTACTTGGCCAGGAGCTGCAAGTTCAAACCGAGATAATGGTTAGCTTTCATTTCAGAAACTGATATGTACTATTTCAATTAGCCCAATGCAACTGTTTTCTTTTTTCCTCTCAACCTATCCACATTTCCCATCATTGCTTGAAAATGTACACTGGGTTCAGATGTTTGGAATTAAAACATGCTTGTGTGACACTCATGGGCTAGTTAAACATTTTACTTTAAAAAACCTAATATCCCGCTGACTTTTTTTTTTTTTTTTGGCCTGTCACCACTTTCCCTCAGGGCTATTGCTTTGAATGATTTTGTCTTTTTATCCCTATTCAGTTCATCCTTAATACACCACTTTCTATAAAGTCTACAGAAAACTACTCAATTCTCATGTGACCTGGGTCCTGAGGTGAACATTGTATGCCCGATTTCATTAGAGCACTTCCTGTTTACCACATGCCTCTTTGAAAATGGCTAATGAATTTAAGTATCTGGGCATTTGAAGCAAAGTCCCAGATTTTAAATGAAAACCTCATTGGTGACCTTATGAAAAACCACTTCATTAGGTCTCTGGTGGAACTAGAGCTGTATGTTTCTCCACCCTCAAAAGAGTTTGGCTTCCAACTGCTTCTTGAAGCATCCCTCAGCCTGATGGAGAGGGTTAAGTACAAACAAAACCTTTGTAACCAGGTCCACTCATGGGAACCTCAATCCAGAATATGTTTCTCTCATTCTCTCTAAACCACTGACTGAGCCCTTCAGGGCAGGTGACCTAATGAAGTTAAAATATTCTCATCCTGAGGTCTATAAAATTCATTCCCTGGGTGTGAGGCAGGTGCAGACAGTACAGAGAGCGAAAAGAAACAAGCAAAAGAAGAGAAAGCTGTCTTCAAGGAAATGTGCATCTGATTTACTCTTCTATTATGCTGATGATTTGATTTTCCTTTCTTTTAGACAGGAAGTAGGGTTTACCAAAAGACTATTGAACTTTAGTTAGGGCCACTCACTTCTGAAGAATGTTAATAACAGAAGTTCTTATATTCATTAATCCTCTTTTTAAAACTCTGGCTCATACATTTGAAAGGAATTAATGATTTTAAGGCAGAACTGGGAAAAGATAAAAAGAATTACATTTTTCTGTTCAATTATTTCACAGAGCATGGTACCATTTTTAAAGCAAGAACTAAAGCTAAGATCTGACTTAGTCTGCTTAGCAAACTTAGTGTTTACAAGCAGTGCTAGACTGATACCTCCACAGATTCACTTGTTCATTTAATTCATTCTTTCACAGTTTATATTCTAATGCATTCCAAAAATAATTTCAGGAAACTTATAAAGACATACATAAAGCAATATATTTATTTTATACAGAAAGAGCTGAAGTTGATAATCTCCTAGAATGATACTTTCTTGAAACCCAGATCCAAATCCAGCCGAAATAAGCAATGAAGCAAACAGAAATAACTAACGACTGTATAGTGCTATATAATTTAAAATGTGCTTATTTCCTTTAATACTCACCAACCTTGTGAGATGGGTATTATTACTCTATTTAAGAGGCAAGAGTAGATGACTTGCCCAAAGTCTAGTAAGAAACAGAGCTGGAAACTGAACCCCAGTCCTCTGACTCAATCTGGCTCCGTCAAGGTCACAATCTCAGTGAATTACGGCTAATATCTATGTGGTGCTGCTCACACTATTTCAAATTGCCATTCAAGTACTACCAATGGATTTCTAAGCACAAACTAAGATTTGTGTTAGAAATGAACATTCTAGTGATTTAAAAACAAACACTTTGATATATGAGTTCTCTCTAAAAAAAAAAAAAAGAAGAAGAAGAAGAAGGAAAAGGAAAAGGAAAAACACTAAAGAATGGCCCCCAAGGGATGAGAGTGGGCTCTTCCTAAGAACCTTTTAGTCAACAACAGTCTTCAAGTTTCCATCCCTGGGCTCACTTGAACAAGTCACACTGCCTCAGGCACTTGATCCAAGGAAACTGGGCCAGGGATGTGTGAGGAGAAAGTCTGGGAGGGATGCCTGCTGCCTCCAAGGTTGTTTTTCAAGGGCAGCCTCCCTGTGAGCTTTCCTTCCACAGACAGAGGCACTAACACACAAAAGCTCACATTTACTCCAGCAACATCCCAGTTTGCTGTCAGGTCCACTTAGCCCCCAGCTGGAGGGTCCACATAGCCAACTGGTCTGTACGTCAATGGAGGATGAAATCTACCCCATGCCATCAACGACAGCTGCAGGGCCACGAGCCACTGAATAATAGCGCACCACACTGGCGAGTAAAATAGGAAAGCTGCTTAAGCCCTTTGAAATCTGGCTCAGGAAACAGAAGGATGACTTGCAGATGAGGGAAGAGGGTGGGTAAGATCACCATCGCTCAAAGGCAGAACTTCATGAAGGAATTTGCCACTTGAGGCCTTGGTGACTGGCCTACTTCACATTTGTGAAGCAGGGCTATGAGTCAGGGCTACGGGTCATTTCATCACAAGTTCCTCACTTTGCAGCAGGGTGAGGAAATAAGACAAAGCAGTTCTTTGTCAACATTCACCACTTTCTTTTCACCACTGCAAATATTAAGTATTCATATCAGATACCACTTCTGGGAGGTTCCTGAACCTGTTCCATGCTCTGTAGGCAAGAAAGCAGGCAACAAGTGTTTTGTCCACAGACATGGAAAGAGGCAGATAAATAGTGTGAGGGTCCTGTCTCAGGTTGGTGTCTCTCAGAAGCAGGCTCTGAGGCAAAGATTTAAGGGGAAGGATGATTCCAAGATGCTGGCAGAGGAGTGGAAACTGAGACAGGAACAGAAGCCAATGCAAGGTGCAGTGACATGGGTGAGGCTGGGCCTGCTGGGCCCTCTGGAACCTGTGTGTAAAAACCTCTGATGTGTCCTAGCTGTGGGCAAGAAAGCTGGAATATTTACCCACTAACTCTCATCTATCATCCGTTGAGGGCTACTACCAAGCACATGAGCGCCTAGGTTGTCTCAGGTGCAAACTCAGAGCTCAGCTGCTGCCAGAAAAAGCTCTCAGTCTAGGAGAGTTGCTGGAGCTCCCAGTAAGAGGATGTGCTAGGAGAGGGCTAAGATCTGGACCCAAATTCAGGAGGCTAACTGTCAGAATCCACCTCTCTTTGACTTTCCCATTGCACTTAGCAATATTAACAAAGCAATGAGAAAAGTACCAAGTCTTCTCTTCCCCTGGTCAGCAAAGGCTAAAATTTCTAATCCCTTCTCTGACTTACCTCTAAAAACAACAATTTATTCAACAAGCTGTTTTCCACACAACAAAAGCAGCTATGTTGTTATTGTTTCTGGTTATTTAAGTCACACGTGATTATTTTTAAAATTTCAAAAAGCACAAACCAGCTCAAAGCACAAAAAAATACAAAGTAAAATAAATCATCTGTAACCACTCCAACAAGATAACCATCAACCACTATCTTGATAACCATACTATTAGATATTTATGCAAACTTTCTGCATACCTACACACATATAGTTTGATATAGATGTGATCATACATAGTTGTTTCTTATCATGAAGACTTATTATTTTTGCTGATGTCCCCCATACCCCTTCCCAACTACATAGAGCTGTTCTCCAGTATTCCATAGTGGCTGGTGACTTCCATGTGCATGTTCTACTCATACCCATCATGAAAACAATACATCGACCTTCCCTAAGGTTAGTAATCCCCATTGTCTGCACTCAGGCTACCAGATAAATCTGAGGAAACCTGCACAACTGTACAGAACAGATCGACTACAGTTCTCACAGCACCCTCAGCACATCCTGGAGTCTGCAATGATGCTCTGGATCTCATCCACACCTAACTCCCATGGGGCACAACGGAAAGAGCAGGGGTGAGGAGACACCTGGACTCCTGCACTTACTTAAAACAGGTAACCGCCCACCCTGGCCTGAAACTCCCAGTATGTAAAAAGGCATACTTAGCTACACACAAGCTATATATACAAGCTACTATGAAGATTCAATAAGATAACAATAAAAAATATCTGGTGCCTTTCCTGGCCCAGAAGAGGCACTTTTGTGAAGGGCAAGTTTCCCTCCCTCCCCACATTCCCCTCTCCAGCTAGTTCTTTGGTGTCACCCACCTGACACCATTTTCCATGCTTTTAAACATAAACAGATGTCTACCATCTTAAAATCCTTAATCCTAAAGCTACTGCTCTTCATCTCTCCCACTCTTTGACTAACTACCAATGGCCCATAGTCTAGGCCTTCAGTAGCCACTCTCACTATTGAATGTCGCCTCCCAAAGATTTTTCCTTACCCCCCAAACCACTTCCAAAGCCACTGAGTTGGCTTTCTCACTCACTGAGAAAACTTTAACAAGGCAATGGCTTCTGGCACTTTTCAGTACCTACTTTCTTCTAATTCCATCTTATTGCTTCTGTAGCCTTGAATTTTCCTGGTTTCTCTCTCACCTCTCTGGTCCTTACACCATTTCTTTCCATGACTCATTATTCCCCTTTCATTACGTACTTCCTAATTGAAGTCACCTTTAAGATTAACCTCTGGCCTTCTGGTCTTTTCTTGTCACATTCTTTCCCTCAGCGAAGTGAACTTAGTTCTTGGTTTTGACTACTGTCTCCAAACAAATACATCTGAAGAATGTCCCCCAAGCCCAGAGAGATATATGAGGGCTGGGGGAGAGCCTTCAGATGTATTCCTAACCAGTAAGAGAAGACTCTGTGGGGAAACGTCACCACCTCTCACTTGCCAGTCACCTTCCATCCAATCTCCTCTAAACCAACCAGGAGCAGCACTATGCTTTCCACCCCATCATTTCAGCTTGAAACTGCAGCTTACCAACTCAACATTTTTCCTTCATCGATGCATGTTTGCATGCCACAAGTGCCCCCCTCTCTCCAGGCCCTGGGCACAACAACAGTGTGCAGCTCCTGACCGCAGGGAGCTCACAGTCTACCAGAGGAGACAGGTGTTTCAGTAAAAATTACACGGTGAAGAACTCAGTCTAATTGTGATAAACTGCTATAGTGGAAAAATACAGGAGGTGCTGAGAGAATATAAAAGGACATTTAACATAGCAAGAATGGGGAGGGTAGTCAGGGAAAGCTTCGTGGTGAAAGGAGGACAGACACCCAATCACGGAGAGCTTTATATCCGACCCTTTACTAGGTTCAGTCACAGCTTCTCTCATATCCCTCCCTTTTTAATCCCATCCTCACTTCTCTTCCAATGAGGCAAAATTTCCTGCTGCCAGGTTAATATGTCTGATACCTTGCTAACAGCATCAGCAGCTGCCCACTACTCCCAGAAGCAAGCTAAGGTTGATCCTTAGTGCAGCACTGAAGGCCCTGCCAAAACCTGGTTCCACTAAACACATGGACCCTCTCTCCTCATATGCGCTTCCTCTACCCTGCAGCTAGGACCCACCATTCTGGGCATAGTCCGCACCAGAGTCTTGGCAGACTGTGCTCTACTAAAACGATGAAATGAAACGGGCCACATTCTTGGGTCTCTGGTTTTCCTCCATTTAAATTCAAGGAAACTGCCAAAGCCTTGGCATTATACCCACTTCTCACGTTCTATCACCAGAGAATAAGTTCCATATTGGCCATTAAGTAGCAGGAGCCAAAAAAACTGGGTAAGTGATGGCCCCTGACTAAACAGGCTCTGTAAAGAATCACATTATAAAATTTCCCTGAAGTGCCAAAGGACCACATGAAACTCTTTCCTTCATTGCTTCAGTTGTTGCCAAAAGGAGCTCAGGGTAGGCAAAAGCAATGGAATAATTTCTCTTCCCTTTTTGACTTCCCATAATACTCATTATCAGCATCACACATTTTACCTCCCAATAGAATTAAGGGATACTCTCTTTCATAGACATAAAACATTTCTGGAAAAGTTTAAGCCACTGAATGTGTGTAAAGTATGAAAAATTTGTGCTCATTAAAGATTTCTGGCCACTTTGTTAATTTAAGAACATAAAAATGTGCTTCACATAAAAGTATCACTTACGTAAGTAATAATTATAAATCTCTACTGAGTTTGATTTGAAATGTTCTTAATTTTAGTTCAAATGGCTCTATAAGATCCTGACTTTCAATGAATCTAGATCAATTAGTTTTTGGAAGCTACTAGAAAGAGAGGAGGAGGGAGAAAGAAAGAGGGACAGAAAGGAGACTTCACAGGATATAGATGAAACTATCAACATGAAAGCAAAACAAAAAAAAAAACCATCTTCTTTGGTTCAGTGGACTTCCCTGTGTTAAGTAGATACAAAAGGCACTCAGTTTCATAAGAGGAACTTGGAGAGCTGGGAGGAGTGGGAAAATAAGTGTCACTCACTACAGTTTTGCTATGTAGAGCTCCATCTGATCAGTGTCATTTTCAAAACTTTCCTGATTAGTCATTTCTGCTCTGACACTTCATTTTTACTGTGTAAAAACAGGAATTTTGTCCAGATGAAGACAATGTTCCTTACCTTTTTACATGGGAGGTTTATTTCCCAATTTAATGAGACCATTTGCAAACAAATATTATATTCATTCACATATAAATAAAAGAATGGAACCATATTGGAAGGAAAATATTCTTAGCAGAATTTCAGCCTATGTTCTTAGGCAAAAGTGTATTTTTTTTAAATCTTTCTTTCTCTTTTCCTTCAATAGAGTCACAGAACTTTAGAACTAGAAGGGACCTTAGGGATCATCTAGGGGAAACTTCATTTTGTGGATGACACACCTTGTCCTGTTGAAGTTGAGAGGCTTCATGTAGTCCTACAACTACTGCTGATGCAGCTAAACTAGGATCCTTGGCCCGTAGCCCTTCAGCTCTGGTCTGTGTGACCCCTTGGTGCAATAGGACCTTTTTGATTCACTATTTTAATTTTGGAGAATCTTGTTCAGATTAATAATTAAAATCAGATGTGGAGACCAGGGATCATAGAGACTTGAGACAGTTATCGTCCATAATACGTAGGAAGCACTGCTTTTTCTGTTTTGGGGTTTTTGCACTTATAACGTGTCCTTGCGTATTGTGGGGGAAAAAAAATGCCTAGCATGGAGCCTCATGTGGGGCTTGAGACCAAGTGTCAGACGCTTCACTGACTGAGTCAGCCAGGCGCCCCACTAGGCAAAAGTGTATTCTTTTTTTTGTTTTTTTAAGATTTTATTTATTTATTTGACAGAGAGAGAGAGATCACGAGTAGGCAGAGAGGCAGGCAGAGAGAGAGGGGGAAGCTGGCTCCCTGCTGAGCAGAGAGACTGATGCAGAGCTCGATCCCAGAACCCTGAGATCATGACCTGAGCTGAAGGCAAAGGCTTTAACCCACTGAGCCACCCAGGCGCCCCGCAAAAGTGTATTCTTAACATCAAGATCATATTAGCAGTTTTATCTTTTAGTTTTATCTTTATTTATTATACAGAACCTGAGATTCTAGTGGTTTGCAGCAACATCATTTAAAAAAACCTTTTCCATCTTGATAAAGTCTTTCACTTTATTTTCTTCCATATTTTAAAAGACAGACAAGTTCAGAGTATGCACCAACTGGGAGGAGTGTGCAGCAAAAAGCAAAGTTCAGATGCCAATTTCACTGCCCAGAATACCTCTAAGATTCCTAGGGAGCTATTAACTCTGGTTCCTGAGGAGGTGCTGCAGTGGATTAAGATTTCCAGACACAATTGCTCCCAAAAGAAATGCCTTTTTTCCAGGTAACTCTCAGACCATTTCCCCATCCTGACAACTTGCACTAGATTAGATTGCAGCACCACTGTATTCCTCTCTCTCCTTGCATCTCAGGGAGACAGTAGTCACAAGGTGAACCCATTTCACATCTCATACTTGTTGAGCTCACCCAGAGATCTCGTAGAGGCTATCTCATTTCGTGATAAGACTTTGAAAACAATGTTGTGTATGTTTTAAGGCTCCTCAGGAAGGCAACACTTACTCATCAATCTTAAAGTAAAATCAGCACGAATAAGCCCTCAAACAAATAAGACACTAATCTCTTCCATCTCCTGAAAGAGGAAGCTTGTCCTAAAGGAAAAGATAGTTCACTGAAGCCTTGATAGTAAAGTTTACTGCAGTACTTCTCATGTATGCACTGATCAGATAACGTCAAGAGCTTAATATCAAAATATTTCCTTTAATTTTTAGAAATTATTTGAATGAGTCAATTCCAATTTTAAAACATTTAAATCATGACTTTGAAAAATGTTAATTCCAAAATTTTCCAGGAAAAAAAAAAAAAACTTTTCTTTTTCTGGTTCATCTTGTCTTTACTCTTCTTAACTTCACAACTTCAGGGGATGGGAGTAGGGTGAAGTGGCAAGTCAGTCACAGGAAGAGGATGAGGTGCACAGGCATCTGATCTTGCAAGGCTCTCTAGGCAGTGACAAGGACTTTTTACTTTATTCCAAGGAAATCAAAAAGTTTTGAAAGGTATAAAACAAGGGAATTATCTGATCAGATTTAAATTTCTAAACCACCATTCTAACTAGGGGAAGTACAGTCCACTCCTAAGCCAGAACCCCCAGCTCCCGGCCTTAGTTGTCTCTATCTTTCTGGTCATATCATGTACCTTTCTGGATCCTCCACAACATTTCGTTTCTGTGTCACTTTCTGGAACACTTGCTTACATACCACCTGATCACATACTAAGCATTTCCTATTCCACATCCTCTAATTTTAACTCTCCACTCTACTCTCTCTATTTTTATGTCTTATATCCTTCTGTATATCTTCACGCTCCTAGGCATGCAACAGGTATTCAGTAAATACTTCCTATGTAGATTTAAGGTTTGCCTGGCAAGGGCCTTCTAAATTGTGGAACAGAGGACTGCCAAGACTCCCTTCATGTTTCTGTTTCCTTAGCACACATGTAAAAGTCTTTTGGGTACAGGTGTGTTACATCAAGCCTGTATTTTTAGAGTGACCAGTGATGGCCCACTACAAAAATGAAAAATGGTGCATCTGAGAGGACCGGCTGTTGAAGCTACCATCACATTTGTCAAGGAAACAAGATCAGTTATGGTCACTTCCCATCAATCACCTCCAACTATCTTTCTCCACCCTTACCTAACCCATGGCCCATGCTTCAAAGATCTAAACTATCCTCTTCTCCCCAGTGTCATCCTAGAGACTCAACTGTGAAGTTCATATAGCTTCTAAATACTTCAAGGTTGCAGGGCACACCTATAGGTTTATTTATCTCCTGAGTTTAGAATCAAATTACTCTCTACCCAAAGACTTTCATTTAGAATATTGCCGCAGTCAGAATGATGCCCTGAACTTTAGAGAAAGAGACAAAGTAGCAGAGAAAAAAAGAGAAAAAGGACAAGAGAAGGCCTCGTTTGCCAAATCCATACCTTTGCAGCCAGCCGACACTCCATCACCCTGATATTGAAATGAGAAGTTGCTGCCTTATTCATTTCCACACAACTGTTGGCAATTACAAATACTGCTCCACTTGGGAGTTTCACATCAGTTGCCCTCAGAGGACTAAATTCTATCAACTTAGCCTATTGGAAGAAAAAAGACAGGTGAGATATAATGTATTAGAATTCAGAAAATGTTAATTATTTATCTATTTATTTGCCTTAGCAAAATTTTTTCACAAAAATGCATTCATTCAATTCAAATATTATTTACTGACTTCCAGGCACTGTACTAGGCACTGGAGCTATAACAGTGAGTAAGAGAGACACTGTCCCTACCCTCATAGAGCTTACTATCCAGCAGGAAAGACAATCAAGTGGACAAATACATTCCTAGGTTGTGTTTCAACAGTAGAAAAGCACAAGCTGCTTTAGAGACACATAGTTGAAGCATCTGAGCCTACCTAGTGTAGGCTCCTTTGAAAAAGGGGAAATCTATACTGAGTCTTAAAGGATGAGCAAGAGTAGAGCAGACAGAGAATTTCTTGACCCAAACAGGATATCAAAAAGAGGGAAGAGCACACAAGTTCACAAGTTCAGAGGCAAAAAAAAAACATAAGGTGTTAATAAAGCTTTGGGTATTGAAATTTGCCTGGAGCTCAGAGTTTGAGGCTTGAGGGCTGATGAGAGGTTAGAATGCAGAGGTAAAGCAGGAGCCAGATCGTGAAGTGCTTTGCAAGCTCAAAGAATTTGGATTTTGTTCAGACTCTATAGCTAACTTAATTTAACATCGGCACACTTGCTACCATGTCTGCTGGTCATGTCTCATCCAAAACACTCAGAGTATTTTCTTAACATTAAACCACATTTCCTCATGGTTCATGTCTTTGGCTTAGAGGAATCAACAATAAATATTCTTAATAAGAAGAGATCCAGGTATTCTTAGAAAATAGCCAAACTTGTAGGAATCTGATGAAAAACTAGGAAAAGACTTTAAAGAAATATCTGCTTCTATTTTGGAAATGGGCAGTTTATGGGCAGCAACCAAAACCTCTACCCCTGCCTAAGGGAGTTGATAGCCAATGGGAAGTGGTATCTAGATAAAGAATTCATTGCTGATTTACTGTCAACATTCTTTTCCCCACCACTGAAGCCCCAAAAATGTTGACAGAGAAAAATGATACCAAAGAGTAAATTATAAAAAGAGGGGTTGTGAATATATGTGGTAAGAGAAGTTAACATTTGGGTTTAAAACCAATAAGAGATTATGAAAATGCCATGAGATGAGTGATTTGGAAGGAGAGCGGGAAAGGTGGTCCCAATAACTAGGGAGTTGAGAAATCTCATTTTAACCATGAAGAGAAAAAGAAGGGGGAAAAAACTAGGCACAAGAGAAAAAAGATCTGAGGTACGATTCTGGAAGCCTGAGGAAGAAGTGATCAACATGAAACAGATTAGGTGAACTGGTAGCAGCCCTGAATTACAAAGTACCTAAGAGAACTGACTGCTCAGAACCTCTCCATATGAACTTTCCCTAGTTGATCCTTCCAAATAGCTCAATGTCACATACAGTTCCTTCTTCTGCAAGAAATGATATGGACTGGTCCATCCCTCCTCCTTCAGTGCCAATATAACGCTCACTCTTGGCACAGATTTCCGCAAGTTCCACCTGAAAAAGTAAAAATTGATTTGCCCTGTGAGTACAGTCATGATTTATTTCTCATTCATTTCTCACTCCAGGCGTGACAGGTTTGAATTCCACTGCCAACTCTGATCATTTGACAAAAGTTGCCTGAAGCACTGTGTTAACAAGGACTCTAAGACTACCATTGAGCTCAATAAGAAAACATACCATGATGAATTACTGTTTGCAGTGGGATGGAATGAAATACTGGCTATGCCTGCCATGTATTTGCTCACCATAAAAGACTCCATAGGGCAAGCAGATTCTTCCATCTTTCTCTTTGCTCCATCCCCCTCTAGACTAATATCACCAAAAATCTCATATGGGTATTCACTAATCTCTCCCTTCCTTTGTCTTCCTTTGCTTCCCCACAATGGACTTTTCTAGTCTCCACACAGCCAAAGTGGGATCATGCAACTTTATCCTCCTGTCCAAAAATAATGTCCTCTGTGTGCCATTTCTATTAAATATAAGAATCATCATGAAATTCTTGTCATTTCTCATCCCTTTCATCAAGAAAGATCATGAACTAGCATCATCTCCCCAGATACATCTTCCTCCAACCATGATGAAGAGGCCCAACACACAAACGCAGTTCTAATCCAAACTGAGTATGTCAAAATATGTACTAATATTCAATGGCTTCCTACTGATTAATGAAATAAGTTTAAGCTCCTCAGTCTGACATTTCAAGCCTTCTAAAATGTGTAACCAATTTGCATATGAAATCATATTATCTACCACTCTTTTCCAATTAGATTTGTCTCTTTGACCATCTCACACATTTGTGCAACCTGTCTCCTCTCGTATAAGTCCTATAGCCAGTCAATACCCAGCTTACCAATTTGCTTTGATAGTGAGCTTAAGGAAGGAAGAAATACTTAAAGAAAAGTATTTGTTCAGTATTCCTGATGGTCTGAACTTAGGGTTTCCAGGATTAGTGGTAGGAGAGCAGGCTGGAGAAGTGAGAGAAGAATGTCATTAAAGACATTGTGTCTTTACGGACTAAAGGCGTGTTGTCAAAACACCTAGATTTTAAGATGTAAAGAAATAATATACCCAGGTGAAGAAGTCCACATAGCATTCGGTTAAGAATGATGAGACCTGGGGGCGCACCTGGCTCAGTGGGTTAAAACCTCTGCCTTCAGCTCAGGTCAGCTCAGATCCCAGGACCCTGAGATCAAGCCCCACGTCGGGCTCTCTGCTCAGCAGGGAGCCTGCTTCCCCCCTCTCTCTGCCTATTTGTGATCTCTCTGTGTTAAATAAATAAATAAAATCTTAATTAAAAAAAAAAAAAAGAATGATGAGACCTGAGTCTTTCTGTCACCCTGAGCCAGTATGAAAAGTCACCTGCCCAGCAACATCAATAACAGCCACATTTACATGATAAGTACCTGGCATAATCTCCTCTGTGAGCAGTATCTCTTCTGGTTATCCTCCTTACACAGATGAGGAAAATGGGACTTGGAGACATATAGCAGAAAGTGGAAAAGCCTTTTGAACCTCCTCTGCTTGACTCCATAGCCTGTGCTCTTTTCACACCGACTGCATTACTCCTCTCCTGGCCCCAACCCCTGGAGATAACATAACCTATTTTCTCACTACCTCAAAGGGATGTGAAATGACAAATTAGATCACCAAAAGTTAAGTATCCTCTCTTTTAAGAGGAAAGAAAGTAAAGCAGTGAGAAATATATGCTTATGAATTATTTTTAAAAATGTCTTCCAAGTGGCAACAATAGGATACTTTTACTTTAAACATGATATTAATTTTTCGAGGCTATCTATCTGGACAGAATTCAGAGGGACCCCAGAAGTCCCCAAAAGCTAAGTGTCAAGGAGAGTCCATCTGCAGGGATGTGGACATCCCTAGAGTTTGCTGAATTCTGAAGATGGATCCATGACTAGATAGACAATACCCAAGAGTTCTAAATGTGAGGAAACAAAAGAAAATGAAGATAAAGAAGTCAAAAAATGAAAGGATGATTCATCTTACAGTCCCCCCAAAGCGCATAAGGAAATCAGTAGTAAATATGGAGGGAAAAAACAGTGCCAGACACCTCCTTGGTTAAAGCCCCAAAGTTCCTGCCAACTAGCTGTTGATTTCTCAATTTTCCCAAGTTTCCATTTCTTCATATACTATTAATAATAATGATAGTTTTAGCAGTTAAGATTTATTGAACACTTACTATATGCCAGGCACTGTTCTAATTACTTTGTATGAATTAATTATTTACTTCTTATAATGACCTTGTAAGATAGGTAGTATATACTCATTTTACAGATGAGGAAACTGAGCAGGTTTATTAGTTGAGACTAAGCTAGTAATTACAAAGGTGAAATTCAAACCAATTGTCTAACTCCAGAGCCTATACTCTTTTTTTTTTTTTAAAGATTTTATTTCTTTATCTGATCGTGAGAGAGAGATCACAAGTAGGCAGAGATGCAGGTAGGGGGGTGGGGGGGGGAAGCAGGCTCCCCGCTGAGCAGAGAGCCTGATGTGGGGCTCGATCCCAGGACCCTGAGATCATGACCTGAGCTGAAGGCAGAGGCTTTAACCCACTGAGCCACCCAGGTGCCCCCAGAGCCTATACTCATAATCACCATGCTATATAATCTCCCATCCATAATATGGAGAAAAATGCCCACCTGCCTAGCTATGGAAGTATTGTAGGTAATCCAATGAATCAAATAAAAATATCTCATAAGCTCTAAAGAATATACAATTGTATATAACTGTAAACAATATACAATTGTTAATTTTATTATTTGTACATAATGAATAAGGAATCATTTGATTTACACAAGTAGCTAAGTCCCAAGCCAAAAGCAAAGACAAGTATAATTATTCTGGAAAACACAACCATTTTTTAAAGTGTTTAGGAAAAGACAGAATGTAAAAGATTCCAGATGCCCCCAGGAGAACTAATTCAACAACAGGCAGTAATAGAGCCTGAGACAAACAGGAGCGTGTGCTCCATTTGAAGCAGTTTAGTCTAACTAGGGTTGGGAGGTGGTCCCTGGCTGCCAAACAAAACATGCTTGTAGTAGAAACTTCAACTGCAGGCCTGCAAGTCGCTTTTCCAGTGGCCCTAGCCCTTCACCCCATACCAAAAGCAAAAATGTCAAATCCAAAATAGTTATGACATGTGAAGAAACTAGAAACAAAAGTTTTTTTTTTAAATCTCAAATCCTGATTAAACAAAAAAAAATTGCATTCTTCTGTAGGTCCATGACCTTAGCCAGCGACATCATGACCCAAACTCAGAAACCCATTAACAGAGGGAACTTAGCAGGGGGTATAAATGGGAGCAGAGAATGCCTGTCATTCTGGGTAATGTGAGGGATACATGTGAGCCAGTTATGCCTATTCTGTCTTTGGGGTCCCTGGAAATAGAACTATAAAAAAGTCCTCCAAGAGTTATAATCCTTGCAAAGAATTGAATCAATACTCCATTGGGATTTGAAGTACGTAAAACAGCAATAGATTTCAGGAGAATAAGAAGATCTGTCAAGAACACATTAACAAAGTGCATGCAAAGAAACCTATCAGAACTTCAAAGAAAGATCAAATAGAATTTGAGGACCCAATTCAATTTAACGAAGGATAAAGTCATCTTTTTCCTAGATGTTTAAAGGATTCTGAGGCTCCCCCACTTCTCCTATCTCCCCAAATCACAAACAGACACACAGACTCAGACAGACAGACAGACACACACACACACACACATACACATGCACGCACACACGCACACACACACAAAGCCCTGAGAACCCTCAGGCAAGAATAGTGAAGCTCTAAGTGAAAAGGGACTCATTCGCCTCCCCACCAATGTATTTTCTTCTGCCCTTACACCTGTGTACTTCAAGAACCCCAGATGCCAGGGCGCCTGGGTGGCTCAGTCATTAAGCATCTGCCTTCGGCTCAGGTCATGATCCCAGAGTCCTGGGATCAAGCCCCGCATGAGGCTCCTTGCTTGGCAAGAAGCCTGCTTCTCCCGCTACTATTTCCTCTGCCTGTGTTCCCTCTCTCGCTGTGTTTCTCTCTGTGAAATAAAATCTTAAAAAAAAAAAAAAAAAGAACCCCAGGTGCCTCCAAACTAGTCACTTTTAGCATTTAGCTCTATCTCTTCCTGCAAAATACTAATGTCTGAGAATCATTAGGGATGACAATTTGATTGCATGAGGCAATTTTCCAAAATTTATACCTAATAAACTCATTTCTATTTTGAACTCTGCTCTCTGGACAGTTAAGAGAAATCTGGCATTATTCATAGACTTTCTTTAAAGCTACTGAAGATAGTTAAACTAATTTAGCCCTTTGTGTGTTCTTCTCTTGAAGCAGCCTGAGAAAGAATCAAAAGTCACATGGGTTCCCAAATTAAACAGCTTACCCATCTGCTGGCCAGTGGGGCACTGGTTAAGAGGAGAAATAACAGGGTTAAATTTAATTGTCACTGAGAAAGGGGGCACCTGGGTGGCTCAGTTAAGCATCAGACTATTGATTTTGGTTCAGGTCATGATCTCAGGGTCCCGGGATAAAGCCCGGCTTTGGGCTCCCTGCTCAGCAGGG
The DNA here is from genome assembly GCA_028646535.1 of Procyon lotor. Lineage (NCBI taxonomy): Eukaryota > Metazoa > Chordata > Mammalia > Carnivora > Procyonidae > Procyon > Procyon lotor. The sequence goes on along the minus strand of CM053609.1, from coordinate 43,330,151 downwards.
AGTCTGCTTGTCACCCCCTTCCTTTGCCCTTCCCCACCATTCTCTCTCTCTTTCTAGAACAAATAAGTAAATCTTTTTTATTTTTAATTTTTTATTTTTTTTAGTAAATCTTTTTTTCAAAAAAAGTCACTGAGAGGGGCTGAAGATTCATGAATACCTTGCCCAGTTAAATCTGAGTATTTACAAAAACAATAAAACAAAACTACTCAAGATATTAATACAGTAGTTCTATCTTTGTTTAGCAGTTTTGTTAATGAGATTGTTAAAAGCAGAAAAATTACATGATCAGGAAGTGTTAATCTCTTTGAGTCAGTTAGCCATGACTTTGAGATGCCTTGCGATTCAGAACACAAGACCTTAATCAAGACAGCAGCAATCAGCTATCGGTGGCCACCCAAGTACAAGTCAAGAGAAAGGAAGGAAATGAGTAGTCCCATTCATTCACTTAGGGATCCTTTAAACAGTGTCCCACATATAAGTGGGAAGGCCAGTGTCTTCCCTCAAGGACTTCTCAATACTGATATGGTCTCCAGGTGAACAAGTCCTTCAAAATAAAGTGTACAACTAGTGTGCTAATCATCTCCTGTTTACCCCTCTCTGTCCTCTGTCCACCCATTTTCATCCTGCTATCTGCCACAGGAAGCTGCCCAGCATGAACTATATGCACTTTGCTCCCGTTGGGTTCTTCCAACAGAGAGCTCTGGCAGGAAACGAGAAATTGAAAGTGTGGGGGAAGAATAGTGAGGTCAAGTCCCTCCCAGCCAAGGTCACTTTTAGGCCCAAGGGCAATAACAACTCAGCTATAAGTAGTCCTGGGTTTCCATACACTTACCTTCGTAAATTGTCCTTTATTATTGAGTGTGCTGTTTTTCTATTATGACCCTGACTGATATATCTACATAAGGTGAAAATAATAATGGCTCCTCTGACTTTTCTTTACATCAAATATTTTCCCTATTTTTTTCCCCCTGCAATTCTCCTTCATCTTAACTTTCAAAATATCTGGGTTCTTATCTGGGGCTATTTTCAAATTATTCCCCACACTGGCAAGCCTATTAGGTAGAGCCCCATCAGGCAGGAGAAACTCTTCAAGAAATGGGACCAAAGAAAGCCTAAAAGACTGATGTAGACTTGCTTTGTTTTGTAACATGGATGATGACCAAGCTCTAACTTATAGACACTTTGGAGTGTTCTAAAAAAAAAAAAAAGGCTTGCTTTAATTAAAAAAAAAAAGAAGGAGGCTACTATTTCTTCTCCACATCCCTAATTTAAAGGGATGTAACCCAAAGAGATTAGTCACCTTTGCATCTTTTACTTCAAGAAAAGTTGCCTGAGGACGATGAGGGCCAATTCCCAAAATGCACACAACAGATGCATCTGACTCTGATGGTGGTTCAGGCTAAAAAAAAAAGTTCCAGAAAGTAATACAGAGAAGAAAAAAAAGTTAAAATATTTAAAAGATCCAATGTAGGGTGCCTGGGTGGCTCAGTTGGTTAAGCATCTGCCTTCAGCTCAGGTCATGATCTCAAGGTCCTGGGATTGAGCCAGGGTTCCCTGCTCAGAAGGGAGCCTGCTTCTCCTTTTCCCCCCTGCTCGAACTCTCTCGATCTCTCTCTCTCTCTCAAATAAATAAATAAAATCTTTTTTTTTGAGGGGGGTATTTATTTTTTTTAATTTTTTATTTTTTATTTTATTAACACATAATGTATTATTTGCCCCAGGGTACATGTCTGTAAATCACCAGGCTTACACATTTCACAGCACTTACCATAGCACATACCCTCCCCAATGTCCACAACCCAGGCACCCTATCCCTACCCCCCCGCCTCCTAGCCACCCTTAGTTCGTTTTGTGAGTCTAGGAGTCTCTTATGGTTTGTCTCCTTCCCCATCCATTCCTGTTTCATTTCTCTCCCCCACCCCCCCATGACCCCCCACTCTGCCTCTCAGATTCTTCATATCAGAGAGATCATGTGATAATTGTCTTTCTCTGACCGACTTTCAAATAAATAAATAAAATCTTAAAAATAAAAGATCCAATGCTACAAAGAAATAACAGTGAGGAGGGTTCTCAAAAGTAAATCTGAAAAACCTGATAAAATCTAAAACCAATCAAAGAATATGCCACAAGCACTCACTTATAGCACTCACACCACAAGTACTCACTCACTTTTTTTTATATGACAAAAAAAAAAAGTAGACTCTTCCATCTGTATATATTGGAGAGAACATAATCTAATGAACCTAGAGAAGGCTAGTGATTGGGACACAAAGCTCTACAAATATTGAAGGTGCTCAGTGAGGGCAGAAGCACAGTCTTCAAGTCAACTCCCTCCAAACTCTAAAGAGACAGACAAAGAAAACTTCCCCAACCTAACTGACTTGCAATCTACATCACCTGAATCTCCCAGATTCAGGAGGCTGTCAACAGACAGGAGTATTTTATGGAAAACAGCTTGGGATCCCAGGTTCATGGAGATTCTGACAAAATGCCTAAGAAAGGTTTCTCCTAGCCCTCTACCATGCTGCCTATGCTGGATGGGGGAAAGCACCCTAAGGGGTGTGATAACATACAGCCCTTGCTATTTCTCCGAATGATGATCCTAGAAGTACGTGTGTGTGGTTAGACTATTAAAAGACTAACGTGAATCTAAAAGCTGATGTTGAGACTCAAAGAGAGGAAACACAGCGCTGTTACTGTGAAGGCGTCAGACACCGCGCTGGTGTCACCCGGGACCGATGAGGAGTGTAGTCTCGGGCCCCACCCCAGACCTGCTGAATCAGAGTCTATAGCTTAACAAGATCCCCCACACACACCACATTAAATTTGAAAGCATTCCTCTCAGTTATTTCCTACATTGAGGCTTTCTTAATAAATTTAGCAGACAGGGAAGAATCAGAAGAAAGGGAAGGAAGCTAACAAAGCAAATGTCTTCAAAGGTCAAACACTATGTACCATGTGCCATATGATGTAGTCTCCAAAACATCCCTGAAATGTCAGAATTGTAATTGCTGTTTCATAGAGAAAAAAATTGAGACTCAAAGAGGCCAACAAGCTAACCTATGATTCAGAGCCAGATAGATAGGTCTGGTTCAAAGTCCACGAGACTATCTTGTTCTCCTGCCCCAGGCAACAGAGGCTGTGCTTGGATACTGGGCCCTGGTGAGCAGATGGAGCAAAATTTATGTACACCCAAACTGAACATCCCTTCCATTAGAATGAACAATGAAGTTGGCCATGAGCCCCAGGATGCAGACACTTCTGAGTCATCATAATTTCACTCCATTTTATCCCCAGAGAGAGAAAAAAATCCATATCACTGGATGGTCTGGGGATTGGAGGGGGCTGGGTGCTTCCTGTTATCCATCTCCAAAAACAATCCTGAGCACCTCCTTCCTGAACAGCCTCAACCTAGGGTGATCTCAATATAAGGCTGATATCTTGGTATGATTTCTTCAGCCTAATAATAATAGCGGCTAACACATTGAGACAGACACTGTTCCAAGCACTTTTCAGTACTATCAAATTTCAAATTCATGAAGGAGGTTTTTACTACTAAATCCATTTTATAATGAAGAAACTGAAGCATAGAGAGGCTAAGTAAATTGCCCAAGATTATTCAGCCACTAAGTGACAGAATCGGGATTTGAACTCAGAGTTTTAGCTCTAGGTTTTGACCACAATACTATTCTTTATCCTCAAGGGGAGTAGAATTTCAGAAGTGCGCCAGAACCCAAAATTCGGGAGCCCCAGAAATCCTCCCTGAGTACTTTTATCACTCACTAGCACAATCAATTCAATCCCTTTCATTGTTTAAGTTCTAAAAAAAGAAAACAAACATATACCAAGTAACTATTACTGGAGGGGTGGGGGAGGGCACAGCCAAAAAAGAAAAAAAAAAAAAAAAAGTTGTGGCAAGACAGAAGAAAGCAGAAGTCCAGTCAGACTGATGGAATCAGACAAGAATATGACCCAAGTCATTGCTACTAAATACCAAAAGGGCCTCCGATGCCTGTGGTAAAGGCTGGTGTCGCTCACTTGGCTGACAGACCATTTATTTTGGCTCTGACCTTTGAAAGACATTAAATAATGATGATAATAATGGATGGGCAGTAGGCCCGCAATCTCTGTGGTTTGGAAAGTGTTTCCTGGAACTGCACGTCCCTTGCCATGGTCAAAGGGACGCTCCCATTCCTCTGGGGAGAGCTCTTCATACAGAGTTTTGAGCAGCACAGGCCTGTCCCACCCTCAAGGTCCTAACTATAATAACTGACTATAAACCAGTCCGGACTCTCTGGGAGAAGGTAAAGAAGAAGCTGGGGCATTAAGTATGATTTACACCCCCCCCAACAAAATCATAATTGTTAAAATTAACACATGTTAGTTTTCCTCATATGATTCCAACGATATAGAAATGGACCCAAACCAAAGATGAAAAAATAAGTACCATGAATCATCATCAAAAACATACCAAATCCATAACTGCCTTGGAGAAAGGGTCCTATGTTTACAATATTCAATTCACAAAGACTATGACATGAAGGAAGAATATTTAGGGTCAGGAAATGGTGGAGAGTGTTAAATTGATTTTACTGAATTGTGCTCAAATGTTATGCCAAGAGCATCTACTAAAGGTCAGTATAAGAAATAATCATGTTTCATTTTTCAGACTGATGGCGAGGTCATTCACAGTATGTTTTGTGTGCTATGAAGAGTCCATGTAAGAAACACATTTTTTTCCCAAATACTTTTATTTTTTCAGTATTACAAGAAACACATTTTAGAATTTAATACCCCCAGGGAAAACAGCCTCTTCTGAAGAACAGAAATGATGTCTCTATTTTGGGCACAAGACCTACATAACTTACTATGTTTCCTTATTAATTTGGCTTCCAGGAATCTCAGCAAACTATTAAATAAAACCCAATTATATTAAGTAACAGTTTTTACAATTACATTAAGTAATTAGCAGTCATTAAAAGGTGTGTTTTCAATTCTTTCCTTTGCCCTAGTTTTCTGTATCTAATTTATTAACCTTTTGAATATATATTCTTGGTTGTATAATTCTTAAGATTTTCTTCAAAATAAATAGGCATTTGGAACAAATAAAAGAAAAAATTGAGACATAACATGCATCAGGTGGAATAGTCGTGTTAAGAGGAGCAATGAAAAGTAATAGTACATACTAAGAAGGCAAAGTAAAAATAGTAATGAGGTCCAGTAACAATATTCCAGAAGGAATAGTTGAAAAAAAAGTGGATATATGACCTAAAGAAAGAGTAAGAACTTCCAGAAGAACTTCCTTCAAACTTTGAAAGACTCTAATAGCAAAAGGAGAAACAGACCCATAAATACAGAGAACAGACTGGTGGTTGGCAGAAGGGAGGGGGTGGGAGGAAGGGAAAAGTGGGTGAAGGAGAGTGGGAGATACAGGCTTCCAGTTATGAAATGAGTAAGTCATAAGAATAAAAGGTACAGCATAGGGAATATAGTCAATGGTATTGTAATAGTGTTGTATAGCGACAAATGGTAGCTTCACTTGTCATGAGCACAGCATAACACATAGAGTTGTTGATCACTATGTTGTATATCCGAAACTAATGTGAAATTGTGTGTCAACTATATAGCAATAAACAAAAAGAAAAAAGAAGATACTTGTCTGCCAGTCCATTAAACAAGAAGGAAAAAAGAAAAAGAAGGAAAAAATTGAGGATTCAGATAGAAAGGATAAGCTGTATTTAAATACAAGAAAAATCTTCCAATGACTAAAATGGTCCAAGAATGAAAAGGGCTAATTCGTGAAGCAATTCGATCACTGGGGACATTCAACCAGAGGCTAGAAAATTGTCTCCTATGAATGTTGAAAGGCAGAATTTTGCTCTGGTTGGTAGGTGACTAGGATAACTATGCACATAGGAGAGGGTCCCTAAGAGTTGGGGTTCAGACACAGAAACACTTAACTTCAGCTCTGGGGAAATTACGTATTTCCTTACCTTCCCTGAGACTGTAAATATTGTAACTATTTTGTTCGACAAAAGATGAAGATGAAAATAAAAGGCCTAGAGACTCTGCTGTGAGTCAAGAAACTCCTGCTTGCATCACAGAATCTTTCCAAGGGAGGAGAAGCTTTCCTGTGCTTTGTAGGGTGGGAGATGGAAGTAAAGAAAGAACTTCATAGAACAGTAGGATATTTCCATTTTGCCTTATATCCCAAAATATGGATTCTCAGGCACACACCTAGTCCGTCATTTGTCATCTCTATGAGGCCTTTCAGACATATGCTGACTTGGAGCCACCAGGATAGCCTTCCTTCACCCACCATATGATCTACCAGGCCCCCTCTCTGCACTGCACATCAAACTCTATGTAAGGGCAGCTAGGAACAGGCTGACGTGATCTTTTATGCAGCATTTTTTTAAAGGTTTTTCTTTATTTATTTATTTCACAGAGAGAGGGAGATCATCTCACAAGTAGGCAGAGAGGCAGACAGAGAGAGGGGGGGAAGCAGGCTCCCTGCTGAGCAGAGAGCCCAATGCGGGGCTCGATCCCAGGATCCTGAGATCATGACCTGAGCCAAAGGCAGAGGCTTTAACCCACTGAGCCATCCAAGCACCCCCTATACAGCATTTTTTAACATATATTCAGAGCTCTAAACTATGTACTATAGGAGAACCAAAAGAAGTGCCAAAATCCATCCAAGATCTGCTTCCATGAATGGACAGGGTTATCACAAATCACCAGCCCAAGAATAGACTAATCCAAAAGGCAGAAAAACTGACTGAAAAAACTTGTCCTTTAGAAAATGTCTGATTGCAATCTCTTTCTTTAGATTTTCACTCCTTGTTGGGTACCCCTGTGTAGTCATTCCTGACACTCCCCTAAATTATAAATGTTATAAATTCTGTGTTCAACAAAAGACCAAGATGAAAACAGAAATAGTATTGGAAATGATACTGCCTAAACACTCTTCTGAATATAAGTATAGAAATGCCAGATAAAGGTTTAGCAAACCCTTGGCAGAACGTTTCAGGGGAAGGGCAAATAATTTCTAATGGAAGAGGAACTAACCTAGTCCAGGACATGTTTCCAATTGGTAAGATAATTTGTTACAAAATACATCCACTTTACATTCTGCCAATACATGTAACAAGAGACATTAATGTTGTCTAAAGCGGGGTTGAGGGGGGAGGTGGTAGGAGAGAAGGGGAGAAAAATACAAAGATGGTTTCCAAGAGATACTGGTAAAGATGGGCCCTGGCTGCTTTGCAAAGTGGGTAATAGTCTGCCATTGAACCAAAGAGCAACCTGCAACATCAGCCATAGTCCTGACCAGCTTTGCCTTGGAAGGAGCTCTGTTCACTTTCCTTCTTCACCTCATGAGTCTCCCCTTCCACTTCCTTGGAAAGATATGTACAATACTTACTTCTACAGCTGAACTTTTAGCTCTTCAAAGCATGGTAGAATATTCTGTGCTTTATGTCAACATATGACATATATTTTAAATAACAGGTCATTTTTGCCTGTCATATCCTACTCTACTTCCACATCTCGATTCCACAAGGCCTTCTCTAAAACTATCGCTCCCCATGTAAATTGGGTCCTTCCTGTTTTTCTTTCTCATAGTCTGTTCCCGTCATAGTATTTATCACAATCTCTGTGAACATATTTTTATGTTTGTTTAATACTGGTTTCCCCCATTTCTCCCATAAGGTAAGGGAGCATGTGTCTGTTTACTCCTGTATCTATAATACCTAACCTATTTGTTGATAAATAAATATTGAATGAATACATTAACAAATGAATATATGATGTCAACTCCTCATCCCCCCACTAATCCACCATATGTAGAAACAAAAATATGCCCAGGGGCCCCTGGGTAGCTCAGCTGGTTAACTGTCTGACTATTGATTTTGGCTCAGGCCATGATCGCAGCATTGTGAGATTGAGCCCTGCGTTGGGCTCTGTGCTGGGCATGGAGCCTGCTTGAGATTATCTCTCCCTTTCCCTTTGCCCCTTCCCCCTTCCTTTGTCTCTCTCTAAAAATAATAATAATAAACAAACAAACATACAAAAATATGCCCCTAGTAAATGAATATGTATGAAATAAAAACACTGGAACCCCCTCACAACTCAGCCACCACATGACACTGGCACATCATGTAGAATGGAACACCACTTTCTCTCTTTTGCTTCATTTAGAGTTTATTCTTCCTTACACTTCCATGTGCTGAGATACAGGAAAAAAATTCCAGAAAACTCATTATCATCAATAATTTCCACCTTCTACCTTTGACAGTAATATAAAAGAAAGAAGGATTTCACTTCTTTACATTTTTCTAATTTATTTCATGGCAAATGTGCCAGCAATTATTAAAATATCTACAATGTCAACAACATGAAAAGGAAGAAATAAAGGAACCTAGAAAATTCTCCTGAATAAAAATAATTTGTTACCAAACAAATGACGCTATGTGTAGAAGGAACTGAGTGATAAAACCACTTAAGACATTCCCAAACAGAAGATTTCTCAGCATGTTAATGCGAACTCCCTGCCGCCATTATCAAAGAGATTAGTGTTTCCCCCTCTTGGACTGAGACCTTGAGACAGAACAGCTTTACCTCTTTACTTTGTTCCTATACCTCATCTTCATACTGATCTTATGCTTATCATAATTTTAGAAAACCTCTTAGAACGATGCTTTTTTTTTTTTAACCACAGGGACCAGAGAAGTAGAGGAAGCTGGTCTGAAGATAGAGAAGGTGACAGATAGGCAACAAGAAAACAAGGCAGTGACAGAGGCAAATCTAACAACATGAAGGTTTCTGTCTATTCCTGAAACCTAGCTATAATCCACCATTGTAGACAACAAAATGGCTACAAATCCTCCCCTCCTTATTTCCAATCCTTGCAGTGTGACTTTGCAGCTCCTCCCATAAAAAGGTAGAAACTATTTCTATTTCTCCACTTTTTGAATCTAGGATGTAACTTGTTTTGACCAATGGGATATGTGGCAAATGTGACACAAACAGCTTTGAAGAGCTTTCATACGTGGAGCTTACCCTCTTGCCATCCTTGGAAGCCTGAGATCTCCATTTGAACAAGCCTGGACTAGCCTGGTGGATGATGAGAGACATGTGGCCCAGTTGCCCCCATCACCCTAGCTGACAACCAGCCAACCCAGAAGTGGCCTGCCTAGCTGTCTAGCAGCTGAGAGCAGATGTGTGAATGAGCCCAGCCAAGACAAGCATAAGCACAGTCAAACTGAATGCAGCCCAAACGGTTGTTGTTTTAAACCACGAAGTTTGGGGAGGGTTACACAGCAAAGGCTAACAAATAAACCCACCTTTGCATTCCAGGACACATCTCTTGAATGTGCTTTTTCTCCTGCAAGCAAGAGTTTTAATGTTTACATTTGCATTTGAAAATACTTTATCATCATAGAAGCCCAAAGAATATTCAAACATTCAAACAGTTTTAAACATTTTGTTCCACTGAGTTAAAAAAAATATATATATGGAACTATTCACACAATTGCATTTTATCCTTTCCCAGGCTTCAAATCATCTCCTTTATAGTTTATCAATTTTTATTATATATGTACTATCAAAATAAGTACCCTATTGTATTTTCATAACAATATATTCATGCCCTGACCCCTGCTTATTTCTTCTACCATAAGCTCCTGCTACTTTTATCACATAGCCCATGCTCCTGTCTAAGCAAACTAATTTCAGTTTCCTGAATTATACTCTCTATGCATATATGTCTTTGAAAATGCTATGTGCCTGCATTCATTCAACAGATATCTATTGAGTGTCAACTGTGGGCTAGGCATTTTTATAGGTTCTAGAAATAGAGCAGGTGAAAAAATGAGACCAGAATCCTATGGTCTTCTTGTCTTCATAACTATGGGCAATTGCTCTTTCACTGAGACTAAATTCAAGCAGCAACTCTTCTGGGAAATTTTCATGACCCCCCAGAACTGAGTTACAAACTTTGACTCTCTGCCCTATCATAGCATTTAATCAGCATAACACAGTGGCTAAAGCTTGTAAGTTTCCTCTCTACAAAATGGGAGTTACAATAATTACACGCTTGATTGGGTTGCTATAAAGATTTTAAAAGCCTTGTACATAGTTAATGCACAATGAATATTAATTTTTTTAAATACCCTGTTGTTCTATAATGAGAATACACTGCTTTTACAGTAAGAAAAATAACTTTCAAGGAATCTATAACCAGTCCTGATGAAATCAGGAAAAATCTAGTTATTAAAAATATCTTTGCACCCATTTAAGATGATAATGTTTGTGTTTGTGTTTCCCACTTCTATTCATGACTCTAGGAACCTGCAGCTCACAAACAGGCCTCAAAACTAAAACTCACACTTGAAAACTGTTTGTATTCCTACCACCATTACTTTGTATGTCATGTATACATACATGTAAAATTCATACATATATGTATTAAAGTGTTGTAGTTAAAATTTGTGTGTATTGACATATATGTCAATGCATACAATATGTCATACATATTGACATGTATGTCAATACACACAAGTTTTAACTATAACACTTTATTATAAAATATTTCACTGAACTTAAATTCCTGGCCAATAAGCAAAAACTTTTACTTTACTACTTTACAACAGCTTCCTTTCTCCAGTGGAAAGAAAATTAGGAAGCAGAAAATAAAACAACAAAGACAGCATGAGATTTACACAAGTACAAAGAACACAGTTAGAAATAAAAAAGATGTTTTCACATTCATCAAGGGAGATTTGCACCTTTTGAAACACCAGCACTTTGGGTAACCAACTATGTATTAAAGGAGTATGTCAGTTTCATTGCCTCTTTTGCTCTTTGAATAACTCCTTATATAATAACTCCTTCACCTGAAAATGTAAGAGGCAGGGGATAAAATTCAGAAAATTCACACTGGAGCCCAAAAGGGATGGTGTTTACATCCCATTAGTGTGACAACTCTACGAATTTGCAGGTTTGGATTTATGGGACATGCTTTCATATATGTATATGACAAACAAAGCCTACTGGCAAGTAGGAGGAATCCAGCACCTGGTGCAAATGACTGAAACTAGGGATTATAGTTACATTTTTAACAACAGTATGGCATAGACTCCCAACTACTCAAAATGGACATTAGCTATAGAAGAGGAAAGAGAAATGGTGGATCAGTCCTACCTAGATATAATAATCCTTAAATACTTAAATAAATGTGGATAAATGAATAAATCTTCAGGATTAAGCCTGTCAAACTAATAGAATCTCAAGTATTGATCCTAAATAAAAGCCTAAGCAATTATTTATATTATTGCCAGCAAATTACCATGTTGCAAATGAGAGCACAGTTTTTTTCTTAATTCAGTTAGGCACCAAACTATACACTGAGAATCCAGAGATTTAAAAAGCAATAGTCTGTCTCTGCACTTGAAGACCTCAAGACAGTCTAAGGGAAACACCTTTGCAACACAAAGTGAGCAGCACTATAGTGAAGTTAGAGGTTCTATTGTGGTCACATTGACAAGGGAGGTTTAATCAAGAGGGAATCCATTATACGGTTTTATAGATTCAACCCACATTTCCAGTTGGTCATCTCACAAAAGCAAAAGCATGTCACTGGATGGCATGGATGGCACTAAATGGGCAAACATGTGTGAATGGTTCAGCAGCCAACAATACAACTGCCAATCTCACAAGCCAAGGAGAGCACTGTTTTATCTTTTCTTTCCTATAATGTACCAACTAGATGACTAAAAAAACCTAAAAGATTAGGGGCGCCTGGGTGGCTCAGTCGTTGGGCGTCTGCCTTCGGCTCAGGTCATGATCCTAGGGTCCTGAGATCGGGCCCCGCATCGGGCTCCTTGCTCGGCGGGAAGCCTGCTTCTCCCGCTACCATTCCCTCTGCTTGTGTTCCCTCTCTCGCTGTGTTTCTCTATGTCAAATAAATAAAATCTTAAAAAAAAAACTAAAAGATTAAATGACAACCCTGACTTTTATTAACACTACTCACCTGGAAAGAAAAAAAAAAAACAACAGAACCTAGAAATGGACCCTCAACTCTATGGTCAACTAATCTTCGACAAAGCAGGAAAGAGTATCCAATGGAAAAAAAGCTGGAAAGAATATCCAGTGTAAAAAAAGACAGTCTCTTCAACAAATGGTGTTGGGAAAATTGGGCAGCCACATGCAGAAGAATGAAATTGGACCATTTTCTTACACCATACGCAAAGATAAACTTAAAATGGATGAAAGACCTAAACGTGAGACAGGAATCCATCAAAATCCTAGAGGAGAACACGGGAAACAACCTCTTTCGACCTTGGTCACAGCAACTTCTTGCTAGACACGTCTCCAAAGGCAAGGGAAACAAAAGCAAAAATGAACTATTGGGACTTTGTCAAGATAAAAAGCTTTTGCACAGCAAAGAAAACAGTTAACAAAACCAAAAAACCACCTACAGAATGGGAGAAAA
>CM053609.1:43292041-43317158 GCA_028646535.1 Procyon lotor | reverse complement strand
ACCAGCACTGCCACCTAACCCCCATCTTTCTGCTTATCTTTCCTTTCCTCTCCGCGAGTCTCTCTTTTTTGAAGATTATAGAGAGAAACGTGTATGCTGTGCCTATAGATTTAACAGGCACACGAGACTTAGATACATGAATATTTTCCCCTTATTTTCTCCAGCAATGGCCCACGGCATGAAACATATTTGAGTGCTTCTTGCAAACTGCTCTGACTGTCCTACATTCTTCTGTTATATCCTCAGTGAGGAGAAATACTATTCCATATAGATTTAATCTTGGGGAACTTGTAAAAGTCACCTAGAATCAGAAATTTTTTTTTTTTTTTTTTGAGAGTGAGTGAGTGAGAGAGTGCAGGGGTGGAGGGGCGGGGAGGGGTGGGGAGGGGAGGGGAGGGTGCTGGGGAAGAGAGAATCCCAGTCAGGCTCCATGCCCAGCATGGGGCCCAACGTGAGGCTTGATCTCAAGACCCTGAGATCATGACCTGAGCCCAAACCGAGAGTCAGAGGCTTAACTGACTGTGCCTCCCAGGTGCCCCTGGAATCAGATCTTATAATGTAGGTATTGTGAAGGGGAAATTTGAGTGATAAGATATTTGGTAAAAAGTGAGATAAGATTCTCAAGTAATGGGTTGGATTTTCTCATGTGACTGGGAAACTAGCTTTTTAACTTTTATTTATTTTTTAAGATTTTATTTTTAAGTAATCTCTACACCCAACATGGGGCTCAAACTCCTTTTACATCTTCCTTAGGGCAGGACATGGTAATGGGTTTATTTTCAAAAGGCCTTGAGCTCCTATGGCTGGAGGAGTAAAAGGAGATGATGATGTTCAGCAATTAATTAAATCGGCAAAGCAGCTGGTTCTGTGGACAAAGAAGGTCAAAGTGTTATTTCAGATGGACAGTTGAGTAGAAAATCTTTTTGCAGATATCTGAGTTGATGTGGGTTTACATAATAAACCCATCATAGTTTTATGTAACACATTTGTTCCATTAAAATGTTTTATGGGTTTTTTTATAGATTTTTAAATTGATTTTTATTTTTTTAGATTTTATTTATTTATTTGTCAGAGAGAGAGAGAAAGCACAAGCAGAGGGTAGCGGGAGAGGGAGAAGCAGGCTCCCCACTGAGCAGGGAGCCTGATGCAGGACTCGATCCTAGGACTCCAAGATCATGACCTGAGCCAAAGGCACACACTTAACCGACTAAGCCACCTGGGTACCCCTAGATTTATTCATTTATTTATTTCAGAGAATGAGAGAGAGAGTGAGTGGGAAGGAGAAAGAGAGAATCTGAAGTAGCCTCTGCACTGAGCTCAGAGCCTCACGTGGGATTCGATCCCATGACCACAAGATCATGACCTGAGCCAAAGCCAAGAGTCGGACGCTTAACTGACTGAGCCACCCAGGCACCCCTCAATTAAAATTTTTTTTTTTTAACGATTTTATTTACTTATTTGACAGAGAGAGAGAGATCACAAGAAGGCAGAGAGAGAGGGGGAAGCAGGTTCCCTACTGAGCAGAGAGCCTGATGCGGGGCTAGATCCTAGGACCCTGAGATCATGACCTGAGCCGAAGTCAGAGGCTTTAACCCACAGAACCACCCAGGCGCCCCAAAGTGTTTTTAATCACTACAAAGTTGAATAAGAAACAAACCTATCAAGCTCCTTGTCAATTCTTTCCTGCCGCTGTCTTAGGAGTTTTATTTCTTCGTTAATTCTGTGCTTTTCTCTATAAAATCAAAGTTTTGAGTTAAATTTTAAAATAAAGCAGGCTTTCTAATTGGAAAAGAATAAATTAACAATTTGCTGACTTCCCCAGGTCAGTAAAAGTCCTTTACACACCAAGTCTTTGGCATCCCCTCCCTGTGCACTACTTGCTGTGAGGAATGCCCCCAATGCATACCAAAGACATCACCCATGACACCTGAGTAGGGTTTGGACTCCACCTTGCTGCTTCCACAGGGGCCCCTCACAAAGTGTCCATACCCATTCTTCCCCTGGGCACAGGATCTCTAAGGGCCTTGTGTGCGTGTGCATGTGTGGTGGGGGTTGGGGGGCTCCAGCCGGGGGGAGGTGGAAGGGGAAGGGGGCCCTCGGAAAGCAGAGGCTCAAACTTTTGTCCTGCTTGCTGGGAAAGACGTGCCTGGCTGCTCTCCCATCACCTCTCTCTGCCATATTTGACTGCTTTCCTCAATGCTGCGCCAACTGCCCCTCCAGCTCCAGGGACCTCGTGCGGCAACACACCTTTCTCTTCTTCCAGGGCTCATCTTTGTAAATAGCACTCCAGTCTCTAGTCCCTGGACCTCTCTCCCGGGCTCTCCACGCTGGGGGGCATCCCCGAAATCACAGCACAGCAAAGCTTTCTTCTTTCCTTTAATCCCTGACACCTGCCATGGCTCCACGGCTCCAACAAACATCCTTGACACTTACCGGAAAAGAATCTCCAAGTCTGTGAGACCCTCAGAAGTGACTCTCCTCATTGGCAAAATAAGGAGCTTAGTGTAGATGATCTCTATGATTACTTCCAGCTCCAAAAGAGTTTGAGATTTTCTATTTAACAATAGTATGGCATCAACTTACATTCGAAATTCCTTTTGGTTCCTTGCAAATTGTCTTTTTGCCTCTTTTATAATATCACGGTAAGTTGGAGCAGGTGGTGTGATTGGCTTATGGTCAAGGAAAGATTTTTAATGACGAACATTTGGGAGAGGAGGATAGTACCCAGCACAGGGGGACTGAGAGGGCCGTCTGGCCTGGGCTTCCCAGTCACAGAGGGTCTCAATTGTGGACATGAATGTCACGTCCAGAGTTACACGGAGAGGACTGAAAGAAGACAGTACCCATTAGACCACGTTAAACCTGTGTCCCATTATCTGGATGACACCACGAAAGTACTAGGACTTAGTACTTTCATAAATACATACATGGTTGCGTGTGTGTAATTGCTTTGTATATGTACATTAAAAGCAGCAATTTGTTAAATGTAAATATTTAAAATGTACCAAAATATTTGCAACTCTATTTAGGCACTTCTTCATTTCTACATATACTGGGAACCTCAAGGTCTCTTCTGAAAGGCTCTGGAGGTGGCTGGCAGCATACGTTGGTTGCCGCAGGCTGGTGGCTTCTGCTAACTGTAGGGAAGAAAGATGATAAGTAGAAAGTGTCGGTGTGCTGTGAATGAGCCCGGGGCTCTTGTGCCATCTGTTTCTGGTACAGTCTGTGGTTGTGCTCCTAAGCCTGGTCTTAAACCCACATTCGTGTCTGACAAAGCAGATGCTTCCCTTCTGAGACAGCAATTGGCAAAGGACTCCAGGAGGCAGCCCTCAGCTTATGTTAAAAGAACTAATGAGTTATTGAACACTACATCCAAAACTAATGAGGTACAAGACAGTGGCTAAATGAAAATAATAATAATAAAAAGACTCTAGCCTGGTGCTAAACTAGGAGCTCCTAAACCTCTGCGATCACCGAGATCCAGGGGATAAGACTGTCCTTGTATGGCCTCCGCTCCCCCTCCTGACGCACACTTCAATGTTATCACTATCTTTCTCTGAATGCAAATTTAGGGTCTGTTTCAAGGCTGTCTTTGATTCTCATTTTAATCTTACTTATCTGGCCTAAGAAAGTTAGGAGAAGCCCAGTGGATTTGGTGCCTGGGGCGAGACCACATAGGTACTTAGCTTTATGACCTTAACTTCCTGAACACTGTATCTCAATTGAGGTAACCAGAAGGAAAACCATGAACGGCTCCAGAACAAGGATGCTCCCAAGAGCTCGAAGAAAATTTACGTCTTTCCTGTGGAGCTCTGAACTATTCAGGAATTATCTTCAATCACATATAACTCGAACATCAAGATCTTAGAACCAAGAAAAAGAACACCTGATTTTCTGTGCGCGCCAGGCCACTTTCTCTTCAGCGCCAGGCGAGAGCGCTTCTCAGGGCTGGTCCCCGAACCTGTGCGAGGGGGCTTCTGACCGGCGTCACCCAGTGCGGTGCGGAGGGAAGCGGGGCTGACAACAGCACGCGCTCTGTCCTGCCAACCGCGGAGGTTGGGAGGGTCTGGGAGACTCTATCACTCTAAAATGCATCAAAATCCTCTGAAACAAATTTTAGGGAAGCCTATTTATTGATACATTCTAAGTTTCTTTCCCCCCTTAAGCATATCTGGGTTTTAGAATAAGGCTTTCCTTAAAGAGATGAGCCTGACTCCACTATTTAATGTCACAATGGCGGAAGGTCCCTGAGCTTATGATTTAAGGAAAAGCTGATTTGTACTGTGTAGGTGTCAATCAAATCAGTGCTTGGATAGCATGTGGCACTGCCGGGAAACAGAGCAACAGTGACATTGCACGTATACAGGACGAATAATCATTACCAGCTTCAGGGACTCACTCAAGACACAGCCTGCTTCAGGGCAGCATGAAGCAAGATTGGGAAGTCAGCAAAGTGTGTGTCTTCAGTGGCCTTTACTCATCTTTTCTTTTGCTGCTTTTCTTTCAGGACACTTAGCTCTTCCTCTCCTGGGCTGGCACCCATAGGCCATCCCCCCAAGACCACAGAGAGGATGCCACCCTGGAGACTGAGCTCAGCACTCCCCATCTAGTACCCTGGTAGCCATGGCAGTTAGCCAGACTGGCCCTCCTCCTTCTGGTCTGTAAAGTGGGGGCGGGGGTTTAGTTAGATGGTCCTGTGGCTCCTGTCCTATTCTGACTTTCTATGAAATAGAATATGAGCCTATTTAAGTTCGGAAGTTCAGACCCATTACAGTAAAGTAATGGTAAAATGCTTAGAGAGTATGGGATAGAATTTGAGATTCTGCAAAGGAATGAAGCAGAGTTTGTCTATTAATAGGATATGGGAGCTGGATGAGAGGGAGGAAGAGAGATCAAATGTGGCCAGTATAATGGTGGAGTCACTGTACAGAAGTGGGGGAGTCTGTCAGTCTGAAGGATGTACTACAGGGGATGAGAAGGTATTTTAATAATGGGCCTGTTCAATTAGAAACTCTCGGTAAATACAGACAGAGATCGATGGGAGCAGATATGAAAGCAGGGATTCTCTTCAGAGGTGATGACTGAAACAATGAGAGTGAATGAGACTCTGAGGGAGAATGCAGACAGAAAAGGAAGGAAAAGAAAGAACCTTGAGAAAGAGGAGATTTTAGGGATCACTAGTAGAAGGAACTGGTATAACACAGTGTCACATTCCAAAGAAGGAGCTATTTAAGGAGAAGTGTCAAGTAAGTCATAAAGGTCAATTCGAAAACCAGTAAAGGGCCACCTAATCGGGCGATACCATTACTCATTCAACAGTTACTCTCTGAGCACCTGTTATGTGCCAGGCCCTCATCTGGACCCTAGAGGCTGAGCAGGTTTCCATATCACACGGCTCATATTCTAGAGCATACACTTTCCAGAAGCCATTCACCACAGCGAAGTCAAGGCATACTCAAGGAAGTCCCCTGCTTAAAGGGGGAGCACAATAAGCAAAGAAACTGATTATTTTAAACACCATAAGGGCAGTAAGAACAGTGTATGGGAAGTGTGTCTGGGAATGTGTGTGGGCGGCACAACGTTAGCCTGAGGAGGCCTGAGTATCAGGGAGAAACAGGGGCTGGCCGTCCCATTGGAGCAGGAGAAAGGGCGATGGAGCCGGAGCAGAGTGAGTGTGGGCAGAGCGGTAGGAGATGAAAGCAGAGAGTAGGTGGGGCTGGATCTTCCAAGGTGCATCTGTAGCCCACGGTCACATGGTGCGGAAGAAGCTGTCAGAAGCCTTTGAGCAAGGGACTTACTTGAACTATGCCTTGACTATGTGACAAATGGCTTGTGGAAAGTGGTGAAAAAGGGCAGCTCTTCAGAGGCTCTTTCCACAGCTGAGGCGAGAGGGGTCGGGCTGCTCCCACTAGGGTGGTAACAGTGGAAATGAAGAGAAGTGAACAATTTCAAGATATGCTTCGAAGACAGAGTTGATAGAACTCAGGGCTATTTTAAAATAGGTGTTCTAAAGATGGAATGTTATTATAGACACTGGAATTTCTAACAGAACAATTTTGGGCCACAAACCTGGCAGTTGGCGTGACAGTTTGGGGCGGGGTGTCCTGCCCGGTGGCCAGCCCTTAAATTATCTCAGGTCTGATCGATGCCTGTGCAGAAGGCTGACAGTGCATTGCTTCTGACAGTTAAACACCTGCGCCCAGAAAAGTATTGTACCAGCTTATCCAGTCAGCCTGCTTCTTGGTTAGTATATCAAACACTGTGGTTAACTAAGCCACCTCAAAGATACTGTCTTTTAGGCAGCGGTGAGCGGGTGGGGCAATAATTGGAAATGGAATGGAGAAAAAAGAAGGTAGCATTTCTTGGATACCCAACATACGCCATGCCCCGGGACTGGGTCTTTACAGCATCTCTAGAATTCTGCTTGAGATTCTTGTGACTGGATTTGCTTCCGCGAAAATAGTTCTACCCCACACAGTCCTATTTGTTGCCCAGCAGAGGACATTCCAGGAAGCCTCCTCTTGGTCAGAGCCTCATTTTGCACTAGATTTCTGTTTTCAGTATGATTCTTCTTCCTTTTTTATTTTTTAAGATTAACTTATTTATTTGAGAGAGAAAGAGTGAATGCGTCCATGCATGCGTAGGGCAGGGGGGACGGAGGGGGGGGGCGACAGAGGGAGAGAATCCCAAGCAGACTCCCTGCTGAGCATGGAGCTTGATGTGGGGCTTAGTCTCACCACCCTGAGATCATGACCTGAATGGAAATCAAGAGTCAGATGCTTAACTGACTAAGCCACCCAGGCGCCCCAAGTTTTCAGTGTGCTTCTTAGGTCAGGGCATCTTACTCTGGGAAAGGCATTTCATAGTAATGGAAGTTATATTCAAATAGTAGCTGTGATTGAATAGCCAACGTATCAACTGGAATTTTCTGTTTTCAACCAATTGTTCTGCCACCTATGGTCAGAAACACAGCATTGTCTTCAGGAATTACAGATATTCATGAGTTCTGATCATACTGTACAAATTACTTGTCCTCAGGGATCTTCTAAATGACATTACTGGAATTAAGTGTCCTCACGAACTACAGTTTTCTCTTGATAGGAATCAAGTCTGAATGGCAAAATTGCAAAATAAAACTTCCTTAAGCTAGGTGCAAGTTACTTTCAAACTTCGGCTTTGAGATTCCATTCTGTGTAACATTTTTGACTATTCAGTAAATGACAACTTTAGGGAGAGCTTAGTCTTAAAATCTAAAAGGGAAGTAATGACAGCCTCACTTTTTAAATAATTAAGGGGGGAGAAAAACAAACCTCACAAAATCTACTCATTTTGACAAATGTTTCAACAAGACTTTAAAAATGTATCTGTGGTAATCATTTCTCAATATACATAAGTCAAGTCATTATGCTGTACACTTGAAACTTACACAATGCCATATGTTAATTATATCTCAGTAAAAGCAAAAATATTACGGTACAAAGAATATTATACCAGCATTAATGTAAGCAAAAGAAAAGAAAAATATTCTCTCACAATTCCACTTTCCAAAAAATAAAACTATTTTCATTTTTCTATGCGCCTCACCACCTGTCATATACAAATATATATTTTATGTTATAATGGCATGGTTGCTCCTTTTACCCAACTATCATAATTTTCCTGTGCATCCAGGTTTTTAGTCATTATTTTAATGTCTGCAAAAGATTTCAGAGTTTTTGCACCAGAGGGGCTCTGCTGCCCTGATGCAAAAATTTTGCTGGGTTTTCTTATATGAAATAATCAATTGCTCCTCTCTTCTCTGGTTGTTTTTTCCAGGATGACATCCCCCTGTGTCCCTCCCCACCTTCAAGTCTAGCAAGGGAGGGCTGTGTCTCTCCTAATTCAAATCCCTCTGAGTTCTGGGAAAAGACAGCCTGGTTCTTGCTTAGCTTTGGACGGGTGTGATGCCCACAGTAAAAAAAGGAAAAAAAAAAAGGTTGTAGTCCTGTTCACTACATAAGCAAGAAGCCTGCAATTTCAGTTATGCCAGATTTCCACCTTTACTTTTTTTTTTTTTTTGCCCTTTGCCTGCCACAGACTGTGACAAAATCCAGCAGCTTTAGCGAGAAGGCTTAGCAATCTTCCTGAAACAAAGAATACCTGAAGAGATCAGGCTACTTTTAACGTTTGTCTTACTCTCCTCACTACATCTAGTGACTGAAACTTTAAGATTTTTCTCCTGAGTAAAAATCACAGAAAGTTGAATAACATCCCTCTTGTAGGATGATTAGCACAACTAAAAATATGCTTTTCCTAAAGTGTACATGGTTTTGAGCTGCTGAAATTTAATTTGCATGCAGCTATTTCCTGGTAGTATATAATTTCTCTCTCAGAGTTCCTGTTAGAATTGCAAAGACTTTATCCTTCTACAAAGTTATATTGTGTTTTTGAGTATGGTTCCCATGATGAAGCATTTACGAGTGAGATGGTGCTTGTCACTCTGAACTAATTGGATTTTCTCCCCTGAACATTCATTATATACTACTGGTATCAAGACAAAGTACTATGTTGTATTTCTCATAAATTATTAATTTTGAACATATGTCATTATTAATTTGAACTGGGTATATATTCTTTATAAAATCATTCTCATTGCCTACAAAAGTTGGTCACAGTTGTGCATTTGTATTGTGTAATGAGGTTTTGGGCTGTATGACGTTGCTACTAAGACCTCAGCGTTTTCTCGCACTGTTCAGTCGTGATGATTTTTAGTAGACTTCTGTTAACGTCTGTTAATGAGTATCCTAATTTTTATTCTCATCAGATACATAAAGTCATCAATTTTCCCCAACTGTAGAAAATTAGAGTACTTACAGTTTACAAATTATGAAGAATGGCTGTATTTTATTCCTTGGGGATGACTGTGGTAACATGTTTTCCAAACCCGCTGTCTGAACTGACCTCACACCGTGTTTCCTCATGCAATGCTACATGGAGTTTACAAGGCGAGCCACTCAATAGAGATGGAGCCACTTGGTACAAATAAAATAGTCCTCTTCTGGGACTTCCAACAGCCATGCTTGGCATGGGACACACTAAAACCTGGAGACTTCCTAAAGGCCTCAGTGGAGACTCTGGAGGCTTTGATCTCCCTTTAGAAACAGAGTATTAATTAAACCAGGGACTTTAGAAATTGCAGGGTCCAATTTGATTATAACACAGATGAAGAAGCTAAGGCTTCTAGAAAGGAGTACCTTGCCGTAGAGAAGTTGGGCATGTGTGAGACTCAGGAAAAGAATGTCTCAGGGCAAATTTTCTCCTATCGGCCAAAAGTACTGTCCTAGGACGAAGCTTCCGGAGCCTTCGCTGTCTACCCCATATTCCTTAGATACATTCCTTGGAGTATCTTTAGAATTGCTAATGAGATTACCAGGTTTAAGGCCAAAGTATCCCTTCTACACATAAGGCTATTGTACAAGATATAAAAGGAACCTAGGCAGCAAACAGTGGCCACAATCTCCTCCTTTATTCACCAGAATTCATTTAATTCTTAATCCTAAAAACTAAATTCTTTTTTTTTTTTAAAGATTTTATTTATTTATTTGACAGAGCGAGAGATCACAAGTAGGCAGAGAGGCAGGCAGAGAGAGAGAGAGAGGGAGAAGTAGGCTCCCTGCTGAGCAGAGAGCCCGATGCGGGGCTCAATCCCAGGACCCTGAGATCATGACCTGAGCCGAAGGCAGAGGCTTTAACCCACTAAGCCACCCAGGCGCTCCTAATTAGATTTTTTAAAAAGATTTTTATTTATTTATTTGACAGAAGAGATCACAAGTAGGCAGAGAGGCAGGCAGAGAGAGAGGAGGAAGCAGGCTCCCTGCTGAGCAGAGAGCCCGATGTGGGGCTCAATCCCAGGACCCTGAGATCATGACCTGAGCCGAAGGCAGAGGCTTTAACCCACTGAGCCACCCAGGCGCCCCTAAAAACTAAATTCTTAAAATAATTTAGCATGTGGCCCAGTGATCTTAGAACGGTTATCTTCTGCTGTTTACCTTTGCTTACACTTCAAATATTTTAATGTCAGAATTGCAAGAGTGTCAAACACCCACAACGCAGCCATTTATCCAGAAATTTTTAAAAGAAGTTATTGCTAAGCCCATACGCCTTATTCTCTGGGAGACAGTGGCACTGGCAGAACACCACCCAGATTCTTTCTATATGGCCCGGTCTGCCTGGTGTTCTGCATAAAACAGGGGTTTCGGTAAGTTTCATCATTTAAGACATTTTTGTAGCAGTTTTGTAGCACAGTGAAGACAATTGAGGGAGTAAGGCTCCCAGAAATATTAACACAGATTTAACAAAAAGCACTCAACAAACTTGCCAGGGCTTTCACTAGGCATGGAGACACAGAGGTGAGTAAGACGCGGCGTCTGACTTACAGGGATAGCAAGTAGGAACGGAAAATGACAACAGGAAGTTTTTCAAGGAGAAGACAGGGAGCTATAAAAAATAGGCGTAAGGACTATAAAAGTCTTGCATTCTGTTCTGCTTTAGGGCAGATCTGTCCCTTCTCCAATAGGTTGAGGGTGCTCCCCTGTTCTGCTATAGCCACTTTGGCAGGATTTGGTGACCGATGGCAGGGTTTCCTGTCTTTGCTGGTGGACTGCTTAGCATCTTCCTACGAATACCAGCTGGCACCAAAGGGGTGCTCAGGAGGGGCTGTTCTTGGCCTCCTGAACAAGCATTCTTACTGATATTTTGATGTGGCGGAACCATAGGCTTCTTCTTGAGAAGCCTAGTCATCATCATCAAGTTAATTATTTTTTGCTATATTGCTTAAGAAATCAGGGAAGTATGATACATCTTCAAGGAAAATTTTCATGAAAATGGTTAACATAAATTTGGTGCTTTAGATGGTCGGCTCCAGTTACCTGGAAAATTCCGATATGGCAACAGTGTACTCCCTGATGAGACAGAATAAACAAGTTGTTGATTTGTCGAGATTCCATAATTTTTACAATTTATGCCCTGGAACAGAGACAGCTCCAAGGGTTGTTTGGAGGGAATTTAGCCATCCCCTTTATTTCCATCAACCCCTTTTCCACTCACAAAGCTATTTCAAGTAAACATACAAACTCTGGATTTGCTTTGCAAATAGAGCGCCTTGCTGGTAACTGGGTTGAATATTTAAACCCCTCCTACAAAGAAAGAAATTCTAGAGACCCTACTCCCCCGAGATGGACCAAATTGGATTATTAGTAACAAAACAGAAACAAATACATGTGAGAAAACCACCAAAGGAACCAATTTGTTTGTTCTTAAATATACAGACTTCAGCTCTAAGCTAGGATATGGTTTCTACTTTCGGAAATCCTGGAGCATCTCTCAGAATCACCTGGAGCCATAAGCTGGTAGTGATTTTTATGGGGTGAATGCAAAGTAACAGTGTGGATTTTTGCCTGCCCACCTTCTAGGAGAAGCGAGCTAGATGAACACAAAATCATAATCTAGTCCATTGTCAATTTTTATAGTTGAGATATTGCTTTTTAGTCTTAAATCTAAGCACTCAAAAGCTATGGATTTTCCACCTGATTTTTTTTTTATTGACCAGTAACATATATAGCAAGTACATTTTTTTAACGGTTGAAATCACTTAAACTGTTTGAAAATAAAATTTTCTTCTCTTATTTGATATAAATTGGGCTTTACCACATTTATACTAAGTTAAAAAAAGCCAAAATCTTAACTCGTACTAACTCTCCAGGATGCAAATCCCTCCTGCTCCACAACCCCCACTGCTTAATTTTCCACTGAGCCATGTTTATAATCTAAAATCCCAACTGTGGCTAAAAAATTGATACAACCCATTCCTTGGAACCTGATTACCTAAGGCATCAAAGTCGTCTATTCATTTCATTAGTTAGTTAAATAACAAGTTTGCTGAATTGTGGTTTGTGTCTTGTGCATTTTATTAAAAGGAAGGAAAAGAAAAACCCTAATGAGAACTTAAACGGAGTTTATAAGAAAAAAAAGAAAAAAAATTGCTGGATCTCACAAGCTAATTGTCTTTGGCTCAAGGTGGCTGCAAAATGCTTACAATACACATACACATACTTAACTCATGTAAAACAAAAACCCCTCTGTTCCTCAGGTTCTTAAAAAAAGTATGACGCTCATTTTCTACCCCAGCCCACCCCCATTTTTTTTTTTTTTTAACTTGGCCTACACTCTTAACTGGCAGAGTTTGCAAAAGGAGGAAACTTAGCAACCTACTCAACAAAGTTTAGAATAGCTTCAATTAGAAGTAATCTAAAAATAAGAATAAAACCTCCTTTTCTGAGAGCAAAATTTAAATACTTGTATCATTTATCCTACTATGTTCTATGATGCTTTTCTGCTTATAAAGTGTTCTATTCAATAAGTCAGATATATTTTTAAAAATACAAAATCTGGTCCTTTAAGGAGTCTTTGAGAGCCTAGCAGGGGAGTTATCAGTTTATTCTTGTAACTGATATAAACTAGCATCAATGGGAATTAAGTAAAGGGAGTCCATGGATCAAATACCTAACCATCAAAAGGCAATCACAGGATTTTATACAGATCTAGGTTATTTATAAAGTTCTTGATCTGGGGGCTTCTACCGAGGGTGGTAAGCTTTCTTCTATGGATTGAAGCCATGAGGAACAGGGCAAAATTCTGCATGATGCTAAAAGTAGTTATCTCTGAGCAAAACAGAAAAATTAAACAAAATAAGGGTAAAAGGGAAAAATCGAACCAAAAAAAGCAAAATATGAGGGGAAATGAACTTTGTTGGTAATTTTGTTGGATGGATGAATAATGAGTGGGTGAATAAATGATATGGAATCTGAAGTCACTGAACTTCTAAAATTAGGAGGCTGCAAGTGGCAAGCAAAAAGAAGTTCTGTATGTGCTGTCTGATTACCCAGGGTGACACCTCAAGTTCTGTGCAGAGATTAAACCTTCCCTCTTACTCAAGACAGTGCTGTCCATAGAGCATTTTGGTTATGATGGATATGTTCAATATCTGCACTATCCAACAGTCACGCCCAGATAGTGAACACTTGAAATGAGTCAGTGTAACTGAAGAACTGTAGTTTTACTTATAATTTTATTAATTAATTTACAAAAAGATTTATTTATCTGGGGGGAGGGGCAAAGAGAGAAAGAGAGAGAATCTTGAGCAGACTCCCTGCAGAGCATGGATTCCCAACGTGGGGCTTGATCTCACAACCATGAGATCATGATCTGAGCTGAAACCAAGAGTTGGACACCTAACTGACTGGGCCACCCAGGTGCCCCATTAATTTTATCATTTAAATATAAGTTTAAATAGCCACACATGGCTATTAATTATATAGTGGCTAACATACTGGACAGTGCAGTTCTAAAATTATGAAAAACATAATAAACACCTAACTCTATGTACATATGTCTATTTCTTAAAATCTTGCTCTAAATAGCATATATTATCACTTTATGTAATATTGTAAAATATTATTGAATAGATCACATACTATTCTTGGTTTTCTAACTATATGTTTATCTAGTCAAAACTACTCAGTTTGTTAACTCTTACTTGGAGAAGTTATCAATGCTTCTTAAGAACAGTGAGGAAGGGGCACCTGGGTGGCTCAGTGGGTTAAAGCCTCTGCCTTCAGCTCAGGTCATGATCTCAGTGTACTGGGATGGAGCCCTGCATAGGGCTCTCTGCTTAGTGGGGAACCTGCTTCCCCGCCCCTCCTCTCTGCCTGCCTCTCTGCCTGCTTGTGATCTCTCTATGTCAAATAAATAAATAAAATCTTTTAAAAAAGAAAGAACAGTGAGGAAAAGAAAACCACCTTTTATGGGCTAGTGCCACAAAATTGAGTATACAGAGTAAGAATCAAGATCAGTGGTACATCTTTGAAAATAAATTATCTTCACAATGCCCCTTAGGGCACTGTGACTTTTGCCTTTTGTAGAGTCCATTTTCTCACCTTGATAATTCTTGCATCTTTTGCCTTATATAATTCCTTTTTTTTTTTTTTTGTTTTCCCAAAAAGATTTTATTTATTTATTTGAAACAGAGAGCATGAGCGGGGGAAGCATGGGGGGAGGGGAGAACAGGGAGAGGGAGAAGCAGATTCCCAGCTGAGCAGGGAACTGGACGCGGGGCTCAATCCCAGGACCCTGAGATCATGACCTGAGCCAAAGGCAGACAATCAACTGACTGAACCACCCAGGCACCTTGTATAATTGCCTTATATAATTCCCAAGACTTGGGCAACTTCTCTCTTATTTGCTTCAGGGTAATTATGTCTTTTCCTTTCCTAACAGTATTCTCTAGAATATGGAAGCCAAAGACACAGTGAGCTGACTGGCCCCTTACTATAACCCTACTTTCTCCTTTCTTTTTCACCCTTCAAGTGAGATTTCCACAAGTCTTAAAACTGGATCATGCAGACAAATATATGGAATTGTAGAAAGGAAGCCGACTAGCCTTTGGTGCTCATTTCATGGAAAAGAGCAACTTAGTGAACCTTCTTTCCATGTTTTTCCATGTAAGCCTCTGTTCAACATACCCTTGTTCAATACTTAAATACTTCATTTATACTTCCACTGTTGCTCTGATTGCTTCCAGAATAAGCAAAAAAAAAATTACCCATTTCTCTGAAGATTGCATACTTTTCCAGGCAAACGAAGTGTGCTTTCTTGGACATTTAAAGATGTCACCTTTCTTAAAGGTGACTGTGCTGCAGCTTTTAGACATTGAGGATGGGGAAGAACAGAAATTGTTTGGGTAAGCATGGGAGGAATGCTAGAAAAAGGCTGTATCTTGGGTAAAGCCAACAAGCTTGTGGACAATGTCCTCCATCAGACAGTAAGTTACCTGATAGCAGAGATGACAGTCATCACTTCAGCACATAGTATAGCACCTAGAACATAAATTTTCTTGTTCAACAAGACATATTGGAGTCTGGAACCAGGTAATGGAGACATATTCAGGTAATAGGGCAGAATCAGACACTTAAGCAAGATTTGAAGTATCTGGAAAATAGTAATTAGAGCAGACAACACATCTAGAATCCAAAACAAGGACTGAGGCAGGAGAGGAAAGCCAGGCAAGGGGCAAGAGTAGAGATAAATAGGTGATCCCAACCTACCGCATGAAACAGATCTGCCCACATGCATCACACTTCCCCTTAAAAGCATGTTGTGAAGACCATGATGCACCAGTAGGCACTTATATGCTGCACAATTCTTATATAGATCACAAGATTTTGAGTCTTCTAAACAGAGCAAAAATGACTACCAGATATGGGATTGTTAGGCTAATTCAACATTTAATCACTCCTGCTTCTAGATCACTGTAAGGTCCTTCCGTAGGAAGAAATAACTCTAGAAGATGTGAGAAACCATCTGGCCAATTCTGCCTAAACTCTTGCAGCAGGTAGCTCCATTTCATGGTAGCAAATGAGACCCAAGGTATAACGCTGAATTTTTTCAAAATGTAATTTGCATACTTTTTTTTTCCCTGTTTCTATATCATTGATTATTGGGAATCTGGAAGAAAAACAGTGAGCAATCAATGGATTGTTTTCGCTATAATAGTGAGAAGTGAAAACGACATCATTCCCCCTGTGTTAAGTAATACTAGGAGGAAACATACTATCCTTTGGAACTGACTAAGAAATGGAGATCAGTGTGCAGAAGATTATTAGGGAGTGCTTGGGATTAACATTTCTGGGTTGCAAGGGATGGAAGTAAAATCGAATAGCGAGAGAGCTTGAACTGTGATAATAATCCCACTGGAAGTCTAAGCTGACCTATAGGGAGTTCCAAAGCTGGGATGACCCTTCAGAATTGTTCCGAGTTGGGGTAAAAGGGGTCCCGACCTTAGCAACTTTATATATCGCACTAGTCAATGGATGTGGGCTGCCTTTGAAAGGAGGCATGGTACAGTTATCTACTGCTGCATGACCAACAATCCCAAACTCAGCGGCAAAAACTGAGTTTTTGCCATTTGTTATGGCAAACAAACAACAACTGCCACTTGTTATTATTATTTCAATAGTTTTGGGTGCGACTGGGCTCAGCTCAGTGGCTTTCGGTTGGGGTCTCTCATGCAGTTGCGGTCAGGCAGTGGCTGGAGCTGGAGCCGTCTCAGAGGCTTCCTCGCATGTCTGGTGTTTGATGATGGCTGTGGCTCAGCCTCAGCTCTGGCTGCTAGCTGGAGCATGGCCTCTCCATGTGGTCTGACTTCCTCCTCACAGAGCAGATGTTTCTGAGACCATTCCAAGCGTAACAGCTGGGGCATCACAGCAGAAGCGTTAAAGCCATTTGTGACCTGGCTTCAGAAGTCACGCTGCACTGGCTGAGGAAGATAGAAATGTCTGCCCACATTCAAGGGGAGTGGACATAGGTGCTAGCTCTTGATGGGACAAGTGGCAAGTAACAAGTGTGTAGGAAGGAAGATACTGTTGTGGTCACTTTAAAAAATATATATAATCTGCCATAGGCCATGACATTGAGCAAGGCCACTATCATTAAATGATGTAATCCTTGCCAAGTGTTAGCAACTGAGGGCTTTCTGCCGTAGTGACCCCCCAACAGGTGAAAAATAAGTCCCTTATTCTGGAAGCAAATCTGGGCATTTAGAGCATCCACCATATATATTTTCCTGTCCCAGAACTTTTTTTCTTTTCCAGCCTTATTGAGACGTAGTTAACATGAAACATCATGTAAGTTTAAAGTGTACAAATATGTTGACCTGATACACTTAGATGCTGAGAAATAATTACCATAGTACCATTAGTTAACAACTCCATCACCTCACGTAATTACCATTTCTTTTTTGTGGTAAGGATGTTGAAGATTTATTCTCTTAGCAACTTTCGCGTATATAATATTGTATGTTAACTATCATCACCACACTATACATTAGATCTCCAGAACTTGTAACGGGAAGTTTGTACCCTTTGACCAGCATCTCCCTATTCCCCTCACCCCCAGGCCCTGGCAACCACCATTCTACTTTCTATGAGTTAGGTTGTTTAGATTTCATAGATAAGTAATATTATACAATACTTGTCTTTATCTGATTTCTTTCACTTAGCATGATGTCTTCAAGGTCCACTCAAGTTATTGCACATGGTAAGATATCCTTCTTTCCTATGGCTGAATAATCCATTGTCTATAAACCCATCTCCTTCATCCATTCATCCACTGACAGACACCTCGATTGTTTCCCTATTTTGGCTCTTGTGAACAAAGCTACAGTGAACACAGGATTGCAGATATCTCTTTGAGATCCTGTTTTCATCTCTTTTGGTTATATAGCTAAAAGGAGGAGTGCTGGGTCATACGGTAGCTCTATACTTAACTTTAAAAAAAGTTTTTATTTAAATTCCAATTAGTTAACATACAAAGTAAGTAGGATTACTTTCAGGTGTACGATCTAGTGATTCAACATACAACACTCAGTGCTCATCACGCCTGCATTTCCTCATCCCCATCACCTTTTTCACCCATCCCCCTACCCACCTCTCTTCTGGTGACCATCAGTTTGTTCTCACTAGTTGTGTCTGTTTCTTGGTTTGCCTCTCTCTCTCTCTTTTTCCCTTTGCTCATTTATTTTGTTTCTTAAATTCCACATATCAGTGAAATCATATGGTATTTGTCTATATTTAAGGGACATCCATTCTGTTTTTCATAGCAGTTACATCAATTTGTATTTCACCAATGGTGCATGAGGGTTCCCTTTTCTCCACATCGTACCCAATACTTAGGGCCAAATTTTGTCATTTTGATAATAGCCATTCTAACAGGTGTGAGGTGATAACCTTACTGTGGTTTTGATTTGTATTTCCCTGATGATTAGTGATGTTGAGCACCTTTTCACGTACCTTTTGGCCATCTGTATAGGTCTTCTCTGGAAAACTGTCTTTTCTGGTCCTATGCATATTTTTTTTTTTAATTTTTATTAACATATAATATATTATTTGCCCCAGGGTACATGTCTGTGAATCTTCGGGCTTACACATTTCACAGCACTTAATAGCACATACCCTCCCCATTGTCCCCAACCCAGCCACCCTATCCCTACTCCACCACCCCCCCCGGCCACCCTTAGTTCATTTCTTGAGTCTAGGAGTCTCTTATGGTTTGTCTCCCTCCCCATCCCTTCGTGTTTCATTTCTCTCCCCCACCCCCCCAAACTCCTGCCTTGCCTATCAAGTTCTTCATATCAGAGAGATCATGTGATACTTGTCTTTCTCTGACTGACTTATTTCGCTTAGCATATGCATATTTTTTAATTGGGTTTTTTAAACTACTGAGTTGTATGGGTTTCTTTTATATTTTTGATATTAACCCCTTACCATATATATGACTTGAAAATATTTTCTCCCATTCTGTATGTTGCCTTTTCATTTTGTTGATGGTTTCTTTTGCTGTGCAGAAGCTTTTCAGTTTAATATAGTCTCACCTATGAATTTATATTTTTAGCTTGTGCTTTTGGTGCTACATCCAAAAAATTGTTACCAAGACCAACATCAAGGAGCATTTTCCCTGTGTTTTCTTCCAGGAGTTTTACAAGTTTAAGTCTTAAGTTTAAGTCTTTAATCCAACTTGAGTTAATTTTTATGAGTAGTGTAAGATAAGAGTCCAATTTCACTCTCCCACATGTGATTATCCACTTTTCCCAACACCATTTACCTTTCCCCCACTGATTATATTGTTGGCTCCCTTGTCAAATATTAGTTAACCATATATATGAGGGTTTATTTCTAGGCTCTCTATTCTATTCCACTGACCTACGTGTCTATTTTTATGCCATTAAAACATAGTATAAAAACAATATACATCCAATGTGTTGTATATTTTCATATGCTTTCAAGTTACTAATTATCATTCTTTTATTTCAGCTTGAAGAACTTCTTTTAGCATTTCTTGTAAGGCAAAAATAGCGATGAACTCCCTCAGCTTTGTTTGTTTGGGAAAGTCTCTGTCTCTCATTTCTAAAGGACAGCTTTGTTGAATATTCTTGACTGGCTTTTTCTTCCTTTAAGTACCTTGGATATATCACCTCACTCTCTCCTGGCCTATAAAATTTCTGCTGAGAAATCCCCTGACAGCCTTATGGAGGTTCCTTTGTACGTTACAAGATTACTTTATCTTGCTGCTTTTTTTTTTTTTTTTAAGATTTTTTTTTTTATTTATTTGTTAGAGAGAGGAAAGAACACAAGCAGGCAGAATGGCAGGCAGAGGCAGAGGGAGAAGCAGGCTCCCTGCCGAGCAAGGAGCCGGATGCGGGACTCGATCCCAGGACGCTGGGATCATGACCTGAGCTGAAGGCAGCTGCCTAACCAACTGAGCCACCCAGGCATCCCTATCTTGCTGCTTTTAAGATTCTCTCTGTTTTTGATTTTTGAGTTTTAAAATGATGTGTCTTGGAGAAGATCTCTTTGTTGAATTTGTTTGATGATCCATGAGCTTCATGAACTTGGACATCCAAATCTCTCCCCAGACTTGGTAAGTTCCCAGCCATTTTTTTCTTTAATTAATCTCCCTTATTCCCTCTCTTGCTCTTATTCTGGAACTCCACTAATTCTCAGATTATTTCTGTTGATGGTATCATACAGAACAAGCAGGCTTTCTTCACTGTTCTTCCTTCTTTTTTCTTTGTTATCCTCTGGATAATTTTAAAATCCTGTCTTCTACCTCACAGATTCTTTCTTTGCCTGATGCATTCTGTTATCGATGGTCTGTATTTCATTCTGCATTTCATTCATTATATTCTTCAGCTCCAGAATTACTATTCAGTTCTTTTTTTAGGATTTCTATCTCTTCGTTAAACTTTGAATTTATTCATATTTTATTTTCTTGATTTCATTGAATTATCTTTCTGTGTTTTCTTGTAGCTCATTGAGTTTCCTTAAAACAGCATTTTGAATTCTTTAACAAGTAAATAAAGATCTCTGTGTCTTTGGGATTGGTTACTGGAGGATTATTGTGAGCTAAAGATGTCATATTTCCTTGATCCTTCATCTTCCTTGAAATTTTGTGTTGCTGTCTTCACATTTGAATTAGCAGTTGCCTCCTCTAGTCTTTGTTAACTTCCTTCAGGAAAGAAATACCTTCCAACACCCCTGCTAGGGATTCTGAGGCTTTCTCAGACCTTCTATGGATACATCTGCTCCCTGTTTCTTGTTCCTCCTTGTGGCAGAATTCTTAAGCCTGTACGCCTTCTCTTGATCCTGCAGCATACCAGGGCAAGTGCTAACAGTCTTCCTTTTGTTTTCCCAAAGGTGGATTAAATCTCAAGTCTGTGGTCTCTGCCTGAACCACAGATTTGGGTTGGCAAAGGTTTTCTGTGTGTGCTCACCAGCCATCTGCCAAAGCTTGTCCTCACCACTGCCATTTGGAGCATGCACAGGGAGCTGTCCACAGAGTGGGAGTGTGTGTGGGTAAGGCACAAGACCACTGGGTGGGGCAGAATGGGGGTGGGAGCAGGGGTGGTCTATCCATGGGCTGGTTGGGAAGATTTGCAGGTAAGGTGTCCCTAGCGGTCTTTGCACAGGTTTCTTGATGGGAGTCTGTGAGACAGTTAGTAGAATGTGCATCCCTTTAATGTCCTCTGAGAGTCCTATCTACCACTCTTCCAGTCTCTTCTTGCTCCCCAAGTCATGCAACTCATGATTCAGTGATAAATGATAAATGGGCTAAGAGAGAATTGGGCCTTTCTGGAAGTAACCCACACAATTAGGGAAGTTGAGCATTCATTCACACTCTCTCACTTTCTCCCACGTGAGAAATCATGACGGAGAGGAAAGGATCTCTCTTGGCCCTTATGCTGTGCCACCTTGTGGGAGGAGTGAACGCAAACTGTTCTTATTCTCTCCAGTGTGTTCTTGTGTTCTCTCCCTCTCTGTCTATGTGTGTGTGTGTGTGTGTGTGTGTGTGTGTGTGCTCTCTGTCTATATGTGTGTGTGTGTGTGTGTGTGTGTGTGTGTGTGTGTATTTTTTCCTACAATGCTGGAACTTCTCTACTGGAAAACTGGACTTCCACAAAGGCTCTCTTGTCCATAGGTGATTGTCTGTGAAATGGTTTCCAGGGGTTCCCAGATTGTAGTCATGAGGGGCCAGAGTTGGTTCACAGGTCACTATGGAGCCCGTAGCCAGAACTGAGATCTGTATACCTATTACCTGATACACAACTGGGTGAGATTCCCCTCAGTTCCTTTGGCGAATGGTGCTCCCACAGTTCCCCACAAAGGCACTCTTATCCAATTGTCTAATTGTTTTTGTCAAGAGGTGGTAAAAATATGATTGACAAATACCTTATTAAGCTGTCTCTGTGTTAAAAAGTTTGGGGACATGCATACTTTTTTTCATCCCTATATTTAATAATGCTGAGAATAAGAATAAAAATACCTTAGCTACTTGCTTCAGGAAATACTTTCTCCTGAAAGAAAAGACTTTGAACCAGTTATAGTAGTTTGCTCATCAAAACTCATTTCAAGACCCTTGCTTCACTGGGCCCACCAACCCAATTAAACACTGCTCAATCCCAGGTAATTCCCTGCATAGCCTGACTTGAAATCATCCAACTTAGTCCCTAAAACTCTATAAATATCATCCCTGAGTTTACACATTACGAGACACTACTAAAGTTCTTTTAAACTGATATTCTTTCTTAGCTTTACTTGGTCAACTGGTTATTCTGGTGGCCTTTTAGGAAACCTGACAGCTGAGAATGAGGTAGTGTCTGCTCTGAAGAACCTTGTTCTACAGTGAGTTGAGAAGATGAGAATGTTGTCATTTCAGGAAAAAATTGAGCTACTTACTAGTTTAGCCACTGACAGCATGGAAAGTCAAATTCTTCCAATAGAATAACAAATTTCAGGATTCAAAAAGACTTGGAATTTATCTAATCCAATGCATCTGCTTGATACAGATGGAGAAGCAGCTCAAATCTGGGCTCAAATTAGGGTAAATTTTAGAAACTCCTTCAGTGCAACCAAGGGTTTTAGGATTCCTCTCTCCTCCTTTATCTCTTCCTTTCATTTTCGTCCTTTCCCCAGCCTTAGCATACCTTGCCCCTGTTCTTCCTTTTTACAGACAATTAGAGGAACTATCAGTTCTCCATCATGTTTTGGTGGAGGATGTCTGTGTTGCCACAGGGTTTGAGGGCTAGATGTTTTCAACAAAAATGTATTTTTAAAAAACCTCCTATTCCAGGAAGCTAACATGTGGTTTCTATTATCTGAAAGGTCTCATTAAAAGATAATATTGTCATATCCACAACCCTAGTTTTGAAGCTGAAGGGAAGTGAGGGTTAAATTTTTGGAATAACCTCATAAATAATGGAACAAACTTTCTAGCTGTGTAGGCTAGAAATAATTCTAGAAGGACTGAGGGGAAAAAAGTATTTTATCTTATCTTTACTAGAAAAATAACTAGGTGAAAAGGTTCTGGATTAGAGGGTTTTTTTGAACATTTATCTTTTGGCTAATTTATCCTTTTAAAAATGAGATTACCAGATCCTTAGTATATGTTAATTACCTGAAATGTCAGTGACTTGAAATGAAAAATATATTTGATACTAATTTTTAGTAACAACTGACAAGTTGTTATTCATATATCAGTGAGGAAAAAATCTATGTATGTACATGTGACAAAGATTATTGGAAATATTTTTATAAATAACAGTGAAAAGAAGTTGCACATGGCTCTAAAGAGTTTCCCACTGGACTCTTACTGTGTGAAGACCGAATGTTATACAGAGCTGATGACCTTTCATGAGTCTTGAGATTTCTTCCTTTTCTTTTTTTTCCACTGTTGACTACTTGCTTCTACCACATCACAGATAATTAACAACAGATGGTTTCTTTGTATAGCTTTTATTTTTACGTTGGTTTAAGTCTTGCTATTTCTCACATTATTTTTCAATTGCAGAGTTTAACAATCCACCCCGGGATAGTTTTTACATGTTAATTACATGTTAATAAGTCTGTCATATGTGATGGTCGGAGCATGTTTTTGAAGTAACACAGTGCAGTCTTTACGATACTGCACTGAGTTCAGATATTTTTTCTGAACTGCAACAAAATGTGAACCTTCTTAATTCATGTTAGAAATACAGATACAGTCTACTGGCTTTTTTTTTTTTTTTAACAGGAGCCACACATAGATACAGCCTAGGGACATTCCATTTTAATGGAATGAGACATAAACTGCACCAACTACACAAACTACACCACACAAAATACAAACTACACTAACACTGTGTTTCTGAGTTTTCTTTACCTTATAAAAAAACAATTTGTGTTTCATATGGAAAAAATATCAGATTTCCAGATTTTTTTTGTTGGTCTACTCTCAGCACATTAAAGGACGACGTGATTTATGAAAACACATATGAGAAGGGAAAAGTAAGAGCTTCAAATAGATTTTGCACATGATTCTACACAGTTTAAAGACATATTATATATTCAGTTCTGAGGTCCAAGAAGTAAAAATTTTTGCCATTTTACTCATAATTCTAAGTGATAAATTTTAAAAAATATTCAAAGATCATTCAAAAAAATTCAAATTTTCTACTAATAATTGTTTAATATACATTAGCAAAAATTATTTTTTTAAAGTTTATTATTTTCCTTATGGATGTACATTAAAAATCCTGTCAGAATCATGAGCATCCCTGTGAAGTACAATTACATTTGCTCCCTTCCTCCTTCTTTCCACAAACATTTCCAGTCTTCTCAGTATTTATATATGAATTCTAAAATATTGA
Organism: Procyon lotor; assembly: GCA_028646535.1. Classification (NCBI taxonomy): domain Eukaryota; kingdom Metazoa; phylum Chordata; class Mammalia; order Carnivora; family Procyonidae; genus Procyon; species Procyon lotor. Next base: position 43,293,385 of record CM053609.1, on the reverse strand, counting down.
CAATAATGCAATCTTCCCTCTTATGTCTTTGGCAGTCACTCCAAATCAAAAGAAATACTACCTACAATGTTAAATTTGTTTTTAAATGCATCTGTTCCACAAAACTCTGATTAAAAAATTGCATAGTGATCTAATATGATATTGCTCTGTATTTGAACTTAAAAAAGTATATCAGATGGAAATGGTGGGAATTCATCCTTTCTGCTGGCTGCATACCTACCATTTGAATCGACATGGATGGAACTGAAGGGGATTATACTAAGTGAAGTAAGTCAAGCAGAGAAAGACAATTATCATATAGTTTCACTCATATGTGGAACAAGAACTAGCATGGAGGACCACAGGGGAAGGGAGGGAAAACTGAATGGGAAGAAATCAAAGAGGGAGACAAACCATGAGAGACTCCGGACTCCAGGAAACAAACTGAGGGTTACAGAAGGGAGGGGCATGTGGGGATGGGGTAATGGGGGGTGGGTTTTAAGGAGGGCATGTGTTGTGATGAGGACTGGGTGTTATATGCAACAAATAAATCGCTGGACACTACATCAAAAACTTAGGACGTACCATATGCTGGCTAACTGAACATAAAAAAAGAATGTTTCTTAAGATTAAGAATATTAAGAATATTATTCTGTTGTTAGGTAGTGTGTTCTTATAAATGTCAATCAAGTCAACTTGGTTGATAGTGCTACTTGAATTTCCTATAGCCTTATTGATTTTCTGTCTGCTTGTTTTATCAGTGATTAAAAGAAGAGTATCCAAATCTCCAAAAAAAAAGATATCAGAAAAATCTCTCAGTAAATAAATAACAGGATTTTGAAATAGAATGTGCATGGTCAGGCAACCTTACATGTCTGGAGAAAAACTTCTAAAGTAATTTAATGCGTTATGAACTGTAGAAATTTCAAATAACTATTCTCAAATATGAGGAACATTATCATAGCATCCTTTCTTTTTTGTCTTCTGTTGACTTCTCTGCCTCTCACCACCCTTGCCCTAAACTACAATTATGATTATCCTTAGAAGACTAGAATATACTTTTATCTTCTTCCAGAGCTACACAGTTCTCCTGTGTAAACAGTTAAGTACTAGGGTGCGAGTGTATTGGCTAGATACACTCCAAGGATAGATTCAAGTCACTCCAAGGATAGATTCCAAGTCCCGTCACTTAGCAAGTTATGTTTCCTGTGCCTTAGTTTACTTATTTTAAAATAGAGACAATAATAGTATCTATCTGAGAAGCTGACATGAGAATGGAATGAATTAATAAATGTAAAGTACTTAAAAGAGTGTTTGGTATACAGTAACTGTTCAATAAATTTGCTAAAACATCATTTTTTTAAA
>CM053609.1:43275853-43291541 GCA_028646535.1 Procyon lotor | reverse complement strand
AGTATTCCATTGTATATATATACCACATCTTCTTTATCCATTCATCTGTTGATGGGCATCTAGGGTCTTTCCATAGTTTGGCTATTGTGGACATTGCTGCTATAAACATTCGGGTGCACGTGCCTGTTCGGATCACATTTGTATCTTTAGGGTAAATACCCAGTAGTGCGATTGCTGGATCGTAGGGTAGCTCTATTTTTAACTTTTTGAGGAACCTCCATACTGTTCTCCAGAGTGGCTGTACCAGCTTGCATTCCCACCAACAGTGTAGGAGGGTTCCCCTTTCTCTGCATCCTCGCCAACATCTGTCATTTCCTGTCTTGTTAATTTTAGCCATTCTGACTGGTGTGAGGTGGTATCTCACTGTGGTTTTGATCTGTATTTCTCTGATGCCGAGTAAAACATCATTTTGATACGATGACCACAAAGATGAACTTTGTACCAATAACTTCCAGATTTCTATCCCTATCCCTGTCCTCCAGTTTTCTTAATTTTAATGTCAATTTTTTAAAAAATAAAATGAAATTTGACCTTATCTTTATATAAAACCATACTATACCCACCCACCATTTATTGAACATGTATCATATGCAAGATACTTTTTTCCCATCTTAGAGATACAGAGGCAAATGATTCTTTGTTCTCTACTGGGTGAGAAAAACAAGTGAAATTTACACTACAATGTGACAGATATTCGAATTTATTGACGAGATTCATCTACATCAGACTTTTGCTCAAACGTTGTTGAGTTACCTATTGATTACGAAGATTTATTTCATCATGGATTGTTAGACTAAAGGTCTCAGTTTCTTATTGGCTATTGGCTAGAGGCCTTCCTCATTTCCCCACCATTTGTGGGCTTCACACAGGAGCTCACATTGTGATAGTGGGCAGGAGGGCTCTGAGAGAGTGATCAAGAAAGTTCAGGCAAAACTGATGGCAGTCTTTTTGCAACTGAATCTTGGAAGTGATATACGATTATGTTAGCCATATCCTATTTGTTAGAAGCAAGTGATAGGTTCAGCCCACACTCAATGGAAGGGAATTGAGGTACGAAATCAGAAGATGGGGATCACTGAGGCCCATATTAGAGTCTGCCTACCTCAAAAATAATGAATTATATTTATCTTTCTGTTATGATTTATCTCCTTTCTGCCTTCTCTTCTATCTCCTACTCCCTTACTCTTCATTGATCTATTCACTGTAAAGTTCTGTCTTTCCACTTCAGGAAAGCCACAGGACTCCAATAAGCTCAGAGAAAACTATTAAAAATGCTCTAAATTCTGAATAGCTTCAAAGTAAAATTTGAGTGAGAGAGAGACAAATTCAATGATCATACAGTTGTCACATACAATTACGGGACATCTGTACAGAAATTTCATTAGCAGCTATCATTATTTTTTTTTTTTTTAAAGAATTTTTATTTATTTGACAGCGAGAAACACAGTGAGAGAGGGAACACAAGCAGAGGGAATGGTAGCGGGAGAAGCAGGCTTCTTGCCGAGCAAGGAACCCGATGCGGGGCTCGATGCGGGGCTCAATCCCAGGACCCTGGGATCATGACCTGGGCCAAAGGCAGACGCTCAACGACTGAGCCACCCAGGCGCCCCTAGCAGCTATCATTATTTTGGAGAAAACATTGCTAGGCTCAGCCACCAATCATTAGTATCACACTCAGAATTCTAGCCTAGATCACCACGTCGGGAAAGCAGACATGGCTCAGGAAATGGTGGAAGATTCTGGTACTGGCTCTGCTGCATGAATCACTTGGGAAACCATGTACACTCTTTGTGTTTTGGTTTCCTTATGTGTAAAGTGGCTGTGATATGCTCACTGCTGCAGGACTGCTGTCATTTCTGTGACAGTACATAAGGGGATTCAATACATGCTCTGAAAAATTGCCATGTGCTAATGAATATGAGGAATCATCATTTTGTTCATCATTAGGTCTGGGGAGATTTTTTTCCTTTTGGAGTTATTATATTTTACAAGCTCAGAAACATCACAGAAAGCCCCATTTACTTTCCAAAGAGTGATTTCTTTCACATTTTTATGGAATGAGATGCTCTCCTGACACGTTTCATGTTTTAGATACCAATTTCCTCCTGTCCCCACCCCTACACACACTCACACTCTCCCTACATTCCCATTAAATTAGTGTACAAATCCTTGCATAGTCATTAGACAAATCCATGCCTATCAGAAATGTAAACACAAAGACTAACATTTTTATGAAACAAGATGGGATCAGGAAGGAGACAAACCATTAGAGACTCCTAAACTCATGAAACAAACTGAGGGTGGCTTGGTGATAGGGGGATAGGGATAGGGTGGCTGGGTTATGGACATTGGGGAGGGTATGTGCTATGGTGAGTGCTGTGAAATGTGTAAGTCTGATGATTCACAGACATGTACCCTGGGGCAAATAATACATTATATGTTAATAAAAAAAGACTAACATTTTTATAATTACAATTAAAATTACTTAAAAGCAATGTATTATTAATGGTTTTATATACCTTTCTAATTTTACTTTTAAACATTTAAAAATTTTGTTTTGGACTAATACAAGGTTGATGATAATCCTTGTATCATTACTTAATTTTCAAGTCCCCGAACAGACCGTTTTAGCCCTGCAGTGCGCCTTTCTATTTTTGTTTCAGAGCTATCCAAGTTAATTCCATGAACATATGGTTAGTGAGGCACTGGAGGTTATCTTGACTGAAATGTGGGAGAGGAAGTGTTCTAGGAAGAGTACTGAGATTCTATTAGAGCAGATTTTGATCATATATCCCATGAGGAAAAGCTATGTGAGCACATTTCTATATAGGTATAATTTTAAATTTATGAATTGTGTAATATAAATCTGTATTAATATATTATATATATTATAAAAGACATGCAGTCTAAATAGAAAACAGTGAGATAAAATATTTTAAAAATAAAATTTAATATTACATTTATTACTGCCGTACTAAACCTTTTATCCTCAAATTGTAGAGATTTGATATCTACATAGTTGGTTTATAAATGCCTTGCAAATTAAACTGGCATTATACAATCATTTGCTGATAAAGTTTAACATATGCTTAGTGCTAGATTCATTGTTTATAATAATTATATATATCCACATTTTGAATAGTCATTTTGGAAATTTTTGGTTTTTTAGCCTACATCTTGGCAGAATTGGTTGGTTCATCATTTATTTCATTACATTTAATTTTTTTTTTTTTTACAGAGGGAAAGGGGTGGGGGAAAGAGAATCTTAAGCAGGCCCCAAACCCAGGGCAGGGCCTGTTGAAGGGATCCCATGTCCCTGAGATCATGATCTGAGCTGAAATCAAGATGACTTGAGCTGAAATCTAGAGTCTGACACTTAACTGACTGAGCCACCCAGGCACCCCATTAATTTCATTTCTTAGTATGGCTGAGAAGGATCTCCTTCAAGGAGAGAAATCATTATGGCATTCTCCTTTTTTTTTTTTTTTTTAATTATTCCTGCATTATAAATACTATCATTAATCCAAAGTTTCTTTCCAAGAGGCTTTTAAAAGTATTGGTCCACTGTGAGTATTACTTTAGTTAAACTAGATGATGTAATCTATAAGTCGGCTTGCCCCAGATCTGTTACCTAAGTCTGTTTACCCAAAGAAGACAGCAATACATGATAGCCAGAAAACAACACAAGAGCAAAGATACCATCATTATCCTTCAAAACAGTAGACTGCAAACTGAAGTATCTGCTGAGGGAATATACCCATTTACTAAGTATTAGTAAACTTTAAGATTTTTTATCTTTAAAGATAGAAATAGGGGTGCCTGGGTGGCTCAGTCGTTGAGCGTCTGCCTTTGGCCCAGGTCATGATCCCAGAGTCCTGGGATCGAGCCCCGCATCGGGATCCTTGCTCGGCAAGAAGCCTGCTTCTCCCGCTACCATTCCCTCTGCTTGTGTTCCCTCTCTCGCTGTGTTTCTCTCTGTCAAATAAATAAAATCTTAAAAAAAAAAAAAAAGATAGACATAAATAAGAGTTTTGATGTTTACATATGTATTATTCTATCCAGAGCTGTGTCCAGTTTGGAGACCATGGCACTAGATCCCTTCGGGGTTCATCTGAGGCCCCAGTGAGCGCTGGGTCAGCATGGGTTATGTTATGAGGGGTTATGTTACGGGTTATGAGGGGACAAGGGAGTAGAAGTGTATAGAGCTCTGGGCCCTTGACCCCTGCCGCAGTGAAAGAGCTCCAATTTTATTTATATTATATTTTACATATTAACCCTTCTGACATATTTTCCTTGGAACAAAGAATTACACAGCTAAAACACGTTTGAAATTTTCCTCTGGAGAAGCCTAGAAGCCCCAAATCCACAGTCTGACAAGTGCTTAAAACTGAGCGCTGAAGAGTAATAGTCCTTTACGAAAGAGCTACATATACCAGTTGCCGGGTTTTATGTTTTTTAAAACTTTTCTTGCATGCAAAATCTCAGCCTTAGACCTAAAAGAGAAAATACTTTGGCTAAACATGCTATGAAAGCTTTGAATATAACTAAACGCTATGTAAAAAGCATTGGTTAAAAACTATATTAAATTTTTTTCTTGATGTGACATTTAGTAAAAAGTTTTGAAGATTTTAGAAAGAGATCACATTAAAGCAAAGCTTAAAAAAGGATATGGTTCTTGCGATATTTCAGTAAGTTTGATCTTGGTTTGTCTAGGGGCTTTGGGAATACCAGCTAACTCATGCATCTTAAGGTAGTATAAAATCAGTGGACTCTGACCTCCAAAATTGAAGAGCACACGGTTAAACTCTGGACCAGGGCTAATATAATGGGACTGTAAAGGGAAGAAAAAAAAATCAAGTCAATTATTACTTTTACGTGCTTTTAAAGAACTGTAAATAAATATAATTGCACTGTAACTATAAAGTTACTCTCTGGTATATTAAAATAAGTAAAAGGAAACTCTGTAAGGCATCTTTTAAAAAAGTTATTATTTATTTGAGAGAGAGAGCACAAGTGGGAGGGGCAAAGAGAGAGGGAGAGAGAATCCTAAGCAGGTTCCCTGTTGAGTGGGAGTCCCCATGCTGGGCTCCATCTCAGTACTCTGAGATCGTGATCTGAGCCCAGATCAAGAGTCAGATGCTTAACTGACTGAGCTACCAGGCACCCCAAGCATCTTCTTAATTATATAAGTTTACTATATAGTAGGAACTATGAGTTCATGCAGTAAGGCCCTTCTAGCCTTCTTCTTTATCAGCTCAGTAGAAAAGTCAATAGAGATTATTCTGTCTGAAGAACAGAAAGAAAAAAGAAAGATGAAAAGGAACAGATCCCCAGGAAAAGGGACAGGAAAAAATGTGAAGCAAAACATGACCAAAACCTCCAAATGTTTTTTGGAAAACATATCCAAGAAGCTTAGCTCCAAGTAGGAAAAATACTCACCTAGACATATCATACTCAAAGTGTTGAAGGACCAAAACAAAAAGAAAAATCTCAAAAGCAGCAAGAGAAAAACAACATATAAGGGAACCCCAATAAGATTAAAAGCTGAATTTTTATCAGAATAAAGGGAGCTGGAAGGCAGGTGGATAATGGAACCAAAGTGCTGATGGAAAAGGCTATCGACCACGAATTCTCGGTCAGGGAAAGTGACCATAAATATAATTGCTCTAAGATTCTATTACTGACTTCTTGTGGGATACAAGGTCAGTATAGCAACTGCTCATATGTTATGTCTTTCCTCCATTTTTGTAATGCGTAGGTGAGAGATTTACTATTTCTACTTCCTGTGAGGAAATAAAATTTTATCCTTAATTTGCTTTTACTGATACATAAAATTCTCCTGTGTTTCTTTTGCTTATGGTCACTTTTTCATTGCTTTCCTTCAGAGATGCTCCCTAATTATTTTGAACAGTAGGACTATCATCATCAAAAGCAATTCTTTGATGGTGAAAACTCAATGTCAAAATCACATATTTTCTATTATATAAATAATTTACTCCATCTCAATCTCTCATGAAAATTCACATTAGGTTATATCTAGCCTGATCTTTTTTCCTTTTTTCTTTAAATTTTTTAAATTTAAATTCAACTTAATTAACATATACTGTATTATTAATTTCAGAGGTAGAATTTAGTGATTTATCAGTTGCATACAACACCCAGTGCTCATAACAAGTGCCCTCTTTGATGCCCACCACCCATCTAACGATGTTAGCCCATTGCCCTATCTATTTTGCTTCCAGCAACCCTCAGTTTATGTCCTATAGTTAAGAGTCTTATGATTTGCCTCCCTCTCTGTTTTCCTCTTATTTTATTTCTCTTTTTCTTCCCCTGTGTCCATCTGTTTTGTTTCTTAAATTCCACATCTGAGTGAAATCACATGGTATTTGTCTTTCTCTGACTGGCTTATTTCACTCTAGTTCCATCCATGTCATTGCAAAAGGCAGGATTCTATTCTTTTTGATAGCTGAGTAATTTTTAAATTGTACGCAAAACCAGACCAAACTTTGTATAGAATAAAAGGAAAGACTGCCTGTCTGTAAAGATGTTTTATGACCCTTTTCTTGGCTTCTGCCTTTGATACTGTAAGATAGAACCTAGATCTTACTGAAATTCTAGAAATAGACATTTTTGTTATTTTTCTGCAGTTATCATTTTTTAAAAAGAAAACCACAGTTAATACTTGCTTCTTCCTCTACAAAGACCCCTGACTTTTTAAGGGTAGTTCAAACTGATAAGAGCAGAATTGGGTATTAAATGCACATCCAGTGTTTTGTGGAGCCCTAGCCATTTTCTTAAATAGTTTAAACCTGGAGGTTTGAGGTTGCCCAAAGAATTCTTGCTACAGATATTCCAAATACCAAAACAATTAGCAGAAGCTTCACTGATTCCATCTACTCCACAAAAGACAATGGCAGAAAATTATCAGAAAATTTTAAGATTCTGAATGAATCTTTTCAAAATCTTTTCAATCTTATAAAACAAGACTTTTATAGTCAAGAGTCATTCTACTACTAAATTTGAGAACCAAGCAGTCTTATAAACTTTGGAAGCATCACAAGAGACAAGCTAGAAAGTCCAAGGGACGATTTTGCTGCTTAATTTTTTGATTAATTATTACCCAACTAATTGCTGATGATGACTAGACAGCTAAACTGATCTTTGAGGTTTGCATGTGCATCCTGCCAATGCTTATAATGGCACTGGGAAGCCACAGGCACCCTTTCAGCACCTGGACAACCCTGATGCTTAGAAAGTTCTTTATGTTGAACTGAAAACTGTCTCCCTATAGCTTTCACTTATGGGTAAACATAAAACCTTTTTGGTTCATATTGGTAAAAAAATTTTTGGGCCACACAGAAAAAGCCTAATCCTGCTTTCCTATAGTAGCTCTCTACATACTTGAAAACAGTTATGGCCACCAAAGTCTTGTCTTTTCTAGTGGAAATGCTTTAAATGCTTTGGCGATTGCTCAAAAAATGTGGTTTCAAAGCCCTTCATCATCCTGATTATTTTCTATTCAGAACACTTCTGTTTGTCTATACCTTTTCACAATGCAGAGCTCCAAAACAAACATAATACACAATTGTTTAATCAGCATAGAGTAGATCCCACAAGTCTGTTTAAATAGCTCAAGAATGCAGTAGATCTGGGGGTCAACAACATTCTCTGTTGATACATACAGAGCTTACTATAAAAGACAATTCCCAAATTTTTTCAGATGCCTCTAACCCATAGCTTTATTACCCTATACTTAGCAGCAACTTATACTTTATCCTATACAATACAACCTATACTTATCCTATACAATGCAACTTATACATCGACTCCTAGAGATCACCAGTCTGTCTCTATTCTAAGGACTTACAAACCATTTTTGGAAGCACTGTAAATGATGGAAAACATTCTATATATCTGGATTATTGAAGATCAGGAAATATATGAATACTGACTTCAGAAAGTGGTTTTTATATAGGTATAACATAAAATTAATGGTCAGACTTGACTAGATAATTCAGACAAAATTTCAGCAATAATGAATGCAACGAATTTAAGACCTAATTGTCTAACAAGAGCTCAAATTCAGACTATCAAGCCAGTAACCTCATCAAATCTTGGCTAATGCAACACAAGATGGAAAAGTCCATAAGGATTTCTCTTTGGGTGGCACCATCAGAAACACGGAAAAACTAAGCAACAAAGACTTATCAGTAATAGTATTTGCATATGGCCAGTTATCCCAGGATCATAGCTTAAGAGGTAGGGACAGGTCAGCCATTGCTAAAAACTCTTATGATAAGTTTTGATCTCAGTTTTGATCTCTGTTTTGATCTCTTTGATCTAAGTTTTGATCTCTGATCTCAGTAAGAGATATCATAAGTTCATAAAACTTTTATGAAGTTTTCCCTGCAAACTTGACTGGAACTTACTGAGATCAGAGCCATGTTTGTATATCAACCCAAGGACAAGCAGTGGCACAAGTGTGAACAAAGATGAATGTTATGGGCTTTTTTTTTTCTTTAGAGATGATGATATTTTCAAAAAACAATGACTTTAAAAAAATGACTTTTTAACATTAAGATTATCCTCTCCAATAATCACTTTGATCATTAAATTTTTCTAAAATATATGTCAGGAATGTAATAATGAACATTGCCTATATGAAGCTGTTCAACTAATTATATAGCAAGTTAAAGAAGTAAGAACATTTTTAATAATTGCTATGCTCCAAACCTTTGTTGTTAGTCTTGATACACTTGATTCTTCTTTGAATGTGGGCATTGTATATGCTTTTGGGTTCTTTAAAATTTTTGTCATATTGAAGTCTATAGCTAAAAGAGAAAACAAAATATTTTCTTAAATTCTGGCTTTTTTTTCTTTACAAAAAGGCATAATAGTTTTTTTCTTCTAGCAATGTATCTTAAACACGGAAAGAACCAAAAATGGATGAGATAGAGGTTAAGATATTGTTATAGCTTGCCTCAGTTAGAGAAAATAAATACACCATCTCATTTTTACTTAACAGGACTTTAGAACTGATAAAACTTATTTACTTATATTATCTCAAATTAAGGTCACAAACCATTCTGTGAACTAAGTAAGATTTCCCACAATTTACAGATGACATAACTAAGTTCAGGAAACTACGACTCTAAGCTACAGCTCTAAGCTATCAATTAAGACACAGGCCTAGGTCTTTGGCTTCAGAGCCCAGAGCTTTGTCCATGACCCTTTAGTTTAATGCAGTTGGAGGCTTGGGCCTCTGCATGTTAGGGTCCACCTTTTCCATATACTGACAACAAACACAAATAAGGAAAGATTTGGTATGTTTTCCCCGCAACCAGTATGAATATACATGAAGGTAACAAGGGAGTCTTGCCATGACTTAAAGAAAAGGAGAACTATATGGTTTAAACAGTATTTCAATCAAGCCTAAAAGAACAAGATAGTTATTGAGCATATCTTAACACAGCAGGGAAAACAGGTAATCTGAGGTTTGTATTAGATTGTGGCCCTTATTATTATCAGGTGCCAGGTAGACTAATTGGATCTACAGGTTGTAGATAAAGCTCTGAAGAGTTAAGGAGTCACTCAGATTGATTTTTGACACTAGACATTCAAAGATATTAGGTATCAGTCTGAAATGCTAGAGGTAAGTAGGCATTTATCTCTGACAGAGTAAAGAATTGGTTAGGAACCTGAATTTTAAAATTTTGAGTGGAAACAAAGTTAGATTAAGTTGAAGTTAGAATGGTCAAGTAAGGTAATAAAACATATGATTTATTTCCTTTAAAACATGCTCAAAAGCAAACAATCTCTTACTGAGGGCATCTGCTAATATCTACAAAAATACAGATACATTTTCTCTTTGACCCAGCAATCCCTCTCCTGAGACTATATCCTACACAATCTCTTAGGTAAGTATGAAAGAACACAAGTACGTTTATTGATTGTGACATAATATATAAAATTTAGAGATTATGAACAACCCATGTATTTAATAGTAGTGAGGTACTAGTTAAAAAAACTAAGGCACCCCATTGGATGGAATACATGCAGTTGTAAGAAGAAATGAGGAAGGTTCCTATACTGATTTGAAGAGATCTACATGTCATATCACTAAGTGATGAAAGCAAGGTACAGAACAGAGTATATCATTTGATTGAATATATGCAGTATGCTACCTTTAGAATAAGAATATATTGCATTTGCCTTATTTGTATAAAGAAGCACTGGCAAGATAAGTAAAAAAACAACAAAAATATTCTCTGGGAGGGATAATTTAAAAAATAAACCTTGATCAATTTTGAATCATTCTTGAATATGTATTTAGGTAATATTACTTTATTTCTGGTCTCTATGAACAGACTTAATAGTAATAATAAAAGGATCTCTACTTCATGTCCACTATACCTACAATAAAAACCTTACTTTTCAGAATACTTAACCCTGTTGTAAAATCAGTCAATAGAAGGTCATATACATTAATATCAGGCAAAAATCTCCAGCTGGGAATAATGGCAAAAGATAAAAAAGTAAGGGATACATAAAAACCACAATGCAAGGATTTTTAGGAGTAAAAGTTTCAAAGAAAAAATTTATAAAAATACGCTACATAAAAGAAAAACCCACCCAAATATGATAAGCAAAATAAGTGATTTTAAAATGGCTACATTTATTAGATTTTTTTCCTCCTATCGTCCCCAAGCCACAATTTATTTTAGGTGAGAATATTAATTTTCCCCTGATTACGGTTTTCATATACCCTCTGTTCTCATTTCCCTAAAAGCTTGAGAACAAGATCAAAAAGTGATTCTATTTGATAAAACCATAAGAAAAAATGTCTCAGGACACCTGGGTGGCTTAGTTGTTTAAGTGTCTGACTCCTGATTTCAGCTCTGGTCATGATCTCAGGGTTGTGAGATCAAGTACCATGTTGGATTCCATGTTGGGTGTGGAACCTGCTTAAGATTTTCTCTCTCTCCTCCCCCACCCTCACTCTCTTTCCCTCCCTCTCTCTCAAAAAAAGTCTCAACTGTTCTTAAGAGGCTTCAGAAAATTTCACTAGTGACAAAATATTCTACTCTTACTCCACCTACATTCAAAAAAATTCATTCCCATAATTATTCCCTTTTTATTTTAGGGATCTTAAAAAAAAAGAGATTTGTTTATTTATTTGAGAGAGGGAGAGAGAGAAAGAGAGGAGCATGCATGAGTAGGGAGAGGGGCAAAGGGAGAGAATCTCCAAACAGACTCCCTGCTGAGCACAAAGCCTGAGGCAGGGTTCCATCTCACAATCCATGAGATCACAACTTGAGGCAAAATCAAGAGTTGGACAGTTAATTGACTGAGTCATCCAGGTGACTCTATTTTAGGAATGTTTAAAAGGGAGACACTTAGGCAAATAAGTATGATTATCTCTATCCACTTTTGTAGTTTGTATTAATAGTCTTTTTGAGATGCAAATAACTCATATATCTTGGCAAAATTAAACTTCGTACAGGCCATTTATTTAATTATTGAATAAACTATAGAAACAAAAAAAGTATTACTCAGAGACCCGTTTTAGACTATACCTAACTTAAATTAGAATTACTCTTAGCAAGAGACTTTTACCTAGTACTGAAGTATAAGGGGAAGCAAAGGAAAGAGAAAACACAAGTAGTCATTCTGCAAAATATATGTGACCTAAGCAAATAAGAAATAAAACAAACATAATTTTGTTTCAGTAATATAGGAAAATGATACAATTATTTTGAAGAAAGTTATTGCAGACCCATGAATATGTTCTAATTGTCTTATTGCATATATTTTCTTATCATGCTTCCCAGATTTCTTTCAGATACCTATACAAATACTACCCCAAATCCCTTCAATCATAGCATTTGCAGACCCAGTCTTTGGTTTGTTTACATATTAGACCTCATACAAGTTACATCTGTCTACATAGCTATATACAGAATCATCCTCCCACCTTCCTATATGCAATTTGTTTCAAATTGGCAAAATGAATCATTAAGGACTTCTTCACAATGCTGTAAGGTACAATTAAATTTCTTGTCTTAGTAATATTAACATAACATATGTAATTGTGAATAATCTGACAGAGAGGTTAGAGAGTTTAAGTGCCTATAAGCATACTTTGTTAACTATGAAGTGCTATATGTCTGTTATCACTAACATCCTTGGATTTCATCAACTTTGAGCTAAATTTAACATATTCAAGAACATGAAGATTTTATGTGTATAAGATAGTGATCCATATCACATTTGTTTCCCAAGGAAAATATAGTATTATTACCTTATTTTTGGCTTGGGAGTTGACTTCTTTTTATTATATTTTTTTCTTAAAGATTTTATTTATTTATTTGAGAGAGATAGCTTAGGAGAGAGAGAGAGAGAGAGAGAGAGAGAGAGAGAGAATCTTAAGCAGACTCTGCTCTGAGCACAGAGTCTGAGGCAGGGCTGAACCCCATGACTGTGAGATCATGATCTGTCCTAAAACCAAGAGTCAGATGCTTGATTGACTGAGCCACCCAGATGCCCCTCTATTACTTCTTACTATGAATTATATGTGTCTTAAAGGACAAAATCATTGCTTCAACAAGTTATAGGTGCAAAGTGATCAGTTTTTAAATATTTCTATGGTTTTGTATAAAGAACTAAGTGACAAGTATCTGAAATAAGGAACGAGCATATTTATGAACTAAGGCTCTGTGGAGCCAAACATAACAAATGTAAAACAAAATAGCTTTTAAGCTTAATTTTATCAAAGATGTTTTGGAAGAAAACTAGACCAATTTTAAGTCTTTCCTGTAGAATAGAAAACACTTAAAAAGAACCTAACCACTAAGTGGGTTCTGAAGCAAAAATTAGAACATATTTTCTAGGAAACTCTTTTTTCCCACATCATATGGAAATTTATCTACATAAGATCTTTAAGAAGGATATAAAAATTAAGACTAATTTCATTGTACATGGTAATACAAAGTATAATTGTTGAAAATAATAAAATTAAAAGGAATTGAGATTACCTTTATTTTATAACCAAGCCTTGACAGTCTTGCCTGGTGTCATAAAAATTCTTTACATTCCTCAGATTAGTGATTATATGAACTTATTATTAATGGGTTGTATGTTGAAACTATGTTCCTACCATTCCATATCTTAAAATTTACTACAAAAGAGAAGGCTAGGGCATAGACTTTTGTGGCTACTACTCAGAGGACCCATCCCATGACAGCCTGGTTCTGGTAGCCAGTAAGGTTTCTGTTATGGATTCTATAGAACAATAGCAAACAAAGAAACAGCTCTTAATTGGCTTTCACCTCAGGGTTCAGTACAGAGAGAACAGACAAATGTCCATCTCCTAATATTCTCCTGAAAGACATATATTTGCATATTTTCAAAGCTACTGCCTGAGGGCCTGGCTTTCACTAAGCCTGAATCTAAGTGTTGACTGATATCCTTCCCTTTGGGATACTGACAGTTCTTGACACACCTTCACTACTAGGAGCCACTAAGAACAAAGTACCTGCTTTAACAAATCACAGAGGTTTGAGAAAAACTAAGAGGTCGGGCAGGGTTGAATGATAAAGTTCATCTCCTACAAAAGGTCACTCCCTTCAAGACTGGGAGACGTGGCTGTTTTACCTATGGCATGGAAACCAACATGGAGAGTCTAGGAAAATGAAGAAATAGAGGAATATGTTCCAAATGAAAGAATAAGTTAAAACCTCAGGGAAAAGTCTAACAAAACAGAGATAAGTGATTTACTTGATAAAGAATTCAAAGTAAATCATAAAGGTGCTCACTGAGTACAAGAGAACAATGTATGAACATAGTGGGAATTCCAGTGCAGAGACAGAATATATAAGGAAGTAGCAAACGGAAGTTACAGAGCTAAAGAATGCAATAACAGAACTGAACAATACAATAGAGGGATTCAATAGAAGACTAGATGATGTGGAAGAAAGGATCACCAAACTTGAAAACCAGGCAGTGAAATTCATCCAATGAGAGCAGTAAAGAGGAAGAGAAAGAGGACAAAGAAGGTGGAAGAGAGAGAAAAGGAGGAGGGGGGAAATGATGAGGAGGAAAAGAGGAAGAAGCAAGAAGTATAAAGATAGCTTAAAGGACTTATGAGGCAACCTCAAGCAGATCATCTATTATTTGCATTATAGGGGTCTCAGAAGAAGGAAAGAGAGAGAAAAAGGGCAGAAAACTTATTTGAAGAAATAATAGCTAAAAACTTCCCTAAACTATGGAAGGAAATAGACATCTAGATCAAGGAAGCCCAGAAAGTTCCAAATAAATTAATCTCAAAGAGATTTTAATTACAATTAAATTAATTACAAGACACATTACAATTAAAATGTCAAAAGTTAAAGACAAAGAGAGAATCTTATAACCAGCATGGAAAAAACAACTTGTTATGCACAAGGGAACTCCCATAAGATTATTAGATTTTTCAGCAAACATTCTGAAGGCCAAAAGGTAGTGGCATGATATATTCAAAATGCTTAAAGGAAAAAACCTGCCAAACAAGAACACTCTACCCAGCAAAGTTTTCCTTTAGAATTGAAGGAGAGATAGAGAGGGTTCCAGATGAGCAAAAGCTAAAGGAGTTCATCACTGCCTTGCAAGAATGTTAAAGGGACTTCCTTAAGCTGAAAACAAAGGATGCTAATTAGTAATAGGAAAACATATGAAAGTATAAATTCACTAGTAAAGGTAAATATATAGCAAAATTCAGAATAATCTAATGTTGTAAACATGGTGACTTAATCACTTACAAATCTAGTATGTAGGTTGAAAGACAAAACTATTAAAAATAACTCTCACTCCATAATTTGTTAATGGTACATAAGGTAAAAAAAAAAATTGTGACATCAAAATCATAAACTATGGGGGAGGAATAATAATGTAAGTTTTAGAATGTGTTCAAACTTAAGTTGTTATCAATATAAAATAGGCTGTTATAAATATAAGTTGTTTTAGGGACAAGCATCGGCCTTCGGCTCAGGTCATGATCTCAGGGTCCTGGGACTGAGCCCCCGCATCGGGCTCCTTGCTCAGCTGGGAGCCTGCTTTTCCCTCTGCCCCTTCCCCTGCTCTTGCTCTCTCTCTCTCCCTGTCTCTGACAAATAAATAAATAAAATCTTAAAAAAAAACCCTAAGTTGTTTTAGGTACGTCTCAAAGTAATCACAAAGTAAAAACTTATAGTAGACACACAATAGATATAGAAAAAGGTATCTAGGCATACTACTACAAAAAGTCATCATATCACAAGGGAAGAGAGCAAGAGAAGAAGAAGGGAAAAAAGAAATTACAAACCAGTCAGAAAACAATTTTAAAAATGGCAATAAGCATATGTGTATCAATAATTATCTATAAATATAATGAACTCAAATTTTCCAATCAAAAGATGGAGTGGCAAATGGATAAGCAGACAAATAAGATCCATCTATATGTTGCCCATGAGAGATTCACTTCACATGTAAGGATACACACAGACTAAAGATGAAGGGATAGAAAAAGGTATTTCATGGAAATAAAAACTAAAAGAAAGCTGGGATAACTACACTTCTATCAGACAACACAGACTTTAAGACATAGACTGTTAAAAAAAAGACCAAGATCATTATATAATGATAACAAGAGGATATAACATTTGTAAATATTTGT
>CM053609.1:43219806-43275353 GCA_028646535.1 Procyon lotor | reverse complement strand
ATATCAAGAAACTTTTAAGACTACAATGGTATGAAACTGAAATCAATTACAAGAGAACTAGAAATATCATAAATATGTGGAGATTAAACAACATGCTACTGAATAACTGATGAATCAAACAAGAAATTAAAAGATAAAAAAATATCTCGAGATGAAGAAAATGTATGGGTTGCATCAAAAGCAGTTCTAAGAGGAAGTTCATAAAGAAAAATGCCTACATTAAGCAACAAGGAAGATCTCTTATGGTTTGTCCACAAGAGACTCTTAATCTCAGGAAACAAACGGAGGTTTACTGGAGGGGAGGTGGGTGGGAGGGATGGGGTAGCTGGGTTATGGACATAGGGGAGAATATGTGCTGTGGTGAGTGCTGTGAATTGTGTAAGACTAATGATTCATAGACTGTACCCCTGAAACAAACAATACATTGTATGTCAGTAAAAAAATTAATAAAATAAAAAAACAAACCGTTCTATGATAACGTGATACTCTATGTAGAAAACCTGAAAGACTCCATCAAAAAATTGCTAGAACTAATACATGAATTCAGCAAAGTTACAGGATATAAAATCAACGTACAGAAATCTGTTGTATTTCTATATACCAGTAACAAAGCAGTAGAAAAAAGAAATCAAGGAATTGAGCCTATTTGCAATTGCACCCAAAACAATAAGCTACCTAGAATAAACATAACTAAAGAGGTAAAAGATCTGTATTCTGAAAAACTGTGGATCACTTATGAAAGAAATTGAAGAGGACACAAAGAAATGGAAAAGCATTCCATGCTCATGAATGGGAAGAATAAACACTGTTAAAATGTCTATACTACCCAAAGCAAACTACACATTTAGTGAAATTTCTATCAAAACAGCACCAGCATCTTTCACAGAGCTAGAACGAACAATCCTAAAATTTTATTTGGAACCACAAAAGATCCTGAATTGCCAAAGCAATTCTGAAAAACAAAAACAAAACTGGAAGCATCATGATTTTGGACTTCAAGCTCTATTACAAAGATATAGCCATCAAGATAGTATGCTACTGGCACAAAAACAGATACCTAGATCAATGAAACAGAATAGAGAACCCAGAAATGGACCCACAACTATATGGTCAACAAATCTTCAACAAAACAGGAAAGAATATCCAATGTAAAAAAGACAGTCTCTTCAAAAAATGGTGTTGGGAAAACTGGACAGCAACATGCAGAAGAATGAAACTGGACCACTTTCTCACACCATACAAAAAATAAATTCAAAATGGATGAAAGACCTAAATGTGAGACAGGAATCCATCAATATCCCAGAGGAGAACAGAGGCAGAAACCTCTTTGACCTCAGTCCTAGCCACTTCTTACTCGACATGTCACCGGAGGCAAGGGAAACAAAAGCAAAAATGAACTACTGGGACTTCATAAAGATAAAAAGCTTCTGCACAGTGAAAGAAACAATCAACAAAACTAAAAGGTAGCCTAAATGGCAGAGGATATTTAAAAATGACGTATCTGATAAAGGGTTAGTATCCAAATTATCAAACTCAAACCCACAAATAATTCAATTAAGAAATGGGCAGAAGACAGGAATAGACACTTTTAAAGAAGAAATCCATATAGTTAACAGACACATAAAGATACTACACATCACTCGGCATCAGGGAAATACAAATCAAAACCACAATGAGATACTACCTCACACATGTCAGAATGGCTAAAATTAACAACAAAAGAAGTAACAGATGTTGGCAAGGATGCAGACAAAGGGGAATTCCATTGCACTGTTGGTGGGAATGCAAACTGGTGTAGCCATTCTAGAGAAGAGTATGAAGATTCATCAAAAAGTTAAAAACAGAACTACCCTATGATCCAGGAATTGCACTACGTGCTTATCCAAAGGATACAAAATACAGATTTGAAGAGATATGTGCACCCTGAATTTATAGCAGCATTATCAACATTAGCCAAACTATGGAGAGATTCCAAATGTCCATCAGCTGCTGAATGGACAAAGATGATGAATGGATAAAGAAGATGGCCAAGAATATTACTTGGCCATCAAAACTTGAAATCTTTCCATTTGCAATAACGTGGATGGAGCTAGAGTGTATTATGCTGAGTGAAATATGTCAGTCAGAGAAAGACAAATATCTCGCTTATATGTGGAATTTAAGAAAGAAAACAGATAAACATATGGGAAGGGAGAAAAGAAAACAAGGGAGAGAGGGAAACAAACCATAAGAGACCCCTAATGATACAGAACAAACTGAGGGTTGATGGGGGAAAGTGGATGGGGGACGGGAGAGATGGGTACTGGGTATTAAGGACAGCACTTGGGAGGAGCACTTGGAGCTGTAGGTAAGGGATGAATCACTGAATTCTACTCCAGAAACCAATATCACACTGCATGTTCACTCATTAAAATTTAAATTAAAAAAAGGGCAAAAAGAAAAAAGAACTGTTCTGCTAGGTGTTGGATCGGAGACTTTAAAAAATAAGTGCTGTGAAATGTGTAAGCCCGAAGATTCACAGACATGTACCCTGGGGCAAATAATACATTATATGTTAATAAAAATAAAAAAAAAAAAAAGAAAAGAAAAAAAAATTAAAAAAAAATAAGATAGTAATACGTATCGAAGTGTTAATATTTTTCTTAAATCTTTTTCATTTCCTTTTCTTGTTGTGTTTTACACATCCTGTATGGTGGTTTCTTTTTTTGTTGGAACACTCATTTGTTGGGATAATATTTTACATGTATCATTCAAACCATGGCTCCTGTTTTTCTTTGAAAAATATCACCAACGGCAGTGAATTTTGAAAACTTGATTTTCCTCACCCTAAAAGTATGTAAGCCCCCTCCATAGGTACATCCAGGAAATTTCACTCAGAGTTTGGGAGGCTTCTCATCCAGGCCAGGTCTTCTCCTCTCCTAGTGGATTGGAGATCTAACTTCCACATGACAAACAGTTTAAAGAACACGTGTGCGAAGTTAACCTGCACCTCCATTCCCAAAGGAGCCTAGCGTGTTAGTTAAACACGTAGGCCTTGGAGTCAGATGGACACAGATTTAAATGCCAGCTCTGCCATTTGTAGAACTACCTGACCTTGGGCAGATTAATTTCGTTAAGCTTCAGCTTCTTCAAATATAACTGGATGATAATAATAATGACTTTATAGACTATTAACTGAATAAAAATGAGATCATACATGCACATTGTAAAGGTTATATAAATGTTAGTAAATATTCTTATCAACATTATTTCTTAAGGAGTATAAATTCAAACTCACTTTTATTTACTTCATACTTATAGAAGTTTTCTTGAGAGAAAATATTGAAAATATTGAGGTGTGATTGAGTTTTGTTTATTTCTGCATTGGAGAACAGAGACATTCTCCAATTAAAGTAGACCACAAAGTGATATATATGAGAACTGAGTTTTCCTGGCCATCTATAGATCCATTTTTACCAGATTATGCATTGTCTTTATGTCCTTGGACAACACGGTACAATGCTATAGACTCAACTCTGGCTGTATTCACTACATCAACATAGTTTATTAGATTATATACAGAGCTTGTCTAGGAGTGTGTGGTGATCAATTGGGTTGTTCAGAATAAATGTTCACCTTTTTATCCCTCCAAGACACACGGTAACCTCTTTCCTCTTTCAAGTATTAAGCATGGCTGTGTGGCTTGCTTTCAGCAATGAGGTAATGAAATTTGAGTCAAAATGATTTGTGGGGGTTTTTTGAGAGAAAGATTTAAGAGCCAATGCATGGCTCATTGGGTTCTCTTTTCCTTGCCTCAGTGATTATGGTGAATGGAGAGAAAATCTTCTTTGGCTTGGATGTTTGAGTTACTACACTAATAGAGACTCTAGCCTATATGCAGTGGGTATACAATGTGAGTGAAAAATAAACCTTTGTCAGTATAAGCCACTAAGAATTTGCTGATGTTGTTTTCCTACATTATAATATAGCCTATCCTGATTGATATAGGGACTCACAGGGGAAAAAAGTACTATTTAATCCTAGTGTATGGAATACATCTACTTTGGGTGCACAAATGGTTTGTTTTTATTTTACGGATATTGCCCAAGTATGTAAGCAACATTGTCATTTCCTTTCCTTGGCAGATAGAAAGCTGTGAGCCAACTTTATCTGTGAGCCAAGTGGAGCAAAAGTAAAAGATCTCTCAGTAGGATTTTCATTCTAATTTCATCTCAGATGAATTTCTTGTTCTGCCTCATTTTTCTTAAACCTTCTTTTTCTTATCTGTTTATTTAGCGTGTTATTTTATGCTGTCATATTAATATACTTCTGTAAAGTTACCTAAATCCCTACAGAAAAAAAACGGGCATGTATATAATTAAATATATACATAAGTATATTGCCTAATGTTTTAGTAAAAAGGATCAAAACATGTGATATGCAAGGTGCTTTACTTTATCTTTCATTTTTGTTTCCTTGAAATGGCCTAATGGCTCAGACACCAACGTTATTCTGGTGTCTCTCCTGGGGCTTATTGATTGCCCTTCAGAAGAACACAGGATTAGGATTCAGGAATCCAAATTCTAGTTTTATTTCACCAAAAACTACATATATAATCTCCAGCAACCCACTTCCTGCTTGAGTCTCTACTTCCCCATTTGTAAAAGTGAAGGCTTTAAAGAAGATTTTAAATTTATGTTCAAATTATGTTCTTTAATTTATATGAATAAAGGCATGAGGGGATAAATTAATTTACTTCTATTAAGCTGGGAAAAAAACCCACAAATGTGATTTCCTGGGACTAAATTTGCTCTTTTCCATTTATTCATGCATTCCTTCAAGAAATATTTCTTGTAGCCTATGTGAAAGAAAGATACTACAAGGTTACAGAGAAGCAATGCAGCAGTCAATAGGCTGATAAAACTTTTCATAAGTAATACTTATGAAAAATTCAACATCTATTACAAAGTTAATACGAGACAAAGAGGCAAAGAGGTTGTATCAGAAATAAAATTTTAAGGCTGAGACAGAGACTGTGGGATAAAGTTGTCAGAGAAGCCTCCCTTAAAAACTAGGATCTGGAGGGCTTGGACAAAGAATGCAGATCAATGGAGTGTACACAGGGGTGAGGTCGGGTAACAAGGCATCTAGACAGGACCTTGGGAAGACCACCCTCGCTGCAGCAAAGGGTTACCTTGGGGAATGTCCTGAGAACATGGAAAAGAAAAAGAGCAAAAGAGATTAAGATGGAGTGGTTATTCTAGTGTAAACAGATTTTTACTATGTGTCTGTCAGGAAATAATGCATTGAACTCAAATCTTTGAGGATGATTGAAATAATTGGTGGGTAATTATAAGTTCATTTAAATACTATAGTTGCCTAACAAATAATATGAGTGATGTGGTTTTACCCTTTAAGTCATAAAGTTGCTAATGAGCTCAATTATTTCAAATTATCATAAATTTCATTTCCCCATGGATCGCTGGTAGAAGAGAAAGGTAACATGATAGCCTATCAAAGATGAAAGCAATTATGTCTGTCTTACTTATTGTCATGGAATAATTTTAAAATATTTGCCAAGGGCTTCAAATTTTTTGTTAGCTGAGTGTAGTCCTTTGTAATAGAAATAAGAACAGATCAACCCTATTCCTGTGAAAATGGTGGGGGAAAGAGGAGCCAAGGAATGCATAGTTACCTGTTACCATAGAGGAATAAAGGGAAGTACTGTTAATGAAAAAGTTCAAAACCTTGAAGTAATGAAATCAAAGTGGTGAAGAATTCACATTTTGGCAAGGTCAGGGTTCTGTGCGATTTGTAGGAGATACGTATACTTCTTTCAAAATGTGGGTGGAGGAATCGAATGTACGGGGAGAAAACTTTTGTAAGGGCTCATTTGTTTTCCTCTTGGTGCTAATGTTAATCGGAGGGTGCTGTGGGTCACCCACATCATTTCCTCTTTGTTTGCAGTCATTGTGCCCTAACGGGAAAAATGCTCGCAGAAGTCTTCGTGACGCAGTGTCAGTTCCCCACCCTTTCCCCAAAATCTTTCCATCAGAACATTTACTATAAGTTAGACTTCTGTACTGAACAAAGAAACTCACATTTTATTCCATTATTTTAAAAAATAAATTATAAGCTCTCAAACTTCTTCTGTGGGTGGGTTCTCACTAACAATATGCCTTAAAATAAGTCCATATTCCAAGATCAAATTTGCAAAATTTGGTTCTGTTTTTAATTAAACCAAACTCTTTCTAAGTGAGGGAGAAATTAATAGTTAAAATGCATGATTAGAATAAGAATTGTCTTTTACAAGGCTGGTAATGCCAAATTCTTTGAACTGGCTACCACTAAGCTCCTACCCTGACTGCTAGGACTAACTGAATCCAAACTTAATCAAATCAATCATACCAATAAAAGGAACAGCACCAAAAGTTACATTTGCAAGACCACAGGACACTAACAGAATTTATGGAAGGTTTGAATTAGTTAGTACAGTAAGATCTGTCCTTTTTTTTTTTTTAATTTTTAAAAAATATTTTATTTATTTATTTGACAGAGAGAGATCACAAGTCGGCAGATAGGCAGGCAGAGGGAGAGGGGGAAGCAGGCTCCCTGCTGAGCAGAGAGCCCAATGTGGGGCTCCATCCCAGGATCCTGAGATCATGACTTGAGCCCGAAGGCAGAGGCTTTAACCCACTGAGCCACCCAGGCACGCCAGACCTATCCTTTTTAATGACACTTCCTCAGGGAGAAAGATTGAGTGCTACTACAATGTGATCTAAGAACCAATTTTACTTTTAAAATAATTGGTAGCACTGTATTACAGTGGAAAGTGCATGGGAAAGAACAGAATGATAAATGCAGCAACATTTCTCAAACATCAAAAGGCATAAGAAATACCCGGGAATTTTTTTTTAAGATTTTATTTATTCATTTGACAGAGAGAGAAAGAGAGAGAGGGAGAAAGAGAGAGAGAGAGAGGACACAAGTAGGCAGAGAGGCAGGTGGAGAGAGAAGAGGAAGCAGGCTCCCCACTGAGTGGAAAGCCCGATGTGGTGCTCGATCCCAGGACCTTGAGACCATGACCTGAGCTGAAGGCAGAGGCTTTAACCCACTGAGCCACCCAGGCGCCCTCCTGGGAATCTTTTTAAAATGTAGTTTTTGACTTTATTAGGTCTGGGGCCTACAAACATCACATGTATTGGTGATGCTACTAGTCTGTGGAATTGTCTCTTGAGTAACAAGGGGATAAACAACACAGACCTGCAACAGTTCCTCTCTAACAATATTACCTTGAACCTGTGTCCTCAGCTATAAAATGGACAATGAACACCAATGTCATAGGGTCACCGGAGGGGTAAGTGATGTTGTGAAGTGCTCAGCAGCACTGGACCTAAATAGGAGCACAGAATGGAGAGCAGAGAACATGGGAGGTAATGCTGGTAACTGGTACACAGGTTTTGCTATCTTCTCACTCCCATGACTCTCTATATGTGTCATTTAGCTGTGGACTCTCAAAAATGAATCACTAATGAGAAGAGTGAATCATTTTCTATGTTTAGTTTCCAAGATTTCTCATTTGAAAAACTAGGTTTCCAAATATTATTTTGCTTTAAATGATTGTCCATACAAATCCTACCTCCATAAACTTTACCTAAAAATAAAAGCCTACCAAGTAAGACTTGATGAATAGCTGTTTTAAAGTTATTGGATAAAAGTTTAAATCACCAGAGGTTGCATCATTATGGATTATTATTTGAGAATTATTTGTCTTCTATAACATGAAGTTATTCTCAGAGGAGTATGATTAGAATAGAAACCAGATGTGTTTTTCAGGCCCTTACTGAACAATAATGATAAACATGTAAAAAATGAATATAAGAATGACCAAAGGAGGTTTCCAGAAACTTGAAGCATAAGTATGCAGAAAAAGTGTGCATGTGTGCATGTGTGCATGTTTGAGAAATAGAGTGAGAGACAGAAAGAGAGAGAGAAAGAAAGAATAAAAAAATGTGGAGGAGAGGAGCACCTGGGTGGTTCGGTCAGTTAAGCAATTGCTTTTGGCTCAGGTAATGATCTCCGGGTCCTGGGATGGAGCCCCGCATCGGGCTCCCTGCTCAGCAGGGAGTTTGCTTCTCCCTTTCCCCCGTGCTCCTGTGCTCTCCCACTATCTTTTTCTCTCTCTCCCAAATAAATAAATAAATATTTTAAAAAAGATTTTATTTATTTATTTGACAGAGAGAGATCACAAATAGGCAGAGGCAGATGGGGGGGGGAGCAGGGTTCCTGCTGAGCAGAGAGCCCGACGGGGGGCTCGATCCCAGGACCCTGAGATCATGACCTGAGCTGAAGACAGAGGTTTGAACCCACTGAACCATGCAGGCGCCCCATAAATAAAATCTTTAAAAAAAGGTGGAGGAGAAAAATGCAGAGAGAAATGGAAGGAGGATGACTAGGTTAAGAAACAGTTGCAGAATTCGAAACAAGTACAAAAAATTTGCAATCTCTGTAAGTATGTGGTATCACCAAGGAAATAACATAAATTTAATTTCACCTATAAACTAAGAAAGTAAAAAACAAGATAAGATGATCTCTCAGTCTAAAGGAATAAGAACTAATGAGATAAAGACCACTGTAGGAAGAAAAAAAATCCCCCTTCAAACTTAAAAGATGACATGATCTGAGTACAGTAAAATAATCCAGAAATTATATATATATATATATTTTTATCCCTTCTCTTCTTTTTTGAGGGGTAAAAAGAACAATAATGTTTCTGACGCTTTTGAGTTTGCTTCTTGGTTTTATATTTGATTATATTAGAAATAAAATATCCTTATTACCATACTATGTCAACACTCTGAGTGGAATAAAATGAAATGGAAGGCCTGAAGAAGGTGGTCAAGGGAAGGGAGGAGTACATCATAAATAATTTCATTGTTGTTTATGAATTAGTCTTTAGTTAGCCCTTTAGTTGTACTAAGAACTAGAATTATCCTTTTAACTTTATTAATTAAAGGGAAAAATAATGTTAGTATTGAATGTTGTTCAATAACCTTGAAAATGTTATCCTAATAAAACATCTATTTTAGAATACCTTACTATTTTTTAAAGATTTTTATTTCCAAATAATCTCCCCACCCTATGTGGGGTTCAAACCCATGACCTCGAACCCAGGATCAAGAGTCATATACTCCACCAACTGAGCCAGCCAGGTGCCCCAGCATACTTTGAAATATAGTACAACTTCATTCATTTGGAGTCCCTAAATTCAAAATTTTCTATCACTCAAATTGAGTTTGTATTGAAATTTATACTTTTTGCTTTGCAGAAATATCTAAGGTAGTGCAAATTAATAAGAAATCAGTTATCATGGGAAGTTAAAAAATAGTTAAGAGAGAAAGCAATTTTCAAATAACTTTTAGTACTTTCATATCCACATTTGTAGAAGCTGATAAGCTATTTCCATATTTGTCTTATGGATACAATTAATCCAGGGAACAGTTTGATTTATTACAAATAAAGTATTTGGCATTAATAAACACTATTGCTTTTAAAATATGCTGTAATTTGGGTTTTCACTAATTCATGACACAATGATACAAATGTTTTTAAATTCATGATACAATGTTTCCAACTTCCAAGCTACTTAGGCTAGGAAATCAAAGCTATAATTATGTGTAGCCAAAAAATTCTCTCAGAAAGAAATCAGTCTTGTTTTATTGTTCTTTTGGCACTATCAAATGAATGCTATAGTTGTCCTCCCTCCCCCCCAAATTAACCTATTTTTCTATTTTCTTTAGAAAAAAATTTTTTTTCCTAAATTTTAGTGTTTTTTTTTTTTTTTTTTTTTAGATTTTATTTATTTGACAGAATGAGTGAGAGAGAGATCACAAGTAGGCAGAGAGAGAGGAAAGCAGGCTCCCTGCTGAGTAGAAAGCCCAATGTGGGGCTCAAGCCCAGGACTCTGAGATCATGACCTGAGCTGAAGGCAGAGGCTTTAACCCACTGAGCCACCCAGGCACCCCAAAATTTTAGTTTTTAACATATTCTTTTTGTTGTGTAATCTATATGCTGATCTGGACTACTTTACTCCAACATTTCTCTATTAGTATATTTCTTTCTACAGAAGTAAATATAGAATTTTATTTTTTTTTTAGGTAAAATAAAATTTTATTTTAGGTAAAATAATCAGAGAGGTATTAAGGATAGATTTGTTTTTAAAATGCCAACGTTGTTATGAAGAAACTTCTTTCTCAGTGTCACAAGAATTGACTGAACATTGTACCCTAACTTACATTTTGACAAATTTAATACCCATTTATGGCTGAAATCAAAGAGTAAAACTGTTTTAGGCTTTTACAATAACATAGCTTGAGTTCTGATCACTCCAAAGAGCCTATAATATTTTGAGTGTCAGAGACATTCATCATTAGAAAAATGAGGGAGGATGGCCCTTAACATTTTCATCAAAATACTTAATACAACCATGAGAAAAGCTTCCCTCATGGTTCCTTTTAAGGAACCAGAGTTCCTTAAAAAGTGATTCTGTTTCTACTTCCACATTTTGTAGTAATTGATTTGTAAGATGCTTACTGATTCTCATTTCAAGGGAGTGAGAGGTCCAGATTCCTTTGATCCAGACTGAGCAGAATTTTGCTTTATACCATTCCTCTTTGCTAGACTTTCCAGCTGCCTGATCTTCCCATCCATTGTTCTCCCAGGCCTCTTTAGCTATGCAAAATGGCACCACTATTTATCCTGTTGCACATGTCAGATACCTGGCATTGAATCTTGGCTCCTTCTTGTCTCTCAGATTGAAGTTACCATAAGCTTTGTCTCCAACATTTATCTGCCCACTTCTTTCATTCCCCCCCATCCAGGATCCTAGTCTAGGTCATCATCACTTCCAGTCTGGATTACCGTCATAGCCTCCAAACTGGTCTCCTTATTTCAGCATTTGCCATTTTCTTTCTTTTCTTTTTTTTAATTAACATATAATGTATTATTTGCCCCAGGGTACATGTCTGTGAATCTTCGGGCTTACACATTCCACAGCACTTACCATAGCACATACCCTCCCCAATGTCCACAACCCAGCCACCCTATCCCTACCCCCCACCTCCCAGCCACCCTTAGTTCATTTCATGAGTCTAGGAGTCTCTTACGGTATGTCTCCCTCCCCATCCCCTCCTGTTTCATTTCTCTCCCCCAACCCCCCACAAACCCCCGCCTTGCTTCTCAAGTTCTTCATATCAGAGAGATCATGTGATACTTTTCTTTCTCTGACTGACTTATTTCACTTAGCATAATACCCTCCAGTTCCATCCACGTCATTGCAAATGAGCTTTTGCCATTTTCTAAACCATTCTTCATGGTTTTAGAATGATCACGTGACTCACTGATCATAACCCATTATTCCTAGGATCAAATCCAAAATTCCTATTGTTGGTATCAAGATCCTACATACATTGGTTTCATACCACCTAACTTCCCCCTTGTTTACTTATGCTCCAGTTATACTGTCACCTTTTGATATCTAGAACACACCAAACTCATTTTCACCTCAGAACTTTTGTTTTCCCTGTTATCTTAGCCTGGAATGGACTGACTGTCACTTCTTTCTTCTTCTTTTATTTTTTTAAGATTTTATTTATTTATTCAAGACAGAGAGTGAGAGTGCACAAGAAGGCAGAGCAGCAAAGAGAGGAGAAGCAGGCTCCCTGCTGAGCAGGAAGCCCCATGTAGGGTTTGATCCCAGGACTCTGGGATTATGACCCGAGCAGAAGGCAGCTGCTTACCTGACTGAGCCACGGAAGCACCCCCGGACTGCCAGTTCTGATTTCTTCTTATCCCTCAGATCTAAGCTTAAATGTTACCTTGTCAGAAAAGACTTCTGTGTCCAAATTCCAACAACCCGTTTCTTCCCTTTTGTCTTGTGCTATTTGCTAGTCTTGTGCTATTTGCTACCATAGTAACCTATTTCCTCTGGCAATGTTCTCAGAATTCTTTTTTTTTTTTTTTAAAGATTTTTATTTATTTATTTGACAGATGAGAGAGAGAGAGCGAGAGAGAGAATGAGAATATAAGCAGGGGAAGTGGTAGAGGAAGGAGAAGCAGGCTCCCCACTAAGCAGGGAGCCTGATGTGGAGCTCAATCCCAGGACCCTGGGATCTTGTCCTGAGCCCAAAGTAGACACTTAAATGACTGAGCCACTCACCCCCAGAAGTCTTTTTTATGTGTTTACTATCTGTCACTTAAGTTCTATGAAGTCAGGGACTTTGCTTATCTTTTATTATATTTGAGTATTATGTAAATACATAGTAAGTGATGATTTGAAGTAATTAGCTGAGTTAAGAGAATACTTATAGGATCAAGGATTCTATTGCATCATTGAAAACTCAGTATGTAAAATTTCTAAGGAAATACCTGATTACATGATTCTTGGATCCATCACGCAGACTGAAGATAAAATAAGGAAGGGAGAGAGAGTGGGGAGAGAAGGTAGAGAGAGAGAGAGAGGATTTGTGAGGAGGATTTCTTCTCTGTTAGCTCTTTCCCTACCAAGAGGAGAAGTGGGGAGCAGGTGTTTCTCCCTTCACCCCAAATCAAGTGAGAGAGTAGTATTTGAGGAATATTGAGCACCATCGAGGATGTTGGGAACAGAAGATTTTATATGAGAAAAAGAAGACTAGAGTTTTATTCAGGAAAAATGGAGGTGTTACTGAGGACTTTTGAGCAGAAAAATAACATGATTATAATTGTGTTTAGAAAAGCAATCCATAGGGCGCCTGGGTGGTTCAGTTGGTTAAGCAACTGCCTTTGGCCCAAGTCATGATCCTGGAGTCCCGGGATCAAGTCCCGCATCGGGCTCCCAGCTCCACGGGGAGTCTGCTTCTCTCTCTGACCTTCGCTCCTCTCATCCTCTCACTTTCTCTCTCTCAAATAAATAAATAAAATCTTTAAAAAAAAAAAAAAGAAAAGCAACCCATAAAATGGATTGGAGGTCAGAAAGAGGAGATGCAAGGAGGTGCGTTAGTATTAGACTTGACATGAGAAAAAACAATTACTTGCCTTAGGATATGAAGGTGATAACTGATAGGAAGCAAAAGGTGTGGAAGAAGTTGTGGTGGTGGAATTGATGACTTTTGGAGTTGATTAGATGAAGAAGGAGGACTAATTCTGACTAAGTTAATATTAAATACCATCGAGAGGAAAATTTAAGTATTATTTAAAGCTGGAAAGAATCCATTAGCTTGATTCTTTAGCTAGCTTGAAGAGAAGCCTAAGGAGAAGCATTAACCCCCTTTCTCTTATGTGTGAGTTATTTTGTTAGCTTCCAGGTTTATAAGCACCTGTACTTTAATAGATATCTGGCTTTTCATGGTTGTATCTTTATACTAAAAATATTGAACTCTGTAACAGTCTTCTCTTTCTTTGCTATTATAATTATCTTTATTCTGCCTCCTGCTACTTTTGAAAAGTTCATCTGCTTTTGGGGTGCTTGGGTGGCGAATTCAGTTGGGTGGCTGACTTTTGGTTTTAGCTCAGGTTGTGATCTCACAGTTATGATATTGAGCACTCAACTTGGAGTCTGCTTGAGTATCTCTCTCCTTCTCCCTCTGCCTCTCCCCCTGCAACTTCTATGCGTGTGTGCTTTCTCTCCCCCTCTCGCGCAAGTAAATAAGTACATCTTAAAAAAAAAAAGAAAGAAAAGTTTATTTGCTGCTAAAATTTTCTGGTTTTAAAGCTAATGAATTAAAAAACAAACCAATTTTGTCATTATCACACTGACATTTATGAAAGATTAAAAAATTTTTTTTTGCTAGTTTTACCCCTTATTTTATTGCCTCACTATGCAGACAATGAATATGGAACCAAAGAATGACAACTTTAAGCAAAGAATGTAATAACCCTAATTTTACAGGGTCTTTGTTGTTTTTTATGATGTTCTCCTAGGGGTAAAGCAAAATTCTCTCCCTACCCATTATAATGCTTTTCAATTGTTATAGTAGGCACTAATGTATAGCATTGAATCAAGGAGATGGATTCTTTGTAAAGTTAAGTATTAATTTAAGTGGAGTCAAGCTAATTAAGAGTGAACTGCATAATATAATTTCATTATATAGAAATTTCCAAAAAAAAAAAAAAAAGAAAAGAATTAAAAACTCTAGGGATTTTGTTCTAGGTCTGAAGTTGCTTAGTAATTCAGAAGAGTAATAATATCTTTTGAGGAACTTTAACTTTAGATTAGCATTTCAGAGGACTTTTTATAAATATTAAATTAAATAAAACAAACTTTTATAGACAGAGACACAAAAAGTCAAGTTACATTTGTAAACTGAGATATTTATACAGTTGAGTCATAGGCACACCACAATTTTGAACATATGACTCAGACTTTGTACCTTATATACAATTAGTTTTAAAATGTTAAGGCATTATGCCAAGAATAACCACAAAGTTTACATAACTGAGGATTTATTGGGACCCCAGGCTTACTCAATTACTTTTGAGATCGTCCTCCTGAATTTAAACTACTGTCTTTGACCAGGTCCATCAGGTTTGAAGGACACACACCTATACCCCAACTTCCTACTACACTTAGAATAAACCCAAATTCTTATTACCATGACCTTCTAAGTTCTTTAGCATCTGGTCTCTGCCTACTTTTTCAGTTTCATTTATCTATCACTACTTTCCCCATTGCTTAAGTACTTCATGCACATTGGCCTTCTTTCAGTTCTTGGAAGTTCCAAGAAGCTTAAAATTTACCTCGTCAGAGAGGCCTTTTCTACTTAAAGTAGGTCCCTCTACCCTTTTACCCCTATCTCCTTGAATATCTCCTTTGCATCCTAATATCCACCCCCAACTTACACCACAGATTTATGTGTTTATGTTTGTTCCTTCACTGGAATGCATACTCTGTAAGGTCAGAGTATTCTTCTGGATTATTCTTTCCAGAGTATTCACTACTCTATCTCCAAAACTCTAGGACAACATCTGGTACCAAATAGCTACTTGATAAATATTTTTTAGTGAGTAGATCATGGAAGTAAGTAATATTGGTTGCACGGCATGATCCAAAGTTGGGGCTAAATTTATGGGATGGAAAAAAAGTTATGGAAAGGGACTGACAGGACAAAAGATGAAGATAAATCTATAGTGTGGCAATAGCTGTGAGAATATAGTAGAAGTAGATCTTGGATCATAATCTCAAATATATAAGAAATAACATAAATTTATGTTTATAAATCAACCTTGCTTCAACTTTGAGAATGTTACCCCCCAGGCTGGTAAAAAAAGAAAACAAACAAAAAAACTTTAACTCCATTGTTTCTGGGTTTCCCTCTTCTGCCTCAAGATTGGATAGGATTCAGGGACAAGGCAAGACCCTTTGGTTTTTAAGTCATTGTTCTACTCTTGTTCCTTCTGGGTGTCCTCCGACTCTGCTCACATAGTTCCTTCAGGGATGGCTTCAGCAGGCTTCCTGCTACTTTCAGATTTCTTTTTGAAACATGGGAAATCTTTTTGAGGGGTGCTGGTGGCCCCTATCTGTTTAGATACATGAGACAGTCCTTACCCTCTGGAGCTTGGCTGTGTGCTACAGTATTTCCAGAAATATAGGAGCTTGGCTCCACAAATAGACTGACCTCTTTATGCTCCTTTCATGGTACTTAGCACAACCCTGTGAAGTGGATTCAGGCTTTATCCAAGTCAGGAAGTGTATGTGACTTTTTTCTCACCCATCTTTCCTTTCCAATTACAAAGTTTGGCTATCTTTTTGAGAATACGAAGAACAGAAAAAAACAAGATAAAAGAACATAATTTAATATTATGTAAACTTATTCTGCTAATAGGAGTTTAAAAAGTTTGGGCCACAATAGAGGCAGGGAGTGTCATTCTGATCATGTCACCCTTTTGCTTGACATACTCTAATGGCTTCCTATTGCCTTTAGGGTGAAGATCAGACTCCCTAACAGAGCCCAACAGGACCCTTCCCACGTCTTCATGCACTGCAGTCCTTCTCATTCTCTCTAATAAAACCATACTGGTGTTTCATTGTTGAAAAAAACAGGTTCTCTTTCACTACTGGGACTTTGTCGATTCCCAGGTACCTCTTTTCCTGCTCAGCTTCTCCTCACTCTTTAAATTGCAGCTTTACTGTCATTACTGCAGGGAAAGTTTCCCTATTGCCACCTGTTGTGCACTCTATGATGGTTACTTTCTCTCATAAAATGAGAAATGCAAAGGGTAACTATAATGAATGCCATTTTTACCTGTCAGAATAGCAAACTCCAAAAGTTTGGTAATATACTGTACTGAACAGAAAGTCACACTTCTGTACTGCTAGTGGGATTATAAAACCAGCACAACTCCTATGGAGGATAAGTTGGCAATATCTATCTAAATAATAAATATATATACAATTTGAGGATACAAATGTGGAACCTTCTTACACTGCTGGTGAGAATGTAAGCTGGTACAGCCATTCTGTAAAACAGTATAGAGTTTCCTCAAAAAGTTAAAAATAGAGCTAACATATAAATATGATCCAGCAATTGCACTAGTGAGTATTTACCCAAAGGATATAAGGATATAAACATGGTGATCCAAAGGGGCACCTGTACCCTAATGCTTATAGCAGCAATGTCCCCAGTAGCCAAACTATGGAAAGAGCACAGATGTCCATTGACAGATGAATGGATAAAGAAGATGTAGTATCTATATATAATGAAATATTACTCAGCCATCAAAAAATGGAATCTTAACCATATGCAATGATGGGGAGGGAACTAAAGGCTAAGAGAAACAAGTCAATCAGAGAAAAACAATTATCATCTGATGTCACTCATCTGTAGAATTTAAGAAGCAAAACAGAGGATCATAGGGGAAGGGAGGGAAAAATAAAATAAGATGAGATCAGAGAGGGAGTCAAACCATAAGAGACTCTTACTTATAGGAAACAAATTGAGGGTTGCTGAAGGGCAGTAGTGGGGGGATGGGGTAACTGGGTGATGGGCATTAAGGAGGGCACATGATGTAATGAGCACTGGGTGTTCTATGCAATTGATGAATCACTGAACTCCACCTCTGAAACTAATAATACATTATATGTTAATTAACTGACTTTAAATAACATAAAATAAAAAAAACTGAGTGTAGGGGTGCCTGGGTGGCTCAGTCGTTAAGCGTCTGCCTTCAGCTTAGGTCATGATTCCAGGGTCCAGGGACTGAGCCCTGCATAGGGCTCCCTGTTCTGTGAAAAGCCTGCTTCTCCCTCTCCCACCCGCCTTGCTTGTGTTCCCTCTCTCACTGGGTCTCTCTCTGTCAAATAAATAAATCTAAAACAACAATAACAACAACAACAACAACAACAACAACAAAAACCCAGAGTGTTACCCCATCTAGAGATACCTTAAATTCCTCTTTGTTTCTGGAGAATACCTCTTAAAGTATAAGTATATTAAGGGCATAAGTGAGGTCTTCATTATAGCTGTGGTGTTATTGAAACAGGTTATGGGCCTATCTTGAATTAATTCTTTTCCATTAGGAAAGCTGATAATCAAAAGATTATTTTTAATTTTTCTTTAAAAGATTTTATTTATTTAGTTGTCAGAGAGAGAGAGAGAGTATGAGCAGGGGGAGGGACAGAGGGAGAAGCAGGCCCTCCACTGAGCAGGGAGCCTGAAGTGGGACTTGGTCCCAGAACTTCGGGATCATGACCTGAACTGAAGGCAGACGCTTAACTGACTGAGTCACCCAGGCATCCCACTAATCAAAAGATTTAAATACAATTACCTTGTTGAGATTAAGCCACTCATTAATATTATGGGGATTATATTTCAAATCACAGAGTGCAAAGGCATCTAATGAACCTAAAATAAATAGATCACAATTTTGTGCTTTGTTTCCAATTTTACAGTTAACCCTATAGAACAGATTTTAAGGAGGCACTAGCAGTCTTTAACAACAAACTATCTATTTCTTTTAAGTCTTGGGCATGTAATTAGCAAATTTTGACTTTAAGAAATCTATTGATTTCTTAGTTTAAAATGTGTAGGTTCGGTGTGGAACAGATAGATTTAGTAGCTCTTGAATATCTTTACCTATGAACTGTTCATAATTTTCACTTCTTTGGAAGGAATATCCAAGTTCTAGGAATTCTGACACTGTTCCTTGTTGTTGCATATGGGGCTATGATTCAGAGCACAGTAGCACCATTCTTTCTTCCCTTTCTCTTTTGCCTTTTGGAGAAATACATGATAGACTATTTCACAGTTACCTATTCAACAAGTGCAATTAGAGAAGGGCCCACCCTCCTCTGCTCCAGTAAACTTATAAATTTCAATATCTGGTGCCTAAAGAGTAACTGGATACATTTAGCCTATTCCATGCTCTTGATTCTGTTCCCCACAAGCATAGAAATCACATACACTATGATCTGGATTGGAAGGACTTAATTTCCTATTCCTATTTGGTCTACATGCACCACCTGGTGGTAAAATAGTGCATTTCAAGTGGTGTGTGTGTGTGTGTGTGTGTGTGTGTGTGTGTGTGTGTGTGTGTGTTGGGGTATTAACATGGGAAAGAGAATTTCAATATACATTCCTAAATATTGATTTAGATTAACAATGCAATTATTTTGCAGCAAATAGCTAATAAAACTCTAGAACACCATATGTATGGCAGAATAGGAAGGAGAGAGTAACTCATGTTGGAAAGTACAATAGCTTTCCCTTAATTATGTTAACTACTGCTCTAATAATTCCATCCTTAAACATTTATTTATTGTGTTAATGTTCTTACAGAGACAAGAGTCAAACATTGATAACCACTGTAAAACCATTTTCTTCATTTTTAATTTTTAAGGATTATAATTTTTAAAAGGATGCATCCTTTTCCTTACATTGCTAGTTAGTACAAGTCAAATTCACAGAATTTTAAAAGCTACAAGGCACCACAGGATCATTTAGACTAATGCACTAATTTTACAAATATAGTAGCTGAGACTCAGAAATGCCAAGTGACTTGCGCAAAGTCATACTGGTAATTAGTGGCTCAGCTCAAATAAGAAACTAGGTCTTCTTACTCTCAGTCTAGGAATATAAAATCTAAAAATTATACTCACAGACCATGGTAAAATACCTCTCTGTGAAAAGATATGCACTTAGCTCGGCCACATAGTGCTTTAGAACACTAAGATGTGAGTTAATTAACACAGGCTAGTTTTGTTCTAAAATTTTGAGTGCAAAGAAGTAACAGTAGAAATGCACGTATCATAAAGCTATGGAAAAAGCTTTCTTACTAGCAAAAACCCCTTTTATATATGTTCAAAGGAATATTTTTCAACTTATATATGACTCCTATGTTGTGAAGATGGTGTAAAAAATTCCCTTTCCTCTTTTAACTGCTTCATAATCAGAGATCTGTTTCTACAAAGTAGGTACCCACTGGTAGGTTTAGGCATAAACCATGTTCATAGCTCCCTCTCATGACCATTGAATGAATACTATATAAGCCTCCTTTATTCTCGCTGTTGTATTCAACTAACAGCTCACTGGTTAAGTTTTAATTGCTTCCAATGAGGTCAGCAAAGGTATTTATCGAAAAGCCCTGAATAAAAAGGCTCCACACACACACACACACACAAGCATACACGCGCTCACACAGAGAGAAAATCCTCTTTCCTGTTGATTTATGGAAACAATTATGATTCTGCTGGAGAATTTCTCAGCTGAGAAATAGTTTGTAGCTACAGTAGAGAGGCTCAAGTTGCACAAGGCAGACAACAGACATGGAATTCTTGT
This sequence comes from Procyon lotor, assembly GCA_028646535.1. Taxonomy (NCBI): domain Eukaryota; kingdom Metazoa; phylum Chordata; class Mammalia; order Carnivora; family Procyonidae; genus Procyon; species Procyon lotor. The sequence continues at coordinate 43,255,566 of CM053609.1, read as the reverse complement.
GTATCCAGCTGTTATCAACAGAACAAGTAAGTTACTGTTATTTGTTTTTAAAAATAATACTGAATGGTTTTCTAGTAGTTTACCTCTTTATCTGGTTTTAGTGCTGAGGAGAAAAGTAAAGTTACCAAGCTTTAGAGCCATGTAATTATCTGTAGTAATTATGTTGTGGAACTTAACATAAAGATAAGGTTGACGTTCTCCAGACAATACTGGCATTTAACTTGAGAAATGTGGGTAGTTCAGGAGAAAATAATTGATTAACCAGAAACATAAAAGCATACAATAAACAAATCCAGGGAAGGCATTTCTACTTTGTTAATAGTGATTTTAGGACTTAATTTAAATCAATAGCTCTAACTGCAGGATGTTTCTTACCAAATAACAATCAGAATAAATGCATAATCATATTCTGATTTGTCTCTGGTAATGCATAACTTTATAAATCTCCACAGAGAGAAATGAAGATGTTGGCATCTTCTGTGAAAGCTGTTTTAAATGTGCCTTCACAGTACAAACTGCACTGCATGTTGAACTATTTACCTACTGAGATTCATACATATAATTTTTCATCTTCCCCTCCCCTCCTTTCCCTATTCTTAATCTCTTATTGCAAACAGAAGTCAAGTAGTAAACAGTGTCGCAGCAACTGAGCTTATTACAACCTGTTTTTATGAGGCAGTACCAACAGAGAGTTATTTTAGGAGGAATCCTGTATTGTTATCAGGAACTAAAAGGATAAGTAAGGATAACAATTTGGAAAAAAACAACTACTCTTTCTTAAATTAATCTACAATTCACAGATAGGAAGAGGTCAATGACCTAGGAGCAACAATCAACTCAAGATTTAATTTTCATTATGTTATTCATGAACACCCGGAGCACTACACTATAATGCGCAAATGGATACTGACATGGATCCTGCCAACTTTGCTCTACAGATCATGCTTTCACATTATCTGTTTAGTGGGCACTATATCTTTAGCTTGCAATGACATGACTCCAGAGCAAATGGCTACAAATGTGAACTGTTCCAGCCCTGAGCGACATACAAGAAGTTATGATTACATGGAAGGAGGGGATATAAGAGTGAGAAGACTCTTCTGTCGAACACAGTGGTATCTGAGGATTGATAAACGAGGCAAGGTCAAAGGAACCCAAGAGATGAAGAACAGTTACAGTAAGTAATGCCCTTTATTTATAGCACTGTGTATGAACCTTAATCTGTGGAAGAATCATTTTTCAAGGGACAGGCTTTCTTAGTTTCCTTTTTCATTTTTTGAAAAAAAAATTAACTATCATCTTCTAATTTCTCTAAATTGGGATCATTGAACTGTTTCCAAAAACATCTTCTGCAACGGGTCAAATCTACTAATATTATAGTTGGAATTGATAGCCTAAGCCAATTTGAAAATATAATCCCCATGTCCTAAGCTCAAAATGCTTATAAGCTAAGCAAAATGTAAATGATATTATTCACACTGAAATGTGACTCTCTGTCTTCTAGCAAAATTCATTAGGAACTCTTAAGGAGTCCTCAGTAAATGCTCACCAAATGCTCTTATTAGTTTGAGGAACAGAAAGTTTATTTTAAAAAGTAATTTGATTTTCTTTGAAACAATATTTCTGTGGTGGGAAATAATCTGTGCTCAAAAATGCATTTAGCGACTTGTGCAATTGTGTAGTTATAAAATAGAATCTGTGGTATCCTCATCTGTTTGCATCACAATGAGTTTGTATTAGATTGTTTATTCATCTAAGCAAAAAAAAAAAAAAGGGTTCCTCCTAACATTTTCTTTAAATCCTCTCTGCCATAGTTCTATGTTACCTTAAGAGAATTGTAAATGTGAAGGAGGAAATAAAAGTGAGTCAGAAGAGATGTCCACGATTTTGTTAGTGTACCTTACATTTTTTCCAAGACCCAGTTTTTTGGTATGTTAAAATATCAGGGTTAGACTTAACATTTAGCAGTTATGATGAATAAATAATTCAACAGTTTTTAATGGGGTAAAATACTCAACATGTACAGTAAGAATTTAAAATCCCTGAATGAAAATAGATTTTGTTTATATTACTAGCACTTGAACAATGTTATTATTATATCATCTTATAATATCATGTTTGTTAAAGTCAACTGAAAAAGAATGCACGGGGTTGATGGTGCAAACATTTGCTTAAGTACTTGCAGTACATTTTGCTTGCAGTGAGTACTTGAAACTTTTGTTGCTTGTTTAATGAATGCTTTTTAGGCTTCTTAATTAATGAACCAGGAAGTGGGAACTTGGGGAATTATGTTTCCAATATGAAAATAAGAGGATCTTCTTTGTAACTATAATCGATATAGAATGTTAAGGCCATTTTAATGGATTATTAACAGCAATAGTTTAATCATTACCGTTATTAATAAAATTATCATATGAGTCTTAGAGTATTGTTCTGATTATGCTAAAGTTTAGGTAAAGAAATTACCATTTGGAGGAGGGTTCTGTGGATAATCAGTTCTATGTGAGCAACAGAACTTGGATTATGATAAATTTTTTAAAAAGTTATTGAGATTAAAAAAAAAAAGTTATTGAGATTTATCATGGATAATGGAACCTGGTAGAGGAGACAGAGCCCAGGTGGAAGTTATGACACACAGATCTAATCCCTGCCTGTGAATAATTAGGGAACAATATTTAATTCTTTCCAATTCTCAGTTTTCTTATCTCTAAGATGTGGGATATGTGCAGATGATCTCCAATATACCTTCTAGTTAGGACAGTCTATTCTATTCTAAGCAGAATATATCACCTAAAAGTGAACAAATCTAAGTACTCATTAAATAATTACCACATACTCTGAATGATATAGGTGAATATTATCTCAAGGATAAGATGAGCTGTCAGAACTAATTTGAAATGGTAGCAATACAGTTATCAAACTTAAACACTGTAGAATTCTTCTGTATGCCAACTAATTCCTTTTGAGTGGTTTTGTCAAGCAATGGAAAGTGAAAAATTAGATATAAAATCCAGTGGAAATGAACACTATGCATAATTATTTGGGATAAAAAATATCTACAATTGGGACACATTTATGTATGTGTTTTATTTTGTGTTAAAATTTCTTGAAATCACGAAACTAAGGTGTTTGTAAACATACACAAAATGCCAAACTTATTTTATAATTTGAAACACAATTTAGCATTAACCTTGAGTAGCCACAAAGCCAATTTGGTACACCACTCCTCCTTTACTCTAATTCTACAGTAAAAATGAAAGAGAGAGAGAAAGAAAGAAATTCATTCTGCATCATTAATTAGAATGTCACGATACCAATGTACTTAAAGACAGGATATATATCATATAAATAGTCTTCACTTCTATAAGCTTTTCATAGGCTGTATATAGAAGTATACTTTCTTCATATGGTGAATTCTCCTGGAAAGAGAAAGCTTCAATGGGATGCTTTAAGTAAACTCTATGGCAGGTTGTATTGCTATCCTATTGAAGAAGGAGCCACTCAAGCTTCATCATAGTTGAAAAGAAGCTAATTCACTGTTGTCTATTAGGAAATCCTAAGATACAAAAGGAAAAACTTAATTGAAAAATAAATGGAGAATAACTTATTAGAAGAGAATTCTGGTAGTCATTTCCTATTATTTCTGGGGAAGCCTTACTAATTTCAAGTGTGAATGCCCCATACATAAAAGGTGCAAAATGACACCTGTAAAGTTGAAGCTACTATATCCAGGTATAAAGAGAGTGCTCAACAAAATTTGTTTAAGAAGTCAAAGAAGAACAAAAAGTTGAAATTACAAATATGAAGACTATTTATATTCCTCAATCATTAATTGAATGAATGAACAAATGAACAAACGATGTTTCCTTCCGATTTAAAATGAGAGTAAAAGGTAATTGGATTGTCTACAAAAGTGAAATGCAGCAGAGTTCAGAAAGTGTGACAGATCAGAACCAAACTCTTGTATTTCATTTTCAGTATTCCGATGACTTAAATTTGTTCAGTGGTTGTTGAACACCCTTCTTTAGAGGTCTTTTAAGATGGTATAGATTTAGACATCTTAGATGGTAAAATTTTGCATGAAAAGTTACATGTCAGCTTGTGTGAGACCTAGTTGTTCTCCACATTACCATGAGAAGGTCCCCATTTCATTCTCTGAATGAAGGGGAAAGTTATCTGATGAATAGGTTCTGAAGGACTGCTTACTTTACTAGCAGAAGGATAACTTCTTCGTAAAAAATGTGACTTAGAAGATATTGCTAAGATAATGGACTGGAGTGAGTAGAAGAGGTAAAAAATCTGGGTATACAATTCTATTTCTAGAAGATTGGGCTAGCACAGGTAGATGGAGGGCCTAGAGGAAGAGAAGGGTTGTGGCAGGGAGGTGGATATGATAGCTCATGTCTCATATCTTTAGGGAACTAAAAAATTACTTAAACTATCCTGAGTTGTGAGGACCTAACTTCAGTCTTAATTATAGTGTCTTGTGATTTTAAATTTAGATTAGAATGAGTAAATTGCAGAAAGAGCATACCAAGGAACCCAGCAAAAATAAGACTTATACTAATAGACATTAAGTAAGACCCAAGTATATAAATGTAGGAACTCACGAGAGGCCAGGAGATGCTGGACCACATTGCTGACGCTGAGGGGAGAGAAACTGTTACTGGAGAACTGGTCCTCAGATTGCTTACTATTCTCCCCCCCGGGGAGGCAAGAAAGCTTGTCCTCTCTGGTGGTTCCACAGTTAGCCTTATAGTAGGTTTGCGAGTGACAAAACTGGAACCTAACCTGTAGTGATAATAAGGGTAATAAAAGCATAACATCCCCTCCTAAAATGAAAGAAATATTCATGTCCTCTGCAGAAAGAGAGCATTAATAACATCATAAAGGGATCGGTAATGGATGGTCAATACTTTCACTGTTGTCGTCAGAACTCTCCCCTCAGGGAAGGGTGAGAGGGTGAATTTAAATAATTTTTGGACCAGGCACTCCATCAACAGACAGAGTCAATCACTCCACACCTGACAGAAATAACACTGCTGTTTATTGAGCTGGGAATTGAGGCGCCAAGTGAGAGATGGCAGCAGTTTACCGGGCAACTGACAACTGCCCTGAGAGACAGATGTGGAACAAAGAACTCAGTCCCCCAAGATGATTTTCTTGCTTTTGGGATTCAATTACTAAAAGGTTTTGCTCTTCCCAACCATGGTCAATATCATCCATTTCTTTTAAGAAGACATCCTTAATTGTGATAGGCCAATGACTCAAGCAAAAGCACGCCTCATTTATTAGAATAAAGCATTGCAAGTTCCATAGCGAAAAAAGGGTTAGCCATTCTGAAAACCAGCCAATGATTTGGCAATATTCTCTTTTGGATTGTTAGACTGTGACGGGATATGGCCTAACAATTGGCAAAAAGCAAATAAACACAGTGTTGTGGGATTTGACTTTGGCCACAAAATCTTCAGCAACTCAACTGTCAACAATTCTTTGGATAAGATCCTACTCAGCAATAATCTCTGCTAGTAGTTAGCAAATATACATACCACCTCTAAATATGGAGATGGTAAACTTGCTTATGCTCCGAACAGTTCTTAGCAAATTATATAAAAGAACAATAATTCAGGGGCGCCTGGGTGGCTCAGTGGGTTAAAGCCTCTGCCTTCGGCTCAGGTCATGATCTCAGGGTCCTGGGATCGAGCCCCGCATCGGGCTCTCTGCTCAACAGGGAGCCTGCTTCCACCCCTCCCCCTGCCTGCCTCTCTGCCTACTTGTGATCTCTCTCTCTCTCTCTCTCTGTCAAATAAATAAATGAAATCTTTAAAAAGAAAAAAACAGAAAAAACCCCCAATAATTCACGTTACCAAAACAAAAATAAGAAAACCAGGGCAACTCCACCTTAAAAAAGGAACAATGAGAAACATGCCTATGGAATTGAACCCAACTCCTAGCATTGCTGACAAAATGCAATCCTGTAGAACTGGTGACCAAGTACGCATAATTTACTGCCACAGGTGCATCTCTTCTCTATTTTGTGAATCCTCATTTGAACTGACCACCACTTTCCTTTTTGTACCAAGCCAGAGCATCTGAACATGTATTTTCCCTTCGACTCAGCTCTACTACAGCTCTTTAGCCTTCAGTTTCAGAGCATTCAGAGACCTAAGTGAATTGGACAGAATGTGAGAAGCCAGCTTTCACTCAGCTACATTCCCTTTTCGAGGTTTACCTATTGCTCAGCTTGGCTAACTATTGTGATCAGCTAGGGAACTTTAAAAAAATACTGATGCCAGGTCCCACCCTCAAGGACTCCCATTAAATTGATATGGGGTACAGCCTGGGCAGCAGGAATTTAAAAAGCTCCCCAGATAATTCTGACCTGCTGCCAAAACTGGAACCACTGGATCATGTTAGAGGATCACATTAGATTGTTGGGAGACCACAGTTCAATTAAATCAGAATCCTGAGAAGGTGGGGGAGACTCAGGCATCAATGTTTGTTAATGCTTTCTAGTGATTTTACTATGCAGATAAGGTTAAAAACCACTGTTTAATGGGACCAAGGGTTCTATTTCAGCCTGGATGCTCTCAGGTCCCAGGAATGTTTTGGAGCCCTTAGATGGCTCCATAGTTAACTTACATGAGGATTTCAAAATGGGCTTATCAGGAATGACTCTCTGAATCATGCATTGACTAAGTTCTTCTGGGTCCATCTGACCCCTCTGACAAATCTCAGTGGCTCCAACATTTGGAGAACAGGTCTGGAAATGCATGTGATGACAGTTCTGTAGCTACTATGTAAGAAGGCTTCTTTGGCAAATGAATCCATTGCAGGGAAAAACAGGTCTTGTACCACAGTCTCACAATGACAGGCAGGTCTGAATCTCTTCTGACCATTTCAAGTGGTGCTACAGCAGGGGACGCAGAGTACAGACATCAATGCCAGCTTACTTGGCACTTAACTATGAACTCAAATGCCCCCAAATTAGGGTCTCATCTCCTATGACCACCCCACAGAGTTTAAGGCAGTGATTTAAAGAGACAACCTCAAGTCTAGAAAACCCAGGGGAAGAAACCCCACAAGCCTAGAGGGTCTATCCAGATTAGTGAAAAGATTGATAAAGGTGGGTTTTCTTTGTAAATTTGGGATCAAAGCAAAGCTTTCTTTTCTAAGGATCCTAGCTTTCTTTCTCTGTATCAAAAACTTTTGGTAGCACAGGAACTTCTTTTCCTCACTAGTGGAATAGAATACTTTTCTATATTTTAATTTCACATATGGCACACAGAAGAAAAGGCAGGAATTGTGCATATCTAAGTAATATGGAGAAAAAAAGAACTCATTAAATGAAGTAAGCTTTCATATGGATTCCTTCCTTTTCTGAACCATATCCAACCTTTCCTTTTTTAAAAAAAACTTTATTGAGGTATGTTGACATACAAATATCTGTATTTAATGTATACAAATTAACTAATTTCTACATCTGTGAAACTACCACCACAATCTGTGCCATAGGTATATCCATCACTTCCAAAAGTTCCCTCCTGCCTTTTAATTTATTATTATCATTTTGTGATAAGAACACTTAACATAAGATCCATCCTTTTAGCAAATAATTAAATAAACCATACAACAGTATAAACTGTAGGCACTACACTGCACAGTGTATCTCTAGAACATACTCACCTTGCATTGTTGAAATTTAGTACCCTTTGACAAATACCTCCCTATTTCTCCCTTCCCCCCAACCCCTGGCAATCACCATTCTACTCCCTGCTTCTACGGGTTTGACTATTTTAGATTTCTCCTATTAAGTGGCATCATGTAGTATTTGTCTATCTTTGTCTGGCTTATTTCACTTAGCATAATGTACTCCAGGTTCATATCCAGTCTTTCTACGCACGAAATAGGTTGGAAAATGAAAATCCTCTGTCTTTCACGTGGTTCAGAAAGCTAAATTAAAGAGTCACTGAACACTTAACCGTTTCTTGACCAAGATTCACATTTACGACATTTGAGATTATATCTGCACCTGACTTAGGTGAGAAGTCATACCTAATTTGCTTTACCTATTTACCTTAGTTGTGCAAAAGGGTTTATGTAATAATATATAAAGACAAAGGGATTAGGGTGGGGAAGCAGAGAAAAGAATTATCTAATATCCATGTCCAGGTAAAATTTGCCTTTTAGGCAGATACTATCATTCTCAGACCTTTTTGTTTGATGCATATTGGGGGAGGACTGGCTCTGGAAGTTCTCTGTTCTAGTCAACTTCCCTGCAGAAGAATGTAATCACTTCTACTCGAATGGGCATGAGTACTTGCTAGAGCCATTAGCTAGTGTTCTTCGGAGAATAAATAGGACGGCAACATCTTTGTAAACAGGAGAAGAAACAGGCTAGAGAGGAAAGGAAAAAAAGGACTTTATATAAAAATAAATGGATTTTGCATTTTATTTGTTTTAGAGCTTTTTAAGTAATCTCTACACCCAATTTGGGGCTCCAGTTCACAACCCTGAGATCAAGAGTAGCGCTCTCTACCAACTGAGCCAGTGAGATTTTGCATTTTAAGTTTAGGGTCGATTTAAACACAAAGGATCCTCATAAAATAGGGCTCTATTAACTGTTTTGATGCACTTAAAGAATAAGGGCAATGGAATGCAACAGACTAATAATAGTGGGAGAACTTCTGCGATCAAAACAAAGCCAAACTAAATAGTGTTCAGAGGGGTTGAAATAATAATAGATTATTACAGATGATACTCAAGTAGGAGACTTGAATCTATTTGTTAAATTTGTGTCTAAAATTGCAGTTATCTTTATTTATCAGGACTATATGCAAACCGAGTTTAATTTTTATGGTTACTATAAGACAGGGCAAATGAGGTACATTTCAATATGCATAAATACCATACTTACCACGTTAAAATTACCATGTAATAGTTTCCATTTATCTGCCTATTGAACTTTAGATGTAATTGTAGATAATATTGAGAAAATGCTTTTGGAACAAATTCAGAATCAACTCAGCATGCAGATTTTTCTTAAGGCAGCAGTTCTAAACCTTCTTTCTTAGGACACTGGTCTCCCTTGAGATATTAATGTTTTTTCCTAGAGCACAGTTTCTGTGGCTAATTGACTGGGAAATATTAGGTTGAATAAAAGTGAACAAGTTTTCACCGTAGGAAATCTCTGAACCCAATTTATACTAACACAAATTGCAAAACTCCAGGAGGAGATTATATATGGTTTCCTAAACTTACTTGACAACAGAGTAAACTGCTCCTGCCTCCCAACTTTCTTTCTCTAGTTTGGGTAAAACACTTACATTTCATTAAATTGTAATTTGAGACGGGCACCTGGATGGCTCAGTTGGTCGAACACCTGACTCTTGGTTTGGGCTCAGGTCATGGTCTCGGGGTCGTGAGATCAAGCCCATGCTTGAGATTCTCTCTCTCCCTCTCCCTTTGTCACTCTCCCCTTTCTCTAAAATAAATAAATAAATAAATAAATAAATCTTTTTTAAAAATTGCAATGTAAGAGCTATTGCCTAGGGATCTCTCTCTATGATGCAGTGAGGAACTAAACCAGATTTCCCCTCATTTTTTGGTTCCAAATAAAAAGGCTAAAAAATGGACCTGAAGCAATATTTTAAGAATGACCTTGAACCAAGAATCTGTCCCAAAGTCAGGAGCCTCAATATGACTTTAGATAATTAGGGTAGTATTTTGGGTATAGGTGCATGCTGGGCTGAAATCCAGAGATTTGCAATGACATTTAAGCCTAGCTTGAAGTTCTTTTCTGAGTTTTGAGCAGCATTAAAGGACCATTCTAATCTGAAATGATGTCCAATACCTATTCTTTGGTCAACCTAGAAAATGACCTAAAGCATTTCCTATGCATTAGCCTAAAAATGTCTTAGGATTAGAACATGATTGAAGAATTCTTAACTTATGTACCTAAAAACAATAAACGTTTAGTTTTCAAAAAAAAAAATAGTCTGAGCAAAAGTTTGAAGTTATTTCAATAAAGAACAAGTTTAATTTACTGGCCAAAAACTATTTAGAAATCTGTAATTTATCATAAGCTAAAGGGAGAACTGCAAATTTAATGAATTAATTTCAGTACCCTTTGAAGAGGTCACTTACTGGAGATGTTCAATAGAATTGCCTTTTCCAGCCATAGCACATTTGCCCCATCTTAGGATTCTTTCAGTTTGCATTTGGCAATGCTACTAAAAAAATAAAGTTATGGAAAGATAAACATCATGTTTTATTCTTCCTTTTGTCTCCCAGTGGTAGAGGAAGGAGCACTTAGCCCAAGGCGAGAGGTGGAAGAAAGGAGAAGGATTGACAGTCATTCAATATATTTCTCCCTTAAGTTTTTACATCTAAAATTAGTTATGGATAAGAAATAGAGTACTAAATTATCATGAAAATTTAATGCAGACAAGAATTGAAAGTTCGCTGAAATAAGAGAAGTACATATCATTTCCCTCTTCTCTCTTATTGTCTATCTTTAAAAGACACTATTGGCTTCTGGAACCAATTTGACTTAATGTTTTTCTCAGTAATTTCAAGGGACTGGTGGTAAAGTTTTATTGGAGAGGCCAATGATCTAAGTAGACACATGCAGCACTGGTCATACTAGAAGGATGACTGACACAGCCTGGTGAAGACGAGTCCTGGAAAAATTATGGCTTCCTCAACGCCCATTCTTGTTTTCATCTGTCAACTAATTCTTGCACATCAAAAACTACATGAAGAAAAAATGATAATTAGTTAATATTGGCTTAAGGAAAATCTGCATTAAATGGAGATACAGAGAGGAAAAGTCTTTTAGAATTAAATGAGCAAGGAGACACAGAGAAAAAGTCTTTAAGAAATAAATGAGCCCTTCTAGTAAAATCAAGCAGTGGGCTGATAATTTTTGGATGGGGAATAATTTTTGGATGGGGAATCTGCCTACTTGTTAGTAGCACATATGGGATTGATCCTGGACTTAGTGACTGGTGTCAAAGGGCATAGAGAGGACATGCCTATGGAGAGAGAGCTGGGGAGAAACGGGAAGTTGGTGAATAGACTCTCAGTTTGTTTTAGTGTCAGTAGCCTGATCCTTGGATAATCTTGGTGTTTTATAATGTCTCAAACTGTATTTCTGATAAGAGCCTGGTTGGTCTGGTTCATATTGCAGCATCTTTCATGGGGAGATCACCTGTAGGCAGTGGACAGTTTCCTCCCTTGTTTGCATGAATAATGAAGACATCTTACAAAACTTTGAAAGATTGATGACTTCTTTTTTTCACTCTTTTATTAATTCAACAAATATTCATTGATAACTCCCCTATACCAGACTCAGGCTACAATAGTAAGCAATTGCACAGTCCATATTTTTAGAGAATTAGTGGTTTAGTTGGGCATGGAGGTTGAACTACAAATCAGAAGGGGCAAGTTCAGAGCAATTAAGGGGTTGCCCGACTCAACTTGAGGAAATGGGCATGGAAGTCTTTTCTGGGAGAAAATGACCTGAAGGATGAGCAATATGAAAGAGAGAGGACAAATATATTACCTTCAGAGGAGACACTTTTAGAGATGTATGGTAGTAGGGCAGTATTGCAAGGCTGGGAAATGGGAAGTGACTTAGTATCTTGCCATGTATCAATGTTAAGCTCACTAAAGTAACCTTTTTTTCTATTAAAAATATGAGAACATTTGCCCTTTATCAGTTGACAGACTTTGATTGCTCTGTTTACTAGAAATGACTATTTTTTTAAAGGGTAATTTTTAAGGATAATTTTTTTCTTTAAAGGGTAACTTTTTTGAAGGCATAATTGAAGTCCTGCTAGTTGGAGTAATATTGTTTTTCTGGATAACTGCATACTTTTCTTTTTAATGCTTTTTCAATCTTTGATCATAATTGTAACCTGTTAAGTCAGATGTCCATAAATATTCACTATAAAATCTACATTATCACTATGGAGGAGATTTTTCCCATAACAGTTTCTAAAAAGTGAGAGAAACAACAGTTTTGAAGCACATGTCTAGCTTTTGAGGACAAAATTATGGAGGTTATCTGCCACATTCTTTAGGATAAGCCAACTTTTACTACCATTTGAGCTGCATCCCTTGCTACAATTATGTAAGTAGTGCACTCAGGGGTCAAGTAGCTGTGCATAGCTTTATGTCCTTTAAATCATGAAGTAGGTAATGAAGCAAGGTGTTTTCCCACTTAGATAAGCCTATCAAGGTGTCTCTGTTTCTGAGAAATTATGCTCAACTCCCTGTACAAATAATGCATTACAAAATAATGTCAGATGTTTATTACACATAAGGAGGTGCTGTCGATTTTGAAAAGATTCTGGCCAAATTTGGTCCCGAAGTTTTCTCTTAACTGGCCTAAAGTTGATCAGATATTGAATAATAATTCATCCCCGAGGAAGATGAGCATAAATCTATACATTATTGTGATTAAGTTCTACTCAGACTTAAAATTAATGATGTTTTAAAGTATTATTTCATAGTTAATCAGGTATTTACATTAATATTACTACTAAAATTACTGTACTGTGTGTAGAAATAAATTTTGTTTGTTACTATCATGAATCTTCTAATTTAGTCTGTATAAAATTGTGCAATGTACAACCAGGAACATTTTCATTGAGTGACTAAACAAGTATATCACTAAAATGATGTTAATTCTTTTAAATATGTATGCCAATATTGAAATTGGGGCAGAACACTTCATTCCATTCTAATTAATTCTCAGAATACCTCTTGCTGTAAGCTTGCAGTTATACTATAAGTCCAATTCACAGAAAGAAATGAAAGACTTTCAGGAAATTGATCAGACTGATGAGCTTGCTAATGTACAACTTCTAGTTTTAAAATTATATGTAGGACTATTTAGGTGTTGTTCACTGTAATTAAGAGAGATTGGTGTTAAAAGATTAGCTGATGATTGAAAAAAGGTTAGCTGATTATTGAAATGATCATAACAAATCCTCTATGTGAAATGATTGTATTGTTTTCTGGAAATTACTGGGTAGTCAGTTAACTCACAGAGAGCAGGTATTAAATAGTAAGGCTGGTGAATTCACTGTGTGACTAACATCATTAAATTTTAAAGAGTAAAAAGGCCATGTTCAGAATACTGATTTAAACATTTCAGTTTCCTTAGAGCCAACACAAATTACTAAGAGACGTTAAAGGGGTGAAACTGAGTCATTTTTAAAGTAACATTTTCTCTCCTGCAATGAAAGTGGTAAACTCACCAAGATGTTACCATGTGCCTGGCACTATGCTAAACACTTTCTGTATATTACCTCATTTAGTCTTCCCACAGCACTTTTAAAATTGGTAGAATTAAATTCATTTTGCAGATGGGGCAACTCCAAAGCGTAGTTTCAGTTATCACCACATGATCACTATACTGTCACTGGTGTTATTAAAACATCACACATGAATTTGAACCATGAAGTGGGGTGATTTGCATATGAAGAACTATAAACAGCTGAAGTTTTCTTCTCTGTAATATGACCTGATGAGTACTTGGCATTATTTCCTCATTATTAAATAAAAACTCTACTCCAACGTTCCTGGTACAAAACATCTCCATCTGTCTTCTCCTGAGTTGGCATAGAAACTTCAGTTTATTTTGTGTACAAATTGCTAAAGATGCTGCAAAATTTAATTTGGTTGCATTTTATACACATTTCTGATATTTATTAAAATATTTATACTTCTGTTCACTAGTGTCTACATAATTATTATAGGATACATACATATATATAATTTAATTTCGGAAAATAAATCAGACAATTTTAGGAGTATAGCCAGATAGTTTCGGTCTCTAAAGGCCACTCAATCCAAACAGAACAAACACAAAAATAAATAAAAGAAACAACAGAGAGTTTGTTCTAACAAGCACTTCTGAAGGATAGGTTGAAAGAGAAATAGTTTACTGGCAAATTGGTTATTTCTTTTGTCCATGATTAACTATGTTCTCAATTTAGTTCTAATCCTTTTAGGACTCTGCCCAATTAAAAAAAATTAAATAAAAAGGGACAAAAATGATGAGTTAGTGCAAAGACAGTGTATCTGGGATTCTATTTTTTAGATTTTTTGTGCTTCTGTGTAAATTATATTGTATCTTTGAAAACTAAACATATACATTATTTGTGATCTGACTGACTTTAGGTTTTTTTCAATATCCTAAAAAGGTTTTTTAAAAAAAAGTTTTTAAAATTTTTTTATTTTTCCCGAATACGTTTATTTTATTTTTTCAGTGTTACAAGATTAATTGTTCATGCACCACACCCAGTGCTCCATGCAATATGTGCCCTCCTCAATACCCACCACCAGGCTCGCCCAACACCCCCATCCCCTCCCCTTCAAAACCCTGCTTGTTGCTTAGAAGGTTTTTATTCTCAAAGTTGCAGTGGCTCTTTTCAGCAACTAGAACACTATTTATTGCAATATTGATTAAGCGTATATTGTTATGCTATGTACTGTGGGTACATATATGTATATGTAGAGACCCACTATTTGAAAAATTTCAGCTATTTGGGAAACCAACACCAAAAACTCAATTTTAATAGAATGTGGTTAAGTATGTGATAAAAATATGTTTAGGGATGGACCATATTGGAAGGCAGGTAGTAGCAGCTTCTTCTACGTAGAAGAAGCTGAACAAGACCCTTGAAAGACATGATGTTTGAACTATATTTTCAAAAGCTATAGGGAGTGAACCAGGCTAGAGAAGTGGGTAGGGAATGGGGAAGGGAGTCAATGAAGGGCACCCCTGTGCCTGGAAAACAGCACATGAGGAAAAGGTGAGTGATATTTCAGGAGGTATGTATGGGAATTATGGGAATTAGTGTTTCTGGAGTATTGGCTTCAAGGTAGGAAGTGGGGAGATATGAGAATGTAGTGAAGTCTCATTTCTTGCAAATTTATTTTCCATTTTACAGAAATGAACTTTATTCTATAGGAAATAAGGAGTTATCAAAGAAGAATGTAGAAATAGTTACTAATAAAAAATAGTCAGTTATTTTCATCATTCATAAAAAAGACCTAGATAGTTAATATTTATTAATAATTGGAAATTTTTAATAATTGGAAACTAATAATTGGAAATTGGAAATTTATTTTATTAGAAAATTTAGCCTCTTTTCCTCCCAAAGCTTCTTACCACAACCATCCACAAATGGCAAAGTTAGCTCATGTTAATTAATATCCGTTACTTTTTGCTATTAAGTTTTTGCTATAGTTTATGAATGAACTCGGCTGTCCACTGGAGAAAACAAAGGGCAGAAAAGTAGGCTTGAACAATTCATCTATGATTTACCAGTCTTAGTTTATCATACCAACAGTTCTCTTTTAGCATAAACATAAATACATATTATTTACCACCTAAGAGTAGATTGGATTGAATCTACTCTTATAAGAGGCATGGAAATAACACTGTATTAGGTATCATGGGATCTGGGCTTTAATCCTTTTCCTTCCAGGAATTAACTGAATGACCTGAGGCAAGTGCTTAACTATTCTGGGCCTCAGTTCTGTTTTGTTTTGTTTTTGTCTTTTTAAAGGGAGTTAGAGCAGATTATTTGAATAGGTTTCAACTGTAAAATGTTACCATAAGTACTAAGTAAGGGTGTGTGTGTGTGTGTGTATGTGTGTGTGTGTGTGTATGTGTGTGTGTGTATTAGCTATCTATTGCTATATAACAAATTAATCGAAGTTCAGCAGCTTACAACAATATTTATTATTTCACAGGGTCAGAGTGTCCTGAATCTGAGAGCAGGAGAGCTGAGTGTATTCTAGCTTAGGGTCCTGTCAGGAGTTAAGCTGTCAGCTGGGGCTGCAGTCTTCTCAAGACCTGACTAGGACTAAAGGATCTGCTTCCAAGCTCTCTCTCATGAGAGTTGGCAGGCCTCAGTTCATGGCAGCCTGTCGGCCAGAAAATTCCTCTTCACTATGAGGGCCTCTCATGACGTGGTAACCGGCCTCCCTCAGACAGCGCGATGAGGGAGAGGGAGAGAAAGAGAGGAAGGGAGAGAGGGCACCTTCAAGATGGAAGCTGCAGTGTGACATACCATCACTTGTGCCTCATTTGATTTGTCATGCCGACCATTCAGTAAAATGTGGGAAGAAACTACACAAGGACGTGAATACCAAGTGGTGGGGATCATTATAGGCCAAACCAAAAGCTGGCTACCACATATGGTTTCCGCATCTAAAGACCTTTTAGTCAAGTTAGGAATCCAAGTATAAAGACAGAGTAAGTTGAAGCAATAATAGAGCAATACATTTGTCAAATCAGCCTGACGAATAGATAGTTGTCCTTACATAAGCTGCTAATTTGGCTTAAGTTCTCATTAGGAGGCATTCTTACTGCAAAGGTTGAGAGGAAACCATATAGTGTGTGTTAATACTTGAAAGCAAAGAATCTATTTTCTTTCTCAGTGCTACAAAGTGGGGCTGTATGCAACAAAAACAACTCCATTCTGGAGTTACTAGGGCTAGAAGGAACCCTTAAGATCATCTAGTCCAGTGATCCTGACATGGAGTTTTTGCACATGGTCCTCAGGGAAACTGGGTACACAGAGAAATTGTGTACCAAATATTGGGAAGTGGATTCAAAGCTTACATCAGATTCTCAAAAGTGTTTGTGTTTCCAAAAAAATATACAAAGTACTGACATAGTTCATTGTGATCATCTTTTTGATGAGAGAACGGAGACACAAAGGATCTAGTCTTGTCTGGACTAGAATTGAAGTCTTCTGGTTTTTTAATTCAGGATTTAAAATAATACACCCATTGTGTATGCAACATGTATTGTTACTGTGGTCTGTAAAAGCAAAGGTTAGCTGATTCTCCTCTATTTAAGCCCTCTTACTATTAGCATCATACCCCTTTTGTTCCCCATCAGGTGTTAAAAAGTGGGTATGTTTTTTATAAGTAAAAAGGTCATCAGAGAGAGGAGAACATTGTTCCAAAGTGTTTATAAAGTGAAAATCTAGTGTTTATACATAGGGTAAAGAGATCAGCAAATAGATTATAATTGGTCATTTATAATATAAACCCAAATGCTGATCACATAAATTCATTCCCTTGACACATATTTTTAAGCACTTACTATGTGCCAGGAATTGTGCTGGTTGTGTGGGTGGCAATACAGCAGGATTCAAGATAGAAACTTCTGCCCTCACACAGTTTCTAGCAGTCCTCCCCTGTCTGCCTCTGCCACTTCCAGGCTCTTCTTCCTAACAAACCTGTTGAGTGCTGTGGGCAGGATATACTTGGTGGATATATCCTGAGTAGAGATACAGGTGCCATGTAGAAGCCAAAACAGAGTGCCCTTTTAAAAAGAAGAAGATTAATGGTGGTATATGTCTGGTATAAATAGCAATGACTCAGAACTGAGCTTTTTTCTCTGTTTGGGTTTTAAATAACTATGCTAGTGGGTTGCCTTTACATGTAGCTTTATAGTGGTAGGCAATTATAAAGGACACAGAATAAAGTAATTACTGGGTAACTACTCCATGCCAAGTACTAACCTACCAGCTGGGATGGGAGGTGCAGGAGAGGAAAGTGGAGGTGATGAGAAGGAAGTTGGGGAAGAGTTGATATGATAGATATAAAGAAGAACAACACTTTAAATTCCTGGTCCTAAAGTCTATGAGAATACAATAATATAGTGCAGGTTTCCCCATCGACATAATTTTACGTAAGCTCCTGAATTTTTCACTTACTTGAATAAAGACATTGTTTTTGATTTAAAATTTTTATACACTAAAACTATGCTATATTTCTAAGTACCAATGCTTTATTAATTTACTTTACTTACTGTTAAAAAAAAGATGAAATAATTGGTATATTACAGTGCGGAGTAGGCTGACAATTTGACTAAAGAAGACTTCTGATAAAAATGGGAACACTTTTAAAATCAAACTTTTAAAGTCTGAAGCCACTAATTATGGAAAAAAAATGAACTATCACATGGAGTTAAGAGGCAATTTGATCTAGTTCCCTGGGATTTAAGTTAAGTGCAAGTGAATTCAGTATTTATGAAGTACTTTTAATGTGTAAGGTATCACTGTATAATAAAGGCTACGAAGATAAATAATAAAAATAAACTTTTGTCTTTCATACACTTTTATATGAAATAATTTGCGAAGTTCTCAAAGTTACTAATAAGTTTCATATGAGTGAGAGAGAGATCAGGGGCATGAAAGTGAATACATTTGGGTGCACCCAAAGGGGTGAAAAGGACAGAAGAGAAGAATCCGGAGAAGAAAGTTTCGTGGTAAAGGTGCATTTGAACAAAGGGGCATTGGTTGGAGGATTTTGATAGAGGGTGAAGAGTTTTTAAGCAGACAAAAAGATGCAGTAAGGCAACTGTAAAGAATGGCGAGTCCTAGAGAATAGGGTGCAAGGAAGTAGTAACACAGAGCTAGTAAGCCAACCAAATGCTCGAAACTGTATTTTAACTTCACATTATGCAAGAAGGTAGGAGAGCAAAAAGAGAGTGAAAGGGTGGAGACAGAATGCAAGGAAGGAGGTGAAGAAGTAAACAAAGGAAGACAGGAATGGGGGCAGCAGGAAGGAGAGTGAACACGAAAGAGAAGGAAAAGGGATAACACAGATATATCACGAAGCAGTAGAGAAAAGGCAGAGGCCTGCTCTGGACAACCTGCAGTCCACAGAGGTTTTGGCCCATATAATCAGAGAGCCCACCAGAGTTTGGGAGGATAGGGTATTTATTTTCTTGAATAAATCGACTGTGAACCGACTGGCATTACCCTAGTCACTGAATGAAATCACAGGGAACGTCAGATATGCAAGCCTGTGGTTCCCCACCCTGATGTAAGGCTTTCACAAACTTATCCTTGTAATAATTTATAATTTATTTACTGGGCCCATGGTAAATAACTATAAATAATCTTGCATTGTAATTTCTTTTGGCAAGTGTAAAATCTTGAGAATATTAACTGAGAAATTCCTTTTGTACACTGCTGGCAAAATACAGGCTTGTCACTTTGAGCTTACTTAGGGGCTAAGTCTATTTTGAGCTTCCCTAAGATGCAAGCCAAGGTTGCAAAACTGGCTAGTGATAAAGAAAGAGAGAAATATAGAATCTCAGGTATGTGAAGAGAAATGATTTCCTACGGTATAATACTTTCAAACAATCACATCCGTTTTTAAAAAAGCTGATTTGGGTAAAACTGCAGTCCGTCCATGGAAAACTGTTGGTGCATGAGAGAATTTTTACGTTGGAATGATTTTGCCCTCACTTACTAATGACTTCATATGAATTCAGCTACCTTACCACCAATGTGATGAAGAAAACATAAAATCAAAGATTCACAGACCAGGAATAAAAAGAATAGACAGCTGGTTTGCCTTCTGCTTTTCATACACATTAATATCTCTGGTAGAAGCAGAACCCTCAGGCTCTTGTCCTATAGGGTTCTAGCTTTAGGTTCTGCAACCAGAGGAGACTGACCCACTCACAGGCTGCTTCAGCTCTCCTATTGATTTGAGTATTTTAAATTATTTTAATGCCAAAGAGCAGATAAAGAACAATCCATGCTAACAAACTAATCTGAAGTTCAAAGGGCAGAAATATAACACAACATATATTGCTCCGATTTATTGCTATTTATAGCAAGATGAATGAAACTTAGTTCAGGAACTCTCTCATAAATTACTAAAACTTTCTTTTCAACCTTCTCCCTGGCATCTCACCACTGATGCTCCCCCAACTCTTCTGTTTTCCCCTACTTCTCCTTTCTCCTCCCTCTTTTCTTCTTTCTCCCTTCTATCTTATTCTCTGAGCTCTTTTTCTATATTTCTTTGCTTTAACTAGATGCACTCCAGAACTAAAGTACATATTAAATATTCATTAAAGTGAATGAGTAAATTGTCTCTACTTGAATTTTAAAAGAAATTAAAAAAGATTAATATTCATCACATTAAAAAACATAGTTACAACTTTATCAAAACGTTTGCACTGGAAAAATGTTTGAAAATAAATATACCAGATTTTAACAGTGATGTGATCAGGTGAATCTCTTTACTTTTTTTAGTTGTTTCCAAATAGTCTTTGATGAGCATATACTCATTTTTTGATGATGATGAATATATATGTATAAATTTATGAGTACACATTTAATTATAACAAACTATGTTGTTTTTTCCTCTTTCAGTCACACTCTGACTGAGAAAGGCTCTCCCAACCACCAATAGTCTAAGAAATCCAAGACATGTAATTGTCACACCTTTTCTTAAAGCTCTCCAAAAATGGAACCTCTTGCAGTTCATTCCAGTATATAATACCCTAAAAGTTGGAACACTTTCTCATATTTAGGGAAATTATCCCTGCTTTAATGTAAGCCCTTTTCATTATGTTATTTTTCTGCATATGAATTGACATGACTAATAAAACATTCTCATATATTTAGAAAAATGATCCATCTTTTTTCCGTCTACACTCACCTTTTGATGATTTCATCTAGTCTCCTGGCCAATCACCACCAAATTTGTGTCTCTAGTCTAGACCTTTCGCCTAAACTCCAGATTCAAAAATTCACCTCTACCTGGATGGCTATTAGGCATCTCAAGCTTAACATGTCCAAAACAGAACTCAGTATTTTCCCCCAATGCTTCTTGAAAATGGTAATGATAATGCCAGTCTTTCTGTCGACTGAGCCCCAGACTCTCAAATCATCCTTGACCTATTTCTTTCTTTCACACTCTACATTCAGTGTGTTAACAGATCTTACTGTCTTTCTCTCCCAAACACATCCATGCCTGACCACTTCTTGCCACCTCTCCTGCTGCCACTTTAGTCTAAGCTACTATCAGGTGGTCTCCCTGCTTCTGCCCTTGCACTCGATTTGAAAGAATCCCTCGATTCTTTCAGAATAAACCATAAACCAGATCATGTCACTTTCTGCTCAGAAAACTCTCCAATGTTCTCTCCAATGTTTTCCCAATTTACTCAGAGTAAAATCTAAGATCTTTATGATGACTCACAAAGCCCTAGGAGAACTGCAGCCCTCACCACCAACCCACAATACCACTATCTCCCTCGCTCATGCTGTCCGATTCACACTGGCCTTCTTGGTGCCTTTAGGACAAAGTCAGGCAAGATCCTGCACTGGCCTTTGCATCATCTGTTTTTCTGCCCCAAGTATTTCCTTCCCTAGATATTTAGGTAGCTCGCTCTCTCACTTCTTTCTAATCTTTACTAAAATGCTACCTTTTCACTGAGATCTTTTCAATTCCCTCTACCCACCATGCATACTTCCTATCCTTTCTCCTCTTCTATTTCTCCTCATAAGCATTTATCACTGTCTAACATACTGTACATTATTTTTATTTATCCTCTGTCTAAATTGTTACTCTGATTGAAAGAAAAAAATGTTTCATTCACTGTTATATATCCAGAAATTAGAATGGTGCCTGAACACAGTAGGTGCTCAATCAATATTTGTTGCGGGGATGAATGGATGAATTTCACAAATATTTACGACTACTTATTGTCAGACACTGGGCCATGCACTGGGGATAGCAAAGAGAACAACAACAAAATGCTACCCTTCTTTGACTGCTTAGAGGGATGACAGCAAATAAATAAATAAATACAGAAATTTATCAGGGAAAATTTGAACACAAGAAGGAGGGAATTATGAATAGGTCAACTTAAAAATGGCTCAATATTGGGGCACCTGGGTGGCTCAGTTGGTTGGGCAACTGCCTTTGGCTTAGATCATGATCCTGGACTTCTGGGATCGAGTCCCGCATCGGACTCCCAGCTCCACGAGGAGTCCACTTCTTTTTCTGACCTTCTCTCCTTTCATGCTCTCTCTCTCAAATAAATAAAAATAAAAATCTTAAAAAAAATGACCCAATATTAAGTTCTCTTTTAAGGAATTGTGGTTAGGTGTATGTGCGTCTGCCTGAATTTTGGGATGTT
Organism: Procyon lotor; assembly: GCA_028646535.1. Lineage (NCBI taxonomy): Eukaryota > Metazoa > Chordata > Mammalia > Carnivora > Procyonidae > Procyon > Procyon lotor. The sequence goes on along the minus strand of CM053609.1, from coordinate 43,233,584 downwards.
AGATAACTTAGAACTATCAGCTGGTTTTTTTTTTTCTGTCAGTAACATTTTTTTTTTAAATTTTTATTAACATATAATGTATTATTTGCCCCAGGGTACATGTCTGTGAATCGTCGGGCTTACACATTTCACAGCACTTAACAGCACATACCCTCCCCAATGTCCACAACCCAGCCACCCTATCCCTCCCCCCGCCTCCCCCCGGCCACCCTTAGTTCGTTTCTTGAGTCTAGTAGTCTCTTATGGTTTGTCTCCCTCCCCATCCCTTCCTGTTTCATTTCTCTCTCCCACCCCCCCAAACTCCCGCCTTGCCTCTCAAATTCTTCATATCAGAGAGATCATGTGATACTTGCCTTTCTCTGACTGACTTATTTCGCTTATATCAGCTGGTTTTTAAGATCTTAGCACATTCAAATCACTCTGACCTATAACTAATAGAATCATTTTGGCTTATAAGAGTTCTTGAATAACCTATTTTTAATTATTCTGGAAACTTTAAAATGTTTGCAAAAATGTGTCCCTATTTTTCATTTTAGAAAAATCACTAGAATAAAAAGATGATAATACACAAGTGGTTTTCAGATATTTTAAAATGGGATTTGAGAGATTTAAGATTAAAACTTCATACAACATCCTAATTTATACTCTCATGTAGACTGTCAGAATTATAAGATAAACTACAGCACTTTTTCTACAACTGCATATTCTTGGGAGAATGACTTATAGATATTTAATAAATATTAATTGAATAATTGAATGTCTGGATGTCTCAATGAATGAAAAAAACATTTATTTCCAATAAAAGTAATAAAAATAGGAGATAATATATAGAGAAGCTTTGTTATGTGCCAAGAGTTCTGCTAAGTGTTTCTCAGGTACAGTATTAACCTTAAAATAACTATCATGAGGTTGGCATTGTTATTTTCATACTATAGATGAGGAAACAGAGACACAGAGTGGTTAACAGATGTACCTACCATCATAGAAGCAGTAGTTGGCAAGGCTATGCTGAAATTCAAGTTGCCTGATCCAAGAGATTAAACTAAACCAGTGGTGCTTCTGTGCTACTAACATGCAGGGGTGTGATGGGGGAGGTGGTTGTGCCTCACTTAGAAGGTCTACTATATGACTAATATTATGTTGTTGAGGGAAAAGCATGGCTTCTCTTTTTAATGAAACAATAAGAACTCAAACAACTGAACAGTCTGAGTCAGACATAGAGAGAGATAAAATAGTTTAGCTCAGATGCAGTAGGTGGAAGGCTGTGTCTTGCTCAAGGTCTTGAAGGCAGAAATGCTCTGGCATTTCAAGGCAATACTTGTTCCTATTATAACCCTGTAGAGAATAGCACTTCCTGAAAAAGTAATATGGAGAAAAGGCTTTTGGAAATAATCAAAAGACATGTTTGGAAGAGTAGTGTAGAAAATATAAAACACAGCTATAACTTTACAAGATATTATTGTTATATTTGCACAAGTTTTACGTCCTATGACTTAACTCACTTGAACCGTGACCAATATATAATTCCCCTGTAATCTCACCGTAACAAGATTATAGTCTTAGTTGTGGTTAGATCAATAAAACATATAGCCTATGCATGCACAAGTTTTGTTCCTGAGTTAATATATGGTATAGTGCCATAACAATATGAGAGCACAGAGATCATGTGAAGCATTTTTAGGTTTATGAATGTGTATATGTATTTGAAGTGAAGGACAGTTGGTAAATACACAAAAGCTACTTCAGAAAACAAGTGGCAGGGTAGTGTAAGGATTAGGGTAGACTGGGATCATTTAGTTCCTTCTTCTGTGAGTAGCTATTTCTTTTGTGTAAGGTGAATAATGCTGAAGTTAGAAGGGACCCCCACCTCTGGCTTATGTGAGCAAGGATCACTGTCCACTGTTTGGATGGGTGATACCTGGCCACAAACTAGTTATAGGCCCTTACTGGACCTTTAGGAAAGGCTCATTCCTGTTCTCTTGTAGAAGCCAGGAGTATCATGTCACATCTCCAGTATCTGGCTAGTAGAGAGTAATAATGCCTGAAATGTATGGGACTTGCCTTGGTATAAGGCACAGAGCTAAGCAATTCACATATGACACCTAATTTCATCTTTGAAATAATCACAAGAAGCAGGCATTATTGTTTTTCTTTTACAGACGAAGAAATAGACTCAGAAGGATTAGGTTACTTAGAATAGACAGAATATCTGAATAAATTACCTGAGTGAGCTTCCAGTATCCATATCGTTAGTTAGTCTAGGATGTAAGTTTTTAGGACTTTTATTTTTGTGCTTTACAAGCCTTTATGAATGAATACTTTCTGGCGATACGCCCTATAATTGAGGTGGTTTGTTAAGTGGCTTCAAAATAAAAGAGGAATTTCTGTAATTAATATTTTATACAGCATAGGAAAAACAATGCTCCTATTATCACCGAAATAATCACTTTGTTAGTGTAATGAACAAACCTGACAACTGAACTAGGAAGCAGTAGGCCAGAATTTTGGTTCCTGATCTACTTATAGTTTGTATTATGAAATATACAAAACATTTAATTTTTCTCAGTCTCTGTTCTTTATAAGAGGATTAAATCAGCTTATTGATTGCTAGGTTCTCTTTGAGTTTTAAAATCTTAAGAGTTCCTGAGGCACCTGGGTGGCTCAGTTGGTTAAGCATCTGACTCTTGATTTTTGGCTCAGGTCACGCTCTCAGGGTCATGAGACCGAACCCCTTGTTGGGCTCGATGCTGGGTGTGGAACCTGCTTAAGATTCTCTTTCTCCCTCTCCCTATACCCTCCCCCACCTTCTTCTTCTTCTTCTTTTTTTTTTTAAAGTAAAATCTTAGAGTTCCCATAAAAATGTTCAGTGTTTTTTTATTTACTTAAAACGCTGGGTTGGCTAATAGACAGGGACTTGTATAGATACTTGAACAATATTTCCAGTCTGCAGACAATTATTACTCTTTCTAGTACTACCTCAGTCTGTATTACCAAGTCCAAGTTTTCCTAGCTAATAAAATAACTTCCTTCTACATAAGCTCATATTGAGCTTCTAATTTTTATTGTTATTGGTTTCTATATGGAATAAAACTATCATAAAGTCAATCTACCCAATAATCCAAAATAAAACCATGGATTAGTAAATGTTTTTTACTCCCATACCTACAAGTTATCCTCCACAAGACAGTAACTGGTATATTAGGATATAATATACTATAGTGTAGATGTCTTATATTTCTGTTTAAGCTGATCTTTTCTAGGCTAAACCATGTAAATTCCCTCAACCATTACTCTTAAATATGATTTCCTAACCTCTCACCATCCACCAGTCTTCTCTGGATACCACCTAAAATGAGATACCCAGAACACAATGCTCTAAACTGAGCAAGCAGCAGGATTACTGCTTCCTCAGCAACATTGGACTTTTATTGAGGCAGCCTCGTTTGCCATTTTGGAGCAAATGTGCTATACTGTTGGTTCATCTTAAGCTTGTGTACTAAAAGTTCCAGGTTGCTTTCAAATGAATTGTCATCACGTCAGATTCTTGTGCAATTGCTGTTTTGAACCTGCATTTATAGCACCTTAACATTATCTTTCTAATTGTATCTTGCTACCTTCATTTCAACATTCTAGTCAATTATTTAAAAAATACAATGTTGCATGTAAAATAGGTCAGATATTCCTAGAAATTATTTAACTTTAAAGATACTGTCATCCTGTGAATTTCTAGTATAATTCTTGAGTTGGGAAACAAGCTTTTAGAAACATATGGAGGGAATACACCAAAGACTTACGAAAAGAGGACAATGTCACGCTCAATCACAAGCTAGACTGTGACATTGCACATTCACACAAATGCAGTTGCATGGACTCATAAGGGATGGATCAGAAATGCATGTGCCGGTTGTGTAAGTCCGTAGGACTCCGAAATAAATGAAAAACATAAAGTTTTAGGATAAACACGCTCTCTTAGAAGACAATTCACCATAATGAAATTAGAATGGCAGAGAGTGATTTTAGTATATATGTCAAGACTTAGAGCTGACAGAAGACATTAACTGAAAGTGTGTGTTCACTGTTGTCCTTGTTACCTTTCGGCAATTGTCTGTTGTTATAGGCCATTTCTTTCCTCCAAATCTTGGAATTTTGTTGGGTTCCTGACTGTCCAGAGCTCCTTGCTCTGGGCCTTTGTCTCAAATTATGTTGTGACAGATTCATTTTTCTCGTACTTTGATCTTTTAAGACTTTAACGAGTGCCATTTTTTCAGGGTCCTCCTCTCAGCCAACCACACCATTAGAAATCAATGTTATAAACTGATGTAATAATTAATAGCTCAAAGTATAAACTTCCTCAGGAATATCTGCCCTTTAGTTGTGTGCCCCTGGAAATATGATGCTTATTAATAAAGAGCAATTCATTTCCAGTAGTGCTATTTCAGAGATGCAGCAGTCAGGAGTGTGGATAAAGGAGGTATTTTGGAGAAGAAACCTTTCTTTACACCTCTTGAATCCCGTACCATAGACGTTCAATTACTTTCTCTATCTTTAAATGCAATTCAACCAAAGCTTAATTAAACAGAACTTGTTACGGTAATGCATTTAAAAATAAGGCCCATTATATTTTTCTATAAAATCTGTTATAAGTGATCGGATAGCCTAGGTTCTCGAGAGCTGTCTAGTTATTCCCTTTCAAATGTGAGTTGACTACATTTGGAAAATACAGCTAACCTAAGGATGTAGTTAGCACATTTATGGCTGGTCAATTCCTTTGGATACACCAAGAAAATGTACTGCCCTGGTCAGTGCCATCTGCATGTGAGGAAAGATACTCACTTTCTACAAAACTTTTTTAAGAGACAATTTAATCATGCCAAAATTTAAAAAGTCAGATATTAGTCCCATGACTTCTAGAAAAAGTATACCAGAGGACAATTTTCTGTAGAATTTACATGTATTTGCTTCCAAAATATTAATTTTAATTAATTAATTTTAGTTTTTCTGTGAAATTCCTTATTAATGAGAAGGGTATTAGTTCCATGCAACTTATCCATGCTTTTAGTTTAGATGAGATCTCAAGATCTAGATACTCCCCACAACACCTGTACTCCTACACTACAGTCACACCGTCCTCTATCAGCCAACAAGAACCCTGGCCCTATATAGAGCAGTATAATTTCAAGAGTAGTTTGGAGACCACCTATAGTAGGATCACTAATTTTACTTGTTAAAAGCATCCTCCCTAAGTCTCAATCCTCACCCACTGAATCAAAATCTCTGTTGGAATTAGCCTTTTCAGGTGATTTGTACGCATGCTAAAGATAAGGCGCCTGAAGTCTAGGTGACATTCCTGTTTATCTATGTGTCATCACTGTGCCAGATGATGAATACACAGGCTTAACAGGCAAACATGGCATCTCTAATGCATAGAGATTATTATAGTTGCCATAAATTCATCTAGCATGAAAAGCAAGGTCACCTGTATTTCTACATTGATTTCATCTTTTATTTTTTTATTGTATTATTTTTTAAAGATTTTATTTATTTATTTGACAGAGAGAGATCACAAGTAGGCAGAGAGGCAGGCAGAGAGAGAGGGGGAAGCAGGCTCCTTGCTGAACAGAGAGCCTGATGCGGGGCTCGATCCCAGGACCCTGAGATCATGACCTGAGCTGAAGGCAGAGGCTTTAACCCACTGAGCCACCCAGGTGCCCCCACCGTGATTTCATCTTTTAAATATTTTTTGATAAACACCATGTACTTTTTAAAAAAGTGCATCAAAAGCCAGTATTTTTCACAACAATTTGTGTGTTCTCTTAAGTAATGCAAGTATATAGTAAGGGCATGTTAAAGTAGTGAAGTGTTGTATTACATAGGTGCTTAAATGCAATACTCTGAGAAATAGAAGACAGATATTTTTTAAAATGAATTTGTGATTAGATCCATCATCAGTGATAAATAAGAATGTATGGAAAAGTTGGTGGGAAACATAATATAATAAAAAAAAGAAAAGTCCTTTACAAAATATTTTTAATAATTTAATTTCTTATCAAATATTTCCTACTTCTAAATACATGTATTTTTAAATGGTAGTGTTTAAAACAAATAAATGCTTTTGGTGTTTTAAGTAGATGTGCATGTTATTTTTGCTCAAAGTAGGAGAAATACGAAAATAACCTCTTAAGAAAACTGTTTCACTTTTGGTACAATCAGTAGGAGAAAATTTTCAGTTTACCTCAAGTATGCCCTCCTTTCACCGTTGGGTATTACTGATTATTGAACCATGGCTTTATTCTTTTTTTTTTTTTTATTTTTGGTACCCAGATATATGCTTCTTCCAATTTTCACTGTACAGCTTCAAATGTGTTGGGACACCGCTTTGGAATGGAAATTATATTGTGTAGGGGAATATCAGGAAAACTTTGGAAGAGCTCCACTGGCTGCTATGTGTTTTCATGTTTTTGACTTTTATAACTACTCTTAAAGAGACATTCTAAAGTTTTATTTTTTTAAATTTTTAAAAACTTTTAAAATTTATTTGAGAGAGAGAGAACAAGCAGTGGGGAGGGGCAGAAGGAGAGGGAGACAGAGAGGGAGAAGCAGACTCCCTACTGAGCAGGGAGCCCCATGGAGGGCTCCATCCCAAGACCCGAAGATCATGACCTAAGCCGAAGGCAGACACTTAACTGGCTGAGCCATCTCCAAGCCCCGTGAGATATTGCGAAATTTTAAATTGAATCTAGACTCTATTATAGCATTCCATTTTTGTTAAGAACCTTTTATGGAGATTTTTAAAGTTATTATTTCAAATGCACTATATTTTAGAGCGGAATACATTTTATTTTCAGTTTCATTTTTTTATCCTATTTCACCCTGAGACCTGAATCATTATTCAAATCCCCATAATGTGTTTGATGATCATTAACAGCACCTTTTGTGAAAGAAGCAAGAAGTGGAGAGTTATATTTAGAAGTTGAAAGAAATAATGGAAAGAGAAAGCAGCTAGAAAGTGTCTTGTATGCCAAGTTGTATCTGCCAATTAAAATTACTTGACAGGGTTAAGAAAGGTTAATGTAAAATGCCATGCTATGAAGGTAACATATCTGAAGTAAAATTTCTTAAAATTGTATTTTCATTCATTCAATAAATGTAGCATTTCTACCATCGGCAAGCATTCAGGTATCTATCTATCTGACTGTCTATCTATCTACAAACACTCAAGGATTATGTTTTTTGGCCTTTTCCTCCTCAGGAAGTTAAGGTTCTAAAAGGAAAGATGGTATAACTATACAAGTAACTATAAAATAAGGCAGGAAAAAAAAATAAAATAAAATAAGGCAGGATAAAGCAAGTGTTCTTTTTTTAAAGAGTAAGATATATTTTGGGAATTTCTGAAAAGGGTAAAATGGGGAGGATCAGACACTTGAGCTTAGCTTGGAAAGACAAACAGGATGTTGACAGAGGAATGTAAGGTTGAAGGTCACTTTGCAGGCTGAATGAACAAAAATTTTAGAGTTTTGAGAATCAGTGACAGTCTAACTTTGCCAATGAGTGATAAGACCGAAGAAGGGTAGGTAACCATTCCCACAATGTGTTTGGTGCTGTGGTAAGTGTATTACATATATCATCTAATCTACTTTAATTTCTTAAAAAATCAATAGGATTGCATCCATAGCACAGAGCAGGAAACTCAGAATTGGAACAGTTACTTAACTTGCCTAAGAGTACAGGGTTGGGGAGTAGAGGAGTCTAGATTTAAAGCCATGTCTCAAAGCCATTATTGTTTTTTACTAGTACAACATGGTGCTAAAATATAAATGCTCTATAATACAAGGTAAAGATTTCACATTTTGTTTCAGGAACAGTGGGTAATTATAAAAAACCTACAGAACATGTTGTTTCTTTAGGAAAGCAGAGAGTTCTTAATTGGACAGATTGGAATAGGAGAGAGTAGGGTAAGAGAAGAGAGTTAATTAATACTATAAAATTCCAAAAGTGGTAACAATGTGTTTGTAACAGAAATGGAGAAAAATGGGCAAAATTTCCCATAGATGGATTCATGGAGAGTGGAAACTAGATGTGGGAGATGAGAAATAAGAATTTTTTAAAAAGCATTTAAATTTAAAAGTTGAATGACTGGGACTAAAACAGGAAAATCAAGAGGACTAAACTTGAAATTTGATAAGATAGGGGCGCCTGGGTGGTTCAGTAGGTTAAAGCCTCTGCCTTCAGCTCAGGTCAAGATCTCAGGTCCTGGGATGGAGCCCCACATGGAGCCCCACATCAAGCCCCATATCAAGACCTGCATGGAGCTCTCTGCTCAGCAGGGAGCCCACTTCCCCCTCTCTCTCCGCCTGCCTCTCTGCCTACTTGTAATCTCTCTCCTCTCTGTCAAATAAATAAATAAAAATCTTAAAAAAATAAAAGAAATTTGATAAAATATAACTGCTTATGTCAATTCTTAAGCATCTATAGCACTAGGTTCTTAAAGAATAAACGCATGGTCAAATTCGTTAAACAACAGAAACTTTTTCTATTTCCCTTTCTTAAGAGGAGAGAAACCACACAGTACAGACCTGGAAAATCAATTTATCAATTAAGTGGGATCTTCAGAGTATTTGAAGTAGTCCCAAGGCACCAACAACATATCTTCAATGAATTACTGATTCAATATTTAGAAAATAGAAGGTGAATGTTGAGGCTTTATTTATTCTATTATTTAAAGTCAAGAGGGCTCATAAATGTATTATATTTAAAAAAACCTACAAGTTTCTGTAGTCCTCAATTAAGTATTTTTGGAAAGGGTTTATAATAGTAAGAAAACAAAACCAAAAACCCCTCTAACAATTAAAATTATCCAATTAATGTGTGCTAATGATAGCATCAAATGTATTAAACTTATTACTGATGTTATTTTTCTTTGGGTAAGTAATACTTTCTGAAGTGATTTTTTTCGATCCCAATATTCACTTCATTGCAAAATGTTTTTGAGGAAATCAAATGAGATAAAATATATAAAAATTCTCTAAAAACTTAGTGAAAGCTGCTTTAGCCTGACAGGATGGTTAAGTCAAGGTATTTATGCTTACTAACAAAAACAAATGGTTCCCTGAGGAAAAAAGAACCAAAAAACCAAAAAATAGTACACTTAAATAGTCATAATCCACAAATAAGCTATTATTTGGCTTCAAGTCATCTTTAAAGGTCATTTAAACTCATAAACATGCTCTTTCAGCCTAGTTAACTTGTGTTTCTAATTAATTATCATTTAGAGGCTTCAATTTTATTTGGAGTATTTCTCATCCAAGATTTTCTTGTTCCTTCTTTCTCAATTTAAGATTCAACACACTTCATGCATTTTAAGATAATATTCACTAGAAGAAACTCTTTAAGAATGCAATGACTAGAAATGACTTTTTACCATTGCCAGGCTCTTGTCTTTATAGAAATCAGAGTGAACTTTATGTTCCCATATTTTCTGACTTTCATACTAAGTGAAAATGTAATACATCAGACAACAAAACTCAAAATCAACTTTATGATAATGTTTTATAATAGCAATGGAATTAGTTACAGTTGTGGATACTTTTGAAGTTTCTAAAATCTTGTCTTTTAGAAATTTATTCTATAAATTCAATGTGTAGAAAAAAAATCGTTGCAGATAAATTCCAAGGTTTTTTTCCCGCACAAGTATTTTGTCAATTTTCTTACTAGGCTACCCAACGTCTTGTATTGTAAGTAATCAGTTATTTTAATTATTTATAACTATTAATTAGTTTAAATTACTAATTCATATGTTAACTGATTTTTATGGGGCTATTTGAGAAATATTACCACTGATTGCAAAAAATATTCACTGCTCTCTCCAGATCAATAAGACAATTCTTGTGATTACCCTTATTTTCCATTTTATTTTTAAAAGGCCACTCTTATGTAATTAATATTGGACCACATCCTCTCCTTCTTTGGTGATATGAATATAAACATTATAAAATATCCTATGAGTTTCCTGGGAAGTTCCAAAGTGCTCTCAGTTTTTGTCCAGGAGAGACACTGTGTGTGTGTATCTGTTTCTCCTACAATAAATACTGCAGGTGGCTTGCAGGGGTAAGGTGTTCTATAGGAGAGACTGGCACACTGCACATGTCTCTGTTTCAGTGCTCCCAACCACGTTGGCCTGCAGCAAAATCAAAAGTTCTCTTCGAATTATAACACCTATAATTAGTAAATCTATTCAGTGCATTTTCTGAACCTCCTCACCCACATCTTGAACGTCCTTGGAGTGCTATTTTCTTTTCTTTCTTTGAGACGAAGAGTGAAAAGTGATTCAAAAATGAACCTGCATTTCAGCATCATGGTAAATGCTTTTCCTTTCCTGATTAAGGGGCTATAGTTTCCTCTGTCTTTATCATAATTAATATAGCTTGAAGTTCTCTTGTTTTCTTTTACATCTCTTCTCTTATGTTTTAAATTTTGATCTTAAGTAAATTCGTAGAGTTTGAGGCATTATTATAACTAATATTTGTATAGTGTTGTCCGTTATTATTTTATGCTTTTAAAAAATGATCTTACACATTTTCAGGGGCCAAGACCAGGCTGTGGCTCACAGTTCTTGAGGCTTCTAGGCAGTGTGGTGCTGGAGCTGGTTCATCTTGGCTCCCAAGAGCCAAGAGTATACATCTTTTTCCAGCTCCACATATTTATCTCTTAAACCATGTTGGTAGCTTGATAAGGGTATGAAATTGGACATGTGGGAGTATTTACACCATGGAAATTGGCAAATACTACAAATCTTCTTTTCTGGAGAGTCAGTTGTTGAATATTTACCAGCACACCCACGGCACGTAGATGAAATTTCCACAGCTATCACCCTCCTCCCTTGGCACAACACCTCACCCATGCTTTGTCTCTCTTCTACCAAGAACAGACTGCACATTTCGTTAGTGCTGTGGCAGCCTGTGCAAAGAAAGTCAGACCAGAACATCCTGTATCACGGAAGAGGCAGGCCCTGGGCTCTGAGGAAAGGAACAAAAGTGGTATCTTTTCCCTGGTACCTACTCAAGTTATTTCTGAAGCTTCCAGGAAGGAAAAAAAAAAAGTCTGAAAAACTCAATGCCCTAGAAGCAAATAAACTGTACACTTAATTATATCATGCATAATCACTGATCCACACACAGATAACAATATGCTGAGACATACATACAGTCATGCTTATGGGAGGTGAAGTTTTCTTAGTGGAATGAAATTTATTTTACTTATTTCAGGGATGGTGTTTAAATACAATCTCTTAGTACTTCCAAGTCTGGAATGCATGTACTCAACTTATCTCAAATTCTAAATCTATAATACTACGATACCTTTGTTTCCACTACTTATATTTTGACATTTCTTCACAGTCCAAGCAATCATTACCAAATATTTGAGGTGGGAGTAATAGTGAATTCCAAAAATGTTCTAGTGACAGCCAAGTCATAAAATATTTTAACCCACACACATTGTATTCATTCTACCCTAAAAAAGTAGAACTCTTGATAGAAGTCATGATATATTAATGATTAAACAATTCTGAAATCTCTCTTGTACTTTTAAAAGCACTGTAAAAATCCCTCTTGCACTGTAGAGCTTCTCTGTCTTGGCATTATGATTTTTCTGCCCTGAGATGAGACCTATTATAAGTCAAAGCTGTGTGGTCTTTGTATGTGAAGCAAATATCAAAGAAGAGCGTTGTTTGTTTTTCATAATGTGTTTGGCTTTGTTCTTGGTTTTTCTTTCTTTTTTAAAGGACTACTACTCAAACCAAATTCTACTATGTCAACATCCAGGGCTGATAGCTATCATCCCTGTATGTTTATGTAGACCACAAAGGAGGGATGCTGTTTAATTCAGTGATGCCAGCCTTCCCCTGCACACACTGCTCTTCCCCTCTTTTCTGCCATTTTTTTTTAAGTCTCTATCCTTCTAGTCTGTTTCTCTAAGACTCAAATATTGCCATTCAAGGCCATCTGGTCTTCAGAGGTCCTCCCTGACTAGACTAGTGACACTGATCTTTTCTCTTCCTTACAACTTTGCCATTTAGAGCCTTCCTTGACATGTGGGCCAATTGTGAGTTTCTCTACTGCCCTCGGAACAATTCATTTCTCAAAGACAGAGACTTAGCAACTTGTTTTCGGTGTCCTTTACATATTCCACAACAGATTCACATATAATGTTAGACACAGGGCATGTGCACAAATCAAAACTTAAACTGATTCATTTTATTTAGATTTGAAAACAACAAAATAAGACATACTTCTTAGTCATTCTTAAAGTTATAGAAAGAGCAGTGGCTTATTTGACATCACGTCTGTTTTTCAGTGTAGACTTTAGCTAGTTTGAGAAACTGCATCTTTCATGCCCTGGCACTTAACACTTAAAAGCTAGATGTCTTGTCTACATTCCACTTTAACTTGTTCATATGAGGTTGATCCTTCCAGATACACTGGCTAGAACAGTTTGTGTACTGTGTATCCAGATGGTGTAGATAAAAAAGTAAGGGCAATGCTGATTTTTTTTTTTGAGAAAAAAATTTATTACTTGATTAAAATATAAGAGAAATCATAAAAAATTCAGTTGAATTTCCTCATGCTAATTATGTATTGATTTAATTTAAAATCAAATAGTTGGGAGCTTACTATCTATATATGGTTATTAGGACACGCTGATTTATGTACTAGATACAGCTTTGGAAAAGCAATTATTGCTTTTCTTGTACCCTAATCAAATATAAATCCACAAAAAAGGATCCCATTATTTAAAATATCTTATTGAAAAACCCTTCCAAAAAATGCATTTTGCAGGATGAATAATAAACCCTTAATAAATATGTCTACTAAATTTAGATGTTCTCAGATGAGGTTTCTTAATACTGGATTGTTCTGCAATCCTTTCTTTCCTCAGACTGGCTAGAGATACAGACTTTCTCCAGAAATATTTTTAATCTAGTCCTACAATCCTCTTTTCCAGCATGGGCAAATATAGCTTACAACTCTCTCATCATTCTATTTTAACTTTGTGTCTCTTGATTCCTTGTGCATGATCTACTCTCAGTGGCACAGAAGAGGAAAGAATAGGGAAGGAAGGTAAGAGCAGGTCATGGTGACTTTTACTAGAACTTTTATTTTTATTTGTTTATTTTTTTTTTACTAGGACTTTTAATTTACTCGCAGATTCTATGACTGCTCTATTTCCTTCTCCTGTTTATTTTTCTTTCAATTAAATTAAAACACAACTTTAAAAGATGAATAACTAAAATATCAGAATATGAAAGGAATTTAGACTAGTAAAGACTGAAAGGCACAAAGGAGTTGACTATCTAGAAAATTAGTAATAAATGATAAGCTTCATTTTACATTCGAAATAAAGAATAGTATTTTCTTCCCTAGGTCCTAACTTAGGCAGTTCTACATTCAATTTTGGCATACTGGAACTGAGCTATGATAGATATGGCATTAGCAGATCCTCTATGTATCAACAATACTTTGAGGTCTTTGAAGAGGTTGTTTTTTTAATTACTCAAAATAGGACTGATGATCTGTATTAACCATTTATGCAAATATAGCTTGTAAACCTATTTGAGGAAACAAGTGCACTCATCTCATCACCCACAGGCCTTGGAGCAGATGTTTATCAGCTCTTTCCTAGACAGTTATCATATCTTCTTTGCTCTTGCCTCTTGCCAAGCTATCCCCCACAACGCTGGTAGAAGCACCTTTCTAAATCAATCTTCCTTCCTTCCTTCCTTC
>CM053609.1:43191135-43219706 GCA_028646535.1 Procyon lotor | reverse complement strand
TTCCTTCCTTCCTTCCTTCCTTCCTTCCTTCCTTCCTTCCTTCCTTCCTTTCTTTCTTTTTTTAAATATTTTATTTATTGACAGAGAGAAACACAGTGAAAGAGGGAACACAAGCAGAGGGAATGGTAGTGGGAGAAGCAGGCTTCCCTCTGAGCAAGGAGCCTGATGTGGGACTCGATCCCAGGACTCTGGGATCATGACCTGAGCCGAAGGCAGACGCCCAATGACTGAGCCACCCAGGCGCCCTCTAAATCTTTCAGTGGCTTCCCATCCTCTACAGGATAAATATCCAATCTCAACTAGCCACATAAGGTTCTTTGGGGTCCAGTCCCTGCCTGTATTTCTTGTTTTCTCTCTAGGCAGTCCCTCTTGTATATGTCCCAACCATAGCCAACTAACCCCCAAATGTCACAAATGTCTTATACTTCTGTGCCTTTCTCATACAGTTCCTTCTGCCTAATTTTCCCTGTCTCACTACTGTGTTGCTATAAAACATTCATAATGTTGAGAGAATAGATGTTGTAGAAAGGCAACAGTTTCTATGAGAGGAGAATTAAACCTGTTTATTAATGCTCTTTTAGGAAATAAGCATGTACACATCATTTTTCATCTTCCAAAATTATTTGATGTGGTTCGAGAAATGAGAAACTTTTTTAAAAGTTACTATATTTTGGGGGCGCTTGGGTAGCTCAGTGGGTTAAGCTTCTGCCTTCAGCTCAGGTCATGATCTCAGGGTCCTGGACTCTCTGCTCAGCAGGGAGCCTGCTTCCCCCCTCCCTCTCTGTCTGCCTCTCTCCCTACTTCTGATCTCTCTCTCTCTGTGTCAGATAAACAAACAAACAAACAAACAAATAAATGAAATAAAAAAAAAAGTTACTATAATATGATCCCAGGATAGAGCTGATGCTTTTCAATGGGGGAGTGAGACACTTATTAAAACTTGGCTTTGAAAATCTTGTGAACTTTTTCCACCCCAAATACCTGTTGTAGAGAGAACATTCCTATTAGTATCATTGACTAATTACAGTGATAAGTCCAGTGAGGAATGGGTTGGGCAGGGTATGACTTGCCAAGGATAGGTAGGAATTATCAGAAGCCCCATGTATAGTTTTAAAAAGTTACAGTGATTCTGAAATCTTTTTCCCTGAAAGATGTTCTTCGCCCGCCAATGCCTGTTCCCACTCCCAGCCCAGCTTATTCCGAGAATCAGTGGTTGAAGAAAAAGGGACAAATTCAAAATAAGGAATTAATTTGAATGAATATTTTGGATGAAATATGTGACATTGATAGTCCTCAGAGATCAATAAAATGAGTCAACTTAGTCAACATTTCCTAACAATGAGAATATACAGTGGAAATTCCAAGTTGCAGATTATGCTAACATCTTTAAATTAGTGAAATAAGCTAATGATGATAAAATGCTGGTAGACAGAACATAAGTATATAGGTAAGCGGAAAATTGGCAGATGAAGTTTGAGTGTGATATATTTTATAATAAAATTTAAACTATATTTATAAGATAAAGGGCTCTGAATAATAACTTCTTTGCAAAAAAGGCACCAAGAAATCACTCTGGATGTTTCCGTGAAGATATTATCTTAATGTACAATTGTAGCCAAAAGACAAATAAAGCAATGGGCATCATCAGGAAGAAAGTAAGACACAAAACAGAACATATTATAATAGTTCTGTGTAAACAAAATGATATATCTACATCTGGAATACAGATGTCGTCCTCTTTGCTTAGCATTAATACAGACTACCCAGTACAAGGGAAACATCTTGGAATTAGAATGAATGAATGATATAAGACATATATGACATAGACTAAAAAAATTGGTGAAATGATCTAGAATAATAAATGTTTATTTAAGATGAACCATATTCAATGTTTATGAAATCATAATAATATGGATAAGAAGAACAGAGACTTGTTAGTCATCTCATGCACTTTTTTTTTAAAGATTTTTATTTATTTATTTGACAGAGAGAGATCACAAGTAGGCAGAAAGGTAGATAGAGAGTGAGGGGGAAGCAGGCTCCCTGCTGAGCAGAGAGCCCGATGTGGGGCTCGATCCCAGGACCCTGAGATCATGACCTGAGCCGAAGGCAGAAGCTTAACCATCTGAGCCACCCAGGTGCCCCTCATCTCATGCATTTCTTAAAGTCTTAATGTGCTAGAAGCAAGGCAGATGTGCTATATAGATGTGCTATATAACACAGCAAACAGAAAACATGAGAAAGTTGTTAGGCATAGAAGTGTTGCAAATATAAATAGGTTGAATCAAGGTTTAGCCAAAACTAAAAAGAAAAACCTACAACTGGCTAGAAAAGTAGAGATGTTTGGAGTTTGTCTTAATTGTTCTCAGTTGGCATCATGAAATGTAATCTGAGATGAACTGCTGTTTGAATTAACCCTGGAATTATGTGGTTTTTTAAAGACTTTATTTTTAAATTTTACTTTTAAATTTTAAAGACTTTATTTTTTAAAATAATCTCTACCCCAACGTGGGGCTCAAACTCACAACCCCAAGATCAAGAGTCACATGCTCCACCGACTGAGCCAACCAGGCACCCCGAGTTCTTTCTTATCTAATTAGTTAAACCCCAAAAATGTAATGAAAATTAGAAGGAAATTTAACAAATACTTCTGGTTAATCTTTTAATCTTAATTCTTCTGATGTTTAGTATGATTAGGAAACTCATTAATTCTTTATCCTGGAATGATTACTAACTTTCATTTACTGATTTAGAATATGACGTAACAGTTACTATGTGTTTATGTGTCATTCTATCTACTTCAGCATTTAATGAAAGTCTTCCAGATACAAAACCCTATACCAAGTAACAGGGATTTGCAGAAGTATAAGGTAATCTCCTTGAATGGCTTATAATTTAGATGGGAAATAAGGGCTAAACTTTTCTATAACAATGGAAGAATACAGATGAGTGCTAATTCCTAGTATAGCAGTGTCTTGTCCTTGAAGACGATGACAGATCAGAAAACTCTGCAAAATATTATGTAGAAACTTGAATTGCAGTGTGGCTTTGAAAGAAAAGTGCCACTCAAGTAAATGGAAGCTGTTAAGATACTCACTCCCAAGCCTCACCTCAGACTTATTGGATCCGACTTTCTAACAAGTAGGAATGAGCACTTGAAATTTTTTAAAATAATTCATCACATGATTTCACTTAGCCAGTGCATGAAGAAATGTTTGGGAAATACTGAAATAGAGATTTTATGTAATTATGGGTACTGGTAGGCAGAATCAGGAAAAGTGCCTGGCAATTTGTTTGGGAGAGGAAGACGAGTAAATCAGCGGCTTTTGGGGCCAGTGACTCATGCAAATTGTAGAGGAACAATGGGAGAAAATTGCAACAGTAGACTTGATCAGATTTCGTAGGGTTCTGAATTCCAAGTACAAGAGGTTTTAATTTGTTTTGCTTTTTAATAGAGTGTACATTGAAAGTTTTGGAGCAAAACAGTAACTTTTATAACGTGTTCCCTGGAGGCAAGAGTCTAGTAGGCAAGAAACTGAAATAATAGATGAGGTACAAATAATAGGACCTGGCCTAATGTGATGGCAATGGGAAGAGAAAAGAAGTGTAGATACATATTTGGTAATATAGAAAGGGCAACTGGCAGTTTCTAGTAAGAGTTTGGGATGTCCGGATCTTCTTTTTAACATTTTAAATATCTTCCTCTGTAACTCAGATGTTTTATTTCTTCCTTTTTTTCCTTTCACTTTAATTTCTGTAAGAAATATAACTTCTGCATCAGAATGCACTGTTTAGACTGGTAGTAAAGAATGTGTACCTAAAAATTCTTAAGAAAATCATTGGCCAAAATGGCTTTAAATCATGCTTTAATTTTTCAGTGCTGATTACCAGCAAGATCTGAAACCAAAGTGTATAGAATTATCTTATTGTCTGGGTAGCAAAACATTTAAATACAAGTTAAAGAGGGAAAGAGGAAAGTCTATATTAAATATCTACCACAGAGCAAAAGCTCACAGGACATATTAATAGTTAGAATAGAGGGATGAAGTGGATGTGTGGTTTATCAGCTAAACTGGTTTCTTTATTGGTAAGATGAAGCCTAAATGTCTGACTTCTAGAGCTAGCTGTAAGTAAAATGTTAACGAAAATTTCCATATCATCTTCCTTTTATGACCATTTTGTTCTTTCAGTTCCATTTTTGGTACCCTCGTGCTCATTTCCTTCGAGCAAAATCAAATTCTGCTTTCAGAGAAGATATAGTCACTTATAACACAGTATGGAAACATTTATGTCTATATGTTTGTTACCTCTCCCAGGTATATTTGTATTTTGAACCTTATCTCTGATCTGATGTAATGAAAATTCTGCTTTCCTATTGAAGATACTTTAGACTTTGGGAAAAGCTAGAAAATGGGAGAGATTTTCTAGGTGGTAGTCGGAGATATTTTTCTCACAAATTCTGGGGTTATATCATCTGCACCCCTGGTGATAATTTTGGAGCCATTTTTAGAATGTAGTAAAAGTGTTGTATTTAGCAATATAAATGTTCTACATGATCAGATAAAAACTCTTTCCGAATAGTAATTTAGAAAATGCAGGGATTACAAGGCAAACAAAGAGTATTTCTTCCTGTCTCATTCAGGGAGAAAACTCACCCCCTTTTGTTCCAGAGAGGCCATAAATGATAAGGAAAAGGTCAGGAAATTGGCATAGAAATATAATTCTATTCAATACATTTCAACGATGTTCCCATGACATACTTTAGTAATATGGCTAAATATGGCATCCTATTTGTTGCACAACTGAATAGTTTATTTCTAATTCTGGCATGGTTCTAACCCTGCTGAAGTAAGCTGTTGCAACTTAAATTCTTTCAAAAGAAAACATTGCCATCACTGTACCACACACTAATGTACTTTCTAAAGATTTTTAAATGCTTTGTTTTCTGAAAAAATCTCTAAATGAATTGACATGATTCTTTTTACTTAACCTGACAAATCACTTAAGTGGTTTTTTTTATATCATTACAGAATAGAGGACTGATAAGAACTATAATTTATCCCCTCCCATGATAATGATGGTGTGGAATCAATTCTCTTATGCAGGATATTTCAGTTATATTTGATACCAGCAATTGTGTAATCATGTGTAACTGTTTTGAGTTTCATGCTGGTTTGATGGGAATTATGCTTCCTGGGTTTCTGTACTAATTTATGTACTTGTGTTTCTTTCTTGCTGGCTTTGATTTCATTAATCTTCTAATTTCTTTTAGTGTATTCCAAGGTTCTGTCTTAGATCTGTTATTTAACAGTTACAGGGCATGCTTTTTTAGGGTAGGTGATCCAAAGATAAGATTAGCATTATCAACCAAATATATTAATTATGTTATCTTACAACAGTGGTTTCTAGGGTTCATGGAAAAGTAAGAGAACTTGGACCTGCTGGAGGTCTATCTCCACAAAGTCCTTTGTGTCACCTACTCCAAGTGAAAGATAATAAAGAAATGTGAGGCAAGGGAACTCATTTCTTTCCTAATTCAAACACTGAATCATTGCCTCCAGGCAGCAAAGTCAACATGTGCATAGAATATCCACCTTATGGTTCTAATCCAACAGTAGTCTGAAAAAAGAGATTTGTCTTCCATGTTAAGCAATCACTCTGTTTATGTGATGGAACAAACTTATTTCAACCTAAGATAATTTGGTGTTTGTCTTTTTTCCTATAATGTTTGAGGACATCAATTTTGAATAATAGGCATACACTGCTAAACATCACCTCTGTATATTCTAGGCGGGCAACTTAAAATAAGATACTGGCAGCTACGTGATCTTCATAAGTAAATACATCTTACATAATTTTTTTTTTAAAGATTTTTTATTTATTTGACAGCGAGAAACACAGCGAGAGAGGGAACACAAGCAGAGGGAATGGTAGTGGGAGAAGCAGGCTTCCTGCCGAGCAGAGAGCCCGATGCGGGGCTCGATCCCAGGACCCTGGGATCATGACCTGGGCCGAAGGCAGACGCTTAACGACTGAGCCACCCAGGCGCCCCCATCTTACATAATTTTGACATTTTGATAAAACTTAGTTCATGATAGAAGCTCTTTACAATCACAGACATGTACCCTGGGGCAAATAATACATTATATGTTAATAAAAATTAAAAAAAAAACTGGAAAAAAAAAAAAAAGAAGCTCTTTACAAGAAAACAAAGGGCCCATAAATGATCTTAGTGAGAAATTTAGGGTTGAAACAAATTCAAAATAGTACTGAGCATTCATGGTCTCATGAGTAATTTATCAACAATGGTCAATGTGAAACATATATTATTCTGCTTTCAAACATATTTGCTTTAAAGAATTCTTTCTCAGGGGCGCCTGGGTGGCTCAGTTGTTAAGCATCTGCCTTTAGCTCAGGTCATGATCCCAGGGTCCTGGGATCGAGCCCCGCATCAGGCTCCCTGCTGGGCAGGAAGCCTGCTTCTCCCGCTACCATTCCCTCTGCTTGTGTTCCCTCTCTTGCTCTGTTTCTCTCTGTCAAATAAATAAAATCTTTAAAAAAAAAAAAAAGAATTCTTTCTCAGTTAAAGGTAAATATGTCATTTATTTCACTGAGTACTGTCTATCTGTCTATACATAAAACTGCTACTTCTTCCAGGGATACTCTTAAAATTACAGGTCTGAAGAGGAGGTTAAGGGAAATTTTAACAGTTGCTAACAAGCATATGAAGGATATGATGCTGATACATTCATACAACATTCAACAAATCTTCACTGTGAGCCAATTCCTTGCGCGGCTCAATTTAGAGACAAGCCCTGTCCTCTTGGAGCACTGTAACTGGTAACTAATTCTTCTTCATGTTCACTAAAGAAAGACCTAGGGGAAATAATTTACCGTGCAGCAGAATCCAATGAGGTTAAATTTGTACTAACACAATAAAGACTGATGAAGAAATTCACTGACTCAACATATTTGCAATACCTTCAAAATTGAGTAAATGTATCTATTTAAGGACGTATGGAGTAGTTAGTTTTCGCCACTGTAAAATTTTATGACGTTAATGTTTTCCTTTCCTTCACATCCCTTTTACTCCTGCTATTCTTGCCTTCATTCAATATTATATTTTCCATTACATGAAAAGGAGAATACTGATGCATAGGTTTAGGGTATCTCTCACGCTCAGTTGTAATTAGGGAATAAAACCTGTAATGTTTGCTAGCTTTTCTTTTATGACCAACTATCCACAAAATGTAATTGTTGAATGATAGAAGTATTGCTAATTATATGTGGATATCCTCCCATTCAGGTCCAGTTATGACAGTAGATTCATATTTATCCCACCATTCTGATACTAAGTAAGTGAAGAACATTGGAGGGTTTTTGTGTTTGTTTTAAAGATTTATTTATTTATTTGAGAGAGAGAGAGAGCGCGAGAGAGAGTGAGCAAGAGCGTGTGAATGGGGAGAGGGGCAGAAGGAGAGGGAGAGAATCCTCAAGCAGACCGCCTGCCGCACGGAGCATGACCCAGGGCTCCATCCCAGGACCCTGAGATCAGGACCTGATCTGAAATCAGGAGTTGGCCGCTCAACTGACTAGGCTGCCCAGGAGCCCCAAATGAAGAACATTGTTAATCTTATCCCTCCACATATTGGGGTTAAGAATATAAAAAAACTTTTATTTTTTTAATATTAATTTTGTAACAACCCAGTTAAAAAGTGGGCAAAATATTTGAACAGATAGATATCTTACCAAAGTAGATATACAGGTGGCAAATAAGCACATGAAAAGATGCACACTCTTCAAAGATTCTACCTCCAATTGGGATGAAGATAGACTTAAAAATGGCAAGGTTCCTGAATGAGTATATTTTTAATTGCTTGATGTACCTTAAAAATATCTTTCACAATGAAATTAACAGATTTAAAAGTAGATTGTTTGGTAATGCATTAAGTAACATTGGCAGAATTGGTATCCTACCAATACTGACTTTCTAATCCACTTTGTCCTATGTGCTGTGCCCTCTCTTACTCCAGAAAACACAAGAATGACTTTTGTTCAAGTACAGATTGGGAAGTGAGGTTTTTATAGATCCACAAAGATCTGTAGAAGAATGAACTATGTAAACTTACGAAACCCTGCCCTCTATATAAAAAACCAGGGAGTTGCTCAGAAAATAAAATATGAAAATATATAGCTTGCCGATATTAGTTAGCTACCAAACTTACTGTACATGATTTTCTGGTCTACATTGTATTTAATGCCTTATGTAAGACAAATATAGGGTGCCTGGGTGGCTCGGTTGGTTAAGCATCTGCCTTCGGCTCGGGTTATGATCCCAGGGTCCTGAGATTGAGCCCCACGTTGGGCTCCCCACTCATTGGGGAGCCTGCTTCTCCCTCTCATTCTGCCCCTCCACCTGCTTGTGCTCTCTCTCTCAAATAAATAAATGAAATCTTAAAAAAAAAAGACAAAAATAAGAGTTTGTCTTTTTTGTAGATCAGAATTTATGTTTAAGAGAAGTTTATGCACATAAGTGACCATAAATTTGTTCCCTAAGATATAAGACATATTACATCAAATTGTTAACATAATGATTGTGGCAGCAGAATGACAGAGTTAAAAAAATAATAAAAGCCACTGGGTGGCTCAGTGGGTTAAAGCCTCTGCCTTCGGCTCAGGTCATGATCTTGAAGTCCTGGGATCAAGCCCCACATCGAGCCTCACATGAGGCTCTCTGCTCGGTGGGGGACCTGCTTCCCCCTCTGCCTCTCTGCCTACTTGTGGTCTCTCTCTCTCTGTCAAATAAATAAATAAAATCTTTAAAATAATAATAATAATAAAAAAAAGGTCAGCTCACCGAATAGAACATGAGAAATGAAACAGTATGTCAAGTAAATTGGCCATTCAGTTTTGTTAATATTTTTGTCAATAATGTTGTCAACAGTAGAATCAATTAATCACTTAGGATGTCACCCTTACAATAGGGAATATACCCTAAATGACTTATCTATTTTTTCCTGTGATTTAATCATTCATAAATTTATCTAAGTATTTTTGCCTACTTATTATTTAAATCTATATCACCCTTGCAATAAGTGAGGAAACTTGGTATAAATTGCTATTGCTTTTCTAAAAAAATTCTCCAGCATCTACTTTCAGAATTTTAGGTGTTCCCCCAATATACTTTAAAAATTCACGCTGTGGCGTCTGGGTGGCTCAGTCAGTTATCTGACTTCTGTTCAGGTTATGATCTCAGGATCCTGGGATAGAGCCCTGCTTTGGGCTCCACACTCAGCACGGAGTCTGCTTGTCCTTCTCCCTGTGCTCCCCTCTCCAACTTGTGCTCTCTCTCAAATAAATAAATAAAATCCTTAAAAATAATTAATGCTAATTCTTTGTTCCTATTACAAATAAGCATTTATGATTTTAAGGTGTTTTAACTCTGTTTAAAACTTTTTATTAAGAATTTATTTTTAGAGTAGCTTTAGGCTCATAGCAAAAATGAGGGGACAGTACAGAGATTTTTTATATACTCCTATCCCCACATATGCACAGCCTCCCTCATTATCAACATCCCCCACCAGAGTGGTATATTTGCTAAAGTTAACAAATTTGCATTGATACATTATGACCCAAAGTCCATAGTTTACATTAGGG
Source organism: Procyon lotor (assembly GCA_028646535.1). Taxonomy (NCBI): domain Eukaryota; kingdom Metazoa; phylum Chordata; class Mammalia; order Carnivora; family Procyonidae; genus Procyon; species Procyon lotor. The sequence goes on along the minus strand of CM053609.1, from coordinate 43,210,049 downwards.
TTTACTCTTTTTTTTTTTTTTTTTTTAAAGATTTTTATTTATTTATTTGACAGAGAGACACAGAGAGAACACAAGTAGGCAGAATGGCAGGCAGAGGGAGAGGGAGAAGCAGGCTCTCTACTGAGCAGGGGGCCCAGCTGGGGACTCAATCCCAGGACCCTGGGATCATGACCTGAGCTGAAGGCAGATGCTTAACCAACCGAGCCACCCAGGTGTCCCTAGGGTTTACTCTTGATGTTGCACATTCTATGGGTTAGGACATGTATCCATTATGTTATCATAATAGAGAATTTTTTTACTGCTCTAACACCCCTCTGTTCTTTGCCTAGTGACCTCTCTCTCTCACCTCCAACTCCCAGCAACCACTAATCATACTGTGTATCCTTTTTGGATTGGCCTCTTTCACTTAGCAATATGCATTTTAGGTCCTCCATGTCTTTTCATGAGTTGATAATGAAAAAATTTTAATTGTTTCATCACACGGAAATCCCCCCATCCCAGTTCCTTGAATATTTCCTTTTCCTGAACCTTTTGAGCTTTATATTTTAAAGTTTGAGAGGATCTATATTAATATATGTGAGTTAACATGATAACTAAAAATTAAAGTTTTAAAATGAAGGAGGATAAAGGTTTAATAGTTATTAGGCCAATCAGAACATTTAATTATGTCCTTGACAAAATACATTTTCTTGGGCACATTAAAACTAAGAATTGGTATCAGCAAATAATAATTTTTAAAAAATGTTAAATGAGGGGTGCCTGGGTGGCTCAGTCGTTAAGTGTCTGCCTTCGGCCCAGGTCAGATCCCAGAGTCCTGGGATCGAGCCCCACATCGGGCTCTCTGCTCTGCGGGAAGCCTGCTTCTCCCACTACCATTCCCTCTGCCTGTGTTCCCTCTCTCACTGTGTTTCTGTCAAACAAATAAAATCTTTAAAAAAAAATGTTAAATGATTCTTATGATTTTCTGTCAAGCCTTTATTGTTGAATAGGAAATCTTATATATAGATATATATAGATATATATATGTAATGGTGTGTGTATACATTGTACATATATATATTGTACTATATATACCATTATATAATATATATTACTTTCTAAAACTACCATATACAGATCAAATATTGAAATACATCCATATCCTTCATTAGGTGCAATATTTAACAATTTTTTGAAAATTTTATATACATTTTCTTCTGAAATTTGGCCAAAAGTAACTCACTGAATTTACCATTAGCTACAAATTTTCTGCAACATTTTCTGCACATTTTATATACATTTAAATATAATACACATATATAAAATACACATATAAGTATATATGTGTATTTTATGTATATGTATATTATATAAAATATACATATAAATAAAATTTCTGTACATTCTCAGGAATCTTCTCCCAGAAATCTTCCATGAGAGGCAGCTAGCAGAATCCCTTTGTACCCACATTTTCCTCCTTTATTCCATCCTCCAACTGGAATGTGTGTTCTACCTTGCCTTATGAGAACAAAGTGATGGTTGAACAGTAAGCTGAATGGAGACTGGAAACTCTCAAATGGTTTTTTGGAGCAAAGTTGTCACTTCTCCTAATGTTTATTGGATGCAGAAACAAATGATTTTATTTAAATCAAACTCTTAACTAAACTTATGCACCTCAATTTCATTTTCCTGTCAGATGTATTCTTTATAAAATGTACATAAAAGCCCAGGAGCCCATATTTTAAGTTATTCTAAAGTACCAGGTGGAGAAGGCAAGTCCTGTTAATAGGTGTTTCCTTTCATAGTTCCTCCCCACCCAAACTTAGAGATTAAAGTAGAAGAAGAAATGAAAACAACACCTGTGCTCTCATGTCTTTCATTTTCCTATTCAGAACTGCTGTGTTGCTAGAGATCTGCCATCTCTTCTGGTGTGGTCATTCATTCTCACGTGGGAATTCATTCAGCTTGATGAATCTGCCCCAACTCTTCTTTGTGTCTTGATATATATGTCAGGAAATCCAGCTCCCTAGGAAGCTGTCTCAAACCTGTGTTTGACCGCTTTCCAGTCAGGGAACAACCTAATTTCCACTAGCTTTTCTCCTTATTACATAAAGCATGAGATACTGTTGCCAATGCTTCTGAACAGCCAGATTCACCACTGTTGGTTAGAATAGCATTACTATTCATTTCTAAAGAAAACAGTTCATTGCCACTTAACTATGCTCAGCACTCTGCAGTTATGTTTTCTCATCCATCCAATTTATTCCTTTTGCTATATTCTTAATGATAGCTTGGATTCCCTAAACTCTTGAGATTTTTTTTTCTTACTTGCTTACCTTCTGAATTATTTTTTTTAAATCCCTTCTAAAAATGCTTATCTTGTCTAATAAGCTGTATCATGGACAAGAGTATTTCAAGCTTTTTCACTTTTACATCTAGCCAAGAAAAACAATTTACATTTCTATTACACATGATTGGTGACCATTCAGACAGAAGGACAAACACAACAAATATGTCCCAAATCACTCCAAATAGTTCCCTTGGTGTCCTTATAGCCTGAAATTTTTCCCAGCAAGCCGTTGAGTTCTGGGAAGCATTTCTTTTAATTCTTTCTGCCTGATCCCCATGTCCCTGCCTCTATATTTTGCTAATCTTTTAGGAAGTGGAGCATAATACTGGAATGAATCACCTTAATATCAAACAAAGCTTCCTTTAGCAAATATGATAGAACACGGATACTCAACATACACTCGAGAGCAATGTTTAAAATTATTTCTATCCTATTTACTCATTCCTTTTGAGTTTCCTCAGCTTCTAGGCCCAATGATGTTGAGGCTAAGGCATAAGGATAGGAGCTGTAAAAGCTGTAAAAGTCAAGTATCAGTTTAAACCTGGTTAATTTTGAGAATGAGTACAGAAGAAAAGTTAAGAAGATGCTATTTTTACTGAGGTGGGACTAATAATGTGGTTGAGTTTTATGAAGATACTGAGTTGAAAGTGATAGCAGTTCTCTATATCTTGTGCCTAAATTTGGCATATACAAACCACTGTGTGATCTAAATCCACAATTAAATTCTAGCTGTGCTAGATGTGTAGGCTTAACAGAATTGTTTGTTAGCAATAAAAAATAATTTTTCATAGCATCACAGTATTTCAGAATATATCAGACATTTTATCTTTTTATATCAGACTTTTAAAAATACGGTGATAATGCATTTTACTTTTTAAATATTTAATATTTACATAAAACACTCTGAACACTGGGAACACCCAGTGTTAATAGGTGTCAGTTGAAGTATCCTCACATGTGCTTCCTGCCACTGCTTCCCTCTTTAATCTATTGTCTGAAATCACATCCTAGAATTTCATCGTTACCACACCCTGATCACAATACTAAGATCTTCAAAAATGTAGCAAGTCAGAATGCTCTGGTCTATGATTGCATGCAGGGCTTAAATATTTCTAGCAGGAATGATACTAAGAGACATATTGAAGCATAATTATTATTTACACTTATTACCTTTATTGATAAAAGTGGAATCACTGAACTCTATGAATGTACTGTGGAAGTGAGGATTCTTTGGTTTCATGTGGATAGACAGTCCCTTGGTTCTCTTTCCTTATCATTGTTTTTCATTTTGAATTTGCTTATTATTATGACTTCCTAGAGTCATAAAATATTGAGAGATAATGGCGATATATTTTATCCAGTACCTTCTCAATCATATTATTGCTATTATCAACTACTTATAAGGGCACACCTTAGTTGTGACCAAAATCTTGAGAATTAAGATTATTTTATTCATTGATGCCAGTAGTTGTCATGAGGTTTTGACTACTTTTCATCTACCTTTTAGTAAAATCAGGGTATTTAGTGAAATAGTTTATTGAATTTTTAATGATATCTAATAATTCAATCCATAAGTCACTGTTTACATCTTGAGTCCTATTCTTACTCTAAGAGAGGGAATTAAAACCAAATGATTTGTTGGTCTGAAATTTTAGAATGAAATAAAATAATCATAAATCATACATAATTTATTAGAATTTTAATGCTCCATATTCTTCAAATACAAATAGAATCAAAAGGTTTTCTTTTAATTACGATGTGCTTACTATTTATACTTGATATTAACTTCTGAAGTTCAGAAATCAGGGCTGTTTTCCTTAATTTGTGTCTTCAAATTACATCAGGGTTCTATATATTCTGACAATACTTCATAAAAACTTAAAAAGATTAATCCTCATTCCTTTGCATTTCCTTCATAAACCTCAGTTTTTATGAGCAGCTCTAGAACTCTCAACTGGATGACCTCTGCCTAGTGCTAAGCATAGAAAATGGGAAAATGACCTCTATATACAGCATATATGTGAAACAGATGACTACAATTAGCTAGGCTATATTAATCCTGATGAAGTAGGTATCAATTTTATTCTCCAGACAGGAAAACTAAAGCAAAAAGAATAAGTAAGAGGATGAAGCAAAAGCATGCAGTAAAAAATCATATTTTCCTTTAATTCAGTGAATATTTTGGAAAACAACTTTTGGAGACTTGATTTCATGCAGATAATTTTCACTTGAAATTTTCTTTGCATTATGTTAGGCACAGGAAAGAGAATGTCTCATGACTGCACCTTCATGTTCAAAGTATAATTAATAGCAGTTATTTAAAAAGGTTCACTAAATTTTTAATTCCTACATTATTTTTAAAAATTTCTTGAGATTTTACTGCATTTATGTGAATCATTAAAATATAGCACTTAAGGAAAAGATACATAATAAAAGAAAATAATAGGTTAACATTCTTTTTTTTTTATTTTTTTCAAGATTTTTTATTTATTTGACAGAGAGAAACACAGCGAGAGAGGGAATACAAGTGGAGGGAATGGTAGCGGGAGAAGCAGGCTTCCTGCAGAGCAGAGAGCCCAATGCGGGGCTCGATCCCAGGCCCCTGGGATCTGACCTGGGCCGAAGGCAGACGCTTAAGGCTGAGCCACCCAGGCGCCCCTAGGTTAACATTCTTATGGTAACTATGTTTTATAAAAACAATTTCAACAAAGATTAAAAATCAGAAAGGTATAAAGTTATACAATATCATAAGAGCAGGATTCATAATTCATTTTCTTTAATTTTTAAAGATTTTATTTATTTATTTGAGAGAGAGAGCACATGCAGAGCATGAGTGGGGGTAGGGGGGAGAGACAGAGAATCTCAAGCAGACTCCATGCTGAGTGTGGAGCCCGACCCTGGGGTTCCATGTGACCCATGAAATCATGATCTGAGCTGAAACCAAGAGCTGGATGCTTAACTGACTGAGCCACCCAGGTACCCCTATAATTTGGTTTTAAATTGCCTTTTCAAGTATCAAAAAACTCAGTATCAGTTTAAAATATTTAATCTTTTTTAAGGCAGTAGGTTCTATTACCATCATTTAAAATTGCTTTAAATGAATCAATTTCAGTAAATCCAAGCAATTTTCTGCTAGCAATAATTTTTAACATAAAATTTTAGAGAAAAGTAAAGATGTTAGCTTATTATATACTTTCATAATATTATATAATGATTAAGAGACAAATTGTCTGGCTTCAAATTTCACTTCTGCCATTTGGCAGCTGAAAGAATTTGGGCATATTAAACTCCTCTATGTGTGGGCCTCTTGATCTGTAAAAAAATTAAAAGAGTACTTGCTTCATAGCTTGGTGATAAGAAGGTCAGTAAACATTAGCTGTTATCATGATGATTATTATAGTAAGTTAGGAATGTAATTCTAGGGAAGAAAAAGCTAAATTCAAATATTTACCTATTTCTTTGAATCCAGATATCTTTTTATATTAAAAAAATCAATAGTTTGCATTTCCCATATTTAATAAGGACTATCCTGGTGTTTGTGTGTTATGGATAAGTGGCCTCAGGCTGAGTTAATAATCAAATTAATAATTTTAATAACTTCCAACTGAAAAAGGAATAAGAACAAATGGTCATTCTTGGATAATCTGCAAAGCTGAGTGAATAACTGACTTATCTTTCTGTGATTTCTTGCAGATATCATGGAAATCAGGACAGTGGCAGTTGGAATTGTGGCAATCAAAGGAGTGGAAAGTGAATATTATCTTGCAATGAATAAGGAAGGAAAACTCTATGCAAAGGTATTGATAATTGTTAGTTTAGACTTAATTTTTTGAACTTATTTTGGTCAAAATATCTTGCCATTTATTTATTTATTTAGAGGGATAGAAAGAGAAAAAGAGAGAGAGAGGAGGTAGGGAAGAGGCAGAGGGAGAGGGAGAGAGAGAATCCCAAGCACAGGCTCCACACTGAGTGCAGAGCCCAATTTGGGCCTAATCCCACGACCCTGAGATCATAACCTGAGCCTAAACCAAGAGTTTTACACTTAACCAACAGAGCCACTCAGGTACCCCAAACAAAACATCTTGCCTTTCTGAAAATTAAAGATGAAACTAATTTCTTTCCAATTATATAATTTAGTGATTTCATTAAAACACTTTATATTCAAACTTTGAGAAAAACATTTCCTGCAGGACCTTGGACAAATTGCTTAAGCTTCCTGGGCTGGGTGTCTTCATTTGTGAAATGAATTGGATTAACTGATGTCTCAGGACACTTCCATCTCTGCAATTCCATGTGCATTTTAGATACTTAAAATCTGAAATTTCATTCTGAGAGTATTAAAGTTTTTTTGTTAAAATTCACCCAATCTGTATATTGCTGATAGGAAAATTCTTGGGAAAAATATTCTGACATTTGTTTATCAACATCAATCTCACAATCACGGGCTTTGAACTGTGAGCATTCGTGTTGTTCCCACTTTAGCACAATGTGAAATATGTAAGAGTTCATCCCACCATAAAAAAATATAATCAACTTTCCTTTTCCCACAGCCCAGCAATCATGATAACTGGCACAGACTAATTCCATAATAATATAGGTTTAACTGAAGGAATGACTGACTGAATGAACAGTTGGATGGATGAACAAATAAACTTAATTTTCAATCACAATTGCAGGCAGTATAGAAGTAAATGAACAAAGTTGTGAAATATGTCCTTTGACTGAGGGAGGTAGATGCTCTGCTAATCATATCAAATCTCAGCAGTTAAGGAATGAATGACTTGGGCATGGTAATATGAGAGCTGCTACTTACAGTGAAATAGCTCCTAAAACTAAAGAAGAGTAGCAACCAACGGCCAAAAAGTCAGACATTTGAAAATATGTTGCATAACTAAATATATATAATTTTATCTTTTTAAAAAATTTAAGATGTCTATTTTTTTTGCAAATATGTTAACTTATATCTAACAAACTGCATTAGGTCCACTCAAAAAAAGAAAAGGTCATATATGTTTTAATTTTAGTAAATATTACTGCTTACTATTTGAGTCTCTCTAAAAATCATTTGGATAATGTTGTTTGTTGTTTTAACAGAAAGAATGCAATGAAGATTGCAACTTCAAAGAATTAATTCTGGAAAACCATTACAACACATATGCATCAGCTAAATGGACACACAGCGGAGGAGAAATGTTTGTTGCTTTAAATCAAAAAGGGGTACCTGTAAGGGGGAAAAAAACGAAGAAAGAACAAAAAACAGCCCACTTTCTTCCTATGGCAATAACATAATCATATATGGTATATAAGAAACCGGTTCCAGCAGGGAGATTTCTTTAAGTGGACTGTTTTCTTTCTTTTTCTCTTTTCCCTTTCTCTTTCTTTCTTTCTTTCTTTCTTTCTTTCTTTCTTTCTTTCTTTCTTTCTTTCTTTCTTTCTTTCTTTCTTTCTTTCTCTGGAGCAACCAAGAAAGGCTGGAAAACTACTGAAAAACTGATCAAGCTGGACTTGCGCATGTATGTTTATTTTAAGAGACTGCATTAAAGAAAGATTTGAAAAAATATACACAAAAATCAGATTTAGTAACTAAAAGTTGTAAAAAGTTGTAAAACTGGTTGTACAATCATGATGTTAGTAATAGTAATGTTTTTTTTCTTAAATTAATTTACACTTAAGAGTATGTTAGATTTGATTATCTGGTAATGATTATTTAAATATTCCTATCTGCTTATAAAATGGCTGCTATAATAATAATAATGCAGATGATGTTATATAAGATATGTCAGACTTAAAGGCTGCTTGAATGATTTGTCAGATAATCAAGCCAATAATAACTATGGAAGATGAGCAGTATTTGAAAGGCTTTTTAGTGAAAAACTTATCATCCACTTAAATTCTAACCAGAAAAGAAAGAATATTCTCAAGAATTCTACTATGGAATGGAATCAAATAGGTAGTTTTACAAAAGTATAATATTAGAAAATGCTTGTACCTATTAATAAGAAGAAAATTCCTAATGCTGCTCAAACTGAAAGGGTATGGCTAAAAGGATGTTTTCAAAAATCTTGTATATAAAATAGCAATAATGATGATAATATTGTATTTCATCTCACTTGCCAAAAAATAACATCTTATAATCCCTAAAAGTAAAATTGAGAAATCTTTAAGTGTTTTTCAAGCAACATAATCTTTTGTATAATTCATATTTGGGAATATGACTTTTAATAATGTTCTTCCCATAAATAATCATGCTTTTTCTCTGTGGTTATAGCATTAAACTCTATTTTAAGTTGTATTTGAACTTTATTGTTTTGTTATTTAAGTTTATGTTATTTATAAAAAAAAACCTTAATAAGCTGTATCTGTTTCATATGCTTTTAATTCTAAAGCAATAACAAAACCGTCTGATTCAACTACAATTCTCCCTCCCGCTCATGACCAACACCAAGTCTAGTACACAGCACTTGGGCCAGCAAATCCTGGATGGCAGACAAAAATGACAGCCTGCAGCAATTCTTATAATAGATGTCTCACAGGGAACAATACAAAAATGTAAAGTATGTTTTGCCACATATTGTTGGCAATTAGAATGCATCATATAAGTAAAATCACTGCTGATATAAGAACTTAAAGATTTTAAAGTTAGAATATACTTGAATTCGTGAGTAGAAAAATTCCATACTTTTAAAATATGCATATTGAGTTAGTAATTTTTCTAATGTCTAGAAATTTCTGCCATTCAAAATATTGCAACATGTTAAGTTCTCTTCCTGATAGATGGCAAGAGCACAATGCCCAAAATAGAATATATAGTTAGGGATTTGAGGACCTGAATATCATGAAGGCTTGAGGTGAAGCTACACATAATAGGCTTATCTGTAAGATAAAGATAAATTCTACTTCATAATTCTTTGACTGGCAGATTTGCTAGCACTTTGTGTTCACCAATTGGAGGCCAACATTTATTTAAATTAAACTATTGGAATGCTTATAACTGTGGTTTTAATTTCAAAATATTTGTCATCAAGTCCCTTCATTTTATGTAAATATTATTAACTAATATGTTTATAGGCAAGTTACATAAAAAGGCTAACTCAACAGAAACAACAGATTCATTTGATCTTTTTGCGGCTTACTTATATGTCCAAGTGTCAGGAAGCTAGAATGAATTGCCCATCCTCAGATATGCTTTGGGACATGCTGTGATTGATATAAACTGTTCTCTTTCATAGGCCTTGCTAGGCTATGTTCCTACATCAGGCTTCTATGGCTGAGGTCTTATGAAAATATCAAGGGCAGAGGAGAAACTATGTTTCTCATATGTGTTTCCTTAGTGCTTAGCAGAGTGTCTATCCATAATCAATTTTTATATGAATTCATTCAATGTTTGAGTATTAAAGAAAATTCAGACTGAGACTAATCTTACTTCATTTTTAAAAGTTAGGGCAAAACATGATGATAAAAAATTTGAACAGAAATAATGTATACACATATACAAGATATGAACTACGTCAGGACCAAATACTCTTCATCTATGGAGTTATAATCAAATTACACAGCAATGCTGAATTAAGCAAACCAAATTTAGCAGTAAATCCAATCTGGTGGTGTTTCTAGAAACACTTTTAATTCATTGTTTATCCTCCTCCCTTTTAAAAATGTATCATGCAAATTTTAGAAAATAAAATCAGTACCAGTTACATCCATTTAGAATTCTAGAATCTTAAAACTGTCTCTTGTATTCATCTGTAGACCAGGAAACTGAGATTGTGATACATGCAAACTAGCTGGTTAGGTACAGAGAGGTCACAAAAGTCTAGGTCACTTAGCATGTACTTTCTACCCTTAGCCTATTAGGATTATTAGCAGTAGTTTCCTTCTTTAAAAAAATTTCTATTGAGGGGTGCCTAGGTGGGTCTGTCGGTTAAGTGTCCAACTCTTGATTTGGGTGTGGGTCATCATCTCAGGGTTGGTGTTGGAGCCCCACATCAGGCTCCATGGTGGGTTTGGAGCCTGCTTAAGATTTTCTGTCTCCCTTTGCCCCTGCCACCCCCTCCCTGACTCATGTTCACTCTCTCAAAAAATTTTCTTTTTCTATTGAGATACGATATTTAAGTTTATATGCAAAGGAGACTTATGTTTTGGCAATTCACTTCATACACAATAATTAGTTGATCCTGTGATTATTTGACTCAAGGGGAGGAAAGAGATAATGCAATTTCTAATCCTGTTTCCTATTCTACTTTTACATGTATCTCTTTCTTTACAAATGGGGAGCAGTAAGCAAAATGTCCATATCAACAGAGTAATCTTTTCTAAAACGTTCTTTGAAAGGGAAAACTGGTTAAATCCAAATGTTTCCAACAACAAGGTAGGAAAAAATTAAAAGAAAGAATATGAACTGTTAATAAAAGAAGTAATAAAAAGATATTTTCAATGCAATTAGTGAACTAAAACTTTTTTTTGTGAAAAAAAAAAAGCCATAGTCTAAATTATCAGCTTTTGAGTTGGCTATAAATCAACCTAGTGATAAAAGAGAAGAGATGCTGGAGATAAATTCTTAGTTTCTATCTCTTAGAGTTTGCTCCTCTGGTTCTCTAGAGTTACAAAGAAAATACAGATGGACTATTAGACCAATTGTAGGAAAGGCGATTCTATAACCCACACATGCACTAACTCAGTGTCTCTCAAAATTGTCTACTGAAATAACAATAATAGTAGAAGTAGAGAATGAGGGTCGAGGGAATAATGCAAAGGTGGCACACAAAATTTCTTGAAAATCTTTTTTCTCTTAAAACTCAAGTGATTTTTGTATTTTATTCCATAATATATTTGTGTTTGCTCTAATATAAAATTCAGGTGCCATGGGGCACCTGGGTGGCTCAGTAGGTTAAAGCCTCTGCCTTCAATTAAAAAAAAAAAATAAAAAGCCTCTGCCTTCAGCTCAGATCATGATCTTAGGGTCCTGGGATAGAGCCCTGCATTCGGCTCTCTGCTCAGCAGGGAGCCTGCTTCCCCCTGTCTCTCTGCCTGCCTCTCCGCCTATTTGTGATTTCTCTTCTCTGTCAAATAAATAAAATCTTAAAAAAAAATTCACACCAATAAGCAAAAGTTATACATCAGAAAGACGTACAATGTTCATCATGCAGTTTCATTCATATCACTACACTACCCTCATATACTTGGGCATGAATAAGACACAGGAGATCCATACCTTTCATTATACAACTTTACACATAGTTGACACCTGGCTAAAGAAAATCAAAACTTTATCTAAAGTTCAGTATGAATAGCAATGATATGAGTGGTTACTGGTCAATTAGAATATGCCACTTATCTATATCAGTCTATCAGAACAGATGCAGGCCACTGCGACTGATTTGTGGGTACCAGATGATTATCAGCTGTGACCATTTCTATGATCACTCTAAAACAGTTTTCAGAGAATATCTCTTAATTGGTCACTATAATTTGAGTTCTTCATGTGCATCTTTATATGGAATAGTTAATTAAAACTTGTAACTGTTTCAGCATTGTTTTCAAGCTACTCTTTTTCAACTTCTGTATTTATTCAACAAAGCTGCTGCTTTCAATGAAGTTGATGTTCCTCCAGGCCCACATTTACTCCCATTCATCCTCTAACTTTGAATGGTTTGTTGAGAAAATCCACTTTCTCTTAGGCTGAGGAGAATTGACAGGAAGCAAAAAACTAATAAAGTCCTACTCCTTTCCCCCAAATCCCTGTATTTATTCTCCCCTGAAAAGATGCCTCTTACATTTTCCTTTTACTTCCTGATAACTATGTGGTTCCAGTTTCCAAATCCTCATCATTGGATTTATGAGAACCTATACAAATTTATTTTCTTTCATATCATCAGAACTTATAACAATTGAAGTATGAGATGAATAATAACATTTAGCTTAAAGATGGCAGGACTTTCTCTTGACAAATCCAGCCATGTGTTAGTTATAGATTGTTATTTAACAAATTATCTGAACACTTAGCGGCTTAAAATAGCAAATATTTATTGTCTCATATGTTTTATGTGGTCAGGAACCTGGACGTGGGTCAGCCAGCTATCTCTAGTTAGAATCTCTCATAAGGCTGCAATCAAGGTGTTGGCCAGGGCTACAGACATCTACTATGTCAATGCTCAACTTAGAAAGGGATTTGCCTTAGGTCCTCACTGGTTGTTGGCTCAAAGTATCATATACTTTTTTTTTTTTTTTTAAAGATTTTATTTATTTATTTGACAGAGAGAGAGAGAGAGAGATCACAAGTAGGCAGAGAGGCAGGCAGAGAGAGGAGGAAGCAGGCTCCCTGCTGAGCAGAGAGCCAGATGCAGGGCTCCATCCCAGGACCTTGAGATCATGACCTGAGCCGAAGGCAGAGGCTTTAACCCATGGAGCCACCCAGGCACCCCTCAAAATACCATATTCTTACCACATGAGCCTCTTTATAGCACTATTTAAACCATGGCAGTTTGTTTCCTACAGAGCAAGGAACTAGACAGAATTCCCAAAATGGAAGCCACAGTATTTGTAGAACCTAATCTTGAGAGTGATATCCCATTCCTTCTGCCTATACAAGGTAAGGAAATTACACAAAGGCATAAATACCAAAAAGGAAGGATCATCAAATACCATCTTAAAGGCTGCCTAATACAAATAATAAATGGGATTTTTTTAAGGTCATTGCCACAAGACAGGATTCTTTAGGACCTAATCAGAGTAATCCATGGCTTTTCTCGGTGAGCCATTCAGCAGAGAAAAATAAGTATATTCTCTGTGGCATCATTCTTGGTACTTCCCTGAGGGATACTGTACAGCTGATTCTCACAAGGATAACTGAGAAAAGACTGGAACCACAGTCTAGACTGCTTATTAGCTCGAGTTGTGCCTCTTTAGAACTCCTAATATAGCTGGAAAACTAACAGTATCACTTTGTCTCTGTATGAAGGAAATGACCCAGCCTTTAGACCCAAACTGATGATAATCCTCCCTTCCACTTCCCTATCTCAAGAGAATAAGATCATATATACCAGTTGAAACTTCCTTGAGCCATAGAGAGTTTCATTCTAGATGGTAGAGGCAATCAATCACAAGATGCACAAGACCATGTGGGGATAAGAAGACCCCAAAAGATGAAAAACAATCAATTTTAATGCTAGATGCATACTGGAATCACCTGGGATTTTTTTTTTTTTAAATGAGGCCTAGGCCAATTGCATCAGTATAGCTGGGATGGGGCACAGGCAATGATATTTTTAAAGCTCCCCAGGAGATTCTAAGGTAGCTATGGATTTGAGAACCAATTGGCTAAATGGGAGGTGGGGGTGGGAATGAAGAAGGAAATCCCTTTAGGAACTATTCCTGGTTCTTTCTTCCTTAAACACTCTGAAAAGCCTTATATTGTTTCCCATCTTAATTCCATATTTTCCAATATGATTTCAAAGTCTACAGTGCTTCTTGGATCCCTGGTTTTCCTAGATGCCTCTATATTTTTGCTATGCATGGTTGAGGCTAAAAGGAAATGCAAACACTAGAAAGAGCTACAATTGTTTTTGCATTCAGACGATTATGGATTAAAAAGTGCACAAAGGGTGCCCCCACATACACCATAGTCCTTTCTCAAACAGAGCAGCCACAGTGATTCTGTTAAGTTGTATTTCAGATTATGCAATTCCTCTGTTCAAAGCTGCAATTGTTTACCATATTACTCAATATAGAAATCAAAGTTTTTTTTTTTAAAGATTTTATTTATTTGACAGAGAGAAACACAGCAAGAGAGGGAACACAAGCAGAGGGAATGGTAGAGGGAGAAGCAGACTTCCTGCCAAGCAGGGAGCCCGATGCGGGGCTCAATCCCAGGACACTGGGATCATGACCTGAGCCGAAGGCAGATGCTTAACAACTGAGCCACCCAGGCGCCCCTAGTACTCAAAGTTTTTAGACTGGCCTATGGAGTGGCAATGGAAAAGGTGAGTCATTAAAAACTTAGAAGTTAAATTAGGTATGGGCAAGACAACAGGGAAAAATAATAACAATCCAGAATTATGCACTTAGATTCCTTGGCAGATGTCATTGAGTTCTCTGTACACTGTAGGCAATATTTAGTGGGCATGATAATTATTAGAATCATACTCAGAGTTCACAGCCCCACATAAAATCTGATAAATGAATGCACATTGATATGTCTGAAGAAAAAAAAATGAAGGCATGTATTGATGCATATCGATTTAACAATTTTTCTATTAATCAACCAATTCATGGATGTGACGGGCTAGATAGATGAGAAGACTTCTATTTTACCGTCCTTATTTAATTGATCTATTGTTGGTTATTTTGGCTGTTTCAAACTTTTCACTAACATAAATATGAATTTCTTTGTATATACTTTATATTTATGATTATTTTCTTTTTTAAAGACTTTATTTGAGAGAAATCAAGAAAGCAAGTGAGAGAGAGCACACATGAATTGGGAGAGAGGCAGAGGGAAGGGACAAGCAGACTACTCGCTAAGCAGAGGGCCTGATGCGGGACTCAATCCCAAGACTCTAGCACCATGAGCCAAGCAGAAGGCAGACACTTAACTGACTGAGCCACCATGCATCCCTGATTATTTTCTTAAGACGATTACAGGAAATAAAATTATTAGACCAAAAAAAAAAAATCCTGTAAAAATGCAAATTGAAAACCAACTTCCAAACAAAAAAAAAAAAAGAAAAACTGATTTTCAGAAAGTTTTCTCCAAATATATACTCCACCCAGCAATGCATGGAAGTAGACAAACATCCTCTCTAATATTTATACTCAAAATTTAGTCAGCTTTTATTCTTGTCTCAACTTCACCAAAACCCAGGCAGCTTCTTCTTTTTCAACATCTTTAGATATATCTCTTTTTTGGTCCTTCTACGACCTCATGACCTCATGTCTAGAGTTTAGCAATAGTTCCTTAATCATTCTTCTGTCTCAAGTTCTTCCCCTTCTCAGATGCTACCTAATTCCTAATCTTCCTAAAATACTACCTTGACTGTCAGTTGCCAGCTGAAGAATTCATGCTGGTTCTATATTGCCTATTGGATTTAAATTCTTTAAAATATCACCCAAAGCTGTCAAACAATTAACTCCACCTTACCTATCCAATCTTCTCACTGCCCAACACAAACTTTATAGTTTCTTTAGTCCACTGTGTTTATTCCAGGGTCTGTTTCTCCTCACCAACCCGTTAAGTTTTAAAAGGAAAATGGTTTTATGTTTTTGTTGACTTATGTATCCCAAGCACCTTTGAAAGTCTCTGTCATAGAGTAAGCACTCAGTAAATAGTCACTAAATAAATGGTTAAACCAATTTCAATTCAGTGACAAAATAATGAGCATACCTCACTACAAAGCATGATCCCAATATTTAAGCAAGATACAAATGTAATTATTACAAATGCATAGAAACACATCATCTTGTTTTGTTCAAACCAGTGACTAAATCTCTCAGAAGAATCAAATCCTTGTTTTTCCTTCACCTTAGCATGGCTTTTTCATGTCAATAAAGAATATCAAAGCATTTCATAATACAATGAGAATCCATTTTTTTTATGTTATCCAGCACCTCTGACACTTTACCAATCAACAAATTAATGTATCTGAGGGAGGCATTTGCCAGTCATCCTGTGACAGACCATGGAAGATGATCTTACAAGCTAAATTAGTAATTAGAAAGTTGCTTGGTAACATGGCATCAAAGCAAAGGGAGGTAAATGGTTTTGAAAGATATATTATCCAAATTATTATAAAAATCTAATTCACAATGGTCTAATCTGGATAGTTCTGTAAAAACACTGTGGATTTCTGATTCTTCAGGCTACATCTATTTTGTGCCACATGCTGTTTGTCCCACTTTTGTTCATATAGTCTTTCTCCACATAGTATAAAATACAACTAATGAAAATACAATAACACAACTTATTAAATTACACACTGAGAGTTTTATCTCTAGCCATCTTAGAGTTTTGGGGTTTCCTCTCCTTTCAGCCATGCAAATTCCTTGCTTGTCTTTCAATATTGTATAATGAAAAGCACAATGTTGAGATTTTACTGGCTTATTTATCAGAAAGCTACTTAATTTCCAAGTTTTAAGGGTTCTTTTTTTATTGTCTCTAAGCATTACTGACAGTGAAGAGGTAGCAAATTGATAGAAGTACAAATTAAAGTTGAAGTAACTATTGGGCTATTATTATTTCTGGAACATGTAATTTGCTAAATATCACTAGTACTTGTATATGGAGTAACTAGTTACTAGTATACTAGCAGCTATGTTTCTTTTCTATTTCTTATCTCCCACAGCACTAAGTATAATGGTATAGGCATAGGTACTTAAAAGTAACATGTTAACTGAATATAAGGATTTTTTACTGCATAGAGTTTAAACTATAGTTCATAAAAAATCATGAAGTATTTTAACTTCTTAACCTTAAAGTTCAGATAAAGAGAAAAATTGGGTTTAAAAACTAGGAGAGAGGTATAAAAATAGTTTTTCAAAAATGATCTTCATTTGAGTTTAAAAGGTTATATGGTGTTCCACAATAAGAGAAATGAACATTAAAACTTTAGCCTTGTAAATAGTCCAACAATACACTGGTTAAGGGGAGCTGGCTTGTAAATCCTGAGTCATTCCAGATACTGAAATTCTATAACTGCTTACATTCCAGTCCTAAAAAGGGAGATATGCCATTTGGTTTGGAAGGGAAATTTTAACTATCTGCTGTCTACTTCATTAAAAACAAAAACAGAACATTTTTTTAGTTTAAAATTTTGGAGAAAAGTTAAGCCCACATGACAATAAACATCTCAAATGTCAAGGAGAAATTATGGTTTAAATATGTTTTGGATTAGAAGAAGCAATTCTGAGACAGCATTACACACAGAGCATAGGTTATTTTATTTCTTGAAAGTCATATATATGCACACATGCTATATACGTGCACTCATGTTTTACTCTAGTTCTGCCCTTCACCTGCCTTAGCATTCCTCTAGCACACAGATTAATATATTTATACACACAAGACACACACACAAGATACACACACACAAACACACATACACACGTACATGCACAACTATAGAGGGGGAAGAGTTCTAAAATAATAAATCTAAGCTACCAGTCTCTATTGCTAATTCCACCTCAGTAGTCAACAACAACTTGGGAAGCTTATTCAGTATTTAAGAATAGAAGTAATAGTGGGGCGCCTGGGTGGCTTAGTCGTTAAGCCTCTGCCTTTGGCTCAGGTCATGATCCCAGTGTCCTGGGACTGAGCCCCACATCGGGCTCCTTGCTCGTCGGGAAGCCTGCTTTCTCCTTCTTCCACTCCTCCTACTTGTGTTCCCTCTCTCACTATGTTTCTGTCAAATAAATAAAATCTTTAAAAAAAAAAGATTAAACAAAAAGAATAGAGGTAATAGTGTAATAAAATGTTAGGGGGAATATAGAAATAATCTAATCTAACCGTGTCAGTTTTTTCAGATAGAAATATAAGGCCCAGAAAGGTTATATAACATGATCAAAAAATTCAAATCTTTAATGTGCAAATTAAATATGTCAGCACTGAAGAAATATTAGTAATGGCAGAAAAGTTTCCAAATCAAAACATACTTATGGCCTAGTAAATAAATTATTTGAGCCTTATGTTTAGGGGATTCTCCATAGTGATTGCAGAGTCCAGCTTGGGGATAAGCAACAAAGAAACTAAAACTACAAGCAGGATATGGTAACTCTCAAATGCTATGGAGCAAGCCCCTCACAGTGATTTCCTGTAGAGCAGTAACCCTCAAGCTTTTTGGTCTCAGGGCTCTTTTATACTCTTAAGAATAACTGAAGATACCAAAGAACTTTTGTTTATATGGATTTTTGTATCTATTAGTATTTCCTATAATAGAAATTATTATTTTTTTTTAAATTTTATTTATTCATTTGACAGAGAGAGAGAGATCACAAGTAGGCAGAGAGGCAGGCAGAGAGGGGGAAGCAGGCCCCCTGCCAAGCAGAGAGCCCATGCAGGGCTCAATCCCAGGACCCTGAGATCATGACCTGAGCCAAACAAAGGCAGAGGCTTTAACCCACTGAACCACCCAGGCGCCCCCTATGATAGAAATTAAAACTGAGAAATCTCGAACATTTGTTCATTAAAAATAATAGTATTTTTATTCATTTCATATAAAATTTTATTTTTATTCATTTATTCATTTTTATTCATTTCATATAAAAATTCATTTCATATTAAAATACATACTATCTTTACAGGAAAGCTATTTTCTTTTTTAAAATTTTTATTTAAATAGGAGTTAGTTAACCTAATGAAGTATTAGTGTCAGGTACACAACAGAGCTATTCAACACATCAAGAGATCACCTGGTGCTCATCACAAATGCCCTCCTTAATCCCCATCCTATTTCACTCATCCTTCCACCCACCTGCCCTTTGGTAACCAGCAGTTTTTTCTCTAGAGTTAAGAGTATGTTTCCTGGTTTGCTTCTCTCCTTTTTTACTCCCTTTGCTTGTTTGTTTTGTTGCTTAAATTCCTCATATGAGTGAAATC
>CM053609.1:43133487-43190635 GCA_028646535.1 Procyon lotor | reverse complement strand
AAAATATTACCCATGTTTCAATTAAAGGAAATTAGAAAAATGTATTATGGAAGTGAGACTTACATGAGAAAGTTCCAGCTAATTTCAATATAAAATTCCAAAGTTCTCTAAGGTAAATGTTAAAAGGAGATAGGCATAAATTCAATGGACTTCTGCTCTCAGTATACTGTAGAAGGATTCAAAACACATATGCAGCCATAGTAACAACAAGAGAAACCCAGACAAAATAAAAATCTTACTTTTCTATGAGGTTGGTGAAGAGTAGTGGATGCCAGTAAGCAGTACTGGCTGTATCATTTGTGCTAATGCAGAGCCGCTTGTTCAAAAATTAAGAATTTTAAGGTGGTAACATGAGACCACTAAACCAAGTGTGGGGTCCATTTAATCACGAGGCCCTGTGCAACTGCAAGCCTGCAAAGCCTCACTACCTGGAAGCCTTAATGACCAGAAATCCAAAAAGAAATATTCTCTTTATAAGTGAGCATAAAGCTCTGGCAGCTTCCTTACCCGACAGCGACCTCTGAACATCCACTGAGTAAAGTGTTGGCCTGCCATGGTGCAGTAACCTTGAGGAGATGAAGAGAAATCACTTGGACCTTAGTCGTTGGCGTGAGCTGGAGGAGCAAACTGGAGTCTGAAAGACACGCAAAGTCAAAAATAAATGAGTCAGACAAACAATCCCTTCCCAGACCTCTATGCCTCACTTCTGAGTTTTGTCTAAAAAGCAGCAGTCTAGGAGGGGCTGGAAAGATAGAGAACTTATATAGGCCAACGCATTCTTATGGTACTTGGGTTCCAGGGCCCTGAATGAGTCGACTCCAAAGATGAAGCCAAAATGTAAAACAACTTCAGTCCCAACTTCTCCCAATTCAATATTGACTATAAGTTGGCTATGATGAGGGAAGTTGGAAGTTGAGTTAGTCACAGATGAACTCCATCCAATTAAAGCTGAAGCCAACCCTAAAGTTCAACTCAAGTCTAGGAGGAATAAAAAGATCAACATCTCACTTTGAATGCCAAGGAGAGTAATAGGCTTGTGCTTTTTGAAGACTAAATAACACTAAATTATACTTCATCCTCTACAAGTTTTTCCCCATAATGTCTAATACACAATAAAACAATTACAAGATTACAAACAAGAAGTAATATGGGACCCATAATCAAGAGAAAGCATAGTCGATACAGAGCAATTCACTGAGAACCCAGTTGTAACTAGCAGACAAGGACTTTACAGCAACTGTTAGAGATTTTACAATATAGGTGAGATTATGGTGCATGAAGAGATCAGGTATCTCAAGAGAGATAGAAATTCTAAAAAAGAAACAAATGGAAACTCTAGAACCATGCACATATTAATCATAAGAAACTACTGTGTCAACATTAATAGTAGATAAGATAGACTTCAAGACAAGAAGTATTACCAGGCAAAAATAAGGTTATTTCATAGTGATAAGAGGTCAATTCATTAAGAGGGCATACCAATGCTAAATGTGTTTGCATATAATAAAAGAGCCCTGAAATACATGCAGCAGAAATTTATAAAACTAAAGGGAAATATAGATAAAAACCACAATTACAGTTAGAGATCTTAACACACCTCTCTGAATAATTGATGAGTCACAAACTCATCAATTGTGTGTGCACACACACACACAAACAAATCAGTAAAGAGATAAAAGATTTAACCAATACTTAAGTCAAGCAATTTAATTGACATTTATAGAAAAACTGTTCCTTACATGTACAGAATACACATTCTTTTAAAATATTGGAACATAGAACATTCACCAAGATGGACCTGTGCTGTACCATAAGACAAATCTCAAAAGTTACAAATAATTGAAATCATTCAGAGTAAGTTCTGACAAGAGCAGTAAAAGAAAAAATGACAACAAAAAGATATCTAGAAAAATCTTAAATAATCAATTTCTAAGTAAAATAGGCTCACAGAAAAAATAATAGAGAAAACTGAAAAAATTTCTAACTGAATAATAAAAGATAATGAAAACACAACATATCAGGGTTGAGTACTATTTACAAATGTTGATTTTTTTTTAAGATTTTATTTATTTATTTGACAGAGAGAGAGAGAGAGAGAGAGATCACAAGTAGGCAGAGAGGCAGGCAGAGAGAGAGGGGGAAGCAGGCTCCCTGCTGAGCAGAGAGCCCGATGCAGGGCCTGATCCCAGGACTCTGAGCCGAAGGCAGAGGCTTTAACCCACTGAGCCACCCAGGCGCCCCACAAATGTTGATCTGAACAAAAATTAGGATATTAGTATATTGAGAGATGAGGGGATAAGAAGAACATGTGGGGGTAGAGAAAGAAGAAATGTTCATACACTTGAGGATGGTGTTATAAAAGATCTTTATCATTGACTTCTATTAACTTCTAAGTTGATGGATAATATCTGAAGTTGTCAATCAAAAAGTTGCAATATAAGTATATTTTGAAATTTGCAATAAATAACAGAAAAAATGCTGAAAAGACTTGAAAGAATTTTCTTTTTGAAAAAAGAATGAGAATAGAATGGAGGAACTGGGGACTACAGGATTTTGGTGAAAACTCTAGAGCAGTACAAACTGTCAGTGCTCACCAGTATGTATATGTTTCTCTACATTTCCCAGGCTTGCTTGGAGTTAAAGTGGGGGCCTGTGGAATGTGGGCAAAGTGATATATGTCACTTTTAGGGATGACCCCTAAAACCTTTTGTATGATTCACCATGCTTTCTTTTTTGTCATGTAAGCTTTTGGACTCAAGTCTTAGGAGACAGCAGAACCACTAAAACTTTAAAAAAAAAAACCCAAATCCAAAAAGCAAACAACCTGCATCCTTGAATCTAATGTTTCATCTGACTAGTAACATCCTCAGTGGATTTCCTGTGAGAAATAAAAGTTTATTGTATTAAACCATTGAAATGTTGGGGTTGTCTGTGACAGTAGTAAGTTCATTATGCCAGTTTTTAAAAAAATGGCCACAAATTCTTTGACAATTTTTTGAGAAGGGGCATCTATCTATGCTCCCTCTCCTATAATCTGGATAGCCCTTAAAACCAGAAGAATGTGCAAAAAGTGATACTGTGTTACTCCTTGAGAGTAGGTCAGAAAAGAACATGTAGTTTCTACCTTACTTGTTGCAACACTTGACTCTGGAGCCCTGGACCTAAACTAGAGGTCTAATTATTACCCTGCTGCCATCCTGTGAGGGAGTTCAGGCCACATGGTGAGGCTGCACATATGATCTCTACTAGCATTCATAGACTGCCAAGCTGAGTTATCAGAGAAAAGCTGTCCCTCATGTCCTCCTGAACACACAATTCATGAACACAATAAAAAGGTTGTTTTAAGCTATATTTTGGAGTAATTTCTTACATAGCAATAGTAAGCCAATACCCACATCACTTCAATTAACAAATAGCATCATTTGTTTTTGTAATCTGTGCACCTGAACAAAACTGTTAAGCAAATTATTGTGCACAAGGATGTGTACATGTGCACACATAAAGATCTTCCTTGACTTATGATGGGGTTATGTTTCCATATACCCATCCTAAGTTGAAAATGCATTTAATACATCTAATTCTACTGAATTAGTTTAGCCTAATTTGCCTTAAATGTGCTCAGAATATTTATGTTAACATACCACTGGGCAAAATCATCTAACACAAAGCCTATTTCATGATCAAACTCATGCAATTATACATGATACATAATAAATATCTCATGTAATTGAATACTCTACTGCAAGTGACCAACAGAATGGTTGTATGGGTAAAGAACGCTTCTAAGTGTAGAAGTTGTTGTTTACTCTTGTGATTGCCTGGCTGACATGGCTGCCCATTATCACAAGAGAGTTTCATACTCCATATCATTAGTTCAGGAAAACACCAAGTCAAAATTCAAAGTATGGCTTCTACTGAATGCATATTGATTTCACACCATTATAAAGTTGAAAAATCCTAAGTCAAACAAATGTTAAGTCATGGGCCATCTGTAATTTAAAATGCTATGAAGTGGGGCTCCTAGGTGGCTCAGTTAGTTAAGCATCTGCCTTCAGCTCAGGTCATGATCCTGGGGTCCTGGGATGGAGCCCTACATAGGGCTCCCAGCTTAGCAGAGTGTCTGCTTCTCCCTCTCCTTCTACCGCTTCCCCTGTTTGGACTCTCTTTCTCTCCCAAATAAATAAATAAATAAATAAAATCTAAGGAAATAAAAAAATAACCCTCCATGAAGTAATACTTAACTTTACCAAGTGCTACACACTGACATTTTCACATTATATTAATTAACTTTTTAAAATCTGTAGTTTGAGGACACCTGGCTGGCTCAGTCTGTGGAGCTTGTGACTCTCCATCTCAGGGTTGTGAGTTCAGGTCCCACATTGGACTTAGAGCATATTTTTAAAAAATAACAAAATAAAAAAAAATTAAATGTGTAGTTTTGACTCAATATAGTTCCTTGCTTACAAATTGGACTTCCATCAATCCCCCTGAAAAGCACTGTTCTGAGCCATATCATTCTCCAAAACCTTACTCAAGTCCAACCAATAAGCCTTCAATGACCACTCCATTTCTGAGCTTTTTGAAATTCCTACAATTTATTAGTCATGTGTTTTCTGTACTAGCCCTTTTAACTTGATGTCCTAAGCTCCTCTAGGGCAAGCTCCTGTCCTTGATCCTTCACATGCTAAATTCAAAGTACTCAATAAATACAATGCTCAAGATCTGTGTTTCTGAATCTCACAGTTTCACCGTGCATTCCTTAGGTTGGGATTTTTCGTTGGGGTGGGGCGAGGAAAGGTGGTTTTATAATCTATCCACATTTTATGCTTAATTCCAAAATGGAAAAGTGCATCAAGTAGTTCCAACTCTACACGTGTGTAGTTTTCAATCAAACCAAACCATCAAGATAAACACAGTTTCCCTGATAGCTTTCTTTACTACCAGTACTCATCTTGACGTAGCCCTAAAAGTAACAGAACTAAGTTTTTACGACTAAAATAGTTGTGGAATAGGTAAAATGGAAAAGTGTTCTGTACGATCCGCATTTTTCACAACTCACTGCAACTACACCTGAGAGTACACTTCCAGAACCGTGTTCCACCTAAGGGGCCTCCGCCAGGGTCAGCAAGAAACTCAGCCCAAGACTGGTGGGCCGTGAGGCCCAGCTTCCCAGCTCCGGCCTCGCTCAGGGACGGCGTCTCCCAGGACCAGGGCTACACCGCCGGCCGCCGAGAGGATGAGGCGGGACTTCCCCTTCTAACCACGCCCCGCGTCCCTCCCCGCCCGTTACTTTCGTCGCGGGACGTGAGCGGCGCCAGGCTCCAGCAACGGCCCTAGCAACGGCCGGGCTCCTCCCTCATGTGTCTCCCGGAAAGCACTACGTCGCGCCCGAGCGCGACCTCGGCGGGGCGCGCTCCTCGGGTTCTGACGGAGCGGAAGACGCGTGGAGCTGTGCGAGGACCCGAGGGAAGTGCAGGTCTGAGTCCCACTCCGATCCCTGGTGCGGGTCTCCGCGCCCCTGTGCGGACCGGGGGTCTGGCCGGAGCCGTGCGGCTGCAGGGAGAGGACGCTGCTTGGCCGGGCCCCAGTGGAGGTCGTGCGGGGTGTCGCCTGTGAGCCGGACCCTGGTCCCTGTACTGGAGAGCTTGCATTTTTTAGGATCCTGCGGGCCCTTCGGGAAAAAGCCTTCCAAATTTTTCCTCAAAAATTTTCTTTGCCCTAACAATCATTTTCAGTGGTTTCCGCCCCAAGGAAAGTCTGTTCTGGCAGGTAGTCCCCTAGGAACTATATTTTCTAGTGTTGGGAGTGGTTTGCGGGGGATTGATAATCACAGAAGAAGCAGCTTAGTTCAGAAATAGTGTACCATGCAGCGTCTTTAAAATATTAAGATAGTGGTTACATAATAAGCCAGGGAGGCTGTTTCTTAGGTCTAAATTGTTTCTTGGGAATGTAGGACAAGTAAAGAAGTATACTAATGGTTAAGATACCAGTTCACAGAGTTGATAAAATCTCTGCTTGGGTGAAAACCACAGCATTTAAGGATTATTTCTGTCTGAACCCCAGTTGTACCATGAAAAACTAAGGCAAGACAGTCTGCCTGCCAAATAATGGGTGATGTGGGAGAGGCCATTGGTCCTGTGTGAAAAAGGTGGTACCTTGGATTTAAAAAAATGAATGTTGGACCTGTGTGTATTATTTGACCAGGTTCTTAAAAAATACTTGAGAAAAAAAAACAAACAAACTTGAAGTGGGTTATCTAGTATACTGAATTGGTCAACAATACATGGTAGGGGAATTTTATATAGTATTCCATTAGGAAGTGACTTGTACCTCGGAGCTTTTAACATCATTATTTTGGGGAAAAAAAAATTCTGCCATGTTACCACTTGTGCCAGGCAGCAGATGGCCCATGAAGGTGTTTTGTTAGATCCTTCAGTAAAGAGATACATACATATGTTTTCTTTTTCAGAATGGTTTGATTTAATAAGTAATTGTTGAATTCCTTCTGCTGCATAAGACACAAGGAGAGATATGTGAGATCAGTAAAGAATCCTGCTTTTGCAGAATTGATTGCTAGGAGGGTTAGCTTTGCTAAAAGGCAACTCCAGGCTAAAGCAGATTTTTCCATGCTAAATATGTGGAACCAGTAATAAAGCGGCAAACCTAAAAACACGTAAGAGATTGCCATAGATCATCTAGAGTCTTGACTTTGAGACTAAAATTGGAAGGATTATATGCCAGGTAGAATTGATGGAACTTGGTGAGTAATTGGTTTTTTGGGAGAAGAGGGTAGAGGGGGAGTAAAAATTTGTTTTCAACCTAAGTTGCAGAGTGATGAATGTACCATCAAGATAAAAATATTTTTTAGTTCTTTAGGAATATATTCTTATGTTTTCTAAGTAACTCCCACAACTCCACTTGTATTCCCTGCACAAATTTGTGCGTTTTAAAGGTTGTGAACCGTCATTTGCAACAAACTATCTATATATATTCCATATATATAGCAGGCTATTGGCTAGGTGAGGACAGATGCCGTTGTCATATGGTTTCAGAGACTTTTGGGGGAGCTGTCCATGACTTACTATTTCTGGCTTCTTCTGTATGGCCACCACAGCCATAAGAGAGAGTGTATAGGTGAGGCAGGGAAGGGAGCTATAAACATTTCCCTTTCACTGCCTCATAGGTGTTTATGTTGTTTGATTTTTGTAAAGGAAACACATTTATATAAGGCTTCACTAATATCCATTTGGCTTTATGGATGGAAGACCAAGTGAAATATAGGGGAATATTTCTGAGGCAGAATGCACTTGGAGGGCCCTAGAAAAACTTATCAGTAGTTTTCCATTGAATGTCAGGAAACACACTGACTTTCATGACATCCCCAGGAACTGTGTACTTCAGCCCCATTATTCCTGAGGCCTTTAGTGGCATATGTAAACCCCCTAATTAGCTACTAGAACACCCAAGAAAATGGAGTCAGGTTGAATTAGTCCAGTCCAATTTCTTTTTTAGGATGGGTCCCATGATGGGATAACTCAAGACTATTATAACCTAAAAATGTTTCTCTGTAAGGACCTCAGGCAACACCAGAGCAAACTGAAACCAAGACTTAGGTGCAACTTAAACTACCTTCCTAAGTGTAATAATGAGACCTCTAATGGCTTGTGACAGCTGACCTTTGGTTGCCCAAGAGGGGATTTGTAGCTCTGATTTCTGAAGACTAATTGGATCTCTTCCCAGACTTTTAAAACTGCTCCTGGCCTTAGAATGACTGTTTGATCTTAGGATTTCTTTACCTGGATCTGTAGATGGATTCTTACAGATCTGCAAACTATCTGAAATTGTGTACAAAATATTATGTCTGGTGTATGTGTTTTCTGCAGATAAGGTCCAAGACTCACATGATCTTACAAAGATCTGAGACTCAAAGGAAGGTGACAGCTTGTTAAATTTACTTTGAATAAATTTGGCCAGTATATTTTATCTTTCCTTTCCTTATTTTTCTTTGCATCTTTTTTGGGAAAAGATTTGGGTCTCAAGCTTACTGGGATTGACAATCTATAAAAAACTCTTTTTTTTTTTTAAAAAGATTTTATTTATTTGACAGAGAGAAACACAGCGAGAGAGGGAACACAAGCAGAGGGAATGGTAGTGGGAGAAGCAGGCTTCCCACGAGCAGGGAACCCGATGCGGGGCTTGATCCCAGGACCCTGGGATCATGACCTGAGCCGAAGGCAGATGCTTAATGACTGAGCCACCCTGGCGCCCCTATAAAAAACTCTTGATAAATAATTAGTATCACTAACTTCTTGTTGCTAAATTATGTTGTGTATTATGTTCCACTGGACTTTTTGTTCACTTTCTATTTGGAATACCACAGAAAAGTTTCCTGTTGCAGTCACAGCATTTCTCCTGTCAGGGTTTGTACTCAAAGTGCCAGAGGCCTCATAGTTAAACACCACAATGCCATAAGCTTTATAATGAGAGACTCATTTTACAGCTTTGGAATGCATATCAAATCAAAAGGGCCCTAGTCCCTTTTCTCCCTCAAAAGATACTGTGCTTACAGAGTATTTGAATAACAGACATCATTCTTCTTGGAAGGAAATATTTAAGTGGGAAAGTTATTTCACTATTTTATCTCTAGAACTGAAGAATCTGAATGACTTGTATTTTTAAAAAGTGGTATGAAGTCTTTGAGTGAGAGGACATTAACATTACTCTGTAAAACTTTTTTTTTTTTTTTTTAAGATTTTACTTATTTGACAGAGAGAAACACAGCGAGAGAGGGAACACAAGCAGAGGGAATGGTAGCGGGAGAAGCAGGCTTCCCGCAGAGCAGAGAGCCCGATGCGGGGCTCGATGCGGGGCTCGATCCCAGGTCTCTAGGATCTGACCTGGGCTGAAGGCAGATGCTTAACGACTGAGCCACCCAGGCACCCCTGTAAAACTTTTAATTTATAAGGTCACAGTTTATTTTTCTGGGCATATATTTCAGCTTTGGGGATATTTTACAAATTGCAATTGGTAGTAAATGCCTGTCCTATTTTAATGGATGTTTATATTTTTGTGTGTATGATTTAAGTTGGAGAAGAATATGTCTTTTGGTTCATAACCAACTAAATTTTACTGATTTCACTGGAACCTTGTATTTTCATTAGGATTCAGGTTGAGACTTTATGTCATATAACATCCTTTTAAAGTCAGAGTCTACAGGGTTGAATACATTCCTGGCTGATACTAACATTAAAACACTGTATTCCTGATATAAAACGAAATAAGAGTCACTGAAAAATGGATTATTCGTACCTAAATTTTATATTTGAAATAGTTTTTCTAAGAGAGCACCTTTTTATTTTTATGGAGGGAATGACTCAGGAGGGTAATTTATTTATTGTTTTGAGTTTATTGCTTTTTAATTTTGTATTTTAAATTGTGCTAATTTGGTGGTTTAAACAGCTTATTAGTACTTGTTAATAAATATTAAAAACAGAATGCAGTTGTAAATTAAATTGAGTAATTTTCTTTGTGGAGACAAGGAATAAAATATTTCCTATCTTTATTTCACCCCTTCCCACTTTTTTTTTCTTTTGCAGTGTACCTATGATTTATGTTTTAGAAATAGATGTTAAACTTTGGTTTGAATGAAAAATGTCTCTCAATCCACCTATATTTCTCAAAGAAAAGGAAGAAAATAACTCAAAATTTGTAGAAATACAGCACTCCCAAACTACTTCCATAGCTACAGATGATCCTCTTCAAAACTTACGCTTAGCATCCCAAGAAGTTCTTCAAAAAGCTCAACAAAGTGGAAGATCAAAATGTCTCAAATGTGGTGGTTCAAGAATGTTCTATTGCTATACATGTTATATCCCAGTTGAAAATGTACCTATTGAACAGATGCCACTTGTGAAGGTTGGTAAGAAATTAAATTATCTGAAAGTAGGAGAAGAGGTTTTAAAAAGACATCTCATATATACCTGCTCTAATACAATTGATAAGCATGATAATAGCATCCTTATGAAGATGAATAATATTAATAGAAAATTTACTCTTACAGGCTGGTAAACCTAGTTTTTTTTCTTGTCTTTGGAAAAAGAGATACACACTGCTAAAACACTTGGGTCTGATATGAATGGTATTGTTTTGAATGAAATCAATAACTTTTTCACAAATGATTATAATTCATCTAAAACATAGGGGAAAATGTGGCATAAACATGAATACTACAAGAGACAAGTATATAATTGCCTGAAGGAACTTTAAAAACTACCTCAGGGCCTTGGACTTATTTTTAAGAATACATTTCCTAAAGGAACTAGGATTGATTTTTGCTTGGGCTTTTGTAGAACAAGCTTAGCCCCATCCTACATGGAGATGGAGCTCATGTCAGTGACCAAAACTAAACTAAAATTAAAATAGTAAGACTGGGCACCGGGGTAACTCAGTTGTTTGGTTGTCTGACTCTTGATTTCAGTTCAATTCTCAATCACAGGGTTGTGAGTTCAAGTCCCACATTGGGCTCCACACTAGGCATGGAGCCTACTTAAAAAAAAGAAAAAATACTAAGATCACTCATTGGGCTATGTTATAATTGTAGTGATTTAAGCCAGACTTTAAAAAATTAATTTGAATTGATGGCTTACCTTATACATTTTGTTGCTTACCAACAAAATGTTGTTTAGGTAAAAAGTCTGTGGACCACGATGTCTATGTGATCAAAGAATTTATTACATATATGTCAACTTGTCTAATATTGACATGAACTTCAGGAGAAAATCAAATGTATAAAATTTCCTGCTTATTAGGACTTTAGAGAGACTAAACTCTACACATGGATTCAGTAGAACTTACTAGTAAGAAAATAAGTTAAAACTATATTTAAAATATTTAATGTGGCGATTTTAAGACTCATTTAAATTTGAAGTAAAACACCTTGATACTTCCCTTTTGTTACTTGAAATTCAATTTAGCTTATATGTCATCTTGGTAAGTCCAGGGTCTCTTCAAGGGTCTAAAATCACACTTACAAGGTGTTGGAAAGTTTACTGGACAAGAAGAAATAAACATGGAATCTAATCAGCTTCTTAGTTACCTTAGAAAAACTTAGAGTTCGAGGAAAATAATCTTCTTTAAGTTCCCTGTTATCTTGTAAAAATGTTAAATTTCAAAGTATAGTTTTTGAAGTATAAACAGAATTTTTATTCTCTGTTCTTTTCATCTCATAGCCACATAAAGAGAGTGTCCCTTTAAAAGTTTTATCTTCAGATGTATTATGTTCAAAAGGATTGAAGACCAGAATAATAAAAGTCAGTAACATACTGACTTTTCATAGACATTTATTTTCATAGAAACTTAATAATAGAGGATTATTTTCCGAATCAGTGATCTAATGTCCATTATTTAATAGAAGTGACTTAAAACACTATGCCAAGTGTTTGATCAACTCTAAATGGCCTACCAGAGCATGCAGAGTTTTAAAAAGTGTTTATATTTTAATGGCCCTATATAAAGCTCATTATGTTAATATATATTAATAGTAATAAAAGCTCTATAAATTTTTTTTCTAATTTTTACTTTATTTTTACAAATCATTCAGCATTTGCTTTTAGATAGCCTGCTTGGGAAGGGAAGACGACTACATAATGAGTAAGTGCCTCCCAAGCTTTAAATTTTAATCTACAGAATAAATTCATAAATACTGATTTTTTTTCAAGCAGAATATGATTTTTTAAAAATGTCACGAGAAATGCATGAGTAAAGATAAAAGATACTCTTGGTATTTTTTAAAGGAGGGGCAAAAAAAATCATGAGGTCAAAGAAAGCCTCATCTTTTTTAGAGTCCTAGAATTTAAGACTCTCTTTGGGAAAGTTGATGATCACATAGGGAAAGACTTAGGACTTCTGCTAATGGCATTTTGATAAATTTGGGCAGAAAATTTGGTAAATCTCTTATAGGAAATATGAGTGTTAGAGAACAGATTGATGTTCTTAATGTTTGAAAACAGAACATTTCTACTTGAACTGTTTGTCTGGTCAGTGCTTCTGGTGTTACTCCGTATCCTGTCATTATTTAGGAAATATCTTTCTTTAAAATGTGTGAACTAGAGCACAAACATTTGTTTCCATGATTTGATCTATGTCTGTGCTTTTGTTTCATAATGTTAGAAATTTCAGGCTTGCTCAGGGAGAACTAAAGTAACTAGTTTGGGTCCCAGGAATACTTCTCAAGCACAAATTTTGCATAGTTGTCTTATATCTATAGGATTTAGTCCATAATAGGCAAGGAATGTGACGTTTAAATACATGAATAACACTCAGTCCTATGTCCTTGATATAAATGATACCCTTCAGATATAGCCAGCTGATGAGAAATGTTGATGGTCACCTTTGGAATTTTCAATTCAACTCATCAGCCATGCAAGAAAGACAGTTTTATTAGTAATAGAATACTTTATCATGATATGCTTTCTTTTTCTTCTTTCCTATCTTCCCTGGGCTAAGATAATGCTGACCTGGGACTGAGAGACCCTGGGGAAAGGGAATGTAGTGTCACCCGAGACTGAGCATCATGAGGAAATTCTGATGTAGAGTTCAGCCAGAAGTAGACTGATGTAAAATCATTTGTGAACTGCCTACTTAAATGGTAAATTTTCTATAACTAGAAGTTGGTTTGATGATTTAAAGCAGTTGGCCCTAATTGGTTACTAGGCCTAAGTGGGGAGGGGAGATACAGGGTTTGAAACCCTAAAATGAAAACTATTTTACTTATTGGGATACTTATTTATGGCCCTTCTGGGATAGATACCATCCTTTTTCCACACAATCATCCAGAAAGATAAAGTATGTGCACTTGGGGTCCTTCAGTAGCGTGCAGCAACTGCCCCTTTAAAAACAGCTCTGCAGTTAATGATACACACAATATGGAAGAATCAGAATAATTATTCCAAGTGAAAGAAGTCAGATGAAAAGAGTACATACCATATGATTTCATTTATATAAAATCCTAGAAAATGCAAACTAACCTATAGTGAGAGCAGACCAATTATTACCTAAGGACTGTGGGTGGTAGTTGATGGGGAAAGGGGAAGGAGGGAGGCACAAGAAGGCTTTTGAGGGTGACAGATATGTTCATGATCTTGATTATGGTGATGAATTCAAGGGTGTTAAAATTCATATATTGTACACTTTAAATATATGGAGTTTATTATACTACTTTTATCTATTAAAGCTGTTTTAAAAAAAGAAAAATAGTTTTGTACTCCAGGGTAAATGTAGCTTTTCCCAGGGTAAATACCCTAGAATCCTACTTGTTATGGGTGGGGTGGGAGCTGGAAGAGTGTTTGTAATAATATATAAGTCATTTATAATCTACAGTGAAGAATCCATCTCAGAGTTTCTCATATACGTTTGAGGGGGAAGTGACTCAGCTTTCATTTTAATAATCATTTTATCTCATAATCACTACAGCACTTGTGCAAACGTTATAGAGGTAACTAAATCAAACAAGTTAGGGAAATAACAGAAAAATCTAACTCAAAAAGTGTGAGAGAATATTATTTTTGCAAAGGGGCAGAATGATTTTGCAGAGTTAATTTTTATATGAAGTGTGCACCTCCTAGACCTATTCTGTTACTTTTCCAATTGAAAATTATTTCGTTTGTGCTATTAAAGGCCACTGATGAGAATCATGATATTCACAACAAAGGGTGAACCCTATGAAGGGTAATACCTTTGACCTCAAAGGATGTATAGGGAATAAAATTTTGACTTGAATTTTAGATGTGGTGCTTTTGCCCAAACTTATATTTCCTTTTATTGTGTCATAAAATTAACAATACTAAAACTTACAGGAATTCTAAAAAAATGTTCTTGACAGAGATACTGAAATGCAAGGAACTGGACTGAATGCCTATGTAGCTTAAATGAAAATGGCCCTGAAGCTTTGCTTTAAGAACAGATTCTATGTTTAATACATTGGAAATAATCATTTTATTATATGATCAACAATATCGAGGAAAAAATTTAGGTTTGCTTTATGATTCTTAGCATTCCTAATATTCTGGTTTAGAAAAGTATGCCTTTTATATCATATTTACAGGAACTTAGTGTGAGGTTTTTATTTAAGCTTTAAAGATCATTTTTAATTAAGTTAAAATCTGAATTTTTGTATCGTGTTAATTTGTCTTTTTTTTTTAATTTTAGCTTCCACTGAAGATTGATATCATTAAACATCCAAATGAAACAGATGGCAAAAGTACTGCTATACATGCAAAATTATTAGCACCTGAATTTGTAAATATTTACACGTATCCTTGTATTCCAGAATATGAAGAAAAGGACCATGAAGTAGGAAGCTTATTTTTTTACACCTCTTCACATTGATTCTAAAAAAGAGTTTTAAATTCCATTGCCTTTCTGAACTTGAACATAATTTAATATTTTTCTCAATGACCTAGGGTTATCTTTATGTAACACTAAACAATATACAATTTATTTGCTTCATTGCTATCTTCAAAGATCAACTGATCTTAGATTGTTAAGGCTTTTTTGAATTTTCTCTTTCCACTTTTTACAGTTGTTCTGCGTTATTTCTTCAGGTTTTTACTCTTTGCCCATATTACTGTGCCTGCTTTTACTTTCTCTCCTCTCCATTTTCCTGCTGATACTATATAAAGATGATTTGATACAAACTAAGAAACCATATTACAAACATTGTTGGAATTTCTCCAAAAGAAGAAAAGAAAGTCTGTATTAGAAGGATTTTCAAGAATTCTCCCTGAATTAAGAGCTTTAATACATGACCTTTGTAATGTCTTTTGGTTGCTCAGAGGCCTTTCTTTGATCATTTCTAGATTCAAAATTGGTTTTCATGTATTTGAAATTGTCACATCGGTGAGATATTACTGCTCTTGTTAAAAAGTAATCTAAAAAAAAAAAAAAAACTAGGCCTTGGGTACTTTAAAAAAAGTATGTAAATCCTACTAGGTTTCTTGGAGACATTTGTTGGTGTGGTTAATCTGGAAACATAATTAAAAATTAATGTGTTCATTTGTTCTAGGCAGAACTTAGTTTTTCCTTTCCCATCAATATATATGTATTTTGGTTGAGTTTATATAGAAGGTTGTTTGTAAATGACTTCTGAGTTTTGGAACAAGAAATATATTTGTGTTTCCCTCTCTGGTCAGCAAGGTATCATTTATGACAATTGAATAGAACACAGTGTTAGGTTCTATAAAGAGATATGATATTCTTACAATCTAAGAAAATCACAAAGCCCTGAACTTTGCTTATTGGGTATGGAGGAAATATAGGCAATTATTTCTTCACTCTTAGAATATTATTTGAAATTCTCAAATAAACATTTGAGAAACTTTTGTAACTGAAGTATTTAAATTCAAGATTTTTCCTTTTATTTTTATACTGCTTATTTTTTCATATTAAAAATGGTATATGTTCATTAAAGAAAATTTGGGAAATATAGAAAAGTATGGGAGATAAAATACCCAAGAATTGACCAATACTTGTTCATTTAACAAACATTAATTAGGCACCTGCTTTGTGGCAGGAGCTGTTCAAACATTGGAGGCTCTAAAGTGTGTAAGGTCTCGGTAAAAACATGCTGAAAGAGAGGTAGTATGCTACCTCTTTATAGAATTATTTTAGAATATGGGGTGCCTGGGTGGTTCAGTGGGTTAAAGCCTCTGCGTTTGGCTCAGGTCATGATCTCAGGGTCCTGGGATCAAGCCCTGCATTGGGTTCTCTGCTCAGCAGGGACCTTGCTTCCCCCTCTCTCTGCCTGCCTCTCTGTCTACTTGTGATCTCTCTCTCTCTGTCAAATAAATAAATAAAATCTTTAAAAAAAATTATTTTAGAATTTATAGAATTCTAATTTTACTTTCTAATAATCCTTTATAGAATTATTCCTTGAAAGTCAGATTTTTCAGTCTTAATCTTCTACTGTAATAAATATACTTTAACAGATATTCTGGGTATTGTGACAGTCAAAGGGTATGAACATTTCAAGAATCTTGATTCAGAGTGCCAAACTGCTTTCATGAAGAGTTATCCTATTGAAACCTGACATCAGTAATGACTGTAAAGGCCTATAACATCATATCCTCACCAGCAGTGACTGTATTATTTGTTTTTTGCTTATTATATTGAAATTGTGAAAATTATATTTAATTATTGGGTGCTTTTCATTGGTTCTTTGAACCTAGTGTCACGAATTTTGTCTTTTATGCTGTGAAATATTACAGTATTTAGTTTTTTGATTGACGATACAATTAACTTGGCTTCTATCAGCGGGTGAATAACTTATTTTGAAGCAATACTTCTAGGTAGTATATTATGATTTTTAAACCTTACAGAAGAGCCCAAAACTTTACCATCCTTATTAAAGAAACACACTAACTTTCAAATGGCTCAAGTGGTTGTTATAGGACCGAACCTAATGCTTTTTTCTCAGGTATTCAACATGTTTGTTTCTCTTAAAGTTTTAAAAGTGTCAGAATTTATTCATTTTGAAGATCATAACAGCACACTACTAACTTAAGTTTTTTTGCTTTAGGTTGTACTTGTTTTTCCTGGACCTAAGTCTGTCTCAGTAAAAGATCTTTCTTTTCATCTGCAAAAAAGGATTCAAAATAATGTTAAAGACAAAAATGATGACCCTGACAAGCCATTTATTAAACGCAAGAAAACTGAAGAACAGGATTCAAATGACAGCAAGTGCCAAGACACAACACTGAAAAAAATTATATTTATAGATAGTACCTGGAACCAAACAAACAAGATATTCACTGATGAGAGACTTCAAGGTAAAAAAACCAAAATATTTGTGGATTGTTCCTTCCCTCAACTTTCATTTCAAATACTTCAAATATGCAGGTATATTAGAAGAATTCCATCAAATATCCATACATTTTGCCACATTTGTTTTACTTCTCTATTATATGTGTGTGTATACTTAGATGTTGTATACATATTTGGTTGAACCACTTGAGAATAAGTTGCAGGCTTTGCAATGCTTCACCCTTAAGTACCTAACTATACATCTTTAAAGAATAATTGCATAATCTCAGTACCATTAGCACTGTGGGAAAATTAACAAAAGTTCTAATATCTAATACAGTCCATATTTACATTTCCCTAGTTGATCCAAAAATATCTTTTGTGGCTTTTTTCTTCTGATGCAGCATGTAAACTCCATTCTATGTGGTTATTATACCTCTTCAGTCTCTTTTAATGTAGAGCAGTCCCCTGCCTTTGTTTTCTATGACTTAGACTTGTGTGAAGAGGACAGGTCAGTTATCTGAATGCTTCATCATGATTAGATTTGGTTTAGCATTTTTGTAAGGATACTTAGAGATAAGGATCAGTCGAGGGTTGTTCCATGACAATTCCAGTTTATACCTATTGTTTTGATATAATTATTAATGACATTCCCCTTCACTCTCAGAAATATGGCTGTTCAGCTGATAAATTATATGATTACCCTATTCAAAGGTAAAGTTGTATACTTACTGCATCAGATCAGGAAGTATATAAATTCCATTATTGGTAATAACTTTAATTATTTGATTAAAGTGGTGATTGTTGATCTCTGTATTATAAAAGTTCATTTCTTTTTTGAAAATGGTGGTGATCTTTGGGGTGATGGTTTGATACTATGAACTATCTATTTCTCAGCTGCTTTTCACTGAGTAGTTTTAGTATTTATTGATGATTTGCCTAAATCAGCAAACACGTTGAGGATTGCAAAATGATGACTTTTTTTTTTTTTTAAATGATGACATTTTAATGTATTATTTCTTTTATATTTGTTAGCGGGCATTCTTATGTAAAGAGCTCTTCTCCTCCCTCTTCTCTCCTCCTTTTTTTCCTCTCTCTCTTCCTACCCCTTTTTGAGGTAACTGTGGGTTTATGGATTTCCTTTAATTCATTTTCATATCATATGCAATATGTTGTGATTGTATTCTTTTTGATGTCCAAATTGTCTCAAATTTTGCCAGTGGGAGCCCTTCAAGTCCTTGGTGGCGTGGCCTCATTTGTTTTTCTGGTACAACGGGATGTCCCAAGTGCACTTGTACTTTTTTCCTGCCCCAGACATAGAACCAGTGATTATGTAAAAGAGTTATGGTTCTTTTTAGTGGGTAGTGATATTAGAAACCAAGATCTGGTAAATTTTACAACTTGAATGTCATTGCTTCAGTGGATAGAGCCAAGGGAAATAGATATATATCATGAGTTCACACGGATAGTTCCAGTTCCAAGATTGAACATTACAGGGATTTTCTTTCTTTCGTTTTACCTTTGTACTCTTTCTCTTAGAGTAAAAAGTTCAGTTCCTAATAAAATGGTTTAAAAGAGTTGTTTTGCTTGCCCAAGTAGCACAACTAGTAATATGAAGAACAGAAACTCATGTTACCGCTCTTGTTTACTTGTACCTTACTCAGTTCCTCAGGCTTTTTCAGTAGTTTCTCTAAAAACTTTAGATTTATTTCCAGCTCTTGATGGCCTTGTATGTATACCATATATGATTAGAAGGCAAGAGAACTACCCAGTTGGTTTTAGGCAGTTGCCAAAATAGAACTTTTCTTGGGCTATTTGTTAAAAATGCACTTCACCTAGAAAAGAAGGTTTATGACATGTTTTGGAGTTTAACTTGTGGTAAGTAATCCCTAACTAAAGTTAGTGATAATACTAGATTTAGTTTAATTTAGTTCATAACTCTGAGGTCAACATACCTGTTAGGAAGATTGCTTTGTCATTCTGGTTGTGTGTGTGTTTGTGTGTTTGTATGTGAGAAAGATAGGCAGAAAGAGATAGAGAAAGTGTGTGTGTGTGTGTGTGTGTGTGAGAGAGAGAGAGAGAGAGAGAGAGAGAGAGATGAGGAATGTGATAGGGAAGGGGGGGCGGAGAAACTACAAAGCATAAGACTTGAAAGAACCTTTTGCTGATGTTTAATAGAGAGATGGAACCCCTAAGGCCCTGCTCTTTGGACCTGCCAATAGTACCTTGGATGGTTACAGCCCCAACTTACTCCTCAGTTTGAAGATTTTTCTGAGCCACTCTCTTTATAATTACCGTATATGGTAATTGAAAGGATCAAATGAAAGAACATGAGTGAGAACAGTAGAAAAAGCCTTAAAAGGATTATTGAGGCACAATTCAAAATCTGTTTTCAGAGTGTTCATATTTGAGCTTAAGGCATAAAATCAGATTTGGAAAAATTTCTGTTACTCCTTCCCAGATCACATAGTAAGTATCATATATTTCAATTCTGTACTACATGAAGATTTTTAAAAGGGATTTCTTAATTCCTTCAAACTCATGAAATAAACAGATTCAGTCTTCTCTGCATGTATTACTTCAACCCCTACCCCTTCTGGCTCCCTTGCACCATAGGGAATATTTGGGGTTCTGCATATATTTATAGTCTCTGTATATGTGAAATACCAGTTTCCAGATGAACTGAGTTATTTCCTTAAGAAACAACCCATGTTTGCTATAAATCATTGCCTTTAGGTTTTAAAACATTTTATCATGTGATGAGATTAAGCTAAACAAACCAGCTCTAAACCTCAGATAAAATCCTCAAATGTAATGTATTTGAAATTATGTTTCTGTTATTGTAGGAATGCTGAGGTTAAGAATCCCCTTAACAATGGAAAGACATACTGTTCTGTCACATTTTCAGAGAAATAGCTCTGAATATTTTACTGTCGTTAAAATAAAACATTTGAAAGTTGACTATGTAATTTAATCATAAAATGTGAAGGTACAAGTGAAGAATGACATAAACTTCTTGAAGATTCACGATAGGAAGCCTTGGGAGGACATGGTGGGGAAGGATGGTCTCTTTTTGTTGGGATGACTGTCCAAATGGTAAAAATGGCATGATACTGTAATTTGTTTTAAAAATTAGCCAGCTCTCTCCCTTCATTTTGGCTGTATTGATATAATATTTAAAGTGGCTGCTTTTTTCAGATGAAAAGCATTGCCTGAACTGTACTCAGTGTGTCTGTGAGTGCAGTATCATACACTGCCTCATTCAGTCCTCCCAGCAACAGTATGAGAATGGCTCAGGATTTCTATTCTCTCTCTTCAGTTGAAGAAATTCAGGCAATAATTTTGAAGAGAAAACCATTTATAATTCTCTGCTTTGAAGTTCTATTAAAAAAATTTGCTGAATTCATCATAAAGTTATTGATGGCCAGAAATGCTAGCAAAAGAATTTTTTGATGTATATGTTGAACTTTTAAAAATAAATCCCATACCTGTTTATTTCAGTGAGTTTTAAATGGTTCTATATACTTGCAAGCAAATCTTTAAAACAGGATGGAATAGTGGAAATAATCACTAAATCTTGATTATCATTTTTAACATTTAGAACATATTAGGTGTATTAGAAACCAGCACCATTTAATAGTTACTCTTCAGTTTTTTTAGAAATTGCATGTGCTGTCAGATCCTATGTTAAGATTTTAATTATACTGATTACTTAGAGTATTTTCAAATGTCTGCCTTTACTTCTTGGATATAATTAACATTAATACAAATAGATCAGAAGAGTTTGGTTTGAGTTTTTACAACTTTTGTGTATCTTTGAATCAAAATTATTCAAATTGAAATATTTTCAAAATATCTAGACAGAATGCTTTCAAGCTTTTACGGTTTGTCCATTTATTCAGCACTATATGTTGAATACCTGTTCCTGGACAGGTGGTGTCCTAGACTGGGGTATCTGGAGAATAAAGCAGTATCTCCACCTTCCAGTTGATCACAGTGGCTGTGGTTGTGTCTTACCACATGAAACAGAAACCCAGATAGAATCTGAAAACAAGTAGTGGGTTTACTTTTTATAGGTTCAAGTCCAGAAGTGGGTAGTCCAAAGCTATTACAAGGATTTCACAATGCCTGTAAGAACTTGGACTCGTTCTGTTTTCTTCCTCCATCACTATCACCCTCATATTTGTAAGATAGCCACTAGGTCCCAAGACATCCGATATATATTCCAGGGAAGACAAAGGACAAAGGGCAATATGTCCTTTGCCCACTGAGCCCAATGAGTCTTTCATTAAAAAATAAATATAATAATAAGAGATTTTTGGAATTTCCACTTAGGAGATTTCATTTTTCCTTTCTTTGGCCAGAATGGTTCACATGACCACTCTGGCCATTAATAAAGCTGAGAAACCGTTTTTAGCTGGACACATGCTACACTGAACAGAATTAGGTTTGTTAATATTGAGAGAAGGGAGAAATGAATATTGAAAAGACAGTGGACACTGTCTGCCCTGTAATCTGTTGGGGGAGGCAGGCAGGTAACTGGGCAAGAAAATTCAGTAAGTTTTTAATATGGTGGCAGCACTGAGGAGACACACTCTGCTCTACCCAGAGTCTTTGGATGGATTAACTGTTTATGTTGTAATCTTGATGGATAAAAGGCTAAGGGTTGGGCATTTCAGACAGAGGGAATGGCATATACACAAAAATACAAAAACATCATCTTGCATTCAGGAGACTGAAAAAGTCGAATATGGTGTCGAATGTGTATGAACATGAGAATGGTAGGAGAAGCAGCTGAAGGAATACAAATTATGAATGTCCTTGAATAGCATGCCTGGGAATTTGGTCTTTTTTTCCACAGGTGCTATGGCAGTATTAGAGAATTTAATGCCAGACATGGATATGATTAGATTTGCGTTGTAAGCCTAATGGAAAGAATGGGGCTGGGACCTGACTTCTAGCTCTTGTTCTGCCATAAGTAGGCAAAGGTGTTTTTTATATTACTTTTTAAACTAAATTATGATACATGTGAAGGGATATATATAATATAATGTTATAACACATAATGATATAATGAATAATTAAGAACCCAAGCACCAGAATTGTATCAACTTTCATCTACCTATGTTCTCCCCTCTGCCACTCTACTTCTCCCCCCAACAGAGTTAATTGTTGTCCTGAATTATGTTTTTATTATTCCTTTGTGTTTTGTCATATATATCTATTTTCATAATCTTTATATTGTTTAGTTTTCTCTGTTTTACCTGCATGTTGTATTCCTGGGGACCTGAAGTCACCATTTTGTTTCTAAGGTTTGTCCATGGGGTTATATGATTAGCTATAGTTTATTCATTTTCACTGCTGTGTATTATCTGAATATACTACAGTTTATCCAATTCCCTGTGGATGAAGTGCTTGAGTTGTTTATAGTTTTTGCTCTTACAAATAGTGTACCTACGAACATTCTTATGCATGTACAAGGTTCCTTAAGGAAACATACCTAGACGTGGACATTGTTGAGTTGTTGGACATTGTTGGGTTGTTGCATATAAAAATGCTCACTTCGGGGCACCTGGGTGGCTCAGTGGGTTAAAGCCTCTGCCTTCGGCCCAGGTCATGATCTCAGGGTCCTGGAATCGAGCCCCAAATCGGGCTCTCTGCTCAGCAGGGAGCCTGCTTCCCCCTCTCTCTCAGCCTGCTTGTGATCTCTCTCTCTCTCTCTCTCTCTCTCTCTATCAAATAAATAAATAAAATCTTTAAAAAAATGCTCACTTCTACAAGATAGTGCCAATTGTCTTCCAAAGTGTGGGTATATAAACTTACACACCCATCATTAATGTATAAGAGTCCCCATTGATCCATGATGCTGCCTACCTTGGTATTGTCAAATATTTTGATTTTTGCCAATGTAGTAGATATAAAGTTTGGTCTTACTGTGATCATAATTTGCCTTTCCTTAATTTTCATCTGTTCACATTTGTTATAAGTATTGATGTTTTTGGACATATTTCTACCATCTAAAATTTTATTTCTGTTTGTCCTGTTTTTTCTTTTTTTCCTTGACTTTCTTTGATTGATCAAGTTGTTGTTTTTTCTAATTTCATTTTTTAATATACCTGATTTGTTTCTTTAAGAAAACTGGACTATGCACATGTAACTTAGAAGAATTCAAAGTCAATATTTTTGCCTCTCCTTTTGAACACTCTAAGGATTGACTACATTTAAGTTTGATTCAGCTCCCACCCTGTCCACCAAGTTACTGTTATTGTCTACATTATTTTTGTTCTGTCCTTCACCTTCAGCCCACAAATTAGATATTATTATTGTTTTTGTTTCATTTGGGCAGCGTTTATTTGGATTTGCGTAGATGTTTATAATTTTCTTTGCTCACCATTCTTTTAACCCAGACTTTGCTGAAATACATTCCTTCTCCCTTTTACTTCTCACTTTAAAATAAATATGCTTTTTTAAAAAGTATAGCAAAATAAATATAACGTGAGTCTAAGTACTGGTCTAAAGCGCTAAAAGCATTTTGTGTTTGTATGTTAACATCTGAGTTTTAAGAGGTGAAATGTGATATTGTGAGTTGTTTCCTCTTTAAATGCACAGGAGTAAGGCATTCTAGCTGACTGTGTCATTGAGGTCTCACTCAACAAATGTGACAGAGCCAAGGAAACAACTCTAGGTACTCTGTTCAGGAAGATGTAGCCAAAAAGTGGTGGTCCAGAAATAAACTTTTAACCATATTTAGAGCCGTTAACCTGCCTATCTCTTTCAGTGAGTTTTACAATGATGTTTTAAATGTCAGTTCATCAAGGAAATGAAACCCTTCTGAATGTGGGTGAATTTAGTCCTGTCACTGGTTAAAATAAAAAAAAGACACTGGTGAATAGAAGATAGAAAGAGGTGAAAATCTTAATTGTTAACTACTTTTAACTCATGGTTTTCCAGGTTCTAAGATTTATAGACAAGTAACTATTGTATAAGATTTTGCTCTGTGTTTTATATTGCTTCTGTATATACCTTAATGCATTTAAGAAAATATACTATTTAGAATTGGGATTGAAGGAACTCATCTTTACCCTTAAAAAAATCCTCTTTTTAAATTCTTAAAATAATTAAAAGAAATTATTATTATTGTGCCAGACTCTGTTAAGAAGAAGTATTTATACTTTTTTTTATTTGTTTTTGGCAGGACTGTTACAAGTTGAGTTGAAAACAAGAAAAACTTGCTTTTGGCGCCATCAAAAAGGAAAGCCAGATACCTTCCTTTCTACAATTGAAGCCATTTACTATTTTCTGGTAGACTACCACACTGATATATTAAAAGAGAAATACCAAGGACAATATGACAATCTCTTATTTTTCTACTCTTTTATGTACCAATTGATAAAGAATGCCAAGTGCTCTGGAGACAAGGAAACAAGAAAACTTATCCATTAATTTTTAAGAAGCTACTATGTCATTTTATTTTGCTAAAAATAAATAAACCTAAATTGTGCTTTCATTATTCTTAGGAAATAATGCATAATGCCTTTAAGACCTCTTGAAAAAATAAGGTTTCATTCATTTATCTCGTATTTTTTTAAAGGGAGTTATTTCTAAAGGAATTTTCAGAGATAGCATTGACTGAAAAACTCATTTCAGAGGTTACTTGCTTAAGTTTGGCATATCTCAGTTTTATTACTGTATTTTAATATATTTATATCTATGTAATTAGATCTAATTAGACAGTTGATTAGGAATCTTAAGACCTTTTCTTACCATTACCACATTTGGAGGTAGGACAGGTCAGGATCTCCTTGTTGAAAATGAAGTCATAAATAATTTCCTGGAGGTTTGTGGCAAACACAGGCACAACTGGAGTTCAGTTCCCTGGGTTCAGTCCCGCGGGCTATTTCGTGAAGTCCATACTGCCTGGGATGGACATCTATCGCTCTTTACATTTGCCTGACATCTTCTTTTAGGGAGAAAGTGCTGGCAGTCATGTGGGCGTGTGACCCAGTTTAGCAAGCCGAATGCCCAGTGATTGATCAAGGATGAGCACATGACCTAGCATCCTTTTTGATAAGTGATATGAATGCTGTAGAAGATAGG
Source organism: Procyon lotor (assembly GCA_028646535.1). Taxonomy (NCBI): domain Eukaryota; kingdom Metazoa; phylum Chordata; class Mammalia; order Carnivora; family Procyonidae; genus Procyon; species Procyon lotor. The sequence continues at coordinate 43,165,741 of CM053609.1, read as the reverse complement.
GTTTATTTTTCAAAAAGCATTATGGTGCAGTAGTTAAAAGCACAGACTCTAGAGCTAACTACCTGAATGTAAAACTTAGCTTATCCTTTCCACTTACCAGTCATGTATCAGTTTCTTCAATTGTAAAGAGATGGTAGTACAGTAGCTCCCTTACAAGATTCTTATGAGGATTAACTGAGTTAATGTATCTAAGGAGCTTTCAACAGCACCTGGCTTATACTAAGTGCTATATATGTGTTTATTCTTTTTATTATTTTATCTGAAATTGCAAACTAACCATGCTATAACCCTAGAGCTGCCGGTGGCATCTGTGCAGCAGATGGTAGGAACTTGCCTTAGAATTAAGCCAGCAGAGGAAAGCAGAGTGGAGAGGTAAGACTGAGTCCTCAGGACTGAGGTCCTCATTTAATCACCTAATCTAGCTGCTTATGAATGGAGCCCTACTGTCGAGGACAGCTTCTGTTTGGATTCACCCTCTACCTTTTCCATTCTGCTTTCTGCTCTGTGAGGTGGGTCTCCTTCCCCTCTGGCTTTTCATTAGGTTCAACAGCTGAAAGCACTCACAAGAGACTGGAAGTTGAAGGAAAATGAAATCATGTTAATTTCCCCGGCTCCTTTCCTGCCAGATTACCAGTACCAGGTTGGCTGTGTACCTCTACTGGAGATCATCCTATCAGGGTATCTCCACACAGTTATCCCAGTTACTCTCTAATTTCAGGTCCTTGCTCCATCCTTTTACAGGAAGTAACAGCCCCCAGGTGTAACTAGCCTCAGAGTAGTTCATTACTTCTTGTTGGCTTCCTTACACCCTGCCTATACTTTTGTAAATAGTCATTTTATTATATTATTCTCCAATGTCCCTGTGTGAAGTTGTCCTCTGTTTCCAGGACCCTGACTGTTAAATTCAACCATGTGGATGCTAGCAACAACGGTACATTTACCTAAGTATATTCAGGGCAACAGATAACATGTTTTATGAACAAATGAGTCATTGGTGAAATTTGTTTTCTGCACATTATATTCCCTTCTAGAGATTCAAAAGATACAGCTTAAAAATGCTAAAAAGTCTTGAAATAAGCATTTTGAACTTTAAGTTATTATTTCTTAAACTTATTTGAGTAAGTAATGCCTACTCACATCTTGTGGATATAGGATAGTTGGAACATTACAGTTTAGAACAATCCCTGATTATATAGGCAGCTGAGACCTAAAGAGATGAAGTAGCTTGCTCATGGGTCACACAGCTAGTTAGTGGTGGGATCTGGTCTAGCATCTGGGACTTCTGATTTGGTTCAGTGAAGTCACCATTTTATTATACTATTTCATAAAAAGTAATGTGGATTATATAAGGTTTGAACATTATTAGTCCCATAGTTTTAGCCAAATCCACTGGCTTGACTATTTAGCATTTATTTTACAAGAATGGAATTAAATGGATTTCTTCATGTTTAGAACTTGGCACTGGGAACAGAGGAAGCCTCGAATTGATTTAAGCAGGGCCAAAGTTGGATTTCTCTGGGCTAAATTTGTACTTCCCTGAGCCAAAATCTATTGCCATTTAACTGGCTCTACAAACCAACTAAACATAACAGGTAAGATGGAGGGGATTTGCCCCCATCTCACAGCTGGCATAAAAATGACCCACAGACTTCATAAAAGCCTAATTTATAACTAAGGCCAGATAAAATACTAAGTTTTTCCAAAGAAAACAGTGATAATACCTTTTAGAACAATGAATTGTTTTGTTTTTCTTTAGTATGATAGTAAAAATGTCCCCAATTCTTTACTTCTCCCATATTCATGGTCCTTTTTCATTCTCCTTTGAAGTACCCTTTCACTCTGACTCTGGACCATATTTATTTCCAAAGATCTAATGAATTTTTACTTAATCATGTGCTTCTGCTCTTGCCATGAGCACATACATGCTTGGGTTAGCCTGCTAGGGGTTTAGGGATGCATGGAGTAGAACCAAGTTATTGGTTACCCAAGCTGAATCCTGTCTAGATTAGCTGATAGCCAGTCAACCCCCAGATAATGTGAACGATCTCCTCTGGGATCAGCAGAACCACCTAACACCTTTCTGATTCCGGATGTGGGAGCAAGGGATATTCTTTGTTGTGCCACTGAAGTTTTGTAGTTGTTTATTATACAACATTATTGTGCCAGTAGATAACTTCGTCTTTAGATTCAGTATCAGACACATCTTCTTCAAGTGCCTTCTCAGATTCTTGGCTTCTGTTTCCCAGGCCACTAACCACTGAGCCATAGCTACCACCCTGCATAGGTAGTGACAGTTAGTGATTCCTCTGCCTGAGGTCAACTAGCCACATGCTCGGAATCCCAGACCTATCCCGACACTTCTGCACTCTAGGGAGTACCATGCCCCAAGGTTTCCCCACTGACTGTCAGAATGGTTAGGTGATGTATGTAGAGGAGCAGTGAAGTTAATTGTTTGGAAAACTTGGATCAATGAACTAGAAAAAGCTGTCAGATCAATTTCTCTTTTTTTCTTCTGATAGACTACTTTGAGACAGTTTTTCACCCTCCTGCCCAGAAATATACCATGTAGCTAAGCAAATGTACTTGCCACGTGAGTGGCAGTCTCTTCTTGGCTTTTGATGAAGCAGAAACCAAGTGCTATACAGTAACTTACCAGTTTACATTTGCTTCTTATCCCTGCTAGCCTTTCCTTCTTCCTCACCTTCACTGGCAGATTGCCCTATCTAATAAAGTAATATATTAAATTTTTGCCTTAGGCTCTCTTCTAGGGCAGCCATGTGTTTTAGTCTGGATTTGGTGAGGAAAGAAGATTCATTACCAGTATTACATGAATAAAGATGTTTAATAAAGGAACTAGGGTTCACCCAAATATAGGAGTTGCTGTGTGAGTAAAGAACTGGAAGACTGTAGCAGAAAAGGATTAGAGAAACTGTTATTAACTAGTTCAGCCCAAGATGTTCCAAGTACTCATAACTTAGTTTGTAGACATGTATATCTTGAGCATATCAATCTTCTTATTAATCTTAATTAATCCCTTAATCTTTGAGGTAGTTCTTTAGTTCAAGGGAAAGGCATCCCCTTTCATCCCTTCAGAGTTGAAAAAATATGGGTATAGGAACCAAGGGGTGGAAGCAGAAGTGCCCCTACTGTATTACCTTTAATGAACCTACGATACTTTGTGCTCCCTATCTTCACAGTTCTGAAGTCTGCATAGTGAGAGGTCTTGGTCCCTAAATGGACACACTTTTGTCAAAAAATGTAGCAAAAGTCACATTGAACTACAAATTTTTCTTGAGTCCATGGTAATTGCAATATTCTGGATTTGGTCTTTGTCCTACGGCCTCATGTGACTATGACATTTGATTTGGTGAAAGACAATTCATTTTCCAGCCCTGCCCACCTAGGCTCTGTATTCCATTTCAATTCTGTTTGTTTGCCTACCTCCTTATTTTGAGCTTGTTTCTTTCTTAGAGTAAGTACTTTATCAATTGTAGCTAGTAACAGCCAGCTTATTTTTTCAAAATTCTCCATTAAATCTCACCCAATGCCATGAGTGCATTAGGTACATTTTTGGTCTTCCATGTTACTCCAGGCAATAATTTTACCAAAATTTTGCCTCCAAATACTAATAAAATACTCTTGTAAAGTTTGGCTAAAACACTTAATGGGAGTTTAATGAAGACCATTAGCCAAAATGAAAGCCAGATATCACTAAACACTTGGTGAAATGAAAGCCTCCAAATAAAAGGGGAAGGGATGGGGAAGGAGACAAACCATAAGAGACTCCTAAACTCGCGAAACGAACTAAGGGTGGCTGGGAGGTGGGGAGTGGGGGGGTAGGGATAGGGTGGTTGGGTTATGGACATTGGGGAGGGTATGTGCTATGGTAAGTGCTGTGAAATGTGTAAGTCTGACGATTCACAGACATGTACCCAGGGGCAAATAATACATATATGTTAATAAAAAAAATAATAAAATTTCTTACTATAAAAAAAGGGGGCCCAATTAACAAGGAGGGGGAAAATCCAAAGGAACCAGACAAGCTGATGATAAAAAAAAAAAAAAAAAACACATAAAATATCTTTGAAAGAAAGAGATTATATTGTATGACTGTGTGATAGTATAACAATAAAAAAAAAGAGATCCTGTAAATTGAAAAATATAATTGTTGAAATAAAAATTCAATATCAGAGCTGGAAGATAAAATATGCTATAAGAATAGAAAATGGTAAGTTCCAATAAAGTCCAACCTTAGTTGGCAGAACATGGAAATCATGGTTTTGCTCTGATCCTGGATGGCTGGATCTTTAAATACTGGCCTCAGAGGTCACTAATGGAGGCCTTTTTAGCTCCCACTTCCCTTCACCCTGGAGGACCGGATTACTTCCTTACTTTTCCCCCAAAAACTGGGCTCCAAAGTTGGACAGAGGTCCTGTTAGGCTTTGAGACAGCCATTCATTTGTGTCTTATTTTTCATATCTGTGAACTCATTCATTCAGTCTTGGCAGTGGCCCTGTGAGGTAGATACCAGTATTGTACCCATTTTACAGACTATCTAAACCCCATAGCATGCTGATGAGAACCATGGGCTCATGTAGCAAGAAGGGAACAATTGGTAATCTGGGTGAAGAGTACACAGAAGTTCTTTGTATTAGTCTTGCAACTTTCCTGGATGTTTAACTCATTTCAAAATAAAAAGTAAAAAAATAAAAAATAAAAAGTCCAACCTTAGTTGAAAATTGTACTTGAAACCATAAGCTACATGTTAACATTGTGTTTTTAAAAAAAGCTTGAGGGGAAAGTTTTTTTACTGATGATAGTGCTAATATTAGTCATTACTCTTTGTTGTAAAAAAGGAAATTGCATGCAACTCCCACCAGTGAGCGTCCACTACTAAAGAGGCACTGACAATAAAGAAGACTGAACAAATTGTCCCGTTGACCTCATCCTTCCTTAACCATTAGCCACCCAATGCTGGCACAAGAAGCACATGAATGCAATGTTCACTGTGGAAAGGATGAAAACTGACCCTGGGTTGAACAGCATGAATTTCCTCTGATCAAGGCTGATTTAGCTCCTATTGCTGCCGAGTGGCCCAACCTACCAGCAATAAGGAGCAAGAATGAGAAACCAGAAGTTCTTCCTCACAAACAAGACACATATTACAGGTATGGCTTTGCTTTTTTGACCCACAGAACCTCAGCCAGTACCACCATCTGAATGCTTTTATAATATTAGATTCACTAGCATGGGATTGCACATAATATCAGGGAAGTACAAGAGTGGACCCATAGCCACAGAATCCACTGATAGTATCACATATCTCACCACCCAGAAACTGCCAGACTGACAGCATTGGAACAACTAGCTCAAGGTAGAGCTGAGCACCAGTTCCAAAACAATACTCTGCAAAGATGCCATACTCAAAAATGCATTATATGCATTGGATCCAAGATTTTTATACAGCACTGTGCCACAGTACAAAAAATATAGGTACAGGAAACAAGGAGTGGAAGCAGAAGTGCCCCCTACTATATTACTTTTAATGAACCTAGGGTACTTTGTGCTCCCTATCTTCACAGTTCTGAAGTCTGCATAGTGAGAGGTCTTCCCCAAAGGGACACACTTTTGTCAAAAATGTAGCAAAAATCACATTGAAATATAAGTTTCAGATGCTTCTTGGTACTCTGGGTTCCTTGTGTCCAGAGACCAGTAGGCACGAAAAGGAGTCATCATCTTGCCAAGGCTAATTGACTATGATCATCAGGAGGAGGTAGAGATCCTGCTACACAATTGGGGCAGGAAGGAATAGGTGTGGAGCCCACATGATACACTTACCAAATTATAACTCTAATGAATAGGTATAGCAACCCCACCCTGAAAATGAATGATGACAGAAATTCAGGCCTCTCGGTGAATGAGGGTTGAGTTGCAATACCAGTGAAGCCAGTGAGCGCAGCATAGGTAATAGTGGACAGTAAGAGAAATCCAAACGAATAATGGAGGGGATGATGAGTACTGATTGAATTCTCCAGCCTGACCGCAGCAGTGGGAACTGTAGTTTGCTCCACTAACCTCCATTCTTCCCTCAGGAAAAGTGGCTCCTTCAATCCTGTAGGAGCAGCTCCCTAAGCATATATGGAGAAATAGACCGATGTGAAGCAAGCAGTAGATTAGTAAGATAGTAAGCAAAGAGAGAGATGCTGTCAGAGTCACCTTCAAGAAAGGACTTGTTGCCTAGCTGCAAGGAAGGAGGTCAGCACCCTCCGACTGTCAGCTTCTTCAGAGTCTGCCTCAACAGCAGAGGGCCAGTCCTGCCCTTGCCACATCTGGTAAGTGAATGAAGTCAGCTGAATGCAGCTGTAGAAGTGATCCTAGCACACATGCGGAACAAAAAACCTAAGCATTCAAACAGATTTGGGAGAAATAATGAATCATTTTAAAACCCTCCATTTTAGGGTGGTTTGTTATTTAGTAGTTGATACAGAAATTGGTATCTGGAATAGGGTATTCTAACAAAAAGATGAAACGTGGTTTTGGCTTTAGGACAAGGTGGAGCTTGGAAGAATGGTAAGAATACTGTTAGTTGAAGCAAAAAGGCAGTGAAGTAGGCAGAATAATGCCCTGCCCTAGCAAAGATGTCCACATCCTAATCCCCAGAATTTATGAATATGTTGCCTCCTATGGTAAGGATTTTGCAGTTGTGATTAAGGATCTTGAGATGGGGAGAGTATTCTGAATTATCCATGTGGGCCCAATAAAATCACGAAGATCCTTAAGATGAAAAAGGGATAAATAAGAGAAGGTCAGTGTAGTACAAAATGAGGACTTAGCTGGCTTTGCAGATTGTTGAAGGGAACCACAAGCCAAAGAATGCAGAAGGCCTCTAGAAGTTGGAAAAGGCAAGGGAACAGATTTCCTCCTAGAGCCTCCAGAAGGAAATACAGTTCAGCCAACATCTTGATTTTGTTCCTTTGAGATCTATGTTGGACTTCTAATCTACAGAGCTAGATAATAATAAATTTGTGTTGTTTAAGCCTGCTAATTTTGTGGTGATTTGCTACAGAAGCTAGAGAAAGATAATACCAGTGGTTAGGAGGTTATTAGCAAAGGCTTAAAGAATAGCGAGTGAATAGGAGAGGGTGCAAAGGCAGTAAAAAAATCATCAAATGCTAAAAAATGTAGGACCTGGGGTATGCAATGAAGGAATGCCTAGCAATACTTTTGCCTGTCATAGAGAAGAATGAAAATAACTCTTAGGATCTTACAGATCTCTTAAAGAGATTTCTGTACAAAGTGGTGAAGTATCAATTAACTTTTTAAAAAAGATTTTATTTATTTATTTTGAAAGAGAGAATGAGAGGGAAAGAGAGCAAGTGTGGGGAAGAGCAGAGGCAAAGAGAGAGAGAAAATCTCAACCAGACTCCATGCTGAGTACAGAGCCCAACATGGAGATAAATCTTATGACCTTGAGATCATGACCTGAGCCAAAATCAAGAGTTGGATGCTTAATGGCTAAGTCACCCAGGTGCCCATCAGTTAACTTTTTAACAACTGATGGTAATGTATAAGAAGAGAGAAATGAGCTAAAGGAGGAACTGTTCAGTTCCAGGTTGAACTAAATTCTAGATGAATTTAAATTCCAGATGAATTTAGAGGAAACATTTCCAACCCAGCACTTGTCATTTCTTATGAAAAAGGAAGCATGTACAACTGAAGGGAGGATCCAAGAAGCAAGGCAAGTGATGGATTAGGAAATCACTACCAGAGAGATGAACTGAACTACAATCAAGGACTATCCCCTTGTCCTTAATATGGGTGCTGTGACAATTTTAGCTATTGTTTTCCTGCCCCTTGCCTTTTGACAGAGAGTGTCTGTGTGGTTTTCTTAGAAGACCTGGACTAAGAGGCCACTCCCAAGCAGCTCTATCTGAGGAACAATATCCTGAGGACTTTTATCCTGACTTAGACAATAAGATACTGAATTTAAACTTATGTTATAATGGGATAATATTTTAGGGTACAGTGAGTATATTTTGCATATGTGTTGGGCAAGAATTGTGGCCAGAGGGTGGACTGTGAAAGAGAGTCTTCAAAGATGCCCCCCCAAACAATTCCTTACTTCTTCTACAAGCATACCATTCCTCTCTACAATGGGTGAAGTCCATTTTCCTTCCTTTTCAGTCTGGGTTGGTCTCAAAACTTACTGTGACCAACAAAATGTGGTGAAAGTAAGGCCTGACAGTTTTTGCTTTCATGCTCTTGGTTTCCTGAGTCATCATGTTAGAATTCCAGGTTGTCCTGATAGAGGGAGGGACATTCGGAGAGTCCCTAGAGATACTACAGGGAAAGAAAGGCCTCGTAGGGAAGAACTGAGATACCCCAGTCAGTAGCATCAAAGTGAGAGGGGTCTTCTTGAACCTCCTAGCTCAGCTTAACTACCATCTCAATGTAGTCACATGAGAGTGATTTCCTCTGTCAACATTTTAGAGCAGAAGAGCCACCAGTTAATCCACAGAAACAGGCAGTATAAAAATCATTGTTTCGGCCATCATGTTTTGGGATGGTTTGTTGCATAGCAATAGATAATTGATGCAGCAATATTTTTGTTTGTACAGGAGGGATTAAGAGGCTTATGAAGAGAAGACCTGTAGAGAGCTAAGGGCCTAGAGATCGCTTTTCATTTTGCCTCTGTCCCCTTTAGTTGGCCGGTGGTATCTTCATCAATACAATTTTCTTAAAAACTTTGTGAGCCTTCTATAGCTGATTAGTCTACTCCATTAGATAAAAGTCACTTCTATAAATCTCTTCTAGGCCCCTCCTACTATGGGCCGAGATTCGGAGTGCTGTGGGAAATGCTCATAGTGTTCTGCAACTCACAGGGCCTATGAGGCATTGCTTGACATCATTCTAAAATCTTAAAGGGTCTAATAGCCTCTAATTTATCACAACCCTGAGACCATGTTTTGTTTTTTAATTTTAGCACCTTGGGCTTTTTATCTTTGCCTTGAGACTATTTATTTACAACATTGAAAATATTTTTCTGGCTGGTCAAGTTGGGAATAAAACTGGTAGAGAATACTTCAGAGACTGTTCTGGATGTACTGTGAGTTTATAGGAGGATATGATGTCTACATTTTTTACTTTCCTCTCAATGCTCATCATAAAGAACTTTGAAAGTGGTACTTTTTAAAATGAATGTAAGTCAAACCGAGAGGTAATATCTATTTTGTTATTAAGTGCATTATAAACATTCATGATAATGAAATATGGTATAATCATAAGCATCCATGAACATTTAGTAAACAACTGTTCATTTCTGAAGCAGAAAGGAACATGAGTGAAAGTTCTGGTGAAATTTTAAAAGTAGAAGCAAATTATTTATTAGCGTAAGAAATACTTTATGTTTGATTGTCCTACATGAAAAGTGTTGATTGTATCTGGTTCTCTGCCAGGAACTGAAAAAACAATTCAAATACTTACAAAACAATATTTATCTTATTTACTCCCAAACATTAATAACTTAATGTTTATTACTTTATCATCAAGGACAATGGTTTCTTTTAACAAATATATATCCTTGGCAGTGCTGCAGATAGAATCTAAATTACTGAATCAAATTTTCTAATTTGATGACTCCTTTTTATTTTTTTAACTGATTATACATTTTAGAATTTTGTAACTATCCTGAATGTGAGAAATAAGTTGTTGTGTTACCTTTAGAGGTCTTTTTTTTTAAGTCTAAGTATAATGGGTTGTAAGTATAATGGAATAAAAGCAATTCTCGATTTCTTCTATTCTCTAACAAGATTACCTAATTTTCTTTTTATCACTTATTTTAGGCAATTTTTTTTTTTTGCCACAGTGATAGATTATTAAACATTTGCTATTGTAACCTCCTTTTCCTCCTCCACTTTCTCAAGCAAATATATCATGAACACTTTAGGAAACCCTGGAGAAACTTTTAATACTTTAACACATAATAAGTTATGGTTTTAAAGTACTTTGTCCAAAGGAAGGAAGAAAGGAAGGAAAAAAAAATTACACTGACTGAACCAAGTGGCCTAATGTTTTATAATCTTAAGGGGGAAAAAAAATCCTTTTTTTCTTTCCAAGACATATTTCCCTGAAAACATGTTTTTTGTATTTAAAAAATAGAAGCCTTTGTTACTTTTGGAAAATACTTTTGTAAAGTTAAAAATGTTTTCCAAATTTAAGTCTGGACACCTCAGTTTATTTTAACAATGGGAGTTAAGATGCTATTCCAAAAGTAAATTGATTTTACTTCTCAGATGAAATCAATGTACAGAGATGTTTAAAGCTGGAACATGGTATCTCCAGAAATCCAAGCTATCCTGCTAGAGATGTGGCAGATCCTTGAAGGCACTACATGAAAAGAAAGGCTACACAGAGAATAACTAAAGTACCCCAGACAATAGCACCAAAGCCCCAGACAAGTTAGAGAGACCCTCTTGAACTTTCTAGCTCAACTTAGCCACCAGCTGAATATAGCCACAACAAACCCAGTTAACATCCCTGGAAGCAGCTGTAGAAAATATTTAAGTTGGGTACCACATAACCTTTATATCAAGCAATCAGGTAGTTGACTGCATATTTTTCATTGTCTAGTCAGTGATTCTCCTATAATAAGAAAGTAGCCATACTTGAGAGCTTTTACCATATATGAGAAAACTGGAGGGGCACCTGGGTGGCTCTGTTGGTTGAGCACCTCCTGATCTCAGCTTGGGTCTTGATCTCAGGGTTGTGAGTTCAAGCCCCGTGTTGGGCTCCATGCTGGATATGGAGCCTACATTTAAAAAAAAAAGAAAAGAGAAGAAAAAGAAAACTGAAGATTTGCCAGTCATTGCTTTCCCCCCCAAGATTGCCAACGTTAGGTCTTTAAATATAATGTGCACATTAAAAACAGTGAGTAGTATATTGCTCATTGAAGTTGGTTTACAAATTGCTGAAAATCACCTTTTTATATCCGTCTATTAGTAATAATAAGAAATACTTTGTATTTCAAATTTCAGTTTTCTAGAAAGCAAGTCATATAATTATAGTATATATGTCATTCTATATAAAATATTTTGATTATGGGTTAGTGGACAATTGATTGTAATTAAATGATAACCGATCAGAGTCTTTTAGGGCCAGCGAATTTTTAAATTAAGTGTTTAATTTTAATTCCAGTATAGTTAACATATAGTGTTATATTAGTTTCAGGTGTACAATATAGTAATTCAACAGTTCTATACATTACTCAGTGCTCTTCATGATAACAGAGTCAGTGAATTTGAATCAAGAGCTGCTGCTTTTTCAATCTATTTGTATTAAGATCTTCTTTTCAAGGTGCAATGGATTGAATGTTACTGTCCCCTTCCCCAAATTCACATGTTGAAATCCCAGTTCCCAGGGAGATGATATTAAGAAGTGGGGCCTCTGGGAGGTGATTAGGTCATGAAACTGGAATCCTCATGGATGGGAACTAGTATTTTTATAAGAAAAGAAACCAGAGAGATAATCTCTCCTTATACTGGTCAAACCTATACCACATGCTCACCCCAAACTAATCATTGACAAGGGCAGCTCAATCAGTATTTGCCTTTAAACTAGACTGACTTCTTTGAGGTGATACATATCTGAATGAAGTCACATTTTGTTATTTAAACAGAGAGGAAAGATGGAAGGGGATGACTATTGGGTTTATTAATATTTTTCAAACTTCAAGTTGCAACCCATTAGGGGATCATGAACTAAATTTAGTGAAGTGTAATCAATATTTTACAAAATGAAATAAAATAAAGCAAATGATAACTTCATCATCATCATAGGTGCTAACATGGTTTATGAAACTTATGTTTCAGTTATGTGTATGTATGTCATGATGTAAGATGAATTTCTTAGTGCGGGTCAAAGTAAAAGAGTTTGAAAAGCCACTTGAATGGCCAGCCAGCTGTGTCTGCTATAGAAAGTCCTCACTGGTCCTATGAAAATTGGTTAAGAGAATATCTGGTCTGATTCTTCCTTTCAAGTCATGAGATTGACCAGGCAAAAGAGATCTAAGAGTAAAAATTATCTGTAATATGTGGACTATCTAAAATACATGAGCTTATATAATTATTTAAAAACAAACTACATAATAATAATAATAATAATAATAACTATGACCTATTGAGAAATTATGCACCTGGGATTTTACATGCAATTTCTTAATTTTCTCAGCATCCCAAGATTATGTATTATCCTAATTTTAAGATGACAAAAAGCAACCAAAGCTCATAGGTTAGTAATTTGGTGAAAGTTACATAATCAAATAAGTAAGAGAACTTGGATTTAAATTTAGGTCTTTCTGATTTAAAAAAATCTCAAGCTTATTGACTACATTAATCTACCCTCCATGCTCAAATGCTTCCAAACAATTTATCACCATGACAGCAGTTTTGTTCTAGGAACAATGACAGTGTAAATTTAAAGCCATTCTAAAATTATGCAAACAGAAGCAACCGCATAAAATATTTCATGTTTAATTAAGAAAGGAATTAAATCTCACAAATTTCTAAGTAATTAAGTCTTTTCTATTGGTGATTTCAAAGTGGAGTCATTGACTATTTCCCTTATTTGTACTTGAAATTTTACAATCAGTGAAAGAAATGGCATATGTTTTATTCAAATCTAGGCATATGGTGCAACCATTCTTCTATTGTAGACAATGGATGAGTTTTTGTGTTGATATAATAAGAAATTTTGTTCCAACTATTACTTTTATGCATAAAGTATGTGTCAAGAGATAAGCTGCTTATATATTTAGAATTGTTTAAAGCCCTTATTTCATGTTTTTCTTTTATAGATTTAGAGCCCATTTATCTGTTTGAAAAGTTGGATACAAATAGTTTTATTACTAAGTGTTTTAAAATGAACAATGTTGGGATGTTGGGGCACCTGGGTGGCTATGTTGGCTAAGCATCTGACTCTTATTTTTGACTCAGATCATGATCTCAGAGTTGTGAGATTGAGCCTTGCATTGGGCTCTGCGTTGGGTGTGGAGCTTGCTTAAGATTCTCTCTCTCCCTCTCCCTCTGTCTTACCCTCTCTAAAAACTAAATAAATAATAATAAAATAAAATAAAATAAAATAAAATAAGCAATGTTTTCCTATTGGTGCCTCAAAGACCTTAAGACTGCCAAACCTTCCCTGTTTAACCCACTAAAATAGAACATGTACTACAGGTATTAGAAAGAACTGTAACCCTATGAATATAATAATGCAAAAAGTAAATTTAATAACAAGCAACCAATAAATATGTGTTCACTTTACCAACGATATAGTACTATCTGACTAGAACTGTGGTTTCACGTTCTAAAATGAGAGGTGGAATGGATGTATACTGCTAACATTTGGGGTCCTGATCTCTTGCCATTATCAGCAATGTTAATCTTTTTTTTAAAAAATTTTATAACCTTTATTATTTTTTAAAATTTATTTTTATTAACACATAATGTGTTATTCGCCCCAGGGTACATGTCCATGAATCATCAGGCTTACACATTTTACAGCACTTACCAGAGCACATACCTTCCCCAATGTCCATAACCCAGCCACCCTATCCCTAACCCCCCCAACCCCCCAGCCATCCTCAGTAGCAATGTTAATCTTGAGAATTCTTCTTCATTTGTGTTGAAAAATTAATACATTCAGTATAATTAAGATCACTAAGATTATGCAAATATAATTTTTAATTTTTCTGATACATGTTAATTGACCCAAATGTACAAAGCATATTGCTTATAACAGAGTTATAAGAAGTTAACATTCTATTAGAAGCTTACCTGCCAAGAATACAATGCCCCTTTAAATACCACAGCTAAAGGGAATCTATCATTTTTAGAGTGGATTATTTAATATGCTTTAAGCCTGTCTGGATGCTTCTAGCTATCTAGCTTATTCTCAGATGTTACTGTCCATGAATAATTGTTATGCTTTTGAGGTATCAGATCATTTTAACACCACCCAGAAGAACATATTTTGAAATATAATTTTACTGAAAACCAAAAGTAGACGCATTTGAAATCCAAAGTGCACATTTATTCAACAAATATCTATTGAGTATCCTCTATTTGGCAGATATATCCACTATGCTTGTGAGTGTTCTTTAAAATTTTTATTTCCAAATGTTCATTATTAGTATTTATAAATATGATTTATTTTGTATATTGACCCTGTATACTGTGAATTTGCTAAACTCATGTACTATGTGAGTTTTGTTTTGTTTTATTTTAGGTTCCTTGGGATTTTCTGCATAGACATCATCTGTGAATAGACAGTTTTGTTTCCTCCTTTCCGGTAAGTATATCTTTTATTTATATATTTTTTTCTTGCCCACTTGAGTTGGCTAGCACATTCAATATAATGTTGGAGAGAAGCATGAGAGCAGACATCTTTACCTTGTTCCCAGTATTAGGGGGAAAGCATTTAAACCTTTACCATTAAGTATGATGTTAGCCTTAAGTCATATGTGTATATGCATGTGCATGTTTACACATTTACCTATTATGAGGTTATGTAGATAATGAATGGAATTTAAACTTTATCAAATGCTTTTTTTTATCTGTGATTTTTCTTCTTTAATCTGTTGAAACAGCAAAATACAATTTTCTAATTATATTTTCTAATGTTGGACCAGCCTTGCATTTCCAGGATAGACACTACTTGGTTGCATTGTATTATCCTATTTATCTACCAGTAGGTTTGATATATATTTTGATCAACATATCTGGTATGTTGAATATATTTGATATATTGCTAATATTTTGTTAAAGATTTTTGCATCTCTATTTATGGGGTATGTTGTTCTGTAGTTTTTTCATTATGTCCCTCTCTCATTTTGATAACAGAGTAATAATAGCCTCCCAAAATGAATTGTGAAGTGTTCCCTCCTCTTGTGTTTTATTGAAGTTTGGGTAAATCTGTATTTTTTCTTTCTTAAATGTTAGTAGAAATGACCAAAGGAACTATCTGGGCCTAGAATTTTCCATTTTGGGAAAGTTCATGAGTAAAATTCAATTAATTCCTTTATAGATACAGAAAAATTTAGGTTAACTTTTCTTTCTTTCTTTCTTTCCTTCTTTCTTTCTTTCTTTCTTTCTTTCTTTCTTTCTTTCTTTCTTTCTTTCTTTCTTTCTTTCTCTCTCTCTCTCTCTCGTTCTCTCTCTCCCTTCCTTCCTTCCTTCCTTCCTTCCTTCCTTCCTTCCTTCCTTCCTTCCTTCCTTCCTTCCTCTCTATCTCGTGAGGTTTTGTGTATATCTCTTTAAAGAGTTAGTCTGACTCATCTGACTTGGGAAATTTGTGGGCACTAAGGTGTTCATAGATTCTTTTATTATCCTCTTAATGTCTACAAGGTGTGTAGTTTTCTAATTTTTTCTTGATTAATCTAGGAGGAGGCTTATCAGTTATTTGATTTTTCAAAGAATAACTTTTGTTACCTTGATTTCCTGCACATTTTATTTCAATTTTACTGATTTATACTCTTGTATTTATCATATTTATAATTTACTTTTTTGCTCGCTTAGAATTTAATTTGCTTTTTCTAGTATTTTAATATTGAAACAGATTATTGGTTTGAGATCCTTTTTATTTTCTAACATAAGCATTTAATGCTATAAATTTTCTTCTAAGCATTACTATAAATGTTGATATGTTGTATTGTCATTTGCAATTAGTTGAAAATAATTTTCAATTTCATTTGAGACTCGTCTTTAACCCATGTACTATTCAGAATTACACACATTTAATTTTCAAACAATAGGGATTTTCCAGAAAGTTATTTATTTCTAATTTAATTCCTTTTGATCTGGGAACAAATTATTTTGTTTAATTATTTTAAATTTGTTTTGATTTGCATTATGGCCCAGGATATGACCTATCACCTCAAATTTCCAGGAATACTTGAAAAAAATGTATGTTCTATTGTTGTTGGAGTTGTTTTAAATGTCCAGTGGTTGATGTTATTATTTAGGTGGTCTATAATCATTGGGAGAGATAGATTGTAGTTGGCTTACTTCATCTTGGCTAAAAGTAGAAATTTAAGTTGGAGTTTGAATCCAGGTTTTTTTGGTTAAGTTAATATTTTCATTATGCCATAATGAAACGTTTAAAACCTTTTCTAAAAGCTCCAAAAATCCCTTATGTATTGTGCAACATAATTCTTGATTTTAAACTCATCTTTATACTGTAAGTTTTATTTTTGCTTAAAAGGGAAAAGTCAAAATTTACTTAGGAAATATCCAAATTTTTCTTGTTTTTGTTTTTGCAAACAGACTCAAAACATTTTGTTTCATTGACTGCTCATTGCAATTATTGCTCAGGCAATAATAAATTTTCTAGTATATCTAAATTTTAAAGGCATGCACTTTTGACTCTTTTATTTTTATTTTTTAAGTTTTTATTTAAATTCCAGTTAGTTAATATACAGTGTAATATTAGTTTTAGGTATACAATGTAATGATTCAACGCTTCCATATATCACCTGGGGCTCATCACAAGTGTACCCCTTAATTCCCATCACCTATTTCACCCATCCCTTCTCCATCTCCTCCCCTCTGGTAACCCTCAGTTTGTACTCTACAGTTAAGAGTCTATTTTTGGATTGCTTCGCTCTCTTTCTCTTTTCCCTTTGCTTGTTTGTTTTTCTTCTTAAATTCCACATATGAGTGAAATGATATGGTGTTTGTCTTTCTCCTACTGACTTATTTCATTTAGCGTAATGCTCTAGCTCCAACTGTGTGGTTGCAAATGGCAAGATTTCATTGTTTTTTATGGCTGAGTAATATTCTTCACATAAACATACATACATACTCCCACATCTTCTCATCCATTCAGCAGTCGATGGACACATGGGCTGTTTCCATAATTTGGCTATTGTAGATAATGCATTCATTTCCTTTTGGAAAGGTTACTTTCCTTTAGTTATAGAGGGAAAACTGAGACCTGGTAAAAGAAAGAAATCTATTAAACTACTGAATCCTGTACTGAATTTGAGCTTTTATTCCCTTCAGGCTGACTACTCTTCACTGCTTTCTTCCATTCATTAATGAGTTAGGCAGGTTAGAGGAGTGTTTCTCAGTCTTAAAAGAAAAGAAAAGAAAAACAGCAAAAAGACATGTTCCCTTTTCACAAATATAAATATCCTATACTCTTTTTATATTACATTTAAATTTTCTAAATGAACATTTTGACTTAAAATTTTCAGGAAATTAGGGTGTTTTCCCCCAAATTCCTCATGTTACCCTCTCCTAAGATTCAAATACATTCTGGGGTGAGACACCTTATGTTGGAAATACAAATCATTTCTCCCCACCAGATTCATCAGTACCTGTCCATCTGGGGATCCTTTGGCAGTCTTGTTCTTTAAAGTCTTGTTCATAGCTGATGAATCATTTAACACTATATCAAAAACTAATGAGGCACTATACGGTGGCTAACTGAACATAAACAAACAAACAAACAAACAAATAAACAAATAAATAAAAAAAAATCACTGCTAAAAAACCAACCAACCAACCAACCAATCAAACAAACAAACAAAAAAA
The DNA here is from genome assembly GCA_028646535.1 of Procyon lotor. Lineage (NCBI taxonomy): Eukaryota > Metazoa > Chordata > Mammalia > Carnivora > Procyonidae > Procyon > Procyon lotor. The sequence goes on along the minus strand of CM053609.1, from coordinate 43,148,153 downwards.
CAACTTTCAGAAGGAATGCAACCCTGTCCATATCTTGCTAGTAGTTTCCAGAGACCTATTTTGGACTTCTGATATCCCAAACTATAAGCTGTTAAATTAAAAAATAAAGTCTTGTTCACCCTAAATGTTCAGACTGTGGCTTATCTGTATATCCAGAAATAGAGCAGGTTCCACTACTATTTAGAGTCTTCTTCCTTTCCCCCTGTAAACCCATGCCAGCTAGTTTACACAAAAGTGTGCAAAAGAATCACCTATGTTTCAGGCCATGAGGATAATTAGTAACAAGTCAGAGATGGCTTTCCAAGGGCTGAAGTCCAGCAAACTCTTGAGGGCAGGGTAGGCATTACCAGCAGGTCACTAACAATGAGAAACTTCCTTCTTTGTGGTTTGTTATGGAAGTGAAACCCTTCCATTGGCTCTGCTATCAAGTCTGCCAACATTTAAACAGAGCCAGCAGAGAGACTACCAGACAAATCTGTTCTTTAACAGGTATCTTTCCCAACGTACTTGAAATAATGGGAAAAAGTAATTTGACATATTTCAATGGGTCATATCAACCCCTTTTTCCTCTAAGTTGTTTTTGGATCTTGGGTATTTTGGCTGTGGGATGACATAGAATATTTCAAAGAGTTTTCCTAGAATCCCTATAATGTTGTATAAAATATGAGTAAGCACGTAATGCATGGGTGAGCAATGGGTGTGGTGCATGAACAATTAATATTGTAACAATGAAAAATAAAAGTATTTGGGGAAAAAAATAAAAATAAAATATGAGTAAGGTCTATAGAGGTACAAAGAAAGAAAGGCAGCAATAGAAATATAAGCAAGGGAGTGAGCAAGGGAATGGGCCAGAATAAGAATGAGAGTGTGTGTGAGACTAAAGACCTGGTATTGAGGAGGGCACGTACTGCATGGAGCACTGGGTGTAGTGCAAAACAATAAATCTTGTAACACTGAAAAAAATAAATAAATAAAATTAAAAAAAAAAAAAGACCTGGCATATTATAAGCCTGAAATCAACATTATCTCTTAATTGATCTCTTTGCTTTGATTTTCATCTTCATGATGAGCTCCTTCCATGGCAGAGTCAATCCTTATACTGCAAATCTAACCATGCTAGTCCTTTCTTAAAATTCTTTCGAGGATAAAGTCCCTTTATGATCTGACCCCAGTCCTTTGCTTTAGTCTCACCAACTGCCACCCTTTATCTTATGCTTTATGATTTACTTTCAGTTTCTGAGGACACTGGGCTATGTCATTCCTCTTTGCCTTTTTCCTTTTCCCTGGCATTTCTGGTCTTTGTCTTTGTTGGCCAGTTATGCTGTGATACTTCCTCTGTGACTTCTTCCCAGGCTATGCGTTCTATGACAGTATATTTCTCCTGCAAAACATTGTACATAGTACTTTCATTACAACATTAATTGTTATACGCTAATTATTGGTTTTGTGTTTGTTGTGCCACTAATCTGTGAACTTTTTGTGGAAAGGGACAAAGTCTTATTCTTTTGTCACTTGTATCTAACACTATGCCTGGTATACCATAAACTCTTAGAAAATGTTGGTTGATCTTAGTCAAATAGAACTATAATAAGAAGTCACCATGCAGTGAAAGAGCTCAAATATGCGGCTGTGTTATGCTATTATGATATATATATTATCTGCTTTAGGAAAAAAACCAACAATGTTATTTTAGGCAGATAGCTGGGTCAAGCAATCATGTTCTCTTTTTCCATTGGGGTAAAGATATTCCAAAGGGAAAATATGAACAGAAGCCTTTTACACCAATCTTTTATACCTAGGGGGAAAAAGGATTGCAGCTTTTTCTGAAGCCAGTTAGAAAAATTGGGCCCCTATGCAATGTGATGCTTCTAAAAATAATGCCCAGAGGAACAGCAGTTCTAGAGAATACTAAATCCAAGTGTGGCTAGATTCCATCTTCATTTTGGAAACAACCACAGCTTGGCCAGCCCCGTCAGACAATGGAATGCAGTTGGGGATTTGATATGGGGGGAAAGGAGAGAGTACTTTGTTTCCTGTCCTGAGGCAGTTGGCACATAGTCCTAGGTCCCTCCCCTTCCCCCCCATCTCCAGTCCCCAACTCTCTCCTCATCACCTAGGAAATATATTGGTGATTGGGGTAAGATCTGGCATTTGGATTTTGTTTGTCCTCTTGGGAATATTGTACTAAAAGGGACTTAAAAAAATCCAAGATTACAATATTATACTGTATATCTCTAACTCTCTCCAAGTATGGACAAGTACCAAGTTAAGCCACAGAAAAATGTTTTCCTTCTTTTAAAAAATTTTCTATAAATGGTATTTTGCAATTTATCTGAGACAAAAAGAAAGACAGTAGTTCCAACATCATTAAGTTTCCTTTCTCCAAAATGTAACAAGATCATGTGTCTGCTGGAAATTACACACTGGTCTTAACCGGCACTATTTTATAGAGAAGATAATTTCTAGTCCTATCTTCTGTGTCTGCCTGTTCCCCTGTATTAAATCATCAAAAGCTCACATGGCAAAGATGAGAGCAGTATTAGCAACTACATGGAAGTAGCATGTCTATTCTGTTAAAGAGTTACCAGAAAAACCGGGGCGCCTGGGTGGCTCAGTCGTTAAGCGTCTGCCTTCGGCTCAGGTCAGATCCCAGGGGCCTGGGATCGAGCCCCGCATCGGGCTCTCCGCTCTGCGGGAAGCCTGCTTCTCCCGCTACCATTCCCTCTGCTTGTGTTCCCTCTCTCGCTGTGTTTCTCGCTGTCAAATAAATAAAATCTTTAAAAAAAAAAAAAAAGAGTTACCAGAAAAACCAATATATGGCTATGTTAGTTAGAGTGGTGATTACCTTTGGGAGGAAGGGTTGGTAGTAACTGGAAGGAGGCATGAGGGAGACTTCTGGGCGCTGCTTGTGTTCTGTTTCTTGATCTGGTACTGGTTACATGGATGTGCTTAATTTTTGACAAATGACCTATACTCTTATGATTTATATATTTTTCTGTATGTTTTACTTCAATAAAAATAAATAATGATAATCATGGTATTAGGCCCATGTTGGATCAAAATGCCATTTAGTATAAAGAAAGTAAAGTTCAATAGATCCATGTGTATATGATAATAGACAATACATATATAGCATAATAATATAAAATAGATTGAATATACTTAGTAGGAGTATGTGAAATATACCTTTTAGTAAGAGGTCTTTTGTTTACTTTGGAAATAGGAGGTGCAGAAGCCTATCCTTTTTTCACTGAGTAATAGGCAGGAAAGGTTCTCTCCAGCTCTTGTTGCCATACTGCCCAACCATTCTTCAGTTGCCTTCATATTGTTACAGAACAGCCCTTTAGGAAAGATAGGGCAGATATTATAAACCCACCCTAGAGAGAGGAGTCTGAGATACATACTAATTTAATAATTTATTTAAGATAATAAAGTCGGTGGTGATGCTAGGGTCTAGATCCAGGTCTGTTGGTTCCCAGTGGACTTTCCCATTCATACAAGCGAATGTGATACATTGAAGTCAACAGACACTGTGTCCAGTTCCCTCTTTTTGATATCGAATCAAGAAAATACCATGACCATTGAGAGAAAGTCTCATTTGGACTCTGTTGACCTTGATCAAAGCCCTCTTTATTAAACTCTTTTTGACTAATCCTGCTCAAACTTCTATCTAAGGAGGAATGCCCAACCCTCTCTAGAATCTTCTACAGGCAGGAAGACCTGAGATTTCTGAGCTTCCCTCGAATAGCAGACAAAGCTGGCAAATCTGTGAGAGGAGTTTTTGGTAAAAGAGGATGGTGGAGTTATATGGGATACCCCCATTACAAGTTTTTGAAATCTTTGAAAGAACCCAGCAGTTGGTTTCCCAAAGGGAAGGAGTAGGGGGTTGTGGAAGCCATTTTCTCTAGGTGCAGGAAAAAGGAGGATACATTTTCTGTAGAGAATTTTTAAAAATAGTCAATCCAAATGAAAGTTGTTAGCCTGCTTTTTATTATCACCACGTGCTTGAATATCCTTAGGAGCTCTTCCTGAAGACATTCACCAGACCAGAGCACAGTGGTGAGGAGTGCAGCTGAAGCCCTTCCCCCCATCTCCACCTTGTGCCTCATTCCGATATTAAAATGTTAGTTCTTGTAGCTGTAAAACATCTCATAATCGTCAGTATACCAGCCAGCATGCTCTGTCTCTGGGGCCAAAGGGATGAGGGAATTGTTTGTAGGAGTTGTTATAGGTAGATATTTGGGCTCATTCTGGGTTTGCACCTATCTCATGGCCACATTCTGGCACCTCATGATTGAAAGTATGTACAGGGTTTGGCTCAGAGACCATTACTAAAGAGGCCCTCTTGTTCTTCTCACTTCTCAAGACCACAGTCTTTGCAAGGTGTTGTCTACAGCCTTGAACAGCTGAATAACTTCTCCCTCTCACCCCTTCACAAGGACATCTCTGTTTTCATCACATACTCAGGCTAAGCCCACTCTTATCTCTCCTACTCTCCACCATTTCATTGTAGAAATTAGTTAAAAGCTCCAAAACAGATGCTAACTTATAACTATGGCTGGTCAGCGACTGAGGAAGAGAAAGGGAGTAGAGGGAACTATATATCCTTTCAATCAGACTCTGGATATCTGTATTGAAGTGTCTGTTACCATTGGGCCCTATGGCAAACTTATTATGCTTTAGTAACTGACTCCAAATGTTCCAAAAAGTATGAAAAACAAGGGATGAATGAAGTTGAACTAAGCAAATGATAACTTAAAGCAAAAATGATAATGTTAGGGGTGCCTGGGTGACTCAGTCAGTTAAGTGTCCAACACTTGATTTCAGTTCAGGTCTCAATCTCAGGGTCATGAGTTCAGTCCCCACATTGGGCTCCATGCCTGGCATGGAGCCTACTTAAAAAAAAAAAAGATGATGTTAATATTAGGCAAATTAGAATTTTAAGAGATCATTAAATATAACAAAGAAGATACTGCAAGTGTTTATGTATCAAACAATATTACACAATATGTATTGAAAAGAATAATTGGAAACAAAGAAATATTCATAATAGCTTTTAATGTATTCTCTTCAGAAACTGATGGATCAGGCACACAGAGAAAAATAAATTTATTCAAGGTGAAAATGAAAAAATAAACAATGATAGGTATATAAAACAGAATAATAGACTGTTCAAAAACTCTTGGAACATGTAAAAAATGATTATTTAGGTCATAAGGCAAATCAAATTTCTGAGTCCACATTCTCCGACCAAAATGCAATTAAATTAGAAATTATAACAAAAAGATAACCCAGATGTTTATTCTCTTAGAAATTTCATTAACAAATAATCTCTGTGAGCAAAAGAAGAAACCAAATTGTTTATAAATCTATTTAGAAATCAATGAATACATAATACATCAGAACATATAGAATGCCACCAATACATATATATATATATATATATATATATATATATATATTTATTTATTTATTTATTTTTAAAGATTTTATTTATTTGACAGAGAGAAACACAGCGAGAGAGGGAACACAAGCAGAGGGAATGGTAGCAGGAGAAGCAGGCTTCCTGCAGAGCAGAGAGCCCGATGCGGGGCTCGATCCCAGGACCCTGGGATCTGACCTGGGCCGAAGACAGACGGCTTAACGACTGAGCCACCCAGGCGCCCCCAATACATATATTTATTAAAACACAAAGAAGATGGAAAATAAGTGGACTAAGATTCAATGGAAAAATCTGAAAAAGAAAACACAAAAGAAAAAAAAGGAAGGAATTTATAAAGATAATGTTGGAAATTAGTGAAAGGAGGATGTTTTAAAAATGGATGATAAATAAAACAGCTCTCTGAAAATACTAATGAACTACTGAGAGGTGTGACCAAGAAAAATGAGAATGTAATGCAAATGTCCATTTATTGAGTGCCACAATAGTGCAGGTATTGTTCTTATGCTGGTAAATTTGTTAAGTTTTGTGCTTGTTCAGCATTTGTCTTTTTGGAATTGATACTCCTTCCATTGCCAACATTTCAATCACATAGCCCTGATTTTCCCAATGAAGAGTAAGTAGTTACCCAGATTGGCCAATGCTTCTGGATACAGTAATTTATCCAAGCTTGAGTATTTGACACAGACAGGTCCTCTTTTTGGGGATTCAAACGGGCCCAAGAGAGACAGACTCTCTTTTTATAAGATAGTAAATTCTAAAGGACAAATAGGCCTGACATTCCTGGGACCCTCTTTGCTACCTGAGGATGAAATCAATACAGAAGATTTTTGCCAGGAGACAAAGAAAGGAGGAGAAAAAGAAAGTACATACACGCATGAGCACCTTGCTATGAGAGTGTTTTTGATTCTGGAGTTTCCAAAGTTCCATCTTTGACCTTAAAACAAATAGCTTTCTTGGTCTTGAAGATACGAGTCTGAGCACTCCAGATACTTAATTTTCTAGATGCCATCACTTGCTTTCACCATTGCAGAAGAAACACTGAGAAAAGAATATAAAAAGAGATTTATCTAAGTGTTCATCAAGTACTTTACCATTACGATACCACTGAATCCTTGTTTCAATACTTGCAAATGAGCAGAGACCCAGAAAAAGATACATACATGAATAAGACAGGCTAAAATCAGTATCCTTGTGGAACTTATATGCTGGTGGAGAAGAGAGACAATAAATTGTGAACATGATAAATACGTAAATAGTACGGCATGTTAGAAGGGGACAAATGCTATAAAAAATAGAGCAAGTTTAGGGGTTTCAGGAATATGTGTTTTGGGGAATAGTGCAGGTTGCACATTAAGTAGGTCACAGAAGGCCCTTGAGAAGGTTATCATTTGAACAGAGACATAAAAAAGGTAAAGGTGTTTCCCAAATGTATAACTGGAGGGGAGGAGGGTAGCTTTCAAGATTGGAAAACAATTTTGCAAGACCCTAAAATGGAATCAGCCTTATTGCTTGTCCACATAGCCTTCCTTTCCCAAGACCTTTCATTGCCACTTGAGAGAAATGTGCAGTAGTAAGGAGGTACATCTATATCTATCCATCTATCTGTATTTTTTTAAAAGCTAGCTCTTAACTACGTTTAACCAAACCAAGCAAATTGTTGAGATTGAGGTGATTATAATACACCATATAAACAACACAAGCATAAACATAGAGAAACATTTCTTCTCTATTCCTCTCCCATAACTAATTATCTATTATTTATTCATCAATCACCATCATCACCATAATACTATATTAAATTTTAAAGAAATATGCTATTTACAAAGCATTTTAGACTATTGTCATAATTGATACTCAATAATCAAACAGTTTTATTATCTGTATCACATTGGTAAGCAAATTCCAAGAAACTTCTATGCTCTCCTCTGTAAAGCACCAGACATCCTATTTTCATATATAACTTGTTGGTAAGTTGAGTATTTATTAACTGAATAGTGCCTATAGACCATATTAGACTTTTTGGGGATACCAACCAATTAATTTTCAAGCAAAATTTTTAATAGACATTTATCTTTTCAAGACCATTCATTGTGTATTTGAAGCACAACTTAACAACTTCTATTGGGTTTTAAAGACATTTGCTACCCGAAATGAATTTTCTCTTACCCAGAAGTGACACTCCTTTGAAACAGTATCATTGAGGAGACTCTGCTGGTATCCTAAGGAAATGCTGTTCACCATCCAGGATAGCCATCCCCTAGATGCTAATATATCACTGCTTCTTTTCCTTGTTTCCCCAGAGAATTTCTCAGCCAAACAAAAGCCATGTCACCCAGGAACCTATTCTTCCTTTACTTAATTCCTCTGTACTATATGGCTTTTTTCACTCCCCTTCCCTTGAGGGCACTCCTCCAATAAATCAGTTGATCAAGAATTCTTGTCTCAGGCTCTGCTTCTAGGAAACTTGACTAAAAATACAACATTTGTTCTTTAAATGCATACATGTCTCTAAACATACTCACTATAATTTAGTGAGAATTTGAGGTACTGAGCATACTGGGATGCATGTAATGGGAAAACCAAAAACAATCTTTAGAAGTGTTCTCACATTTTACTGTGGGGCAGAGAGTGCTTTTATTTATTCTCTACTATGGTTACTGTCAATCAACTTGGCATTTGAACATTTGCTGAACATACAGGGTCAGTTCTGATAAGATCCTCAAAGCACCAACTGCTGTGGGTCAAGGTAGCCTCATGTTGGATCTGTTCCTTAGGAACAAGATGGGTGGAATTCTGTTGGCAGAGGTTGAAATTATACTGCAACCTGGCACATAATCTATCTCTTTATAATGGGGACCTTACGAATGAACGCAAAGAGGACAGAAGATGAGGATGATATGTCACAAAGAGAGAAAAGGAAGGGAACTATGGCTGGGAAAAACCAAATCATATGAATTTGCCCATTATATCAAAGGTTTCCCTTCATGGAAAAGGAGTCTAAAGGAAAGCCTTGTTACCAATTAAAATAATTTATTTTCTTGCATATCCAAGAACAAGTCAGATGGTATCACTCATGTATATTTTCATCTATGTACATAGACATGTATAGACATATATTACCAAGCACTAAGAGAATGAACACAAGATGGCTCGATCTTATCTTGCTTTAATAATACATTGTCTTTCACACGTCTCTATGTGTCATTTTAATAATATTTATTATATTTATAATATTTATATGTAAATATAAATATATATAAACAAAGAATATTTATATTTATTTATAAATATAATATTTATAAATAATAATATTTATCATATTATTATGGAAGAGTTGATTATACAATATATTATGGAAGACATATATAATGTCTTCCATTGTAGCTATTTGTGATTATTTTTCATTATGCCTTCCCTATCTCTGTTGTATAATTTTGAACTCCTTAAGGGGGCAAGACATGGTGTCTCTCATAGAACTGGTCACAAAACTCATCATACAGCAGGGAATCTATATTTACAAAAATGGAATGAAGATGGCCCTGACCAACCATCAGTAAGACACATACAATTGCCTTTTCAAATTGTGGGTATGGCTTTATTCTCACTATTGTCCTCTCTGTGTTCGGAAGAGTTTCACTTTATGATATAGAACATGAATTTTTTTTTTTATCAATAAAGTACCTTTTTTTATTTTGCTTTGCAGTGAGGAAATGTGGAAATGTGAATTAAATGTATATATTTCAGACATTACATATATTATAACATTTCAGATGTCTCTAAACCTTATCAAAAATGAGATGAAAAGGTTATATGTAGATTTAAAAAGTATTTTCAAATAACTAAGCTCAAATACTATTGTTTATCTTCCTGCCTGCAGATTTTATGATATAGAAAATGAATTTATAGGATAGTTGTTAAGTGGAAGCTTATGATTATAAAACAGAATTGGGTTAATTATCCTGTTTTGGGATTAAAATGGTCAATGGAAAATAGTTTCATTGACCAGGAAGCTGGGAAACAGTGTTAATCAATTCCTGCCTGCCTGACTTTTATTCCAGGTATAATAATAATAATAATAAATAATATTTCTTCTTCATATCTAGGCCCTAGTCAGTTACTCTTGGAACATTTGTTTTGAAATCACTGTTTAAGAAAAACTAAAGCCTTGGCATTTTTCATTCGACTCAGCTACAAGGATTCAGGAGTGACAGTTTTCCCTTCCAGTGCTAACTGTACAAAAACTTCTTCCCTTATTTCCTTTTTATCTTTTTTCTCATTTATAAGGAAGATGGTTCCCTGTGTTTTTTGTGAATATAAGGATTATAAATTGGCTTTTGAAAGTGAATTGTCTAATTAGTTTGACCAATGGGTTCACCAAACAGACTTGCTTGATCCAAGTAAGCAAACTGTGTGGTAAAATGTGTGGTTTAGTAAGCTGAAACAAAACTGTTTGTTTTTGGATTTTTAACTCAGATGTATTCACTAGTTTTTCTAGACTTCTTATTTTGTTTTCCTTTCAGTTCCTATTTAACCTCTTAACATGAGAAACCATGATAGTGTACTCCATTGCAAAAACAAAACCAAATAAATTAAAACTTCTCCAGAGTGTAGACAAGAAACAGATCTTAACTTCACTCTCACATCACAAATTACCATTTACCTTTGTATGTGGAAGGATGAATCACTCATCCTCTCTACTCATTTTTTTTGAAATCCAATTTTTTTGAAATTTTAAAAAAATTTCAACTCAAATTTCAAAAAAAATTGAAATTTTTTGAAAAAAATTGGATTTTTTTGAAATCCAAAAAATATTTTTTGGGGGGGATATTTTTTAAGACTAGGAAAAATGCCTTCTAGAGAGAAAAATATCCTCTCTACATATTTTTTTATTTATTCTCATCTCTAGGGGCTGCCTATGTGGTCTCCCCTCCTCTACATATCTGGAATCTCCTCTCCTATGAAGAATCTCTCTTCTCACTTTCCTATGAACTAGATTTCTCAGTTTCTTCTGTCTCACAAATCTTGTGTACTTTCCTCAGCCTTTCACCTGGATTTTCTGTTATTTCCTTTCATCAGATTTTCCCTCTTGATGGAAACTAGTGAGTTTAAAAAGATAAGAGTTGATTACACTGTCTTATATTCTTCCCATTCTCCCTAGATTCCATCAAGACCAAGCATCTTCAAAACAGTCTTTGAAACAATTAGACTTTTCACGTTGCCAAAAGTGACCCACATCAGGAACAGCATAACTATTCAGTTATTCAGCCATTATGCTATATTTCATTTTTCTACTTCGAAGTACTTTTTAAAAGACCCATTTCTGTATTTGCAGTTTAGTGAATGTCTGACCTCAAGAAGGTAGTTAGGAGTGGGAGTGCGGAGGCTGGGGATGGGGTGGAGTGGGGGGTAGGGAATTGATTAGCATATACCAGGCACCAGGAAAATACAGGAAATGGAAAAACAAACAAAAAACAAAAACTCTGTATTGTTATGCTCAATTGTGGATAAAGGAAAACAGAATCAGTTTTTGGAATAATGTGTATTTAATTCCAGGTTTTTGACTTTTGATAATGTTAAAAGGCCATTAGGTTGGCTGATACTGATCCTCTGTGACTTGAACTGGACTTTAGTTTCTCAACTGCTCTCATTTAAAAGGAAGACAATATTTGATAAGCCTGTTATTCCTTACTTTCTTTCTACTAATAGCTTTCATTCTCCCTTGATCTCAACCCAGAACAAGATGAGTGATTAGAAAGACATTTCCTGTAAGAGGGCTGATCTAGACATATCTATACCAAGTCAGAATGCTTGAGCACCATCCAAAAGTGCATAAAATATGTTCTGTGGTATTAAAAATGCTGGAATTGAGGTAAAAAGTAGTACATAGTAAGTGAGAGCATGTTTTATATCTGTGACAGGGTTTTCTGACATTAGTGGCTCAGACTAAAATCAAACAAAATGGTGCAGCAGTAGGTCCAGCTCTTGGCTTTGTAAAAAAGCCAGAGTGTAATCACATCTTTTTTTTTTTTTTTTTTAAAGATTTTTTTATTTATTTGACAGAGAGAAACACAGCGAGAGAGGGAACACAAGCAGAGGGAATGGTAGCAGGAGAAGCAGGCTTCCTGCAGAGCAGAAAGCCCGATGCGGGGCTCGATCCCAGGCCCCTGGGATCTGACCTGGGCCGAAGGCAGACGCCTAACGACTGAGCCACCCAGGTGCCCCCAGAGTGTAATCACATCTTATTTATTTTTCAAGGTGACACAGAAACCTAAGAAAATTTAGTCCACAAGAAGATTCCAGAAACCATGTATCAGCAACCACCCCCAAAGAATATGTAATTATTATTCTTTCTTCAGTGGAGGTAGTGGAAATAAAAATGGAGGTGAGTGGTAACATTATAATGGATGTTGAGGATTGCTGAAATATTGATAATGGTGATGAGATAAATTTCCTTGGGACTTGACTGGCTGCTAGGTGTAATGTCCACTCATATTAGGAGCCAGTGAATTCTCAAGGGCTGGCTTCTGAAGAAATAGAGTAATTCTACTTGAGCTTCTTGAGACTGAGACTCTCCAGGAGAGGCTGAGTATTTAAAGGAAAAGTTATAGGAAAATTTGAACTTGGATTATCCTGTAATATTCCAGTTAATCACAACAAATATATTCCAGAGTTGCATTTCACTTCTAAGGCCCTGAGGCACTATCCCCAGGATAAATAACACAATTTCCTTGTGGTTACCAAGTCATCAGTGACCCTGAAAATTGATTCTATTCACCTTTTGCTGTTCAACAAATCATACCCCGTTTACCTATTGGTGTTAGGTTCTTGCCCATCTGCTGTTATTTCAACTTCTGCAAATGGCATCTGGCCTTCTTAAGACAAGATTGTTGGTTTGGCTGTTGAAGGCCTTCAGTCAGCTTTTGTGCATGGCAAATTTATCTGATGGACTCAAGACAAGCATGGTCTTTCTGAGAAAATTCACAATATTGCTCATCTCATTCCCAGCGCCTTTTGGTCTGCTTGTTCACTGGGACTATTGTGGTCAGTACTCCTTCACAGAGGGCAGAGGAGTTGAAACCTTACAGGGGAGTAAAAATATTCACCTGTAGAGAGTCAAGGGCCCTGAGAAGAAATCATAGAAGGTTCAGGCCATCTAACATTCTTTTATCTGTATCTTAGTCTTGATATAGATCTCTCATTTCTTACCTCCCTTCCTTCCAGTCTACACAAAGAATGAAGATCCCAAGATGGTTAAAACAGGATAAATAAAGAAGGCATTTTTCCTAGTCTTAAAAAATATAGGCACAGACGTTTTCTGACTTAATATATTTTACAATAAAGTGAAGTGCAAAAGAAAAGCTATATTTATATGGCATCCCTTAAAAAAAAAGTGTTATTTATCCTTTGACTCAAGTGATCACTGATAAAGCTACAAATAGAGTTCACTTGGAGGGAAAGCAATAATTTTCAACTATTAATCACAAATATTTATTTTCTTCAAAAAATTTTTGTGAAACAGGAACTTCTCAGGAGTTTACAGGGTGAAAAGTCAGGAGCTCATTGTGAGAATGAATTACTCAGAAAGAAAAAGGGAAAATGGAGTTTGTGTAGAAAACAGGAAGACACGCAAATGTGAGAGAAAACACCTGCTTTTCTATAAACATTGGACTTAATACACTTCCCAGAAATCTTCAATGAAATAGCTGTTAACAAGAAATTCAGATTCAATTAACATGACATTACCGTTTCAAAGGTCAGGAGTAAAAAACTGCCTTCATTTTCTCTTTACTTTTGAGCTTGCTCCCTCTCCAGAATTCTCCGGTGATAGTAGCCAACAGATGGAGTTATTTCTTTTCAAGCTTAAAGAAAGGTCACAAATAGCTTTCAACAGATTACAAACAATTTGACACATCATTTCAGAAGCTGGGAAAATTCCATGGATGCAGGAAAAGTTCAAGAATTGATGAAAGGATTTCATAACAGTTCAAGCCAAAATTAACATTGCTAAGGCAGGTTCTATTTTAATTAATTAGGCACAAACCATAGTACAACCCTCTGGATCAACTGTGACTGTTGTGCTAGACAATTTTGAGAATTCTTTGATATTTAAATTTGGTTTTTTGCCTAACAGTGAAAGGCCTTTTGTTACATTAAGGTAAAAACAAAAAACAAACCTTCTGCTTTCATACCCAGGCCAGTCCATGGTGTAATTTAAAGGATTACAAAGGCACTGTCCTGTCCAAAATTATTTTCATTAAGCACAACTGAGACAATATTCTTATTCTATGCTCCCTACATGGAATAGAGATCCTTTTCATTGCTGCAGATGGTAGGGCGTTCCTTCTTAAAGATGAAGGAATTCTCAGAGATGCCTGGTCCTGAATTTTACTAAAAGATTCCTGATACCAGGAGAAATTCTAGGATACTGAGGTTTTCCTTCAGTTAGATTAGTTAGGGGTAAAAAAGGTCTTTTATTGCTTTAAGGAGGATAACTTTGAGATTCCTTTGAACTTTGGGATGTGAATCTTCAGAAGAATATAGCATTTATTTTTATTTTATATCTTTTCTAATTGACTTCAAAGAGATTAATAGAACAACCATTGCTCTTAAGGTCTTTCTATCTTTAGTTATTAGTTGATGGAGGCCAATGCAATAAGTAGTAAATATATTCATTTCAGTATCATTATTAATAAGGTAGTGCCATATACCAATAGGGGTTATGACGAGTTCTTTTAGTCTGGATATAACTAATGCTTGTTCTCTTTCTCACCTTTGCCCATATTTAATCCTGGTATTTCAGAATATCACAAGCTTCCTCCCAAAGTTAAACAAAGTTTTGCTTCATTCCTTATAAGAATAGTCTTATAGCATAACCTTAATGAGAGTTTCTTTACCTATTTCAGTTTCATTTTCCTCATTTGTAAAATGAAGGGTAGGTTACAATTTTCTTCTAGCTCTAAAAATGTTATGATCAATGTAGATTTTTTTTTTTTTTGGATGAATGGTGTGACTCTGCAGTACTTAGGAGCCTTTACATACTACCCATGCTTTCTTCCTCCCAAAGTCCTAAAATATGTCCTCTGTCAATGTAAGGGATTAAATCAAGAAAGAGAAAGACCTAGAATCTAGGATATAGAGAAGTCAATACAGGAGATGTGAAGGAAACCCCATGATGACAGTAAACAAAAATCCTAGGACGATATCTAGGTAGGAAGACTACATA